>CM048755.1:392517422-393142422 GCA_026315105.1 Locusta migratoria
TGAAGGGGAGGCATGTTTATAGCAATACACTACTGACCATTGAAATTGCTACACCGAGAAGAAATGCAGATGATATGCCGGTATTCATTGGACAAATATACTAGAACTGACATGTGATTACATTTTCACGCAATATGGGTGCATAGATGCTGAGAAATCAGTACCCAGAACAATCACCTCTGGCCGTAATAACGGCCTTGATACGCCTGGGCACTGAGTCAAACAGAGCTTGGATGGCGTGGACAGGTACAGATGCCCATGCAGCTTCAACACGATACCTCAGTTCATCAAGAGTAGTGACTGGCTTATTTTGACGAGCCAGTTGCTCGGCCACCATTGACCAGACGTTTTCAATTGGTGAGAGATCTGGAGAATGTGCTGGCCAGGGCAGCAGTCGAACATTTTCCGTATGCAGAAAGTCCCGTTCAGGATCTGAAATATGCGGTCGTGCATTATCCTGCTGAAATGTAGGGTTTCGCAGGGATCGAATGAAGGGCAGCCACTCGTCGTAACACATCTGGATTGTAACTGCCACTATTCAAAGCGTCGTCGATGCGAACAAGAGGTGACCGAGACGTGTAACCAAAAGCACCCTTTACCATCACGCCTGGTGATACGCCAGTATGGCGATGACTAATACAAGCATCCAATTTGCGTTCACCGCGACGTTGCCGAATACGGATGCGACCATCATGATGCTGTAAACAGAACCTGGAATCATCCGAAAAAACGACGTTTTGCCATTCGTACACCCAGCTTCGTCGTTGCGTACACCATCGCAGGCGCTCATGTCTGCGATGCAGCGTCTAGGGTAATCGCAGCCATGTTTCGGAGCTGATAGTCCATGCTGCTGCAACCGTCGTCGAACTGTTTGTGCAGATGGTTGTCGTCTTGCAAACTTCCCCATCTGTTGACGCAGGGATCGAGACGTACTGCATGATCCGTTACAGCCATGCGTATAAGATGCCTGTCATCTCGACTGCTAGTGACACGAAGCCGTTGGGATCCTCCTGAACTCACCGATTCCATATTTTGCTAACAGTCATTCGATCGCGACTAACGCGAACAGCTATGTCGCGATACGATAAACCGCATCGCGATAGGCCACAACGTGACCTTTATCAAAGTCGGAATCGTGATGGTACGCATTTCTCCTCTTTACACGAGGCATCACAACAGCGTTTCACCAGGCAACGCCGGTCAACTGCTGTTTGTGTATGAGAAATCGATTGGAAACTTTCCTCATGTCAGCACGTTGTAGGTGTCGCCACCGGCGCCAACCTTGTGTGAATGCCTTGAAAAGCTAATCATTGGCATATCACAGCATCTTCTTCCTGTCGTTTAAATTTCGCGTCTGTTGCACGTCATCTTCGTGGTGTAGCAATTTTAATGGTCAGGAGTGTAAAACATACGATAATTTCGAGTGACATTGGTCTGCCTACCTGGTGCTTTAAATCCTCACTCCCTGTTTCCGTGCAATTCCTGTGCCATTTTCTTATGGATAGTCGAGAAAGTAGTCGTTTTCCTTATTGCAGTTTCAAATTACTTAGAACTTGTGTGTTATAATAAAACGAATCCCCAACACTGCGCATTCCTGTGCAGTCTATGCCAGACACTAAAATGTTATTTTCAGAATAAGTATGTAGATGAAAATTTAGTTTTCTATTTATGTATGGTACTCGTGCTAACAATAAAAAATTTTCTGAAGTCCAAGACGATTGATACGTACAATTTGTGACATCCTGAATATAATATTATGAAAACGGAGTTAGACAGGGTTTTAGCCTGACGTCTATGGTAGTAAAAGTGTACACTAAGAGGCAAAAAAATTACCCGTCCCTAATAATTTAGTCCCAGAAAAGAGCATTGTGCATGCCAGTATTACCTACTCTAGACGTCTGTGGAGCTTCAGCTTTGAGTTCAAATCAGCAAGTAGAAGCATTATAATGGTTACGATACAGTATAAGTCAAGGTTCATTGCAATTATCGTATCATCTATTCTGAAAATCATTATGCGAGCACATACAAACAACTGAGTTACAAGAACGCCACGTCGGTAGAATTACTACAACGAGCAGCGTTTCAGATCTGCTGCAGTGGCTCAGTGGATAGGCTGACGGTTTGCGAACGTTAAACACGAGTATTCGAATTTCACTGCCGTCGTTTTTCGTTTTTTTTTTTCAGACTTGTTCAGGTATTGTTTTAACCCATAATTCGTCACGAATAGTGCATTTGTAAGTATTTGTATGCTCCACATCCATTCAAAAGATTCCTATTTATGATATTCTCATGTTTAATCAAACGGATTGGTCATAGTAAAAATGTTGAAAATAGATGTATATGTTTGTAATGACTGCTGTCTCTATACTTATCAGATAAAAGAAACATATCAGGTGATTGGCATATTTTTTCTAAGTCCTTATCCGCGACTGAAACGAGCAACTGGATGTGTGTCTTCCTACATTTGTTGTTTCCATTTCACTCCTCGTTCTTCAACTACGGTAGAGCTATTCGACTGTTACGCTAAGAAGAATAACTCGGTCTTAAAAAAAAAAAGAAATAAATGACTCAAGTCAGCTTCGAACGCTCGTCCTTTACGTCCCACCATGAGCCTATCCACTGCGCGATTGTAGCATTTGTGAAACGCTCTTCTTGTAGTAATTCCATCGCCGTGTTCTTCTCATTCAACCGTTTCTGTGTGGTCCAATAATAATTTGAATTGCAACGAAACTCGCCATGTACTGTATCGTGCTATATTGCTTGTTTTTACCGCTGTAAACACAAAGCTGAAGCTCCCGAAACCACTGGTTGGGAACACCGGCACTTCTGAATTTGGGCAAGCGAACTGCTCTGTTCCTTGACCCTAAATTATTCGGATCGGGCAATCTTTTTGCCTCTGATTGTGCACTGCGCAGGTTTTGAAGGACGGCTAGGAGAAATATGGAGCCGAATTCGCGTTCAGAAAGAAGACATAAAATCTTTGGAGTTTGCCGATATCATTGTAATTCTGTTACAGACATGAAATGTAGACAAATTAACTCAGCAGTTTCTGTGGGAATTACATTTGAATAGAAGGCACCAAAAGTAGTAAAAGAATTTTTCTGTTGGGGTTGTAAGTAACTGAGAATGTCCGAAGAGGAAGGGATACGTAATGTAGACTTGTTGTGACAAGAAGATACATTTGTATTTGATGTTAACAAATTTAAGTTTAGCGACTCTTTTTCATGGGGTGGTTTTCAGAAAATAGCCCATTTCAAATGTTTGAAACCTGAGCGACCAAACTGCGTAGGTCATCGGTTCACAGACTTTCAAACTGTTTAAAATGACATTGTTGATAAATCTGAAGCATTGAATTAAAATTTGTGGTGCGGTCGGGAATCGAACCCGGTCCTTCATGCATACTAGGCAGACGTCTTAACCGTTAGACCACCACACCACTAACGATTAAGGCGCCTTGGAATAGTCTAAATACGATTTCCCTCCACGTCACAACCTTTAATTCAGTTTCTGTGTTCCAAAGAAAACTGCCACTACTGCCTAGTAAGCATGGAGGTCCGGGTTCGATTCCCGGCCGCACCACAAATTTTAATTTAATGCTTCAGATTTGTTAATAATGTCTTTGACATATTTGACACGAAAATCCGTCTCAGGGATTGTTTATTTGCATTAAATATATATTTGTTTAAAATGACTTAAACTCACGCGAAGGACAACACACACACACACACACCTTTGCTCGAGGCAGGACTCGAACCTCCGGCGGGAGTCGCCGCGCAATCCGTATTTGGTACCTTACACCAAGCGCTCATTCCCGTACAGCTGTAGCCCTGCACGGAAGTCAAGCGTGGATGAGAAGCGGTTCGGGAAAGGAGAAAATGGAAGCTTTTGCACGTGTTGCGACAGAGAATGCTGAAGATTAGATGGGAAGATCATGTCTCCAATAAGAAGGTTGTTTGTAGAATTGGGGAAAGACAGAAATATGTGGTATAATTTCACTAAAACAAGGGGTAGATGGGACTCATTCTGATACGTCAAGGGATCATTAGTTCAATATTGGAGGACATTATCGGGGGTCGCGGCGCAGTGGCCGAGCGCATTGCGGCGCTATGCTACGATGCGCGAGGCCGTTCCCCGTCGGGGGTTGGAATCCCCCCTCGGGCATTGATATTTGTGCCGTCTTTGGTATAAGGTAGTTCATAAGTAGTTCGTAAGTTTAGGGAATGATGACCCCGCAGTTAAGTCGCTTAAGCTTCACGAACATTTGAATTATCGGTGATAAAAATTGTAGAGCGAGGCAAGAACAGCAATCAGGTTTTAATTGATTTAGGTTTCAGTAGTTATTCGGAGATGGAGAGGCTTCCACAGGATAGAAAGACTGTCTCAGGACTGACACTCGTATCATTATGTAACTGCCTTAAAAAATTCCTAAGCGTATATATATATTTGCTTGTACGAATCGCTTCGACATCCGGGTTAAGAAGTTCAAAACTTTTTTGCAAATTCTTTTCCAAATGCAGGTGATTCCAAAAAATAACGATTTCTTATTTTCGGGTTCTGTTAATGGTAACATCTGTGTACTCACGTAACACGTTGTACTCAAATTACACTGGTGATCACGCTGACTGAAGCCTACATGAATATTATAGTTATGTTTTTACATTAATTTCCTTTTTTGATAGTTATAGTTGCATAAAAGTTTAACAAAATAGAGAAAAACATAGTTACAACAGCACAATAATATCCAAGTGAGAGAAGCACCGAGTCCCTTGTTCGCCGTGTAACGGTCCAGAAAGCCTGAGTAAGGCTGCGGGGAGAGCGACCCGATGTCCTTAATGAAGCTGAATGCTTTCCTCCCTGTGAGTAATTATTCATCCCCTGTACCACCGCCTCCCTCTCCTCTCCCCTCACCTTCGCAGTGCAGATTATAATCCTCTAGCGTTTCCGTGCAAGAATTCTATTCTGTGAGATAATTCGCGTCAAGGGCATTAACTGAGTAGAGTACGATGATTGAAGATCGCAGCTGGAATTCTCTCTCTGCATGTCCCTTTTTGTTAAAGAAAATGATCATTTCTAGTATCTTATAAAAGTTTTATCATCTGACAAACTTAACACAGTTATTATTGCTTTATTTGAAGGACCAATGACGTTCATGATTCCTTTTGGAAGTATTAAAGATACTTTAAATCTGTTTTTGCAAATAACATAAATTATAATTGTTTTATTCATAAAAAAAATTGTTTTCGTCCTCAGTCGGAAGACAGGTTTTCTGCAGCTCTCCACACTACTCTATCCTGTGCAAGCCTCTTCATCTCTGAATAAGAACGGCAACCATCATCCATTTTAACCTGCTTGCTATATTCGTGCCTTCGTCTTCCTTCGCACACTTTTGTCCAGTATTAAACCGACGATTGCTTTACGTCCGAGAATGTGTCCTGCCAATTGATCCAGCCTATAAATCAATATATGTAAGAATTTTTTTTTCAAATTCTGTACATCATCAGTTACGCTATCTACGCAGCAATCTTTTCAGCACCAAATCTGAGAAAGTTCCATCCACTTCTTGTCCGAACTGTTTATCGTCCACCTTTCATCCCCGTGCAAGGCTACACTCCAGACAGATGCAGAGAGCTAACGAATAAATTAATATTGGATGTCAAAAGGTTTCTCTGCTTCAGAAATGCTTTTAATCTAATTATCATTCTGCATTTTATATCTTCACTACTCCGGCCATCAGAAGTTATTTCACTGCTCAAATAACAGAACTCGTCTGCCTTTGTCTCGCATCGCCTGATTTAATTAGACAACATTCCATTACCCTTGTTTTGCTTTAAAGATTACATTTCGTTCAGTTGCACTTACGGGTAACTGTCTTTCTTTGACAGAATTAAAATATCGCCGAGAAATCGCGAATTTTTTATTTCCTCTTTTAATCCCTAACACTGGGGAAACCCCTCAGGGGCTCAGCATTAATTTTCTGAGTACGGGCTTGGCGAACCCGGGGTCCTGAGCTGTGTCGCGCCAACAGTCCGCTACACCGTAAGCTCTGTGCGTGCTTCAACGACCATCGTTCGGCGCGACGGTGGAACGTTGTACCTTTCAGAGCCCGATGATTTTGGCTTAATCGTCCGGGTCGCGAGGACGGTACAAACCTCTATAAAAAAAACCTCAATCTCAAGGTGTGCTACGTGCCGAGGAGATGCATGGCTGTTGAGGTTGAACAGCCGCTAGCGAGCAACCTCTGAGGAACCTGCCGCACCTCAGTTGTACAAGGCTTACCCAGGCAAGCGGGGCTCTGCCTGGGTGGACCTTTAGGTCCCTAGCTGCTCGTGGGACCAGAATGAAACGAGCAAACAAACAATAGCGTCGCCACACGCAAACCTGGCGTCTCAAAGCGTGGTAAAACAGAATATGATGCAACGACATACGACCCTAAGACGTTCCCTTCCCTTGGCACCCCATGGGAGGAACGTAGAGGAATTCGCCGATCCGAACCATACTCGCCACGATATCTGGTGTGTGCCCGTTCTGATGGAGAGTCTTTCATGTCCACAAGCCACAGTTCTTTGTCGAACATCTCGAAGACAAGTTTGGCGAAGTGGAGTCTTTTTCAAAGATGACAAGTGGGGCTGTGCTGATACAGACGGCGTCCCCAGCCCAATTGCATGCATTACTTGCCTGCGATAAGCTGGGTGAGATCCCGGTGTCACGCCCCACAAGTCTTTAAACATGGTCCAGGGCATAATCTACCATAGAGATCTGCTGTCCCAGACCGATTAAGAGTTGCGAGCAAACCTGTAGCGTCGAGGTGTTCATTTCGTCCGTCGAGTGTACAGGGGACCTAAGGAAAACAGGGTTGCCACCGGCGCTTTTATCTTGGCCTTCGAAGGCGATACACTGCCTGAGAAGGTCAAGATAATGATATACCGGATTGATGTAAAGCCATATGTCCCTCCCCCTATGCGGTGTTTCTGGTGCTGGAAGTTCGGGCACATGTCGTCCCGGTGTACTTCCGCCCGAACTGCAGGGAATGTGGGCGGCCATCACACCCGGACACCCCATGTACCCCACCTCCCATTTGTGTAAACTGTGGGCAACATCATCCGCCATGCTCGCCAACATGTACTGTTCTTCATCCGGAAAGGAAAATTATGGAAATAAAGACCCTGGACTTTCTCTGAAACACGCAAGAAATATGAGCGACTCCATCCTGTTAAGATGACATCATCTTTTGCCGCAGTCACAGCGGCATCGATTCCATTACGATCAATGGTACCAGTGTCGTCTCCATCTGTGGGCCCTATGGGCCAACAACCTTCTACTACCCCCACGATGGGTGGGGGACCATCTACATCCTATGCTCCCCCAACACATGTGGGAGCAATATCCACCCCATCATTGGGGGCCGGCCGCAGTAGCCGAGGGGACTGAGGCGATTCAGTCACGGTCTGCACGGCCACTACGGTCGGGGGTTCGAATCCCCCCTCGAGCATGGATATTTGTGCCGTCCTTAGTCTTAGTTAATTCATAAGTAGTTTTAAGTTTAGGGACTGATGATCCCATAGACTATACAAACATTTGAATCATCATTGGGGACTCCAGTCCCCACTCCCCAGCCGGGGAAGCAACAGTCTTCCCCGGCCCCTCTCGCCCAGGAGGGGTCCCTTGTGGCATCCTCTCCTGAGGCTTCCACGAGTGGTTTGGAGGGTCCCAGCCAGAGGCTGCAGGATCCACCTGCCCCCAGTCGACGGGTTTCCCGATCGACATCGGGCCCAGAAATCACTTGTGAGAAGTCCTCCTTGCCCTTAAGACTGAAAGGGCAGCGGGAGGTAAAGAAGAAAAAGCATAAGAAGAAAGTCTCCTCGGTGACTTCAAAGTTCATTCCTACATCATCTACTTCGGAGGATGAGGTGCAGATCTTCGTCTCTCGAGGATCTGGCCCTCACTAAGACACTTGAACCAATGCTCCTAGATGATGATGTGCGACTAGCAGACCGCAAATCTTCAGACTGAAAATCTTCAGTCCATCATTGTCTTCTAGCAAACCATGAATCAAATTCTTCAATGGAATTGCGGTGGGTTTTTCAACCATCTAGCTGAGCTGCAGCAGTTGTTGTGTCGTTTCCCAGTGCTGTGTATGGCTCTGCAGGAAACTTGGTTTCCTGCTGAGCGGACCCCAGCCCTTCGTGGCTATCGCGGCTACTTCAACAACCATGCCGACGGTGACAGAGCCTCTGGTGGTGTCTGTATATACACCCTTGCCACTGCCCCCAGTATTGCTGTGCCTCTCCACACACCTATTGAGGCTGTTGCTGTTCGCCTTCGGGCTATGCAAGAATTAACTGTCTGTTCGATATACCTTCCTCCAGACAGCGATGTTTCGCCCACTGATCTTGCTGCTCTGGTAGCACAGCTGCCCCCACCGTTTCTTCTTTTCGGGGACTTTAACGCCCATCACCCTTTATGGGGCGGAACAGAGACGAACCGACGTGGTAGGGATGTTGAAACTCTTATTGCACAACAAGATATCTGCCTTCTAAATACTGGTTCCCCGACGCACTTCAGTGTTGCGCATGGCACTTTTTCCGCCATCGATCTCTCGGTCTGTAGCCCGATCCTTCTTCCACACCTCACCTGGAGGGCCCACAATGACCTCTGCGGGAGCGACCATTTTCCTATCTTTTTGTCACTCCTACAGTCTCAACAGGCGGAACAACTGCCTTGATGGTCCTCCATAGCGCTGATTGGCAGCGTTACACTTCTGCTTTTGTCATTCCTGCCCAACTGCCAGCCGATATGGATGTGGCGGTCCAATAGGTGACTGTCGCCATAGTTCCCACTGCTGAGGCCACTGTTCCAACCACCTCAAGGTCCCCTCGGCGCAAATCTGTGCCTTGGTGGTCACGAGAAATCGCTGAAGCCATTCGGGATCGGTGTAGGGCACTTCAGCGCTACCGGCGTCATCCCACCATCGATCACCTAATTACTTTCAAACAGCTCTGGGACCGAGCTCGACGGCTTATACGGCAAAATCAGCAAGATTGTTGGGAGAGGTACATCGCCTCTATTGGATCTCGTGCTTCACCTTCTCGGGTGTGGACCCAGGTTCGACGTCTTTTCGGGTACCGCCCACCAGCAGGAATCCCCTGTCTTCGCTTACAGGGTACTGTCTGCTCAGACCTGCTTGCTGTCGCCGAGCACATGGCACAGTTTTATGCAGGCATCAGTTAAAGTGAAGCTTACAGTGAAGCCTTCCACGCCATTAAAGACTGAGTTGAGCGGAAGCCACTGTCGTTTCACACGTCGCCAGGAGCCGTACAATGCACCCTTTAGCGAGTGGGAGTTTCAAAGTGCCCTTGCTGCATGCCCAGATACTTGTCCCGGACCAGATCGTGTCCATAGCCAGTTTCTTCGACATCTTCCTGTGGACGCTCAGAACCAACTGCTCGCCTTGTTCAACCGTCTTTGGGCAGAAGGTGTTTTTCCCTCCCAATGGCGGGAAAGCACCATCATCCCAGTGATAAAACCTGGCGCTGATCCACAGGTGGCTGACAGTTAATGTCCGATCAGCCTCACAAACGTTCTATGTAAGCTCGTTGAATGTATGGTGAGTCGGCGGCTTATGTGGATCCTCGAAGACCGGGGACTCCTGGTAGCACAACAAGGGGGTTTCCGTCAGGGCCGCTCCACAATTGACAATCTTGTGTCGTTGGAGTCGGCAATTCGTACAGCCTTTACCCGACGTGAACACCTTGTTGCTGTGTTTTTCGATCTCCGGAAAGCTTACGGCACAACCTGGTGCCACCACATACTGGGTACATTGTAGGACTGGGGCTTACAGGGCCCACTTCCGGTCTTTATCAGGAATTTTCTCTCCCACCGCTCGTTTATGGTTAGGGTGGGTACCGCTCTTAGTTCCTCACACATCCAAGAGAACGGTGTCCCACAGGGCTCCGTCCTCACACATCCAAGAGAACGGTGTCCCACAGGGCTCCGTCCTCAGTGTGCCTCTGTTTTTAATTGCCACAAACGGGCTTGCCACGGCTGTGGGATCTTCTGTCTGTTCTAGCTTGTTTGCTGATGACTTTCGTCTGTATTTTAGTTCGGCTAGTATTAGCGTCGCTGAGCGGCGGCTACAGGGAGCCATCCGAAAAGCTGAATCATGGGCCTCTACCCATGGTTTTCAGTTTTCAGCGCAGAAAACCCGCGTGATATACTTCTGTCGCCGTCGGGCAGTTCACATGGATCCCGAGTTATATCTCGGTGGTGAATTGCTCCTCGTCGAAGAGACGCATCAGTTTCTTGGGATGGTATTCGACAACAGGCTTACTTGGATGCCACATCTGCGTCAGCTGCGACTAAATTGCTCACGACATCTAAATATTCTCCGCTGCTTGAGCCATACTGCTTGGGGCGCTGCTCGTTCCACCCTCCTGCAGCTGTAAAAGTCCTTGATACAATCAAGTCTTGATTACGGGTGCCTGGTATACGACTCGACAGCACCATCCGCCTTGAGGATCCTTGACCCCATCCACCATAGTGGTATCCGGCTGGCGACTGGGGCCTTTCGCACCAGCCCTGTGCCAAGTCTTCTTGCCGAATCAGGGATTCCTCCATTAAACTTCCGCCGGCAGCAGCTTCTCGCTAGCTATGTTGCTCGAGTCCATGCCACGCCACACCATCCAAATGGCAGGCTTTTGTTTCCGACTGTTACCCCTCCTTTTCCACCACGTCGACCTAGATCATGTCTTCCAATCGCGATCCGGGTTCGTACACTCCTTTCCTCACTTAATTCCCTACCTCTCCCTGACGTTTTTTCCTGCCCATTCCGTCTTCCTCCTTGGTCACTCCCCCGTTTGAAGCTCCACCTGCAATTGTCCTGCGATACAAAGGCATTAGTTTCACCACTGACACTCCATTGTAAGTTTCTGGCACTCCTTGCTGCTCACTGCGATGCAGAAGTCCTGTACACTGATGGCTCCCTGGTAAATGGCAGAGCCGGTTACGCTTTTGTTCATGGCGAACACACAGAACAACGGTCCCTGCCACCTGGCTGTAGTATTTTTACAGCTGAACTGATCGCCATTGACCATTGCTCTTGACCACATCAAAATGTGCCCCAGAAGTCGTATGTCGTGTGCAGCGACTTCCTTAGTGGCCTGCAAGCCCTTTCCAACTATTTCTCTTCCCATCCGTTGGTGCAATCCATACAAAACGCCATCGCTTCACTCGGCAAGTTGGGATGTTCGGTGGACTTTATCTGGACCCCTGGCCACATTGGCATCCTGGGGAACGATCATGTCGATCGGCTGGCTAAGCGCGCCACAACCGCTCCTCCCCTGGATATTGGTATCCCAGAACGGGATATCCGATTGGATTTGCGCCACAAGGTTTTTGAGGCTTGGGACACACAATGGTCAACACTGAGCACTCCCAATAAGCCTATAAGCTTCGAGCAATCAAGTCCTCTACAGCCGTCTGGAAGTCGTCTTTCAGGCCTTCCCGTAGGGACTCTGTTGTCCTGTGTCGCTTACGTATTGGCCATACGTGGTTGACACATGGCTACTTTTTACGTCAAGAGGACCCACCGAATTGCCATTGTGGAAATTTGTTGACAGTGGTCCAAATCCTGTCGGACTGTCCGTTTTTAGCCGCCTTGTGGCAGTCTTTTAATCTACCTATTGTGCCTGCCTTGATTTTATCTGACAATGCCTCTATGGCTGACAGAGTTTTAGGTTTCATACGCGCAGCTGGATTTTATCATTCTATTTAGTGGTGGGCTTGTGCCTGGTGTCTCAGGCTCCCACCTCAACTTTTAACCTGATGTTTTTCTTACTTCTACCCTGTTTTTACCTGAGTTTTTAGTCTGTGCAGAGTGACTGGCTCCTCTTTTGTTTTTGATCAGCCAGCCACTGTTCCCTGCTCTATTTCACCTTAGTTCAACACTTGATCTCTCTTATTCCCGTCTACTTCAGTGTTGTGAGAGTATCAAGTTCATAGCCACAGTGTGCCCTTCCGGGTATTGATCTGTATTTTACCTTTTCCTACTTGGATGTCTTGTCTTCGCTAGGAACAGGGGACTGATAACCATGTAGTTTAGTCCCCTCTAAACCCCAAATAACAACAACAACAACAACAACAACAACACTGGGGAAAGGCTACATCTCTGTCTCAATCCCGTCCCGACAACTGCGTCCCTTCCATGCCCTTCGGCTCTTATAACTGCTGACTCGTTTTGTACGAATGTTGTATAACTATTCGTTCTACCCTCAGAATTTGAAAGAGCTACGGTCAACATTGTTAAAAGCTGTCTTCAAATCTACAAAAACTATCATTGTAGGTTTGGCTTTTCCTAACATCTATGAAACGTGGGTTTAGTACTGCTTCACGTGTTCCTATATTTCTCTCAAATCCAAACTAATCATTCCCGAGATAAGTTACTGTCGGTTTTCCTATTCTGCTGTAAATACTTCCTGTTAATATTTTATAACTACGACTTCTGCAACTGATATTTATGTAATTTTCACACCTGTCTACATTTGCTTTCTTTGGGCTTGAAATAGTTACATTCTGCTTTGACGGAGGGTATTTCCTTGTCTCGTATATCTTGGAAAGTAAGAGTAGTTTTTTTCATCATGATTTGCTCTGCCGAGGATTTCAACAGTTCAGAGGGGGAGTATCATCTACTCCTGGGCCCTTGTGTCTACTTAGATCTTTTTGAGCTCAGTCAGATTCTTCAAATGTTTGTGAGGCTTAAGGGAATTTACTGCGGGTTCATCAGTCCTTAAACTTACAAACTACTTATGAACTACCTTATACTAAAAACGACACAAACATCCATACTCGATGGGGGATTCGAACCCCCGACGGGGAACGGCCTCGCGCATCGGAGCATAGCGCCTCAGTGCGCTTTGTCACTCCGGCCCGGCTGCTATTCTTCTCTCAGTATCGTATCATTAATCCCTTCTTCTTGCATTTCATTTATACAACTTGAAAGTTAATTTCCCTTGTGCAGCCCTTCCATGTGCTACTTCAGCCGGCAGCGGTGGCCGAGTAGTCTGCGGGTGCCAGTAACGGTCTGCACGGCCGCTGCGGTCGGGGGTTCGTATCCCCCTTCGGGCATGGGTGTTTGTGGCGTCTTTAGTATAAGCTAGTTCATAAGTAGTTAGTAGGTTTAGGGACTGATGACCCCGCAGTTAAGTCCCATAAGCTCTACAAACATGTGCTACTTCCGCTTTCAGCTTTCCTTCTTATCTTAATATTATTTTTACAGCAGGCATTCATAGAACTGTTTCGCAGAACACACAACGTTTCTGCAATTTCACCATACGCAGTCAGTAGTTACGTATATAGTCATTATATATCATACTTACATATGTACTACTTATTTATATTTACATTTTTATCTAGCCGCTCCAGTTTTGCTATCTTGCAGTTCCTGTCAATATATTTTTTAGACGTTTGTATTCCCTTCTATTTTCTTCACTTACGACATTTTTTCCCTCCTGTTATCCATTACATTCATTATCTCCGGTAATATCCAAGACTTTCAACTAGGCCTTGTCTTTTTACCTATTTGATCCTCTACTGTCTCCAGTATTTCGTCTCTGAAATGTACCCTTTCGTCTTCTATGTTGCTGCTTCCCCCGTATCAGTAAATCGTAGCCTAATGCTTCCTCTGAAACTCTCAAGAGCCTCAACTTTCTTCACTTTACCCAGGTCCCATCTTCTTATTTTCATACCTTCTTGCACATTTTTCCCTTTCGTTTTAATGTACACTTCACAACCAATAATTTATGGTCAGAGTCCATCTCTGGCTGTGGATATCACCTTACAGTTTAAAACCTGGTTTCGAAATCTATGTCTTTCCATTATAAAATCAATCTGATTCCTTCCGGCGTCTCCTGCTTTCTTCCACCCAAACAACGTTTTTTCCTGATTATCAAACGAATTGTTAGTTTCAAAATGTTTCAAATGTTTGTATAGCTTATGGGACTTAACTACTGGGACATCAGTCCCTAAACTTACAAACTACTTATCAACTACCTTATACTAAGGATGGCACAAATATCCGTGCCCGAGGGGAGATTCGAAACCCCGACCGTAGTGGCCGTGCAGACCGTGACTGGCGCGCCGTAGTCCTCTCGGCCACCGCGGCCGGCCGAATTGTTAGTAATGATTCAATTATGCTCTGGGCAAATTCTTGGAGGCAGCTTAATCTTTCATTCATTTTACCTCGTCCATATTCATCTACTGGTTTTCTTTCTCTTCCTTTTCCCACTATCGAATTTCAGTCTCCCGTTACAATCAAGTTTTCTTCTGACTTAACTACCTGAACAATTTCTTTTATCTCGTTATAAATGGTCGTTGTAGAGTTTCAGAGAGAGCTTTAGGCAAGTACAGACCCCAACAGAAGGACGTAATACAGCAGAAGAAGAACTGGTTTCACTGAGGCCGTGCGGAATGGCCACGTGGTCTAAGGCTTCATTTTACGGACTGGTCGGCCGTTCCCGCCGGAGGTTCATGTCCTCCCTTCCGGCATCGGCCCCAGGAGAACATGGTACTCTCTCTCTGACGGCTGGTATCCTTGGGAGGGCCCATCATTAAGAAACTGTTCCATCTTGTGTGCAAAATGTCTGAGACTGGAGAAATGTCGTCGGACTACAAGAAGAATAGACCGTAATAAATACCATTCCAAAGGAAGCAAGTGCAGGGAAGTGTAAAAATTACAGAACTCAGTTTAATAAGTCATGATTACAAAATAGTAACAAAAATTATTTACAGAAGAAAGATAATATTGGTAGAATATAACCTCGAGGAAGGTTAGTTTGGATTTAGGAGTTATGTTGGAACACGTGAGGTATTACACACATTACGACTTATACGATAGTTTAGAGAAAGAATTAGAGGAAGGTTTGACAACGTTGAGTGGAATACATACTTACAAATTCTGAAGGTAGCAGGGATAACATTTAGGGAACCAAAAGTTATTTACAACTTGTACAAAGACCAGACAGCAGTTACTAGGGCCAAAGAGTATGGAAATTGTAACGCTGTCAGACAAGCAGGATCTGTAAGAACAGTTGAACGGATTTGAGTGTCTTGAAAGCGGATTATAAAATGTTGAAAGTCGTAGGTTGCCGTTCTTATTCAGAGATGAAGAGGTTAGCACAGGTCATGATATCGTGGAGAGTTGCACTATACCAGTCTTCGGACAGAAGACCACAACAACAACAGCAACAAACTTTCATATTTTACAGAACTAGTTGGCATATAGACTGTGATGGGCGTTAGTGTCTCCCTTGCTTCGATAAACCGTTAACTCTTCTGTTTATAGTAGTTTACAGGCATTGATATTTCCTTATTCATTATTAAACTACTCATTTATTATCCCAATCTGATTTTGTATTTATACCACACCATTTATTTGACCACACGTTCTGTTCATCATGCCCCTGAATTACCGTAATTCCCACGATATCTAACTTCAAGCGGCCTCCCTATTTAATTAAGGGATATATCACTCAACGCTCTGACCCCTAGTTGCCAGGTTTGTTTCTCCTGAATAGTCCTCGCCCGGAGATCCAAACGGCGCGGTGGAGTGGCCGAGCGTTCTAAGGCACTTTGCTTCCCGTCGGAGTTTTGAGTCCTCCCTCGGGCAAGGATGCTTGTGCCGTCTTTAGTATAAGCTAGTTCATAAGTCGTTTGTAAGTTTAGGGACTGATGACCCCGTAGTTAAGTCCCATAAGCTCTGCAAACATTGAACATTTTTTCACAAACATTTGAACTTATAGATCGTAATGGCGGCTAGTTTGCATTCGGAATATTTTATTCGTAAGCGCACCATCGTCGTATATCCACACAGTGAAAGTGTAAACCATATGGAAAACTAACTACTGTAGTTTCCTCCTTACTTTCAAATGTTCAAATGTTTGTATAGCTTATGGGACTTAACTACGGGGTCATCAGTCCCTAAACTTACAAACTACTTATCAACTAGCTAACACTAAGGACGGCACAAATATCGATGCCTGACGGTGGATTCGAACCCCCGGCCGTAGTGGCCGTGCTGGGAGCGCCTCAGTCCCCTCGGCCACCGCGGCCAGCCCCCTTACTTTCAGCCATTCGTTGTACCTGTGTGACAACGCAACATCACCCGCTTCCACTAGACCAGCCCACTCAATCGTGCAAAATGTTGTGCCCGCAACTACCGGAAAGGCTGGCTGCTGCACGTCTTGGGACGATACGTTACTGCTGTCTGTCTCGTTACCGCGCTAGCTTGCGTAGTGGTAATGCACTGGACCCGCATTTCGGAGCACGGCTATTCTAACCTGCCGTCCAGATTTAGATTTTGCGTGTTTTGCCCGAGTCGCGACCTGTTAATGTGGGAATGGTTCCTTTCAAAGAGCATGGCTGAGTTACTTCCCCATCCTTAACAAAAAAGAAAAGAAAAAAAAAATAACCACTTTCTCGACAGATGTTAAACCTTAATCTTCCTTAGTTTTTCATCTGCACCGTTGAGGCACACAAGCTTAACAAAAAAGACAAGAAAAAAATGACCTTTCTCGACGGATGTTAAACCCTAATCTTCCTTAGTTTTCCATCTGCACCATTGAGGCACACAAGCTGCATATCCGCGGCATTGTCCCTGTTTGATGGTTGATACGGCTGTAAATACAGTGTGTCCGCAGCAGAGACTTCCGCGTGCCTCGCCTCGCGGGGCGCGTTAGGTTGGCAGCGCATTCAGTCGCTGTATAAGCAACATTACTCCCCTGCAGGTCCACGGAACACGGGCAGGTGCGCTTTGTCTGTGCTGCCAACCTTACGCCCCGCAACGCGAGGCACGCGGAGATCGCCACTGCGGAGACACTTTGCGGACACACTGTATTTTCTATAACTCTGAATGTCGTTAACTAAATTTCGTTTTCTGGATTTGTGTGTTTCATTGATTAATTCTCCTTTACAAAATAAGTAATACAATTTTTCCTCTTCCAATAAAAATAAAAATAAAAGTAAGATGACTACAGTTATCAGTTGCAAGTATTTTTGTATAAAACATACACCGTTTGTTTTCCTAATTAACAGAGAATAAACAAATAGTAAAACAGGATGAAAAAATGAAAAGTTAAGCTCGAAGCCCCCCCCCCCCCAAAAAAAATTACTAGCCGACCAAAAACAGTTATTTTTTTATGATTCGTAAAAGAGATACATCGATCGATTCATTGAAAAACATTACTTTTGCATTCTTTTAATAGGCACCGCTTCTTGTTACCTCCCCTGACACACTTATAGGTAGATTGCAGTCCACGATTAATATCCGCCGCGGTGGAGTAGCCGAGCGGTCTAAAGCGTCTCGCTGCGCAGCGCGCGTTTGCTCGCCGTGGAGGTTCGAGTCTTCCCTGGGGCATGGGCGTGTGTGTTTGTCCGTAGGTTAGTTTACCTAGGTTTAAGTAGTTTGTAAGCTACGGACTGATGACCACGCAGTTTGGTCCGATAGATTTACAAATATTTGAATCTTGATTAATATCCACAAATATAATAACGGTTCGAATGATTGCATATCGAGTATGATATAATTTTAAAAAGTTCAGCACACGTGACATGGTATCAGTAAAACTTAGATGATGATGAACGAAAAAATGATGACCACTGGTAGGCTGTTCACGTGTTACTGTTATCAGCTTCTACGGAAAGTGGTTGAAAGACTGAAGGCGAGTAGGTGACAACACGTTGGACCCAAACGTTGCATAACAGAATGTAAGTGTCGAAGCTTTACCGCTGTGCTAAATAGAACTGGCGACAATGTGTTGATCTGTGAAGTTATATGTGCAAGTTTTTCGGAGCAGAACGTTCAGTGCACGTACTGAACACTGAACGCCGTGCTCTGCAGCAGGCGACCCCTACGTGTTCGCATGTTGCGCCAACTTTATCGACATTTAAGATTTCAGTGGACAGCGTATTACCTGTGTTTGACTATGAATTATTTAAAACTTGATGCCTGATAGGTTAAATCGCCTTTCATGTTACACCATGTTAATTGTGGTGTGTCGACACGCCGTCACCACAGTGGATAGCTGCCTGAAGCACACATTGCGTAGACTGGTATGTTTTAAGCTGTGGATGGTCTTCATCTGGTCTCCAATGGGACTAGGGGAAATAATTGCACTTACCTACACAGAACTAAGTGAATCTATTGTTGCTTCCTGCTTTCCCTGACGGTGACAGCATGTTCCGGTACTGTAGTATAACTGTCCGTTTCATACGTACAGAATCCTGCTGCAGTGGTCGATGTTTTAGCCATCGTATTCGCCTGATCCGAAGCTGTTGTCCAAGGCACTGACAGAGCAACAAGAGCAAACATACCTACAAAGGTGACACCACAAACAGCATATGGATCTAGATTAGAGTTTGATATGGCAGTTCATGCTGCTCTTGAGGAATCTCGTGTTGACTTCGTGTGTCTATCAGGATTCGTGCGAATACTTGCAGGAGAGTTTGTCACTGTGGCGTGGACGACTGATAAACGTACATCAGGCAATGCTGCCCCTATTCAAAGGTACTCCAGCTCATCGCCAGGCTCTACAGGCTGGTGTAAGGGTTACTGGGTGCGCTGCATAATTTGTAGAGGAAGATATGGATACTAGGGCTATATTAGCACAGTCGGGCCCGGTGGTCTTGGGGTAAAGTGCTCGCCTGGAAACCGAAGGAGTCGCGGGTTCGAAACCCGGTCGGATCTCGTTTTTTTTTTTTTCAGTCTGCATTTTTAACCCATCCTTCACCTCTCAACTATGTGAGGAGTCGCCAGAAATGACACGTGGTTCGGATTCCACGATAAGCTGTAGGTCTCCTTTCCCCGGTTGGATAACTGGGGTAGACAAGGGACACGCAACTCGCCGAAGTGGCATCCAGTTGAAAGACTTGCAGCAAGCCAGTGAGCCACACGAAATTATTAATGCGACACCTGAAATTACAGCCTGTCACTGCCGTTTCCTGAGAGATGTGTATAGGCGAATTGTGACGAAATCGCTGAGCCTGGTGGAACGCTGCTAAACGCGGGACACTGCAGATAAAGAAAACTACTGGACAGACGATATCATCAGCGGTACTATGACAGCATCGATTAGAAGAGGGAAGGGGATAATCGTAACCCACATCGGAACTCCAAAGGTTTCACTTCAAATTGTTTTCTGTTATCCAGTGCAAAAAGAAACTTCCCGACACGAAGGGAGAAACGACAGTACATTTGGAAAATAATCTGAAATCTTTCGAAACGTAGCGTAAAGCTCTGTAATTGTTACGGATAACGCTCCATATCGCACGGTTATACAAGCTTGACACGCATAATAGAGACGCTGTTTCTTGCCTAGTGAAATGTAAAGTATGTCTTCTTAAGTATCTTTGCTTATTCTTTTAGTGATGGCCGTAGCTGTGTAGTGGATACATCATTACCACTCCAGCGATGTATATCCTGGGTTCATTCCCGCATACGAACGGGGATTTACCTCGTTCCATCCCCTCTTATTCTAGATGCGTTATCGAAAAGTTGCCTTCAGCCAGGCAATCGGGGAAGTGACTCGTGAAGAATAAAAAGCGACAGAGGCAGGAGACTGCGTTCTCAGACCTGCGACCAATAGAAAGCCTGCCTTCCGCCTGCGTACAGACTGATAGTCGCGCCACAGACTTCACCTCTCCCTGTTGCCGCTTACGTCTCTACGAATACAACCTTTTACATTTAGTTACTAATATTTTATTACTCAACTCTTATAATTATTTAGCATGTATTAGAAGTGAAAAGGAAAGAAAAGTAGGCTTCGACGCCCCGTCGACAGCTTGGTCATTGGAGACGGAGATCACGCTGGGACTGTTTGTATAAGAATGGGTAAGGGAATAAACCTTGCCATTTAAAGAAAAAGAAGACATCTCGGAATATCTCTAGAGTGATTTAGGGAAATCAGGAAAATCTAAATCTGGATGCCCGACGGTGGATTTGAAACACCGTTCTTCCGAATGCGAGCCTGGTGTACTAATCACTGCGCCACCTCGCTAAGTGTCTTTAAACTGGTTTATAGTGGTCGGATACAATACTTCTGCGTAAATACTTAAGAAGCTCTATAATTAAATGGAACGAATGGCCGGGATTAGATGTTATGTGATACATCAGTTAAAAAGAGGTAGGGAAACAGACAACTGTTACGGAGTGATAGACTACTTGCTAATAGTCATTATGGTACTGTATTAACTCCTATAAATTAATAGGTTTCTATTTTACATGATTCGTCTACCTCATTTTAACAGTGACTAACTGCATGTAGCTATGCTACATAGCCGCGGTGTAGCCGAGCGCCGCGGTGGAGTAGCCGAGCGATCTAAGGCGCCTCGCTGTGGAGCGCGCGGTTGCTCGCCGTCGGAGGTTCGAGTCCTCCCTGTGGCGCGCGCGCGCGCGCGCGCGCGCGCGCGCGCGCGTGTCTTTGTGTGTGTGTGTGTGTGTGTGTGTGTGTGTGTGTGTGTGTGTGTGTGTGTTTCTCTCCTTAGGTTAGTTTACTGATGACCACGCAGTTTGGTCCGATAGATTTACAAACATTTGATTTATGCTATATATTTAATTTTGCTGCTCACAGAAAGAGAATAATTTCGTTGTATACCTATTGGGCCCTTGACCTAATAAGTGTCAGTGAAGATGTTGGAAGTGAACATTTTTAACGCCACCAAGTGTCGAACCGATGTTGCGAATTGTTGTTTTTGATTGTCACGTCCAGTGTTTAATTTGTTCGTATCCTCAGTGACTTCACAGTCTCTCGGAGTGACTCGAATAGCATTGAGTATTAATACTGTCTCAAGCGATGCGTATTTGACGTTTAACTGTGCTGTAGTGGATACAGATATTCTGCCGTCACAGTTCTTTCGATATTAAGATTTGCTTTATATTGCTGGCGGTGTACTAGCTCATTTCGACGTACTGTTTTCGAGGATTCTGTCCATCATTATTCCATTCATTTTTCATTAATAGTATGTATTGTTGTCTTGAGTTTCTTTTTTTATGATGATGATCTTCTCCGTTAAATTTAGTGCGCGAGAAACTCATTAAGGTTTTGAAAGTAGAGCAGAGCTAGGGAAAAGTGTATTTTTCTTTTCTTTTTTCTTTATGATGCTTTCTTTTTGAGGAGAATTTGTGTGTGTCGCATTTTCTCGAAAATAATGTGGTAAAAGCTCACCATACGGAATAATAAACTCTCTTAGTCTGTCTTGGATATATAACTAGTCGCAACAAGTCGTTCGAAATCTCCCAAATGCACTAATTCGATCTCTTATTTCGTAGATACTGGTTGAGCATTTCACGCACACTTTCTGTTAAAGCTAGCGTCACGAAAATTGATCATGTGCTCTCAGGTCTGGCTTAGAAGCAGGCTAGTTGACTTCGCCAAAGGACTCTGCCTGGAAATAATTCTTTCACGACAGCTATGGAAAGAACTGCAGTATGAACTATCGCTCCAGCTTGCTGCGACCCTATGTGACAGTTAGGATCATATTGTAACTTTTACAGTATGCGTAGGACGCTCCCGCAGTTTACGCGAGGTGTGTGCTGGCTTGAACAAACAGTTGTATTTGTTTACATACCCAGACAAGTGGATTTATGTGGCATCGGTAACCTATCTATGTCCTTTTCAACAGCAAGTTCCAAGAACTCGCTGCAAATTTAGTATCTCTTTCTTCTCTCTTTCAACAAGTTTACGAACACCTCGTATCTTGTAAGTGTGGTGGAGAGCATATTTACGCAGGATACCTTGAATGCTTGAATCCGCAACTGAAGTGCAGTATCTTATTTCCGAGCTGTCCTACTAGAACGATGTTGCCATACGCTTTTGGCGCCCTCAGGATCATTGCCCCCACGGCTGGAAATAGTATTTCGTTCCTTCAGATTAGACTTGGGCATAATAGTTCGCGACCGGAAACGCTCACTTTAGTTCACGGCGGAGCCGCGAACTAGTTCGCTCTTTTAGTTCGTCCGCTCTCAGTGACGGCTGAGCGGCGTGGTCTGCGCGTGCAGGTGGAGGGCGAAGGTCCCCCACCTAGCAGCTTAATGCGCTTTCTGCTTGAGCCGCTAACGATATCACGCAAACCAAAAGAGTTTGTGGATAATTTCTCGCGTTTGAGTTTAGAGTTATCTCTATATCTTGGCATTATGGAATTTATTAGTGAGATATTGCAGAGTGCAGAACAAACAAAAACTGAAATTTTGTAGCACTGAACTATGTAATCTAGCAGGCAGACGCTCACCTCGAAATGACTCATCAGCAGAAGGCAAACACGTGATTTTTAATTCTGCTACGCGCCCTCTCGCTATTGCCCGTCGGTCTTCGGAAAAGAATCCAACTAACTAAGAAGCGAGATGCGTTTGGCATAATAGTCCGCTCCTCCTAGTTCGTCCGCTCCTAGTTCGTTCGCTCTTTTTGGCTTTTGCTACCGCTACTAACAGCTCTTTTTTTATGACAGCGTTTTTTATATAATGAATCAGTGTTGCCAAAGCGTGTGCTATTACCCGTATTTTTGGGCAATTTGACGTCAAATACTTGGGAAAATAATCCAGTTATTTACAAGAATGGGTGATACAATGGTATTCACTACTTTGCATGCAGAGTACTCGTAGAAATTTATTTTTAAAATAGATTTCTTGTGGCAGTGAACTATAAAACTACAGCTGAGCTGCATCTCAGCTCAAAATGACGGTAACTGGCAGAAGGGAATCACGCGATTATGCGTGCTCTCGCGTCCTATCGCTGTTCCCCATCAGTCTTCGGAAAAGGAGCGGACGAACTAAGAAGCGAGGGATCTGCGAACTAGTTCGCGTATTTCGCCTGTGGGAGCGCTCTTCCGAACTAGTTTGTTGCCGAACTACACAAGACTACTTCAGACGTCAGTGGCGAGCATGAATGACATGAAGCAGCTAATATCACGCAACCTGCATCGCCACTTGTGCCTTAGCGCGGCAGCAGCGCCCTTCATATTCAGCATATAGTATGAGCAGCTAGGGTTATTCCGTCAGTAAGGCAGCGTCCAGCGTACAGTTACCTTGTAAGATATTCATCTTACTGCCTCACGTCGCGCTGAATAATAGTAAGGCTACGGCAGGCTTCGTTACCACACTGAACTTAAAGTTCGTATATAGAGTTTTGTTCAGCAACACCTCAAGGATGGTATTTGATTTATATTTTAATATTCAAGGAGAACATTCTTCACGTTTACGTAGTAACAAGATACGTAAAAAAATTAATCTGAGAGTGCCACTTTTTCATGTCTGATTTACGTCTAGATTATGTATGGTTGCAGCTTCTTACATTGCAAAATTTAAATACATAATAAATAAAGCACCGGAGAAATACGTGCCGAGAAAGTGGATTAAGGATGGGAAAGATACATCGTGGTACAATAATAATATTCAAAAAATGCTGAGAAAGCAAAGATAGTAGCATTCTCGGTTCAAAAAAGGTCAAGCAAATCAAATTAGGCAAAAGTCAGTAGAGATTCGGGTGCCTATAAATCGGTCGATGTACGAAGAATACAATAACTACCACCGTCATACCTTATATACCCTTGCCGAGGACCCGAAAAAAATTCTGTAAGTGGATCAAATTTCAAATGTTAGAAAATTTATAGGACCAAACTCCGTGGTCATCAGTCGGTAGCTTACAAACTACTTAAACTAAGGTAAACAAACCTAGCCGGCCGCGGTGGCCGAGGGGACTGAGGCGCTCCAGTCACGGTCTGCACGGCCACTACGGTCGGGGGTTCCAATCCCCCCTCGGGCATGGATATTTGTGCCATCCTTAGTCTTAGCTAGTTCACAAGTGGTTTGTAAGCTTAGGGACTGATGAACCCGTAGTTAAGTCCCATAATTGCTACAAGCATTTGAATATTTGAATAAACTAACCTAACGACAACACACACGTCCATGCTCCAGGGAGGACTCGAACCTCCACGGCGAACAACCGCGCACTCCGCAGCGAGACGCTTTAGACCGCTCGTGTAAGTGGATCAAAGTCAAACGTTGACAGAAGACAATAAAATGAAGGCCAAAGTTTTAAATTTAACACTTAAGAAATCATTCATGCTGGAGGACCGTGCAAACATACCTTCATTTGATGATCGCACTAACTCCCAACTAGAGCATGTAGTAACAGGCATAGCTGGTGTAGAGAAACAGTTTATAGAATTGAAAACAAACAAGTCACCAGGTCCAGATGGGGTACCAATTAAGTTTTACAAAGAGATACTTAGCTCGCGAATGCTTGATCAGGCGCAAAGTTCCAAGCCACTGGAAAAAGGCGCAAGTAAGTCTCGAGTATAAGAAAGATGAAAGAATGTACCCTCAAAATTACAGACCTATATCACTGACATGAGTTCGCTGTAGAATTCTTGAACATATTCTCAGTTTTGATATAGTAAGTTTCCTTGAGGCGGCAAAGCTTCTTCTGTCCCTGCATCAGCACGGCTTTCGGAAGCATCGATCTTGCTAAATTAGCTTGCCCTTTTGTCTCACGCCATCTTGCGACCTATGGTTGAAGGGCAACAGGCCGACTGCATATTTATTGATTTTCGAAAGGCGTTTGACACTGTACCATACGGCAGACTGATAAGGAATTTACCAACAAATGCCATATGTACTCAAATACAGGTGTACATGAAGTCAGAACTATTTATTGCACAAGAGCCAAACATTGTACAGATATCATACATATGTCATTTTGAAGAGAAACACGGAAAGTATTTCTTTTTTTATGTATACCGCCAAAGCATAGTTTGGTAATTTAACGATAGTGAGTGGTGCTCGCAAACAGGGCGAGTCCAGGTGGTACACAGGTCATGGAACGGTCAGGCAACACTCGTGGCACAGCGGTGTACCGGAAACCACACTCTTGAGGCTCCAACATGTCCAAGTAATCATATCCAGTGACAGTGTTCTCGGCCAAGAAGAATGGCTCGTACAGTTTGCAATGTGACAAGGCACAAAACACATTTGCCTTCCGAGAATTACGGTCAAATTCAGTGCATTCGTGTGGATGCTTTGTACCCCAGATTCCACAATTTTGCCTCTTCAATATCCCATTAGTGTGAAAAATGGCTTCGTCGCTAAAAATTAAGCGATCAACAATGCCATCTCCATCCTCATTCAATCGTTGCAACTGCGAACAAAACTCAAAACGCTTGTCTTTGTCGTCGTCATTGAGCTTCTGCACTAGCTCCAGTTTGAATGGTTTCATATGCAGCTCATGTCGCAGGATTTTCCACACTCTCATTGGAGCCATGTAGAGTTCACGGGATGTACGACGCAACGATTTCTTTGGGCCTCTTATGAATGTCTCTCGTACGCGATTCTCATTCACATAAATCAGCCGCGGCGGATTAGCCGTGCGTGCTGAGGCGTTGTGCTGGTGTGTGTGTGTGTGTGTGTGTGTGTGTGTGTGTGTGTGTGTGTGTGTGTGTGTTGTCCTTAGGTTAGTTTACCTTAGTTTAAGCCGCGGTGGCCGAGGGGACTGAGGCGCTCCAGTCACGGTCTGCACGGCCACTACGGTTGGGGGTTCGAATCCCCCTCGGGCATGGATATTTGTGCCGTCCTTAGTAGTAGCTAGTTCTTAAGTAGTTTCTAAGGTTAGGGACTGATGACCCAGTAGTTAAGTCCCATAAGCTATACAAACATTTGAATTTGAAGTAGTTTCTAAGCTGCGGACTGATGACCAATGCAGTTGAGTCCGACAGATTTACACACACACACTTCACTCACACTGGGACGTCCACTGCTCTTACGAATTTGTTGGCCTTCCTTGTTTGTGGCTTCTTACCGTACTTCGTTCTAAATATCCGTTGAAGAGCTGTAGCACACTTGGTTTTGTCCAACTCCAACACACAGAAAGCTTGCTCCGCACCTGAACTTGGCATTGACTATCGGCAAATTATTAAACTACGCTGTGGCAGTACACATACAGAAAAAGAAAACTTTCAGAGACTCTCTTCAAAATGAAATGTCTGGTATTTCTACAATGTTTGGCTCTTGTGCAATAAATAATTGAAAGTGTTCTCGGCCGTTATATACACCATGTGAGTGGCACGAAGACTACTTAATTAACAGAGCACAGTACGTTGTCCTCGATTGCGAGTATTCATCAGAGATGAGGGTATCGTCAGAAAAATGTTCAAATGTTTGTTAAGCTTAAGGGACTTGACTGCGGGGTCATCAGTCCCTAAACTTACAAACTGCTTATGATCTACCTTTTATTAAAGACGGCACTAACATCCGTGCCCGATGGGGGATTCGAACCCCCGTCGGGGAACGGCCTCGCGCATCGTAGGCATGACGACAAAGGCAAAGCCAGATAAAAAGAGAATGAAACGTAAAGCAATGAGCCATAGAGGTATCGTCCCCGAGAATTAAATGAACGGGAAGACTTACGGACTACTGCAAAGTGGCTGCAAGGGGTCACCCCAGCAGGAGCCGCGAAGAGTGGCCGAGCGAATTGAGGCGCTATGCTCCGATGCGCGAGGCTGTTAGCCATTGGAAGTTCGAATCCCCCCTCGGGCATGGATGTTTGTGTCGTCTTTAGTATAAGGTAGTTCATAAGTAGTTTGTAAGTTTAGGGGCTGATGAGCTTGCAGTTAAGTCCCTTCAGATTCACAAACATTCGAACATTTGAACTCCATTTTGAGACCCATACGAACATGTCCTTCGGTTGAGTTGAGTCCGTTAGATTTACGAACATTTTAACTTTTTTTTTAACGACTTCTACTTTAGTGAACATACGGCAGGGGCCCATGAAAATGAAAGTAAGTAAAATGAAAGAGTCTAATATATGGCTGGCCAAACGCTGCACATTGCGCAGAGATGCGGAAGTGCTGATTGTTTCCACCCACAGGGGTGCGCAGCGTGCAACACGTGTACATAATGAACAGTGACGGCTCATGTTCCTGGTTTATGCGGTACAAGCAAGAGCGCAACTCAGCCAATTTCGTTTATCCCTGTCGACCACTGTGGGAAACATGCACTATATGAGCAGAGACGGATGCGGAGTGCACGCAAGTTGCATGTGTGCAGCAGCACCGCACGTGTGCAGACGCTGGTCTAACATGTAAATAAATATTCAGAAATGTCCAAATGTTTGCAAATCTGAGGGACGTAACTGCTGCAGTTATCAGTCCCTAGGATCATGAATTACTAAAACTAACATATGCTAAGGACAACACACAACCATGCCCAAGGGAGGACTCGAACCGCCGACGGCGAGATACCGCACACTCTGTAGCAAGGCGCCTTAGAGCGCTCGGGAGCTCCGCCGGGACAAACAATTATTATTTTATCACAAACTTACTTAGCTGGTAGAAGCTGACCTAGGGGAAGATCAGTTTGAATTCAGGAGGAACGTAGGAACCCGGGAGGCAATACTTACCTTACGTCTTATCTTAGAAGATAGATTAAGGAAAGGCAAATCTACATTTTTAGCCTTTGTAGATTTGGAGAAAGCGTTTGACAATGTTGACTGGACTACACTCTTTCAAATTCTGAAGTCAGCAGGGGTAAAATACAGGGAAAGGAGAGTTATCTACAACTTGTACAAAAGCCAGACCGCAGTTATTAGACTCGAAGGGCATGAAAGGGAAGCATCAGTTGGGAAGGGAGTAAGACAGGGTTGTAGCCTTTCTCCGATGTTATTCAATTTGTACATTGAGCAGGCGATGAAGGAAAGCAAGGAAAATTTTGGAATAGGGATTAAAGTTCAGGGGGAAGAAATAAAAACGTTGCGTTTTGCTGATGACATTTTAATTCTGTCAGAGACAGCGAACGACCTGGAAGAGCAGTTGAATGGAATGGACAGTGTGTTGAAGAGAGCGTACAAAATGAACATTAACAAGAGCAAAACAAAAATAATGGAATGCGGTCTTAGAAAATCAGGCGATGCTGAAGGAATTAGATTAGGTAACGAAACAATGAAGGTGGTAGATGAATTTTGTTACTTGGGTAGTAAAATAACATGCGATTGTCGCAGTACAGAGGATATAAAATGCAGAATGGCAATGGGGAGAAAAGCATTTTTGAAAAAGAGAAATTTGCTAACATCGAATATTAATTTAAGGGTAAGGAAGTCTTTTCTGAAGGCATTTGTTGGTGTGTTGCCTTGTATGGGAGTGAAACATGGACGATAAGCAGTGCGGACAGGAAGAGAATAGAGGCTTTTGAAATGTGGTGCTACAGAAGAATGCTGAAGATTAGGTGGGTGGATCGCGTAACTAATGAGGAGGTACTGAACAGAATTGGGGAGAAAAGGAATTTTTGGCATACCCTAACTAAAAGAAGGGATCGCTTGGTAGGACACATTCTTAGACATCGAGGAATCGTAAATTTAGCATTGGAGGGAAGCGTGTGGGGTAAAAATCGCAGAGGGAGGCCAAGAGACGCGTGTAGTAAGCAGATTCAAGTGGATATGGGTTGCCGTTCTTATGAGGAGATGAAAAGGCTTGCTCAGGATAGAGTAGGGTGGAGAGCTGCATCAAACCAGTCTCCGGACTGAAGACCATAACAACAACAATACTTACGTTATTTATTGGATACTCCATATTGTTTCTCATGCAAACTAGGGCATGAAAAATTAGAGAAAGAATGACGCTGGCTGTAATGCGACAATTACATCCGGAGAATTTTCGAAGTGGACGTTTGAAATACATCATCGGTTTGCTAGCGTGTCCTGCGACTGAGCCGTGAGTCTCGGACGCGCCTGCTGTGCGCTTCATGTATTTCAAACGTCAACTTCACTTCGCAAATTCTCCGGAAATAATTGACGCATTGCAATGCAACCAGCGCCGTACTTTTTATGATTTTTCACGCCATAGATTTCGTAAGAAATAACATGGGGTATCCATTAAAAAAAATTGTGTTATATATAATCTTTTTTTAAGTTTGAAAGTGCCTTATTGTATCTGTTTTCATAAGCCCCTGCTGTAATTCGTACCTGTGAAAGTCGTTTCTCAATATCTTTTGTTGTTACAAAGATAACTGTGAAGTGAAAGTGGGACACGCTGTACGTTTGTGTTCTCACCAATGAGATGGCACGTGCAACATCTTCGCGTCCCTCGCGAATACATACGGGCGCGCTTCTACACTCCGCCAGTTGCAGTAAAATTTAGCTAAGATAGAGTCCATAGTGACCGTCAATCACGTGGCGCTCAGAGCCAGAATATAAACCGTAAGATACCGCAGTCCTCACTAACTGCCCCTCCAAGGGGCTCACGATTGTTCCGTGCGTACGTGCGTGGCGAGCACGGGGCCCCAAGCTAGTGCGGTCTTTCTTCCTTCTTTCCTCCTCGGACTGCATTTCATTTCCATTTCCTTCCGCTCCCTTCCTAACCTCATTCCCTTATCTCCCCGCCGAGGGACCGATAACCTTAGCAGTTTGGTCCCTCTATCCCAAACAATCAACCAACCATTGTAAAATTTTGGATTATGTGCGTTTGACTTCATAGCAACGCATCATTCATCACACTATGTGAGCAAATCATAGTACATCTTGTTAATAAATACTTACTCAATGTTGCGTATTGTTGGCCTGAATAATTGATGAAGGCAATATTATTATGTGTGGACATAATTTTGTAGTGTGCAGTACTGCTGCTTCGCAAGGAAAGTAGTTTTCTTTCTTGGATATTGAATATCAAAAGTGTTTTGGGAAATACAACATATTTTCGTAATGTGAAATGCCTGCACGATGTAGATTCTCTGTTACATATGTACAAATAATGGACTCACTATGGAAATGTATGAAAAGATATTGTATTTTGAAACGACTTGTCGATGCTAGGCCAATGACACGTGTGGTACAACGATCGAATTTTTAAATTTTTATAACACAGAAGTTGAAGAAACAGATTTTCTCGCAGTTTTCGTAGTCTACCTGTATTTAGATCAAGCGAAGGGTTATGATCTTCATAGCTCAAATTTCCATTACACACCTAAGTATCACATAGGGTAAACCTTCAATAAGTTCCACCTGAGAAAATAGCGCACGTGTCCTAAGGAATGTTTATCTGAGACATTTTCTTCACAATAGTAATGGACGTTCTCCATGATGCTATGGCTCAACAAAAATCTTGATACCTTTATATTGGCAGTGACTGAAGTTTTCCAACAGGCTGTCTCCCGCGAACCCAAACCTGAGGTATGCATATTCCAAATGTGGCCGTACCAGTGCTCGGTATATGTTCAGATTTGTGTTTTGTCCTGCTCTCATTACAATGCCAGTTATCGTCATTATTACACCGACCATTTTCTCAGATATGCGCTAATTATGTAACTTACGCATGGAACCCAACTTAATCTAATATAGGGACTCAAATGTACATAAAATTTACCACCCATGTCTTTAGGAGCTGATAAGGGCCTACTTTTATTCGGACTTCTGTTGCTTATTTATCTTGTGTAAATACAGACGGACAATTTTCTCATTGATATGTCCAGAACACTTACTGTTCTGCTGCTGAAATTAATACTTTATTCATTACTAGCTGAAAACCCGGCGTTGCCTGGGTATTTATTTATTTATTGTTATATTTCCTTATTCGTATGCTTATGCTTACTGAGAAAGAGCTTAAGACATTGTAGTACGCATAGACCAAAGATATGGTCTGTGGCATCACGTTTCGCTGTATGAAACCTACTTGCTATAGAGTCGCAAACGTCATCGCTGGCCTTCAGTCCGAATTTTTTTATACTTTGACCTCATTTCAACCTCCATATCTTCCACCACCTTATAGCTATCGGCATGGAACTGCTATGGTGTACAATGGGTGACGTCGTACAACAATTACACACAGACCATTCGTTTGCGTTCTGTAGTTTTCGCTGCAGAGCGAAATATTGACACACACACACACACACACACACACACACACACACACACACACACACACACGCGCGCGCGCGCGCGCGCGCGCGCGCGCGCGCGCGCGCGCGCGCGCGCGCGCGCGCGCGCGCGTAGAATTTTATATAGATCGATAACTTTCTAGCCCAGTATACTAAACCCTTTTATCATTATCAACCCTCAAGCAATAATGCAACCTATAAAACCATTTTCAAAGAGTAAATATAATTTTAAAGAGTAATTATTATTCCGCATTTCGCGTTATATTCTCCACATTACTAAATATCTATCAGATCGCTATAAAACCGTGCCTAAAACCTTCCTCAGGTATAAATTAGTAACTGTACAAATATTTAAGTCTCTGCGTCTTGTCGTTCGGACGTGATAAGCGTACACCGAACAGACATTCACATTTATAGATATAGATTATTTTCTCTTCTGATTGTGTAAAAGCACTGTTCGTCGGCTTTTCAAGTACCTTAATATCCACACTAAAAATTCAAATGCATTTCAAATACATCAAAGAGAAAATGAGATGTTTGAGGTAAACCATTATTGTTATGGAACCCATCAGTGATTTTATTATTGTTAACTTAAAAAACAGCCTTGTAGCCGCATGTAGGGTATGAAAGTTTACTGTAAATCAACCAGACACGTCAATTTTGGTCCACTTTACGTTACGGTAGTAACACTACAAGTGGGCCTTTGCGATCGACTTTTGACAGCTCGAAATTTAAATGAAAATAACGTACATCTAACATAAAAATTGAATAAACAAATTTGTAGAGGAGGAAAGTCTCTTAAACTTCGCTATCTTATGTTTTTTTTCGTCATTCGCACCGTTACAGAGATATTTGCAAAAACAACAGCGGTTTGACACAGCTTCTCGATTTTACGTCAACCAGACGTTAGGAAATGTCACATCAAATTCCCCGCCCAAAATTCTCTCTGGCATACGCCATCTTGCTTCCTGTATTTAAATGATTTTTTTTTATTACGCTTTGTAATTTCAAATCAATGGTGCACTGACGAATTAACAAAAGCAAGTCGTTGATAGTAATATAAATTATAACCTGGTCTCTAAAAATGTCATTTTAGCTGTTAGCAACTGCCAGCAATAGTACGAGAAGTATTGGACAGTGCCATAGTTGTTGGTCCTGGTGTAGTGGGTAGTGCGTTACGTTTTGGTGCGTGTAGTCGCTTGTTCGAAACCCGCTGATACCACTGTTTTCGCCTTTGCTCCTAGAAGGGTTATTTATTAAATAGAGCTATGTTCTGTAATGTTTAGAGTTGTGCAGATGCGTTTGTTCTATTTCGTGAACATGCCGTGAAATACGTCCGTCAATTTTTATTATTTGTGTCTCAAATGTTAGCAAAAAATGATAAATTATAGGCAAATCTAAAGTGGGCCGTAAAAAACGACAGTGCAATTTTCTCATCTCCTCATTCATCATCTCATCAGTATTGTAAGCAAGTTTCTTGTCTCAACAATAGTAACTCATTTTTATTTTTGTCGATTACAGCGCCATCTGTCATGAACCGAAAAAAGTTTCATACGAAAGTGTTTTCACGGAGATTCCAAATATGCAATAAAAATAGGGGTTCCAACTTATGATCTCAAAGTCACCCCCTGGGTTTGTGCAGGGCGTCGAGCTTTCTTAGTGGATGTCCCACTTGGAGGTGAAGAACTTTTATTGTAACTTCTTTTAATCTGACTTGTATTTTTCCAAATATTCCGAAAAACAGTTTTAAGTGCCTTACCATATTTAACCATTCGGTATTATTATTATATATTATTATTATTGCTGAAGCATCAGTGACTATTTGTCACATATTTTAGTAATGCTGAAATAGTGCCTCCTCTTTTTTGAGGTCCATTTCCAAACATAGAAATACATGTCCGTTTCCGCACCACGAGTCCATTTGACTTCTTACCGTCCTTTCTGTTGTTTTAGTCATACGTGATACAAGGATTAGTCATTATGATCTTACGTCCCTGGTTTCGGTATTGCAATAAATCTCACTACTTCCAGGTCTTGTGTGTATGTTCCCTTCCCGAAAAACTCATTTAACATTCTGCTCATAGATTCCATGCTTCTCGTGACGTTGGTGATAAAGCATTGGGTAATTAATGTTATTGGTCCTCGCGTTGTCTTTGTTGCATTTGATACGCTATATTAAATTCCTCGATGGAAAATTCGGTATTCATAAAGTGATTTTGTGCTTCTCTCTCACGTAATATCATCTCAGCTGAGTTCGCGGCTGTACGATCGTATCTTCAGGGAAACAAATGCCGTCCTTTTTCTGCATCTCTACTCTGCAGTTCACACTTAAGTACTTCACAGTATTGTTTCTTGCGATCATTCATAACTCTTTGGATGGTTAAGGCCCTCACAAAATTTAGTCCACACATCTTTTTTTATTAACTAGTCTTTCCATTTTTACATCCGCTTTTCTCAGATTTATGTAATTATCTTTCTTGGGATTACAGTCATCTACGGCTCTCTTCTAACAGTAGCTTACGTATTCCAGTTAGTTTTCTTGATTTTCCATTTGTAACAAGGGTAAAACCAGTGTAGTGTTTTGTGTCCCAGCCTCGTCGCCGCTTTTGTCTCGTTTCCGTCGTAGGTGTCGGTGGCCGAGTAGAAAAGTACCGACACAGGAATAAAGGATGCACGCTTGTGCAGGTAGGAGGTGACCAGCCCGTGGGACAGCAGAAACTAGAAACACTAGAGTAAATTAGAACGGGATATATATTGCACAGAATGTATACAATACTTAACTTTTACATAGCTCAGTACTGCAGAATGCTGATACATAGTTGAGCTAGAGGCCTGCTAGTGCCTATCCCATAGCCAAGTCTTCACTGGTGTCTATCTGATTCCGAAGTGTTAACTGGTTCCTATCTCAGTCCCAAGTGAACGATGTCGTTCAGTGGTGGCCACGAGCGGAGTTGTAGCAGAGGGCGCTCGTGGCTGTCGTCGTAAGAACGGCGCGCGGCGAAAGTAGGTGGCGCGCACTTTAGACTTGTGCGACACCACATAGTGTGGTACTTCAGTGACTTCATTTTTATACTGCAATGCAGAGATTATCTGAGCCGAGGGTTCTTGTACTGCGTCTCACGTAAATTCTGTGACAAGGTTAGACGTTTAAAAGTGTACACTGCCTGGAAGAGAAAATTACGTACGCAGAAGATGTGGTCAGATATCCATATAACTTCGTACCCTTCTGGTATAATGCTCACAAAAGTGTGTTAGTGTGGTTCAAAAATGTTCAAATGTTTGTAGATCTATCGGACCAAACTGCGTGGTCATCAGTCCGTAGTTTACAAACTACTTAAACCCAGGTAAACTAACCTACGGACAAACACACACACACACACACACACACACACACACACACACACACACACACTGCCCCAGGGAGGACTCGAACCTCCTCGGCGAGCAACCGCGCGCTCCGCAGCGAGACGTTTATACCGCTCGGCTACTCCACCGCGGCTTAGTGTGGTTCCCATAGTGTCTGGTTTTCGTTGTGTGCGGGGTAGTATAGTTTGTAAGAGACGTGAACACAACAGATGTTGCATGATCAAACAAGTGGTCAAATGTTTGTACAGCTTTTGGGACTTAACTACGGGGTCATCAGTCCCTAAACTTACAAACTACTTACGAACTAGGACGGCACAAATATCCATGCGTGAGGTGGGATTCGAACCCCCGACCGTAGTGGCCGTGCAGACCTGACTGGAGCGCCTCAGTCTCCTCGGCCACTCAGCATGTGACTCTCTTTGAACTGTCGTCTGTTTAGTCGGAATAGCTCAAGAGCTTAAAATGAGCTTCCATGGACCAGAGAAGTTCAGCATGTATTCGTCACTTTTGCCTTTGCTCAACAGACCTTTAACTGCTCATATACACTATCAGAACACACACACACAAATTAAGAGTTTTGAAGGAGATCCAGGAATTAAATCTGATTGCATGGAGAGGTTTGCAGTGGACATGCAGCACGTGCTGTTGCCCTCCTCTGCGTCAAGTGTGCGCTGACCAGCAGAGGCCCTGCGCCTCGCCTCTGCCTCTGCTGCGTCAAGTGTGCGCCGGGCCTAAAGGGCCGCTTCTGACCGCAGCGCCATCATGGGACTTCTTACGGAACTGCTGGAAACCCTCCCTCCCCGCACCACGGAGCGTAGGACCGGGCACTTATGGAGGTTTCCCGTCTGTATATTTTTGTCTGTGGTACCGCCTAATGCATGTCATGGTTGATATATCAGTGTGTTTTCTTGACTTTCCTACTTTACGTTCACACAAGTTTATTAGGTCTTCATGAACTCGGAGGGGTCCCCTTTTTTTTTATATCCGCTGATTTACACACGAATTAATCTAGCGCTCTTGTGCAGGAAGTAGCTGCATGGGATGATTCGTACGTGCAAATCGAACCCATACAGAAACTAACTTTTTTACACTTCGGAGTCTTTTAAAGCAGCATGGTCAGTAATTCACAAGCTAAAAGTGTATTATTCTCTTTCGCACATTTGTACTTCAGTTTCACGGTTACGCCTATCTCTAACCAGCGTTATAAACGGTAACCGAGTTGGCAGCCCGCTGGAGTGCTGGCAGCGGTCGCGCGGGAGTAGCCGAGCGGTCTGGAGCGCCACGTTACGGATCGCGCGGTCTCCCCGTCGGCGGTTCGATTCCTCCCTCGGGCATGGATGTGTGTGTTGTCCTTAGGTTAAAAATTCAAATCTTTGTAAATCTATCGGACCAAACTGCGTGGTCATCAGTCCGTATCTTACAAACTACTTATACCTAGGTGAACTAACCTAAGGACAAACACACACACCCATGCCCTAGGGAGGACTCGAACCTCCACGGCGAGCAACCGCGCACTCCGCAGCGAGACGCTTTAGACCGCTCGACTACTCCACCGCGGCTCCTTAGGTTAGTTACGTAGTTTGTAAGACTAGGGGCTGATGACCAACGTACTTTGGTCCCATAGGATTACAAACATTTGAACATTTTTGCTGGGACCTGGCTCCGTTCCTTTCAGCGCGACGCGGAAACAGTCCATAGCTTTGATGGTGTTAAAACATTGTTGACTGCACTTGATTATCCTCTGTCGCCTCTGTTAGTATCGTTCCCGCATTTTTAGGTCCAGTCAATAAAAGTTTTGTAATGTTTTTTGTCTGTATTTTATAAAAGGTTCGTTTCCTTAAGTTATTCTTGTTCTATATCAAATTAGCAAAACACATCAGTTGCATGGAAAGTTGACACAAAAATTGACGGACGTTGCGGTCTGCACGGTCTATAGAAAGAAGATACGCTACCACGGTCCATCCTGTAGTCTAATGGACCACATCGAAAAGAAGCATAAAGTGTTGTTAAACGCAATTTCCGTTGCTGATTTGTCAGTGATACCCATTTAGAAGTATGCTTTTTACATTTTTCAAAATAAATAAGGGTAAATTTTTGAAACTCTTTGATTCCCCCCCCCCCCCCCCCCCGCTGCGATATGTAAATGTATGTAGTTTGGCTCAAAGGTGTCTACAGTCTGTCTCTTCAATAGCACAAATGCGTGGCCCCTGCAATTCAGTCTCGGGCTCGACAACGCCTCAAGCAAAAAGGTGACGACAGATGTGAGAATAGGAAGTCCTGTGAGATGATCAGTTTATGCTGTCACATTCGCACCAAATTTCGCCATAATTCTGCACAGATACGCCACGCCTAGCGTCGAAACCGCGTGATATGCTTGTTGTCCACTGAGGAAAACATTACACACACACACACACACACACACACACACACACACACACACACACACTAAACAACAACAACCACCTCATCAGGTTTTATAAAGTGCATCAGTGGAAGCACTCCTTCCTTTGAACAAACGACAGTTTGCAGTCTGATGAACAACAAAACGAGGTTCTTGTCAACGCTCGTCAATGCTGATACCACCGCAGGATCAAACCCTTCTGTACAGATATGGTGAGTCTGTACTCCCATTAGACGTGACCTTATCCCTTATCCGGTATACAGGATGGAAAATTTATCCAAAAGTAAGAGGAACTAAGCGAGATTGTCTGTCGGCTGATGGGTGTAGATTTCATGTCTTTTTTGCAACTTCAGCGCTGTTGTCTACTGAAATCCTTTGAAGTCATACTGTACATATTTTTCTCCTCAATAGTACTTCCTATATGGTCTGTGCAAAATGTGTTTAAAGCAAACCGACAAACCACAATACAATACTGACCTTTGTAGTATATGTAGTCTGCCATAAATTCGAGAAAAAGCAACTCTGCGTCGATATACTCCAAAAGCCACTTCACAATGTGTGACGGAATTCTAATTCAGAATTACATTCAAAACTATCTCTTATAAGTGATCTTTTTTGTATAAAGTGTGTTTTTGTATTTTCCACTGTTTTGGAAACATCATTAATAATCTTACTGCAGCCTACACGTGAACAACGCTTAAGGTAGGAAAAAGAAATTGGCACAGTATATGACATAATTGAAGTTTGTTAAAAGGAAAAAAAAAAAAAAGAAAAGTCTAATCTCACATTTACAAGGACCACCTACGGACAGGTCCGAAAGAACAGACACCACACCAAAATAATAAGGTTGATGTGTAGTCGTGAGGTGCGCCGATCCTGGCCTACCGGATGGTAGGCACCATTCTCAAAAACGATAGTGTCGCCCTGTAGTACATGGAAGTTTTCCAGGTTCTTCCTCTGCGTCTGCGGTCGGTGGTAGCGCAGCAGTCGAATTCGTAGACTTTGCTCAAAAATATTCAAATGTTTGTAGCACTTATAGGACTTAACTACGGGGTCATCAGTCCCTAAGCTTACAAACTACTTATGAACTACTTACGAACTAGGACGGCACAAATATCCATGCCCGAGGGGGGGATTCGAACCCCCGACCGTAGTGGCCGTGCAGACCGTGACTGAAGCGCCTCAGTTTCCTCGGCCACCGCGGCCGGCGTACACTTTGCAGAATCCGGCATCTCATCGGTTAGCAGCTGATGTTGAAGAGTGCCGGAAATATACAACAGACTCGTACCAACGTTAAGTAAATTAAGTGCTAACGAAGTGTAAGCCACAGATTCGTCTGACACTGCCCACGAGCTCAAGTACCGGGGTGTATAAAGCGTGTAGTAAGTGGCTCCTATTTCCACAAAGTCCTGTGTTATGACCACATAGCCGTTGCTATACGAATGTATAAGCGTTTACCTCTTGCCGCATTTGCTTATCTGTTAGTTCGAGGCTAGTAAGTGCTCTGAATATACGTTATTGCGTTAGACATACGCCGTGTTTCCCGACGTAACGAAGAAACGTGATAATTGAGGGCTTGCACTGCTCCACGGTATTCAGATATGCGCGAGTGTGTACATTTCGGCCGATCTGACCTAGCAGGCATGGCGTAAGGTACTGTTTTACTTCCGCGCTCTGTCGACGAGCTCGTAAGGTTTCTGATATAGCCTAGCTCCCGGACTTACAAATTTTACCGCTACGATTCCGCTACAGTGTTTGCGTGCAACATTACAAACTACTTATAGTAACTTAAAGTAAGGAAACACACGTTCCTAAGCCCGAGGGAGGACTCAAACTTCCGGCGGGATCGGCCGCCCAGTCCGTAGCATTATGCCTTAGACCACGCGGCCATTCCCGCGCGACTCTGGCGTGCATCACGGGATTTAAATGCCCACTGCTGCCGGTCCGTGTGTAGTATACTGTCCATGGCGCGCACACACACACACACACACACACACACACACACACACACACACACACACACACACACACACGCATATTGCAGTTTACTTTCGTTTTTGAGGATGAGGTAGGTTTGGTTACAAAATCAACTGAATATCGGAGGAGACTTTGTAAATTTACACGCGTAGTAACGTGTTTCTATTTCAATAATTTCCTCTTCTTTTTTGTACACAAAATGTCGCATTTCCGGGATGATGTAAGCTAAATATATTCATGTGCCCTTCGGTGATGGCAACATATTGGAAATGACAACATACAAGGTGGTTTTTACTAAACTTCTGCTGTTTGAGTCAGAGTAGGTGGCAAACTATGGGTACCCAGATGTACAGAAATGGTTGTCAGACTCTGCGCGGATTTCTGGCTGTTTGGTTAGTAGAAGGGGCTGATGTATCAACTGGACAGTAGCACACGTGGAAAGTTGAATATGAGCATTGCGAGGGAAGTAGGTATGTTTCCGGCAGCTCTAGAGCAATCTCTACTGCTAAAAGGCTGTCGTGGATGCAAATGTACGTCACACCTAACAATGTTTGTAACCTGAAGATAAATAAAAATACGGTACGCAATTTAAGAATGGTACCCTCTCACGGAAAAACTAAAATATGTAGTTTTTTAATTGTTCCAAATTTCTATTTTGCGTTTCCTTACAAATGTTTCCACATGTTTCACTATTCAGCGATCACTCCTTTTGCAGGGGATCGTCACAAGTAGAGAAAGTTTAGTTCCACCCACCCGGCATTTTGGAACGATAGTAAAGACCTACGAGTTACTTCTATGTGACCTGACGCACTCGTTGTTTGACTACAATGTGTTGAAGTATAACTACTATGCAGAAAACGCACGGCCGGTAACGAATTTGTACCATTGTCTGGGCACCTGAATAAGCGTCTTTTTGCAAAAACGCAGATCAAAAGAATATAGGACATGAGTTTTTCCTTATCTCTCGAATTGCCGTTGCATGCCGTTCGTATTAAATGTTCAAATGTTTGTATAGTCTATGGGACTTAACTACGGGGTCATCAGTCCCTAAACTTACAAACTACTTATGAACTAGCTAACACTAAAGACGCCACAAATATCCATGCCCGAGGGGGGATTCAAACCCCCGACCGTAGTGGCCTTGCAGACCGTGACTGGAGCGCCTTAGTCTCCTCGGCCACCGCGGCCGGCCGTTCGTATTACCAAACTCTACAGTTGTATTTGCAATTTCCTGTTATTGCAGCCTCACAGGTGTTAGTGTTAACACTGTTGTCTGTTTTTTATCACACCAGCGCCATTAGCACCGCTGCCGCAGCCATCGACCGGAGAAGAAACGACGCTAAAAAATGGACACGCAATTAAGTGCACGGAGATTAGATTCCCGGCCAGTTTATTGAAATTTGCGGAGTCGCCGTAGTTTTTGTGAAATGGCTCGCAGCGAATCACGCCGCTGTTTTCTGCAGAGAGAACGCGTGCAGTCCTGTACCTCCCATCGACTACAAATTTACTGTGCATGTGCTCGGCTCATAGCTATATACTGCTTTATTAGATAGTATTTCCTCCGTATAAAAATATACTAGGACCACGATATACGTTATGGAGGCCATAAGCCCAAAGATTCTTTGCTAGAAGAGTGTGGGATATTATTTCATGATGCGACATACTAAACTCTTTACTTGTCCAATGTTGAAATGTTTGTTAAGCTTATGGGACTTAACTACGGGGTCATCAGTCCCTAAACTTACAAACTGCTTATGAACTAGCTAATCCTAAGGACGGCACAAATATCCATGTCCGAGGGGGGATTCGAACCCTGACCGTAGTGGCCGCGCAGACCGTGACTGGAGCGCCTCAGTCCCCTCGGCCACCGCGGCCGGCGAAGAGAGTGTAGTTGAAGTTAGGTGATCCTGGAAGAAATACGTTAGGAAGTGAATCGTTATGAGTAGTACATTGAAGAGCCAAAGAGACCATTAATAGGCACGCGTATACAAACAGAGAAATATGTAAACAGTCATTTGACGGCGCTGCAGTCGGAAACGCCTGTATAAAATAGCAGGTGTGTGGCGCAGACGTCAGATCTGTTACTGCTGCTACAACTGCAGCTCATCACGATGTAACCCTTTCGTGACCAAATTATTTCCAGAAGTTGTAGACTCTTTATGAATATTTTAATGGTATAAGAAGTCATACATAAAATCATAGTGCAAATCTTGAAAGTGAGAGTTTTGCTTATAGGTATAAAAAAATTAGTGGGAACTATTGTTCCCACCGAACTTTGGAGTAACTGGACTTGGTAATTTAAAAAATGTATGACCTTTATTTTTTAGTACAAAAAGCATATTAAATATTTCATTTACTTTTGTGTTAGTTCATATTGTCCATTGAGTTCATTAAGGTGACATGTTATGGAACTTAGAGAAGCAGGGTGCTACACACAAAGGTATACGACATTTGCTACACATTTTTTGTCCTCTTTTGTTTTTGGTACTACATTAACGGCACCTTCTGTTTGTAGTACCTTTTGTTGTCAAATAACTTCAAACATTCGTCAGACGAACTTCATTTGGAACTCCAGACACGCCTCTTTTTGGTGTCTGAAAACGAACGGATCTTCCTCTTCTCTTAAGACTTGAGAAGCCGAAGATGAGCTGCCTTTCGAAATGCGCTCTATATGTTAGCTGGTATTTTTCTGTCTTCTGTAACTTCCACATAATGAAGGCATTGACAACTGCTAAATCTACAAGAAAGAAAAATACCTAGTCTGTGCCACCACTTCAGTGAACGACGACCTACAGCATACTGTTCTCGCAGCTGATCAAATCGATCTACTGCCACAGCCAATGGGCAGAACACTTCTCCTTCCATCTTTGTTTCTTCTCAAAACAGTTGTAATGTTTCTGGGATTGTGGGAAAGCGTACAAAATTCTCAAAACCTCATCTCGCGTAAGTCCAGGCAGTCTAAACAATAAGAAACAAACAATAACGATGCCGATTGCACAGCCATGCACACTGCACTTCACACACGTTCAGTGGGAAACATAGTTCCCACTAACCTATCTCGTAATATGTATGTATTTTCATTGATATCCAGCAAATATACACGAATACTATCCTCCTCGTAAATATAAAAGTAGACAAATACAACACAACTCACTTCACACGTAGAAATACAACCACTTTCGCTCTCTTGTTGACAATCTATATGTAGTTAGCACACTAACAGAGATGGTAGCACAAGTTAGAAGTGGGAACACGGATTACCACTGAACTTATAGGGAGAACAAATAAGTGGGAACTCTAGTTCCCATTGGTCACTAAAGGGTGCCGGCCGCGGTGGCCGAGGGGACTGAGGCACTTCAGTCACGGTCTGCACGTCCACTACGGTCGGGGGTTCGAATCCCCCCTCGGGCACGGATATTTGTGCCGTCCTTAGTCTTAGTTAGTTCATAAGTAGTTTGTAAGTTTAGGGACTGATGACCCCGTAGTTATGTCCCATACGCTATACAAACATATTCATTTTTTTTTCCAAACTGCTTGGTCATCAGTCCGTAGCTTACGAACTACTTAAACGTAGGTAAACTAACCTACGGACAAACACACACACCCATGCCCCAGGGAGGACTCGAACCTCCACGGCGTCTCGCTGCGGAGCGCGCGGTTGCTCGCCGTCGAAGTTCGAGTCCTCCCTGGGGCATGGGTGTGTGTGTTTGTCCGTAGGTTAGTTTACCTAGGTTTAAGTAGTTTGTAAGCTACGGACTGATGACCACGCAGTTTGGTCAGATAGATTTACAAACATTTGAGCATAAGTATCAGGATACCCATTTAGAAGCGTTTGCCTGGTGTTTAACGTTGTACGTAACTGAAACACGACGATAAATACGCACACCAAAAAAGTGGTGCATCTCCACGATTCTGTGCAATTATGACCCTCTGTACATAAAATGAAATAGCGATATACAAAAACAACATGACAGCTCTCTCTATTGCTCATGTGAACAGAAGTTGTCAAGTTGTACGACAATAACTTAGACGTTCTGAATTTGTGTTGCAGATTAGAGCACACCCAGTAACACGTTCTCTCGCTCTGATGCCTGCCTGTATTCGTCGTGGAATACTGTCCACTAGATCATCAAGGGAATGTTGGTCCAGGTTCTCCCATCCTTAAACGGCGATTCGTTGTAGATCTCTCAGATTGGTTAGTGGGTCGTCTCGTCCAAAAACAGCCCTTTTCAATGTATCCCAGGCATGTTCCATAGGCTTCATGTCTCGAGAACATGCTGGCCATTCTAATCTTGCGATATCGTTACGAAGCAACGCATTCACGAGATGTGCACTATGAGTGCGAGAATTGTAGTCCATAAGCACGAATCCCTCATCGCACAGCCGTTTGACTGCCGTCTACGACACCAGTGGCGTACGGTAGTCCCACAGAATGCCACCCTAAATATCAGGCAACCATGACCTTGCTGTACTTGCTGGATGGTGTGTCCATGACGTTAATACTGACCAGGCTGCCTTCAAAAACTCTCCAACCCTTTTCTGGTTGTAAGCAGATGCTTGTCTCATCTGTGAATAGCATTTGTTGCCAATTCCCACGAGTCCATTCGACATGCCGTTTGCCCTGTGTAGACGACGCTGCGTGGCGTGTGTTAAAGCTGGACATCGGCATGGTCGTCGTAGGGAGTGAAGTTGCAACTAGTGCAGCCTATTTATGTACAGTTCGTGTCGCAACACGACGTCCTGCGGTTGGACGAAAATCATTATTCAGAAAGGTGGCGTTCCTTTGGGGGTTCCTCCGAGCTAACAGCTACTGTGTTAGGACTTGGGTGGCGAGAGTGAGACAAGTCATCGACCGTTCCTGTATCTCTGTGCCTCCTCCATGCCTGAACATGACCACCTTGATTCACTCCGGAAACTTCGGTTGATGTGAGTCCATCCTGACACAAAGTAGCTATGCAGATAAGATCAAACGTTTGAATTGACCTTCTAGGCATGGAAAAACTACAGTCAACACAGTATAATTCCTCCCTGTTGTTACGACTGGAACTGATCATCCGTCGCATTGGCACGCTCATGTGTAATTCTTAACATAAAACATCCTGGCAGATTAAAATTGTGTGCCGGAACCAGGACTCGAACCTGGGACCTTTGCCTTTCGCGGCCACCATATCGTTTCTTCCAGGAATGCTAGTCTTGCAAGTTTCGCAGGAAAACGTCTGTGAAATTTGGAAAGTAGGAGGCGAGGTACTGGCAGAACTGAAGTTGTGGGGCGGCACCGTGAGTCGTGTCGGGATAGCGCAGTCGGTAGAGCCAGCGAAAGGCATAGGTCCCAGGTTCGAGTCCCGGTTCCGGCACACAATTTTAATCTGCCAGGAAGTTTCATATCAGCGCACACTCCGCTGCAGAGTGAAAGTTTCATTCTGGAAACATCCCCTAGGCTGTGGCTAAGCCATGTCTCCACCATATCCTTTCTTCCAGGAGTGCTAGTCTTGCAAGTTTCGCAGGAGAACTTCTGTGAAGTTTGGAAAGTAGGAGGCGAGGTACTGGCGGAAGTAAAGTTGTGAGGCGGCATCGTGAGTCGTGTCGGGGTAGCTCAGTGGTAGAGCGCTTGCCCGCGAAAGGCAAAGGTTCCAGGTTCGAGTCCCGGTTCCGGCACACAATTTTAATCTGCCAGGAAGTTTCATATCAGCGCACACTCCGCTGCAGAGTGAAAGTTTTATTCTGAATTATTAACATTTTTGTGTGAATTGAGCGACGTAAATCGACAATCTACGGATCTGTGTTTTAGATTCAGTATGCACATTCACCGTCAGTGTCCGGGGAAACCGTGGAACCAAGATGATGGAACACTTCTCTTGATGCATCGATTTGCGAAGGAAAGCGTGTTGCCGAAAGAAGGGCTTGTTAATTGGTTTTATCCTGAGGAATCGAGATGTAATTAATTTCAAGTAATTACAAGCATACCGTTTCCTTTTAACTTTGTGTACATTTAACGTCCTTTGATATACTGATATAATTTTGCGGTTTTCTTAAACGTTTGTTTATACAGGCGAATACCAGATATTAGCTGCCTGTGGGTATGGCCATATGATATAAGACGCCATGCTATGGATTTCGAGCTTTCGTCTGTCAGTTTTTCTTTGAGTGCAATTATGGTCACAGTGCCAGATTTATCGTACAAACGAAACTTTCAAAAATTTCTATCAAATTGGTGGATGGGATTTTACTTCCAAAACTATTATTATTATTATTATTATTATTATTATTATTTCACTTCTTTTCTGCTGACAGTACCACGCTTCCCGCCTCCTTTCATACTGCCGGATATGCCTGTCATGACATCTTATGGTCACTTCCGCATTACTTAGGGTGTCCGTATACTTTTGAATGCATAGGTGGTGATTACACTACCATAATCAAAGTCTGAATCACAAAGTAGGGTCGCTGATGTAGTACAACACATGTAACTGATTGTTTAGTCCGGACACTGATATATAGATAGAAAACTACAGCTATTTATACCAACATAAGATATTTCGGAATATTCATACATAAAAACTTTAGACAGTTCAGGAATCGCGGGAAAATGGCCGTACTGTCTGGAGAGTCACTTTACGGATAGCGCGGTAGCTCCCGTCGGAGGTGGTTTCCGAACCAGCCCTGTTGACAATCTCCTTGCCCAAGCGAGCATCCTCTCTCTTCAGGCTAGGCGGAATAAGCTTTCGCTGTCCTACGCCATTGCCATTCGACAATTCCCTGCTCAGCCCCCATATCATGTTCTTTTTCCGGGGACGGTTTTCGACCTGCTAATACTCGCCCTCGAGTGGGATTACCCGTCGTATTGCTGCTCGCTTTCCTTTGTAGGGATTTCCATCTGCCCTCCCTTGACTTTACGCGCTTTGCTATTCCGCGCACCCCCCCCCCCCCCTTGGATGGTCATACAAGATATTCTTTTGCATCTCGCATTGGTATGGAATGCTATTCCCTGCCAGGATCATGTAGTGTGTTTACGGGTGGTCAATAGTACAGCACTTCATTTCATCAAACATGCTGGCCTGGACCTTGTTTTAATCTGTACGGTCTCAATGAGCAGCCTGCAGGCCATAGACAGACGCTCCTCTCACCACCCTTTGGTCATTGGTTTCTGCGATCTCCTCGCTGACCTTCGTCATGCACCTGCTCCATTGCTTTTCTCTGGATCCCCAGTCACGTGGGTATCCTAGGGAATGAAGAGGTTGACCAGTTTTCCTAGAGTAGCCGTTACTTACTAGCCATTCTCCTTGGCAATTCCGGCTGCGGATTTGCGTTTGCAAATGAGAGCTTTGCTCATAAAAGACTGGAACAGCAACTGGCAGGCTACTGCCCCATCTAATAAACCCTGCTCCATTTAGTGGACCAATGCAGCTTGGAGTTCTTCCTTATGCTCTTCTCGGAGGGAATCCACTATCCTTTGTCGTCTCCGCATCAGACATTCCAGGCTGACTTTTTTTTTTTTTAACTATGACGTGTTGAATTTTGACATTCGACGATGTCTGCGTAAGATACTTCTACATATGTCTTTGGGTGTAAAAAGTACAGTATGCAACATTTAATGTGGAAACGGAAGTATAATATTTTAAGCTCTACGTAATTATCTGTGTTCGCAGTTTCTTCTATCAGTGAAGGTCTTACTAGGTAATCCTGTAGAGAAAATGAACGTGGAAATATGGTTCTGATGCATTTTATCTCTGCAAAACCTTCATGATACGCTAGTAAAGAAACTAGTGTAAATGTGAGTATATGCACATTAAAGAGAGAAGAAGGGGGGAGGGAATTGAAGACAAATGGCTGTTTTATATTGGATATTTTGGATTGTATAATTATATATAATTTGAATTTAGTAAATTATCCCTGCAGCTTAGAATTTGGCCTGCTACAAAATACCTACGCTGAAAAACCACATAGTACGTTTCGCTTTTCACCTGTTAACACTTAGTTATAAAAGATGCATTAAGTAATTTAAACATAGTAGTGAAGCAGGTGATATTCAGAAGCTTTAAGTTGGAAGACTGTGTGTGTGTGTGTGTGTGTGTGTGTGTGTGTGTGTGTGTGTGTGTGTGCGCGCGCGCGCGCGCGCCATAGAGAGAGAGAGAGAGAGAGAGAGAGAGAGAGAGAGAGAGAGAGAGAGAGAGAGATTTTGCAACGATAGTGAGTTAAAGATTTATAGAAGTAGAGATTATCTGAAAATTTAAATACCTTCGATGTTTTATACATTGCATTGTATAATAGTAGTAACAAATGGTTAAGGAAGTACTGTAAAAATAATGAAATGAAAAACATGGCTGAAAAAATTGATTTATTTGTTCTGCAAACGACGGCTTCTCGTGCTATAAAACTTAATTACCGAGACCACGACACAGCAGAAACGTTGCCACCTAAGCGAAAGCATTTTAGCGTTTTGTTTCCGGTTAATACTACTGCTCAGCGCATGTTATACTCTGTAATGCTATTTTCGCGGCTGACTGTCCAACTGTGAAAATTAAAAAATTAAAGTTTTCTGCTTGTTGCAGAGGGGTAGATGCCAATTATTAGAAGTTTCCATCAGATGCGAGTATAACGAAGGCCATCGTTCGTCAGCGCCGCAATTTAATGGCTAAATTATCGTGATATCGGATAGCGGTGACGCACAAAATTACCTGGACCATCATTTGGGCGCCGTGTTATTCCATAATTGTGTGTAATGATCCTAGCGCCTCGCTGCAGGCAGTTAGCTGCGAAACTGCCTGCCCTCCATATTCACGGATCTAATGCGATCGCGTTCACTCTGCGAGCTCAAATATTATCCTAATCCCAATAATCTTGCCTAGATCCCAAGGCCATAAATGCAGATTATAATGCGTCGACAAATGCCAACAAATATGCAATACAACATTTGTTAGTCTAACTGCAACGTGGCTGTTTCCGTTTACCATTCTTCCTTTTAAAGTAAGAGTACCTCCGTATCCGAAAACGCTAACATACGTTTAGGTGGCACTTGCCTTGGTCCTAACAGGTTCGAAACGTAATGGAGACAATTTTCTGTCTCCCTTTAATGGCTGCCTGTGGAAGATGAGACGATGGTAATCAGTACTCATTACCACCAAATTTGTACTACAATACAGCTGCCAGTAGACATTGATTTATTTCAGTGAGCAAAATTGAAAACGAGTACCGGACCGGCAGTCAGACCCTGATCTGTCCATTGTATATGCACGCAGAGCATTATGCCATCAGGGCGGTCACAGTGGTCACCATAACTGCCTACTGTCAGACTACTACTGACGCTGACCGAGCGAGTTGGTGCAGAGCAGCACACTGGAACCAAAAATGTTCAAATGTTTGTAAAGTCTATGGGACTTGAAACTTCCTGGCAGATTAAAATTGTGTGCCGGAACCGGGACTCGAACCTGGGACCTTTGCCTTTCGCGGGCAAGCGCTCTACCGACTGAGCTACCCCGACACGACTCACGATGCCGCCTCACAACTTTACTTCCGCCAGTACCTCGCCTCCTACTTTCCAAACTTCACTATGGGACTTACCTACGGGGTCATCAGTCCCTAAACTTACAAACTACTTATCAACTAGCTAATACTAAGGACGGCACAAATATCCATGCCCGCAGGGGGATTCGAACCCCCGACCGCAGTGGCCGTGCAGACCGTGACTGGAGCGCCTCAGTCCCCTCGGCCACCGCGGCCGGCACACTGGAAAGCTGAGGATTGATCAGCCCGTATTTTTAAAAGTTCCACGCTGGGTGTAGAAAGTTTAAGTGCAACAAACGCAACTCCGAAAAATATTCTAAGTTCACAAACTTCGCCGAAAAATTCCTAGTATCAGGCGACAGCCTAGTCGCTCAAGACACACACACACACACACACACACACACACACACACACACACACACACACACACACACATGTCGTCGCGCTCTGAAGACGCGAATACAATCTTTTTCAAGACAATATTTTTCTCTTTTCTTTTTTTATTTTATTTATTTATTTTTACTCTTTTCATTCCCCACCCTGAAAGGGCAAGACAGGCCGCTAGAGGGCTTCTTGTCTGACCTATTCAGCCATTTCGTTGATTTTTACATTTATTTATATTTATTTATCTTGTTACATTACAATAATTTTTATTTTGTTGAGAGGTTACATAATTATTTTCAAGCCAAAATGGTCGCCCCCCCCCTTAAATACCCTCGTAGCGATAATCTGGAGTCAAATCATGGTCTATTCAATACAAAACTCTTTTTTACAGTTAATATGAATGATAAAAAATATATGTTATATATATATCGATAAAACGGAATTTTCCTCTTAAGTCGGAAATGTTATCAGAATTTATATAAATGATTTGGATTTCAAATTATTTAATAAATATGAAGTTTTCGTAATGCTCAAAAATCCCATTTCGGCTCCTTATTGAAATTCCCTGGGTTTGAGAAAAAAAGGTATGTATGTTACAGGCCAAACCCGAGTTTAGGATGACCTATTTCTCCTAGGCCAAACCAGTTCTCCCTACATGCATTAGGACAAACCAGTTCAGCCTAGGCCAAACTAGTTCATCCTGTTACCAATAGGACAAATCCTGTTAACGATAGGAGAAATCACTTTAGCCTAGGTCGAATAGATTTATCCTAGTTAGAATTTATATGCTTTAGGACAAACAGGTACGTCCTAGTCTGAACTGATTTCGCCTACTTTGTATCTTCTATAAGCTCTTCAAAGCAAACTGAAAAAAGGAATATAAATAGAATACGCAATGTGATTTATAAAAGTTATTTATTAACGAATCAGTAATTTCACATCTGTATCAACTTATAGTATATTTATCCACAGATATAACTTTATCTGAAATTTGCTTCTTTACTTATTTTTGCAAGGTTTACTCTGGTGGCATTTAGAATTGCAGAAGAGATGATAGAGGATTCCCCATTCGTGCAGGCAGCGAGCCAGCGATGATTCGGGGATTTCTCCTTTGCACAAGCAGCGACATTCGTTCAGACTAGGCAAAATTAGTTGAGACTAGAATAGGGTGACCAGATATTTCTATCAACAACCGTTTCGAAGGAATGGCAATTTGATTTTTATACTATCAAGAACCTGTTAGTATTCCACTTCAGAAAAGTCCGAAAAGTTTCTTGGTTCTTCATCGTGCATGAAAGGTATGTGGAAATACTGAAACATCTTGTTGACACACGTTATTTCAAAATATATGGGACGGTTAATAAAATACGGGACAATTTACAACCCGTATTTATTTTCTCACGAAAAGGGGGACACTTAAGCCAAATAAGGGACGATCCCGTAAAATATGGGACATCTGGTCACCCTAGACTAGGACGTGCCTCTTGTCCTAAAGCATGTAAATTCTAACTAGGATAAACCGATTCGACGTAGGCTAAACTGGTTTCTCCTATCGTTAACAGGATGAACTAGTTTGGCCTAGGCTAAACTGGTTTGTCCTATCGCATGTAGGGAGAACTGGTTTGGCCTAGGCGAAACTAGTTCATACTAAAATCGGGTTTCGCCTGTAACATATACACCACTTAACATTACTGAATGAGGGCTTTCATTTGAGCCCTTGTTTGTGCAGTTTGCTCTAAGCGTTTCCAAAATACACATTTTCGAATATTATTATTTGATGACAATATTCAATTTACTGTATCTAAAAACTATTAATATGACTAGAGGCGTGTTCATATGAGCGCAACCAGCTATTCTTTAGCTTCGAAATGAGCCTACATGCTCATTCGTACCATATCGGAGTCAGCTGTTATGAATTTGTGAGATATCGTTTCGCCCGAAAACGGGTCCCCTCCAGCGGCCGCCAATGACACAGTTCTATCCGTCGGTATTTCCAATCACGTGGTCGTTACGCCTATGCGATACCACAGTCTATCACAGACAGTCACGAAACTCTCTAGGAAAAAAATTGCAGCTGAAGCGATACTAGCGCTCCAAGCGGCCAGTAGGGAATAACATTGGAATGGCATGATGCAGACTGAGAAGTTGCCGTTTTTAATGCTGTTACTTTCATATTTTCTGGTCAATGAACGTCGCTGTGAACTTTCTAATACACATACGAAAACATAATTAAAGTAATATTCCTGCTTCTGTTAATGGCAGTCTATAATTTAGCAAACTGTCAGTGCAATGTAATTCATACAGTTGACTATACACGAGTCATATTAATATCGCCTGAAACTTTTTGAAAGCAGAAATGAATTGCAACCTGATGTGCTGAAGTACATAAAAGGAACTGATTATGTTCGCGTTCTCGGTGCGTACTGACATGTTGCACGCGTTTTAGCGAATTTGGGACATTGTAATGTTTTCAAAAGTACACACGATTTTTTCATGGTAGGGGACTAATTCTACATTGTCGTTATACCATCTTTTCACCACGTCCTTGCTCCTGTGCGTTTCGTGTACCTATCACATTTTTTTTAGCTACTTGGCAGGTATCAAACTGAATATCTTCAAGAATGTGACGTGCTAACATTAACAGTTTATATATGGACATATTATTTATTTGTAGCTACGTATTCACTTTATCAAACTAGTGGGTAACCGGCAAAATATGTTAGTATACAAGGTTATCATTTTTGTGAACCTGAGGTACGAACCTAAGCAGTCATTCTCATATTACTTATATTCAGCAGTAATATTATGAAATAGTGGTCAAGTATTTGCGATTTTCATTAACAGCAGAAGTTTGGACGTGAATGAATTGTTAAATATTTAACTCTATGCCTAAAAGTATAACTAACCACTGTAAACGAACACCTGTTATTCGTAACATTATTCTGTTATTTCTGAGCATCCTTTGCAAATGAGAGATTTACGAATTATATTTTTGACAGTTGCTACAAGTTATAGCGCCACAAAAGCTCGTAAATACGAAGTTATTTTGAACATGTTGCTTCGGTCCAAATATACATTCATTACTCAATCGCTTCGCGGTGTGCTTTTGCGACCCGGCCGCTTGGCAGCGCTGCAGTCGTGAAGTTGTAGAAAATCACTGGGAGTTTCGCGACTCTTAGGGCTAGTTTACACGACGACACTAGGTTTCATGAAACTGCGCTACTGGCCAGTGCGCATGCGCGGCAGGCGTTCGCGCAACTCGTTGGCGAAACCAAACAGTTTCGGCACCTTCCAACTTTGGCGAAACTGATTGCGCGTGTTTTTAGGTTAGGTTATAACGAATACCGAACAAAACACAATATAAAGGGGGGACCGGAAGAAGTAATTCGGCTTTTGAACATATATGCAATGCATAGGTGTTTGTACGATTTTAATGATGAAAAATTATTCGTGAATTAAATATTGATCGGTTGACGATTAGTGAATTGCAGACTAAAATACATTCAATTCCAAATACCTATACAAATGAACTATGGCAATTGTGGATTTGGAAACTCGGTATAGCAGTGGGCGTAACTATGGGGGGGGGGGGGAGAGATGAGGGGGATAGAACGCCCCCCCCCCCCCAGAACCCTAAAAAAGTGAGAGAGAGAGAGAGAGAGAGAGAGAGAGAGAGAGAGAGGGGGGGGGGAACTTGTATAACAGCAATCTGGTAAAGGTAAAGATTGGAAACTCGGGGTGTTTTACCATAAGCTTTCATTTCATTGGATGGGAGTGAATTAATGTTCAACGGGAATGGTAGATGGTAGTCTGTCTGGAAACTGACTAAAATTTTGCTCATCAAGCAGATCTATTCCCTCCCCCCCCCCCCCCAAAGCCAAGTCCTAGTTACGCCACTGAGGTACAGGTTATGTAGAGACAAATATCTACTTGACAAGAAACGTAATGCAATTTGTAATTTCAATTCTGGTAACAATGCTTCAAAAATAACAGTATCCTGTTTCTTTATTGCATTACTAACTCTGTTTAAAAGGAACGTAAACTGCTCTGGTGGCATTCTAAGTTGATTAAAATAGTTTCTAGGGTCTTCAATTACAATTTCATTCAGCAAGGTCGCTAAGCAAGCGAGCTGACGTCTCTTTTTAATCCAGTCACAAACCCAAACACGTTTTTTATTCTTTTTATGTTTAGTCTTATGCAGTGACTTCACACAGAGAAGCAATAGCTCCGCCACAACTCTTACAGCTACCAAAACTTTCATTCTATGGCGACTACAGCACTCACAAAACAACGAAACTGAAGTGTATAGTATTCGCGTCGTGTCTACAGAAACAAACGAAACCAGTTGAGCGCAATTCATTTCATGAAACGAGTGTCGCAACCTAGTGTCGTCGTGTAGACTAGCCTTATTATGTTCGACTCTGGCGATACTCACCAGAGGTACCGCCATCTGTCGGCCAGCTTCTGAACTCTGTCGCCTCATCTGTCATGGCTACCTTGTTTTGCAAACTGTCGTAACACAGGCCGACTGCGCGGTCCGAGTCGCTTCACAACGCTTGTCGCCTTACAAGCACCACCACATCTCAAACGCTCCGATTCTCTTATGTCGTGCTTTACCCACTGTCCTCGTTTCACTTCGACCAGCGGCGAATCCAGGGGGAGGGGGGGGGGAGAGGCCCTCTCCCCGAGAGCATGAGCGAAACCTCCTAATATGTGAAATATCAACTTCTTTCTAGAAATAAGGTTGATGATTTTATGCCTCTTCTGGAAACGGCATAATCAAGCACGGATCGAAACAAGCAACAACCACTTTTTTTATCTTCTAGAAATCAGACGTACGATGCCACAAAATTTCTATGAACTCAGCCACCTGAATTCACCACTGACTTATATACAAAGCTACGTTGCAAATGGAAATTATTCTAAATTTTTTCTTCGCATTAAGACCAATGTTTGATAACAGTACACTCCTTTTTAGCTAGTATGGGCCCTTAGCCTGTCACAGTGCACTTTTTGCCTTCCTTACTTCGCCTGTCGTGGGATATTTTATTTCCAACGTAGCAGTTTACCGTAACTTCAGATACGTCGTGATCTCCAATTTGATAAGTTTTTCCTTATTTTCACTTCTACTACTCATTACTTTCGTCTTCTTGAGGTGTTCTCTCATTCTACAGCGTTTAAAATGCTAGAGATTGATCGAGAAGAGCATACGGAACAAAAAGGTTAGAACGAATTTATTTCCATAAATTCATGGATTCCATGCTAGCCGGCAGCGGTGGCCGAGGGGACTGAGGCGCTCCAGGTCACGGTCTGCACGGCCACTGCGGTAGGTGGTTCGAATCCCTCCTCGGGCATGGATATTTGTGCCGTCCTTAGTTGTAAGTAGTTCATAAGTAGTTTGTAAGTTTAGGGACTGATGACCCCGTAGTTAAGTCCCATAAGCTACAAACATTTGGACATTTTTGGAAACCGTCTTCACTGCAGTGCTTTGCACGGCAGAGTGCCCTTGTTCACATACCCCTCAATGTGTATGTGCGGTCACCTCATGCTCGCCGGCGTGGTTTGTAAAATATGGGACTGTTCACCGAACTTTACATACCCACCTTGTGTTATCGTGTATGTAGAAGCTTACAAAAAGTAATTGTATTTCTCTTTAAGTTATTTCGAAAATTTCTAGTACATACCGTCAGAAATGGTTACTGTGCCCTGTAAGCCTCTGCAAACATTACATTCTTTCTTTACACTATTTCACTGGAAGCAGGGCTTTGTGCGTTGATTATTCGAAGTAATTTTGGAACTTAGATTTTGCTCGGAAAACCAGTTTAATCCGATAATAGAACTGTATCATTTTATTTTCTAATAATGATATTTTTTTAAAATATGATTATTTTTTATTAATTCGAATACCATTGTGGTATGAATGTATGTCATAAGGGGTACTACAACAGGAAAATAGTTTACAGGGGATATGTTAACCGGTCCTGAATCATTTTCTTTCCTCCTCCATGTTACCATGCATGACGCACAACAGTTTGCGTTTGTACCGCAATGACAGTGTACGCGATGGTTGTAATTACTCCCCACTGCACTGTGTGAAGAGTAGAAACTCTAAAAGTTCACCAACTTGACGTCTTCTATAGATGTCCCCACGCAGATGATAGCACGCAGGTCGGAGTTCTTGATTGAGGCTGAAATTGCTAAACTATTGCCAGGAACTGATCTAATTACGGAATAAAACTGAGGTATCCAGAATGAAACATTCACTCTGCAGCGGAGTGTGCGCTGATATGAAACTTCCTGGCAGATTAAAATTGTGTGCCGGAACCGGGACTCGAACCTGGGACCTTTGCCTTTCGCGGGCAAGCGCTCTACCACTGAGCTACCCCGACACGACTCATGATGCCGCCTCACAACTTTACTTCCGACAGTACCTCGCCTCCTACTTTCCAAACTTCACAGAAGTTCTCCTGCGAAACTTGCAAGACTAGCACTCCTGGAAGAAAGGATATGGTGGAGACATGGCTTAGCCACAGCCTAGGGGATGTTTCCAGAAGGAGGGAGGGTTTCCAGCAGTTCCGTAAGATGGCCCATGATGGCGCTGCGGTCAGAAGCAGCCCTTTAAACTGGCCAGAGCAGGCGGCAGGTAGCGGCTGCCCCCACCACCACCTCCCCTCAAACGCCGGCACAACGGACACAGCCGTGGCCTCGTGGCAGGCGGCACGAGCTCTCCCCTCAGCCTCCCCTCCACGCTAGCCTCTGATGTGCGAGAGGCACCCTAAGCCAGGGAACGGCCTGACACCTGCTAGCATCTTACGGAACTACTAGGGGAGCGTAGGACAGTGGTTTAGGGCGGGCTTCTCCTCTGTATATGTGGCGACCATGGGGCCCTGAGCTAATGCAGTCTTCTTTTTTTCCTCCCCGGACTGCATTTCCTTTCTCCCTCCCCTACTATCGTATCCTCACTCCTTCCCCTCCCCATCGGGGGACTGATAGCCTCAGTAGTTTAATCCCCCTATCCTAACCAAACAACACAACACAGATGCCTAATGTGTAGGACTCCCGCGGGCATGTAGAAGTGACGCAACACGACATGGCATGGACTACTTGTGCTGGAGGGAATTGACTCCATACATCTTGGAAGGTTTCCCATAAAACCTTAAGATTACGAGGACGTGTACATGTCTTTCGAACAGTCTGTTACAAAGCATCCCAAATATTCTCAATAATATTCGTGAGCGGAGAGTTTGGTGGCCGGCGGAGGTTTTTAAACCCAGAAGAGTTCCTGGAGTCTCTCTCTCTCTCTCTCTCTCTCTCTCTCTCTCTCTCTCTCTCTCTCTCTCTCTCTCTGTGACTCCATGAACCAAAGCACGCCACTTTTCTCTGTCCTGCACTTTCTCCTGTAAACCTTCAAAGTTGGAGCTCGTTGCTTCTGTGAAGCCATCGATCCACCTCATCCTCTGCCGTCCTCTTCTTCTAGTGGCTTCGATCTTCCCCAGCATTAATGTTTTTCCAGTGGGACATGTATTCGCATTGTGTGTCCAAAGTAGGTCAGCTTCTGTTTTAATATTAGACCTTCCAGAGAGCAATCTGGTTTTATTTGCTCTGATATAGATCTGTTGGTTCTTTTTGCCGTCCATGGAATCCTAAGAAGTTTCCTCCAGCACCGCAATTCAAAGGAGTCAATTCTTTGCCGTTCAGCCTTTCTAATGGTCCAGGTCTCACATCCATACATTACAACTGGGAAGACCATAGTCTTAACAATACGTATCTTTGTTGTTATATCTCTGGACCTTATAATCTTTTCAAGGTTTGACATTGCCTTTCTTCCAAGCAACAAGCGTCTCCTGATTTCGTTGCTGCAGTCGCCATCGTCAGAGATCTGGGAACCGAGATAACTGAACGTGGACACCACCTCCATGGATTCTCCTCCTATATCCCATGAATTAATAGGTGCAGTTGCCATAATTTTGGTTTCCTTCGCATTTACCCTGAGACTGGCCTTTTCATTTTTCGTTTTTACCTTGAGCAACAGAATCTATAACTCTTATTCACTTTCTGCCGGCAGTATCCTGGAGCAATTTTGGACGTGTGGTTTATCGCATTGTCCTAATGAAATTGCTGAAGGACGTCAGGATGCACATGAATATGAAAGGTTGCAGTTGGTCAGCCAGGATGCGTACCTACCTGTCACCTGTCAAAGTCCTATGTAGACGCACGAGTCCCATATCACTCCAACTGCACACGCCCCACAGCAGACTGAACAGTCCCCTGCTGAAATGCAGGTTCCATGGGTTCAGGAGGATGCCTCCATACCCATACACGTCCATCCGCTCGATGTAATTGGAAACGACACTCGTCAAACAAGGCGACATTTTTCCATTAATCAGCCGACCAATGTCAGTCTGACGGGCCCAGGCGAGTCGTAAAACTTTTTGTCATGCAGTCAGCTAGGGTGCACGAGTGGGCCTTCAGCTGCAAAAGCCTATCTAGATGATGTTTGGTTGAACGGTTCTCACGCTCACATTTGTTGATGGCGCAGCAATGTGATCCACAACATTTAGCGGAAGGTTTGCACTTCTCACATTTAACGATTCTTTTCAGTCGTCGTTGGCCCCGTGCTTGCATAATCTTCTCCGGCAGCACCAATGTCGGAGATGTGTTTTACTAGATTCCCGATACTTACGATGCACTCGTGAAATGGTCGTACAAGAAAATCTCCACCTCATCGCTACCCTCGGATATGCCGTGTCCCATCTCCCGGGAGCAGATATAAAACCATGTTCAAATCCGCTTAAATCGTGACAACCTGCCACTGTAGTAGCCTGAGCCAGACATCTGTTATTTTACGTAGTCGTTCCGACCGCAGCGCCTTCATCAGAGTTTTTACGCTTTTCCGTTGTTGCATCCACACTCCTGTACAGTTTCTTTGGCTTTTCAGTGTATATTAATCTTCCTTACGATGACACTGACTTCTGTAGCTCACGCGTCCCTCTGATGTCTTATGGCACTGTCTTCTACATCTACATACATACTCTGCAATCCACCGTAAGGTGCGTGGTGGAGGGTACACTGTACCACTACTAGGCATTTCCTCTCTTCATAAGTTGAACAAGTTTTGGGGATGTGAATATGCGCCGTATAACGTAAAACTTACACAATATGTAATATGATTCATTTTACATAATACAATGGTAACGTGAATCTCCGTATAGGAATTGAAAAATAAATAAATAAAAAACTTCAGTACAGCGTCCACAATTAAAACCTAATATATTTTATTACCGTGCATGCTGTACTAGTATTTGTTGGTCTTCCTCGATGGATTTAGTGATTTGTAAAGCATGTAGACTTTCCTAGTGTGCGAAGGTCACCATTTCGGATTCAGACATCACAGAGTTTCTCCTAGAATTATCAGGTCCACGATGTTGTATTTTCAACCAACAAACCAGTATTTGTTTTGGCCTTTTTAAATTTCCGTCCACTTTCCCAATTTATACGTAGGACAACTGTCCTACTTTCACAGTGATGAAAAAGTGTGAGGGATGGAGAAACGTAGCTATTTTGAATTTTCAGTAATTTACAAGAAAGCTTTCCATCGGAATAGCCACGCACCTATCGATATATCGAACGTACGATTACTGTCCGGCGAGAGTTACGGCAAATGTTACGCCATTAACCACTGTCACAATACAAATACAAGTATATAGTGTACTTACATTATTCTTGAGCAAGCTATCAAAATGATATTTCTGTCGATAGAGAATTTCGATGCCTCAAACCATGTGTTTTTCCTTGTCGTTATTTTCTTCCCACATTTCTTGCAAACCAACAGAAACGGAATTTCCTTACCTGCCGATAAGTAGGAGTTACCTACTCGCACTGTCTGAACACCTTCGCAATTAATGCAATTTCGAAGTCTGTCATTAGGTAATAATCCGTACTTTCCACAAAATTCCACACTTTTGTCCACCGTCGACAAAGAAGGAATTAAAGTCTTCCACATTAAGCGTTCAACCGCCGAAATTGTATAGATCGAACTGATGACACTAGTGAACACGTCAACACCTTCAGTCACACTCAATAACACAGATTGAGAGAATGCGTCCCGCGTGTGACAAGTAAACAAACATCTCAAAATTCGCGCGACATTATCGACCATCGCGCACGTTCGATATATCGATAGGTGCGCGGCTATTTCGATGGAAATCTTTCTTGTAAATTACCGAATTTTCTGCTTTTTTGGGCAAGCAGCGATTGGCTTAAATCAGAGGAATGGGGGGGGGGGGGTGGTATGTCGGGCAACAGTGCATGTCATCGTCAGTAACAACATAGTAGAAGGGTTTTGGAAATTTTGCAGCAATTCAGACTGTCCCAGAAAATCGTGACCAATACCATTAGCTTCTGCCACGCAATACGCCAACGGATATAAAATCGATAAAACTGGTATCCTCTGCCATTCACAGTTCAATTGATTGCGATGTCTTTAATATGTAGATGTTGCGTCGCTCTTCGTTTACCCAGTGAATGCTGTTTCTAAAACGGCAAAGTTTTTGCTCTGCTAGCTTTCCAGTGAGAATATTTAGTTCTTCAGAGTGAACGGCGTATTGTTTCTGCAGTTTGATTGCCTTAATTTCCTCCCTTGCCTCGTCCAGACGGGCGTAAGTTTTCTTAAAGTTGAAGCAAGTTGCGGGACTTGGCTGCAGTCGGCCGGCGACTTGGAGACGCCCTGAATTACGTGGCAGAGCGAGGCACGGAAGTATATGCCAGTTTAAAGCTGCGGTCACCTAGACTTCCAGTCAACAAAATGGATGAAAAAAGAAACAAAGGGCACCTGCTTGTCGATGCATTATGAAAACGAGATTGGTGCTGTAAGTCCATAATTCTCGAGGATTAGTATGTAAATGACAAAAAGTTTACAAAATGATTCAACTTATGTAAAGTTTGTTGGATGTCGCCAAGTGCTCTCATTATGGAACATAGCATGGTTGTAGGAATGTTAATTTGCGCCTCGCCGGCCGCGGTGGCCGAGGGGACTAAGGCGCTCCAGTCACGGTCTGCACGGCCACTACGGTCGGAGGTTCGAATCCCACCTCGGGCATGGATATTTGTGCCGTCCTAGTTCGCAAGTAGTTCATAAGTAGTTTGTAAGTTTAGGGACTGATGACCCCGTAGTTGAGTCCCATAGACTATACAAACATTTGAACATTTTTTTGAATTTGCGCTTCACGTTACTCAAAAGCACAAAATCCGCATCTTCACATTTACTCTGCAAATCACAATGAAGTGTCTGGCAGAGGCGTTCCATTTTCTAATAGCGCGCAGGAAAAAGGAACATCTAAATCTTTCCGTTTACGATCATATTTTTCTTATATGATGATCGTTCAAATGTTCGTAAGGCTTATGGGACTTAACTACGGGGTCATCAGTCCCTAAACTTACAAACTGCTTATGAACTAGCTAAGACTAAGGACGACACAAATATCCATGCCCGAGGGGGGATTCGAACCCCCGACCGTAGTGGCCGTGCTGACCGTGTCTGGAGCGCCTCAGTCCCCTCGGCCACCGCGGCCGGCAGTTGTGGGTAGGTAGCAGTAGCTTCACTGAGATTAAAAGGATCTGCAACGGTACACAAGCATGGAAAACTGAGTCAAGCAGTTGCTTACTACAAGAGTCTAGCCTATTCCTGATCTTTACCAGAAGCCTAAGTCAGGATAGCAAATTAAAAAAGTAGCCAGTTGAAGATTTTTGCAACGTGACTAGGCGCATATCCGACTTTTAAATTGCAATGGTATGCGAAATCCACAGCTCCCTAATATGTAATATCCGCCACTTCAGCAAATTTACTTTCTGCTACGACCGTGGACGCCCAACTTTCTATTACTGAGCCACGTGCTACAAGCACTAAACTTGCGCTCACGTTAAGGTTTACCTTCTCATACAACGTGTTTTCACATCGGAACGGCCCCCCAGGGGGCCCACAGTTCTTTTGTGGGTACGTGTGTAGCGCGCACGGGGCCCCGAGCCGGAGCAGCCTTTCTTCTGCCCCAGGCTGCTTCACTTTCCCTCCCGGTTTATGCCTTCGCCCGGAGACGGGCATATTTCGTGAGATACGGTGGTTCTTGTTGTGGTTTTTCTTCCTTCGTTCCTTCCTTTCTTACCCTTCGTTTTCTGTCTTTCTCTCCTTGTACTCTCCTAGCCTTCTTCTCCTCATTAGTCTCCGCCTCGGCGTTTGAGACACTTCTTTCCTTCTTTCTCTTTTTTTCCTATCCTCTTCTTCTTTTCTCCCTGTGCGTGTCTGAAGGCCGACCCACGCATTATCGTGCGTAGCAGGTGACGGGGGTAACGCGTAATTCCCCGCCCCGGGTAGACAAGTAGGGCACGTACGTACCCCCTGGTAAAGGCCAGGCCCAGGGAGGGGTGATTACCCGAGCTGGTACCTTCCGAACGTGCCGATTGGTCCCTCCGTCAGTTCTCGGGAGGTGTGACCTGAGGTGTGAACAATCACCTAAGGCGGGTAAGCCCTCGGAGAGGGCCCCCACTAGGAAGGAGCGCGCCATCGGAGACGCCGGTAATCACGGGGGACACTTCCGCGATGACTTCCTTATCTTCTTTCGTGACGTTGACCCAGAAACGTAAGTTAGACTCGCCTCAGCCTAAAAAGACTCTGCCTAATGTACCTAAATTTCTGGTTGTCTCTCGCACCGACGGAAAGGATTTCAATTCTGTCAATCCTTTCGTTATACAGAAAGGTGTAGATGCAATTGCTGGCCCTGTTAAAACCTGTTCACGTCAGCGCAATGGCACATTGTTGCTGGAAGTGGAAAGTGCCTCCCAAGCCCAAAAACTGATACGTACTACGTTGTTGCACACTTTTCCAGTTAAGGTAGAAGCGCACCGCACACTCAACTCGTCACGGGGGGTAGTTTTTACGAGATCCCTTGACGGGTTGTCTGATGAAGACATCCAATCGTATATGTCCGATCAGGGTGTGACAGCCGTCCACAGGGTGATGAAAAGGGTCGATAACCAGCTGACACCGACTCGTACTGTGTTTTTGACGTTCGACAAAGTTGACCTCCCGTCGAAGGTCAAAGCAGGGTATGAAGTCATCTCCGTCCGCCCTTATGTACCTAACCCAACGCGCTGTTTTCAGTGCCACAGGTACAACCATACCCGTGAACATTGCCCAAATGCAGCAAAGTGTGTCACTTGTGGTAGGGACGCCCATGAGGGGGATTGCCCACCTCCGTCCCCTCACTGCCTAAACTGCAACGGTGACCATGCGGCTTCCTCTCGCGACTGCCCTGTATACAAGGATGAGAAGGTAATCCAGCAAATTCGGGTTACGGAGAAGGTATCAACATCTGCCGCTCGTAAGTTGTTGGCGAGTCGAAAGCCCACTGTCCTCCCAGCGGGTACATACAGTAAGGTACTCACCTCAACTCGACCTACCAAGGATTCCAGTACCCAGACATGTGACTTCACTTTCGTTGACATAGTTGTGAGATCCGCCAGCCCGAAGATTGCCCGTTCCACGTCCCCGCTTCCTCCTGCTGCTTCTAGGGTACAGTCTTCGTCAAACTCTAGTAAACCGCGAGCACCTAAACAAGATGCCCGGACCTTGAAAAAGGAACCCGTCCGTGAGGATTTTCTGCGTTCTCAGGCTTCCCAACCGTCAACTGCCTCTTCCCGCCGTCACTCTTCCAGAAGAGCTGACAAGAAAAAGAGTTCCTCTCCTTCCCCGCCGAGGCGTGACCCATCCGTCACGCCGTCCAACAGTTGCCGGCCTCGGCCGTCTTCACCGGGTCGCTCCGTCTGCCGGGCACCCGGCCCTCCACCGGCGGTGGAAACTGCCCCTCCTGATCAACTCAGGGAGGTGGCAGGCGCGTCGGTCGAACCTATGGACCACGACCCTTTGCCCCTAGACAGCGATAGCAGTGCTCCCTCGAAATCCGGTCCTCAGCGGCCGTCGAAGTGACCCCGCTTGCTAGTTGGTTTTTATCCTTATTTCTTCTCTCATTTTTATCATGGCGCTCCTTCAATGGAATATTCGCGGCATTCGTTCTAATCGGGAGGAGTTAAAACTACTCCTTCGATTGCACTGCCCGCTTCTAGTCTGCCTCCAGGAAACTAAGTTGCGTCCGCGTGATCGTGCAGACTTTCCACACTACACCTCTGTGCGGTTCGACTTGCCACCCATGGAAGGTATCCCAGCCCATGGAGGGGTTCTGATGCTCCTTCGAGACGATGTCTATTACCATCCCATTTCATTGCATACTCACCTACAGGCAGTTGCCGTCCGCATCACCCTATCCACATTTACCTTTTCCCTCTGTAATATTTATTCGCCATCGTCATCTGCCCTTACTAGGGCAGATGTGCTACACCTTGTTGACCAGCTCCCTTCACCTTTTGTGTTGGTAGGCGACTTTAATGCCCACCACCCCCTATGGGGCTCTCCGGCACCTTGTCTGAGAGGCTCCCTTTTGGTGGACCTTCTCCAACACCTCGATCTTGTCTGCGTCAACACCGGTGCACCGACCTTCCTTTCAGACACAACACACACTTATTCCCATATAGACCTCGCAATTTGCACTCCTCAGCTTGCCGGTCGGTTTGAGTGGTATGCACTTTCTGACACGTACTCAAGTGACCATTTCCCTTGTATCATCCACATTCTGCATCATTCCCCATCTCCTCGTCCCACCGGTTGGAACATTTCTAAAGCCGACTGGGGGCTTTATTCTACCATGGCTGTTTTTCACGATCGGGATTTTCCCACCTGTGACAGTCAGGTCGACTACCTCACAGAGGTTATTCTCACAGCTGCCGAACGTTCCATACCTCGTACTTCCTCTTCTCCACGTCGTGTCCAGGTCCCTTGGTGGACTGCAGCCTGCCGCGACGCGCTTAGAGCCCGGCGCCGTGCTTTACGCACCTTCCGCCGCCATCCGACTTTGGAGAATTGCATACATTATAAACGTATGAGAGCGCAATGTCGTCGTATCATAAACGACAGCAAGAAAGCTTGCTGGACTGCTTTTACTAGTTCTTTTAACCGTTTTACTCCCTCCACGTTTGTTTGGCGTGGCCTACGCCGTCTATCCGGCATCAAGGTCCACTCCCCGATTCCTGGCCTGACCGTGGAGAACGCAGTCCTCGTGGACCCCTCTGACGTTTCCAACGCATTGGGCCGTTTCTTTGCGGAGGTTTCGAGCTCTGCCCATTACCACCCTGCCTTTCTCCCTCGCAAACAGGTAGAGGAGGCCCGGCCGCCTTCTTTCCACTCTTCTAATCGTGAAAATTATAACGTCGCCTTCACCATGCAGGAGCTAGACCGTGCTCTCGCCCTGTCCCGATCTTCTGCTCCCGGGCCCGATTCCATTCACATTGAAATGCTGAAGAACCTCTCTCCTGCGGGCAAGTGCTTTCTTCTCAGTACCTACAATCGCATATGGACTGAAGGCCATGTTCCCACAAGTTGGCGTGAAGCCACTGTTGTCCCCATCCCCAAACCAGGGAAGGACAAACATCTTCCTTCCAGCTATCGTCCTATTTCTCTGACGAGCTGTGTCTGTAAGGTGATGGAACGCATGGTTAACGCTCGGTTGGTCTGGCTCCTCGAATCTCGCCGCCTCCTGACTAATATCCAATGCGGTTTTCGTCGACACCGCTCTGCTGCTGATCACCTCGTTACGTTGTCGACCTTCATTATGAACAACTTTCTAAGGAAGCGTCAAACAGTAGCAGTGTTCTTCGACTTGGAGAAGGCATACGATACCTGTTGGAGAGCGGGCATTCTCCGCACATTGCACAGATGGGGCCTTCGGGGCCGCCTTCCTCTTTTCATTCAAGAGTTTTTGGCGGATCGCAAGTTCCGGGTACGGGTGGGTTCTGTTTTGTCAGATACCTATTGCCAGGAGAATGGGGTACCACAGGGCTCCGTCTTGAGTGTGGCGCTCTTTGCCATTGCAATCAATCCGATCGTGGATTGCCTTTCAGCCGACGTCTCCGGATCTCTTTTTGTTGACGATTTCGCAATTTATTGTAGCGCCCAGCGGACGTGCCTCTTGGAGCGTTCTCTTCAACGCTGTCTTGACCGTCTATATTCCTGGAGCATCGCAAACGGCTTCCGATTCTCCACTGAGAAAACTGTGTGTATAAACTTCTGGAGATACAAGGAATTTCTTCCACCCTCTCTACATCTCGGCCCTGTTGCTCTCCCTTTCGTGGAGACTACGAAATTCTTGGGACTCATGTTGGATCGTAAACTTTGCTGGTCCACGCACGTGTCCTACCTGGCTGCCCGTTGTGCCCGATCCCTTAACGTCCTTCGTGTCCTCAGTGGCACGTCATGGGGAGCGGACCGTACCGTCCTGCTTCACCTTTACCAGGCCATCGTTCAGTCGAAGCTCGACTACGGAAGCCTTGTATACTCATTCTCCGCCGTCTCAACTCTATCCACCATCGGGGATTACGTCTGGCGACCGGTGCATTTTATACCAGCCCTGTTGAAAGTCTGTATGCCGAGGCTGCTGTATTACCCTTGACCACTCGGCGTGACATACTTTTGTCTCGGTACGCATGCCGCCTGCGGTCGATGCCCAACCATCCATCTTACAGATTATTTTTTGACGACTCACTCGATCGCCAATATCAGTTGTCTGCGATTGCCTTGCTTCCACCTGGAGTTCGGTTTCGCCGCCTACTACAGCGGCTCGATTTTACCCTTCCTTCCACCCTTCGGTTGAGCGAAAGCCCATTGCCACCATGGCATCAGGCCCAGGTTCGCACTCACCTTGAACTTAGTTCGCTCCCCAAGGAGAGCACTCCGGATTTGGTATACTGATCGAGGCTTGTTGAACTCTGTTCGCGGTTCGATAATGCCATATTTATTTACACTGATGGTTCCAAGAGCACTGCCGGTGTCGGATCTGCCTTCGTCGTCGGGGACAACCGTTTCCAATACAAGCTCCCTGACCGGTGTTCGAGTTTCACGGCTGAGCTTTTTGCCCTCCACCAGGCCGTTTTGTACACCTGCCGCCACCGCCAACCTTTCTATGCCATCTGTTCGGACTCCCTTAGTGCCCTGCAGAGTCTTCAGGACCCTTTGTCGCACCATCCTCTCGTGTATCGGATCCAACGCTCCCTCCAGTTGCTAGCAGATGACAGCTGTCACGTTTCTTTCCTGTGGGTCCCTGGCCACGTGGGAGTGCCCGGGAATGAGACGGCCGACATAGCGGCCAAGGCCGCAGCTCTTTTACCTCGCGTGGCTACCTTTTGCGTCCCATCTGACGATGTTCAACGGGCTCTCCGCCGGAGTATCGTGTCGCAATGGCACAGTGCGTGGTTTTCAATGTCCAACAACAAATTGCGAACTGTAAAACCGATCCCGACCGCTTGGAGGACCTCCTCACGCCCCTCTCGGCGGGAGGAGGTCATCCTGGCCCGGTTGCGGATCGGTCACTGCCGTTTCAGCCACCGTCACTTGCTGTCCGCCGACCCTGCACCGCTGTGCTCCTGCGGTGAACTGCTGACCGTGCGACATGTTTTACTGTCTTGCGTACTTTTTAATCATCTCCGTGTAGCCCTTCACTTTCCGTCTACTCTGGAGGAAATTTTAGCTGATGACACACGAGCGGTTGCTAGAGTTTTGCGTTTTATCAACTTGGCCAACTTATCCAAGGATATTTAACCCTTTTAATTGTCTTTTATCTTTCGTTTTTAGCCTCTTGTTGATGTTCTGACAGTCTACATTTTTTTAGATCATAGCGAATCTATGTTTTTGACTGGGCGCTAATGGCCATAGAAGTTGTGCGCCCTAAAACCACAAAAAAAAAAAAAAAAAAAAAATCGGAACGGCCCATATTCCGACCGTTAGGAGTTAACAGTCGATATGCTAGGTGATTGATTTCTTTTTTACCATCCACTGAGCTTCATACTAGGCGACAGACTTTCCAGCCAAACCATTCACTCTCGGTTACTAGATTTTTCACTGTTGCGTATTAATGAAAGGCTTGCGAAGTATCGAAGTCTCTGCAAAACATTTCCGTCGCAGTATTTCCGTCTGTGCCTCTTGTTAGACATTTCTGGCAGCTTCCTTGGAGTATAAAATGCGGTAGAGGGAATGGAATGGTTTTCAGACCTTAATTAACTTCCCAGAGTGCACTTCACGGTCGGGGAGAGACAGTTACACAGAAGCAGAGCTCTCGCACGAAACCGCACTCTAACTGTTTAATCAGCGCTGTCTTCTTTGACATGCTATTGTACGCTACGGGACGGCTGCTGCACAAGTAACGGCTCTCTCCCCTTGTCATTCACAATCACTATATTCTTATTCTCTTCTCTCTCTCTCTCTCTCTCTCTCTCTCTCTCTCTCTCTCTCTCTCTCTCTCTCTGTCTGTCTGTGTGTGTGTGTGTGTGTGTGTGTGTGTGTGTGTGTGTGTGTGTGTGTGTGTGTGTGTGTGTGTGTGTGTTTTGAGTTGCAAAACCGTTTCGTATCCATTCTCATTTCGCTTCGATTATGTCATTCTAGATTTAACGTTTTCTTTAACTTCCTTTTTTATTTGTTACTTCCTTGTTGTTAAGACGAATTGTGGGGAACGGATTTCATTTCATTACTCCCACTGGTTTCCACACAGTTTTACGTTTCCAAATCGGGAATTAAATGTTCAAATGTTTGTACAGTCTATGGGACTTAACTACAGAGTCATCAGTCCCTAAACTTACAAACTACTTATGAACTACTTACGAACTAGGACGGCACAAATATCCATGCCCGAGGGGGGATTCGAACCCCCGACCGTAGTGGCCGTGCAGACCGTGACTGAGGCGCCTTAGTCTCCTCGGCCACCGCGGCCGGCAAATCGGGAATGACATGCTATACAACGTGGTTTAGATAGTGTACAGACGTCACGGTAACATGACAGACTGTGGGTGTATTCGTTTGAAGGAAGAAGAGCCGATAATGAAGGTACTTAGGAGTTCACACACTCAGTCACAGCAATTGCAGTGGCTTTTCAGGAACTACATTCTTATTAACAGTACCCCAAATTCTGCAGTTCTGTCTGATCACAGTACGCTGCAGAGAAAAATGTGCTTCGTCACGACGTAGAATATTGCCCGGTCACGTGTCATCCATGCCAAAACCCGAAGATAAATTTCAGAACGTTGCTGCGAATCATGAGGTATCCTTTGCTGCACATTTGGTTTCTGTACAGGTGAGGGTGTAGAACAGACAGCAAATTTTGCGCGCTGTTGACGATGCGATGGACAAGGCTCGTGCCGGCCGCGGTGGCCGAGGGGACTGAGGCGCTCCAGTCACGGTCTGCACGGCCAATACGGTCGGGGGTTCGAATCCCCCCTCGGGCATGGATATTTGTGCCGTCTTTAGGATTAGCTAGTTTACAAGTAGTTTGTAAGTTTAGGGACTGATGACCCCGTAGTTAAGTCTCATAAGCTATACAAACATTTGAACATTTGACAACGCTCGTGACATTGCATGAGCACCAAGACTACACTGGGCACGTGCTGCATGGCCAGTTCCTGGGACAGCAGCGTTAATAATAACTCCACCGAAATAGGACGCCTTCCTCTTCCAGGTATCACACCAAGCGCACCCATGTTTTCGTTTTAGTAACATTAAATAACTTCGGACCTCATTCCATATATTTCAGTTGCTAGTACTCTCTCGATGCAGCGCTGTAATTGTTACCATTCACATCAAACGGTTTCATAAAAAGCGCACGGTCTCTCTTCTCGATAACATTGCTATGTAACTTGCCAAATGACAGCATGAATGACATACCGTCACACGCAGCGTGAAAAAGGAACGAACTGACGAAGATTGGGGGTTAACGGACCATCAAGGACGTGGTCAATAGAGACTAAGCAAAAGCTCGCGTTACTATTTTTTAAGAATTTTGGGAAATTGGCTCTATTTTTTTTTTCTTTTAGGAAACCACTCCGGCATTTCCCTGGATAAGCGGCGGTGGGTTTCATCCGCCATACTTTCGAACGAGCGTGTTTGGCGTCACCTTTCCCCATGTATCTCCGTGTGAAGCGCCACATTTGTTCTTGGTGGGCTCGCGTGCCTCTGTTTTTGTAGCGTAAATCGCTGACACCTTGACGTATTCGCATATCTACTCGATTTCGCTGCCATATGATGATTACTGCCACACTGAACCCTCGTGCGTACCTTAAAAGCTGTGTGTGTGTTGTGGGTGTTGAACCTATCGTTTAATCAGACAGGAGATTGTTCATTGACACAGTAATTTGGTTTAATTATGGCCCTGATATTGATGTGTATAGTGTTAAATAAGAAACAGTGCATTAAACTGATTACGTGCGCAACGGATTTTTTAACAAAACAACTGTGACAAGTCACCACATGAAACAAACACTGACTATACTCAAAAATTTTGAAAGATATTAAAAAAAAACCACAAACCACTTTCTTAATGTTTGACTGCTAGAATTTTATGTAGATCAGTACCTGATTATTGAAATTTAGTATCATATTCAATTAACTGTAGTGTTGTGTGACAATCATTTACTATAGCGCAAATAACGAAATCTGTTTAACAAGATTACCAAAATCAATGCTGCACATTAAATCGACTAATAACTAATTATCAAATGAAGGAAGTAGGTTAATCTTCTAACTACGTAAAATGAAACAGGAAAGAAAGGTCAACTTTGTTACTTATTATTAATAATCACCATTACATTACCTACATAATACAACCTTTTCCTAATAACATCAAATGCAATTACCTTCATTCCAGCGGTGATAGTAATAAAAAATACAATATATACTCCAAATACAATCAAATCAACTTGCTGGCACAGCAGCCTCTGCTCTACATCGGAGCCATACACTCAACCGCTCTCTAAGCGAGCTAAACCACAAGTTCTACTCTCTCTCTCTCTCTCTCTCTCTCTCTCTCTCTCTCTCTCCGCGCGAGCTACAATGCTATGCGATACATGATCTTTGCCAAAGATGAAACTTCACAGAATTAAGTACACATATCGATACACACAGTAGAAGCAATATTACACATTTTCTTGCAAGCAAGTTACTCAATAGAAAACAGGAGGCACATTTTCTTACAAAAATATTTTTTATGGACACGTTTCAACCTGAACTCGAATTAAAACCACGCGGTAGGTTAGTCGTGTGCAGAGAGATTCCACAGAAAATTCAGAACTGTTACTGGTAGCTTACTGAGCTACCAAAGCTAAGTAAGGAGATGCGAGAAGCGAAAACGGGAAGTTCTACATCACTGATCGGAAATCAACTGTCACATCATGATACTTACTAGTGAAGTAATAGTTTAATAATTATCGTGTGAAGTGTTTGCGTACAGCCAAATGAACCTCACAGAAATAATGGAGTGACGAGCGATCTTCAATCACATTTTACGCATTTCTCATTTTTGGAACATGAAAAAACAAATTTATAGCTGAATTTGTACACTGCGGTACTACGCAGTATTTGTAGACCATTTCCAGAAACGTCAGTGCCCAACCAATATGTCACTGTTACGAATTTTATGACAGCAGGGCACTGTGTGGGTAGATGTCATGAGCATCACATAACTGAAATTGAGCGTTTTAGCGGGCTTTCAGGTTATTTTGATTTCATTTCCATTTATTATTTAAAATACTGCAATTTATGAGATGAATTTTCATCTTCTAATATATAAAGCAGAGTGTCCGTATGTTTGTACGTGTTGCATACAAATCTGCAGTTTTGTTCCAATCTTTACACGTAAGCTTCAATCCACGAGGACGGTCGCCGTAAGTGTAAGAATCACATACGATTATAGTTCACAAGATATGACGTCATAAACAATGAGATGCGCGAAAAACTACGGCATTTTGCGACAATGCTGCTCATTTTATCTTAAACCATTGGACCGATTTCAACCAAATTTGGTACACGCATTCCTTACCGTAAGGTAACAATTGCTGCATGGTTAAGAATCACATGCGGCACATGGTTCAAAAGAATTACGTTATAACCAATAGAAATCGCAAAAAAATGCCATATAATGCGGCGAGACTTTTGAAATACACTGTATGAGAATGACAGTACTTAGCGACTTGCAACAAACTTTAAACATAATTTCAAATCTTTATTAAACTTTTTCTCGTTGGCAACCATAGTAAAATGATGAAAGGAAAAAGTTTCTCGCTTACTACTTTTCCGCTGTTTATGGAATGAAACTATGGCATTCAGTGACGTTACAATTTATAATTTCTACACTACAAATTGTAGAAGCAGTAAATTTTACAGACAGTATATACGCATATAGTTGAGTGTACACTTTAAATTGTATCACAGTACAACGCGTTGTTCATGAGATATGAGCACATAAACAGAAACGTTCATGGAAAACCGCCCCATCACGTACAAAGTTTTAATCTATTACTTCTTTACTACTAATTGTATTCCCAAGAGATTTACAGACATACAGCCCTTATACAAATAAATATATAACTGAAAATGACAGGAATAAATAAGTAAATACCCGGGCAACGCCCGATTACGAGCTAGTGTTATAATAAACCATTTAAGACGATTTCTAGGAAACAGTCGATTACTGTATAAGCCTTTGACTTACGGGCAAAAACCGTTGAATCTGTTCTGTCTTAATGAAATACGGTGAAGTGACCTATGAATGTCCCCTTATATGAATGACCTACGTCTTGAAACTGTCGGAGAGTGCTTGAAGCTGCAGGAAATGGCGTGCCGTTCTCACTGCATCTGAAGTGCAGCCGTTCCAACGCCAAACACCGCTGGTGCTGTGTTCTAGCACAGAGTAACATATACAGAGACGCAGCCCCCTCTAAACCACTGTCCTACGCTCCCCTCGTAGTTCCGTAAGATGCTAGCAGGTGTCAGGCGGATCGCTGGCTTAGGGTGCCTCTCAACGTCAGAGGGTAGCGTGGAGGGGAGGCTGAGGGGAGAGCTCGTGCCGCCTGCCATGAGGCCACGGCTGTGTCGGCTTGCTGCCGTTTGAGGGGAGGTGGTGGTGGGGGCAGCCGCTACCTGCCGCCTGCTCTAGCGGCTGCTTCTGACCTCAGCGCCATCATGGGACATCTTACGGAACTGCTGGAAACCTTCCCTCCCCGCACCCCTGAGCATAGGACCGGGCCCTTACGGAGGTTTCCCGTCTGTATATATTTGTCTGTGGTTCTAGCCATGTCTGCTTTAATGAGCGCGTCGGCCGCGGTGGCCGAGGGGACGCCGGGCGCCGTGGCTCAGCGCGCCCGGTCAGAGGGCTGAACGTCCTCTGTAATAAAAAAGCTGAGCCACCTGATCAACGAACGACCAAGAACGAACAATGAAAAACGACCGCACATAATAGATCTACCTGAAGAACCAAAAAAAAAAAAAAAAAAAAAAAGGGGACTGAGGCGCTTCAGTCACGGTCTGCACGGCCACTACGGTCGGGGGTTCGAATCCCCCCTCGGGCATGGATATTTGTGCCGTCCTTAGTGTTAGCTAGTTCATAAGTAGTTTGTAAGTTTATGGACTGATGATCCCGTAGTTACGTCCCATAAGCTCTACAAACATTTGAACTTTTTTTTAAACAATAGTTGGGGAAATATTCAGTTATTTACCGATGTATAAAGTACAACCCCTTAGTTAAGTCCCATAGACTATACAAACATTTGAACATTTTTTATTAAGCGAGCTGACTGCGCCGTGGACACCACCGCTTTTCCTACACGAACCGCCAACTTCCAACCGCTGATCACACAACTTCTTAATTTCGATTCGCAAGTTAAAATTTTCCCCTAGTTTCTTTCTTCATATAGGTCATATAGTCGGGTTGGATCGCACGAATCTCTCCAGAACACCCTCTTTTTCAATTCAAGTGAAAACCACTTGCAACATCGGTCTTGGTAACATGGCGACATTGAACTAAACACGGAAAACTGTTACTGAAAACCTCAAAAGTAATAAATGCGTATCGAAAAACCTTAGATCACTGCAACGTGTTATTAATAACCCAAAAAATATACATAATGCTCCTTGCAACTTTCACAATCTAGTATTGAAGAAATATGAGTATTAGTTATCGTGAGAGATCACCGACACATCTTCAACATATAAAAAGATTAAATATTAACCTGCTGCCGACGAGCCTGTCATTAGAAATTTTGCATATGCTATATCTGGGGAAGGAAATCCGCCATGGTAATTTGTTACTGTTGGCATTTGAACAGAACAACATGTGGGAAACATGCGTACTACTTTTCTGTTGTACCTTTCTATCTTCACTGCTACCTACATTTAGATTCGCTGTGTATAAACAATATAGCGGATCAGATTTTCCACAGTTGTCTCTTAGCCGCTACACTGGTCGCCTAGACATTAGCATAACAGTAAATCAAAAATGTTCAAATGTTTGTAAATCTATCGGACCATACTGCGTGGTCATCAGTACGTAGCTTACAAACTACTTAAACCTAGGTAAACTAACCTACGGACAAACACACACACCCATGCCCCAGGGAGGACTCGAACCTCCACGGCGAGCAACCGCGCGCTACGCAGCGAGACGCTTTAGACCGCTCGGCTACTCCACCGCGGCTATAACAGTAAAATTAATTAATTTGTGTACATCTTGTTTCATTGAATAAGAACAACTTGCATTTCATACGTAGTTGGTGAGCCCGCGTGTTGTTGCCCTTGTCCCACCCTGTGGAGGTGGACCACTTGCTGTGGGAAATCGACAGTATTTCAGCAGCTTTTATTAACTCCTGAAATAAAAAGTTAACAAATTTTACAAAATAATAATTATACAAGAAAAATTTACAGTAGTCATGCAGTGAAGGCTTTCACGACCGGCTGAAATAATCGCTGTTGAATCTTCCGGGTTATGTGGTCGTGGTCGAAGAAACACATCTGTTCCTGACGTTTCGTCCAGAACTGCGCTGGACATCCTCAGAGGTGCTACTGGTAGCAGTGAGTCTTGCCGAGTTTCTTCGACCACGACCACATAATCCGGAAGATTCAACAGCGATTATTTACAGTAGTGTTACAATAGAAAAGTTTATACAATTTTTTTAACAGTACAACAATAAAAAGTTATAATTGATAAAGTTTTAGTTGTGATAAATCTCTCTTATAGTTCCATCATAATTTTCCAACACTTCTGGTTATTTAATCAGAAACAGAAGTACATCATGTGTGATCAATATGACTAGCATTTGTCCGTTGTACTACGTCAGTAGTATAACAATGCTTGTCGATCACATTTCTCCTGTCTCCCAGCAGTTGGCCTTCGAGATGTGGGATGCTTTTATTCTGCTAAATGAACGAAAACTAACCAATTTATTGTTCTCTCGTGCATATACTACAGCAAAATTGGAATTGAGTACCGGTTCTCAACGTAGATCGTATGCCTTCGCACAGAATAATGTTCCTGAAGAGCTTCCTTGTTACCCGAGGTTTCCTTAATAACTAGTTACTACATCAGTCATTGCTACTATGTAAACAAAAAAAAATTTAGTATCGATACTGTTTCGAAGCCACGTAGAAAAAACGTTAATATTCTCTAAGATTTCTTTCCGATGGTAGGTTAAGCTCGAAAGCCGGGCGCCCTGCAGATGTGAAAAAAGCTTTTGTCACTACATACATTCTGATACGGTGTAGGCAAGCTCTGCCCATCGCCACCGTCGATACGCTGGAAAGGTCGCCACACAGCCTTTTACCCACATTTCAAACCTTTTTTCGACGTCTCTCCGATGGAAGTAAAAACCATTGTTCCAAGCGTTGATATTACGTGATTTTCTTATGGGTAGCCGAGGAAAACGTTTCACACACACTGCCTCTCAGAACCAGCTCGAGAAGGTCTGATAGGGTGGTACCAAATTGCGCCTACACCTTGTGGCGTTGATTCCCAACAATGTGTTCGACAACGATACTTTGCAATCAGATGTGCGGCAGAACACGGTTCTTGACAACCGTACACTGCTCAGTGTCCCCAGATGATCAGTTCTCGGTGGACATATTGGCTCTGAAATCAGTGAACATAATCTGATTTCTCTGTGGTGCAGCACGACCGCAATTTTTGTTCTGGTATACAGGATGGAAACTCTAAGGACCGTTCAAAGCACATCGACGAAATACGAATGAGTTTGAAAGCAGAAAAAGGTGTTCACGCATTTTCAGCCCTCTTGTTTCGCACACTGCTGTCACCGGGAGGCGAGTGAGGATGAAACATTGGTAAGTGCCTGTATACAATGTTGCAGTGTACCTCCAGCATCTTAGAGTTCCACAACACACTTGGTGCCACCCGTGCGCCTCTGCTGAACATTAAAAAATACACTGGTGCAGCTACTTGCACACTTCACTCAGGTGCGGCTTACACATGGCACTTGAATTGCAATGTGTGCATCTTGGGAGAAAGCGGTTCACTGTATCCAGATGAACAACCACCGCTTGATAGAGGCATTAGTTGCCAAGGTACGAGCAGTAGGCATAAAATTAAATTTTTAAGTAGGGGGGGTTGGGAGGGAATCTTCCAATGAAGCTAGCCAAGACCGCAAGTCGTGGAATGCAGTGACATGTCGTTACTGAGGGGAAAATCAGGATTATTAAAGCTACTGTGGTGGCAGACCGCCATATCTCAACTGGTGCTAACGCAATAAATTAGTCATTGATCAATTTCCAGCACGTTGCACTCCCTTTAGCAGATAACGAAAGTCATCGCCCGCATGGTTCTTCGAATACTGATACCCATTGAAAAATATCTTCGAAACGTAACGGTGGAAATGTTGCAGGTGGATCAGGCCAATCTAGATTACGTCTTTAGCCACCTAAAAGTCATGAATGAGTCATGAGTGTCTTTATTAAAAGCTCGCGACAAACGAGCAAAGCAGGAAGTGAAAACATGCGGGTTCACCATCCCCGGAATTGGCAAAGATTAAGTAATTATCGGAGAAGGTGATGGCGCGTGTTTTAAGACTGTCATGATTTGGTGTTCACAATAAGAATCAAATGTTTGTAAAGGTTTGGGACCAAACTGTATTGTTCATCAGTCCGTATACTTACAAACTACATAAGCTAACTTACTGTAACAACAACAACAACAACAACAACAAAACACACACACACACACACACACACACACACACACACACACACACACACACACGAGGGAGGACTCGCACCTCCGTCGAGGAGCAGATGTTCACTCCGCAGCAAGGCGCCTTACAGCGTGAGGCCAGTCCCACGAGGCTTGGTTTTAACACAGGAGTAGACTTACGAAATCGCGTGACGAAGTTGTAGGAGGTTGGTAAAGGGATATGTAGCTGGAAGTGGTCCACCACAACGCCCCAGCTCATTTAACACAAAAGCTAGAAGTGAGGTGTCTCTTGATATTAAACCATGCAGCGACCTCTTTTGTAGGATGAAAGAGACACTGCGTGGCAAGCATTTTTAGAATGAAGAAGAGACGATGACTGACAAGGAAACTAACGAACAAACACATATACACCAAAATCGTATGAGAGATAATGTAAAGATCCCTTATTGCACTAGTGATACTCCCGCATCTGCAAAACTCTGCAGTCGTCCGTTAGAGGCTTCTGCGTGTGCCATGCCGCATTGCACTTTGACCTGTCGGTTCGCCAGTAGGGACGGTGCAGTGTGCCTCCGAAGTTGTGTTTTGTGATGTTATTTGTGTAGTGAAGCGTCAGATGGAGCGGCGATTGATAATCAATCCTGCTAAAGTATTGCGATTGGTTGATATGAAGTTACGAAGAACCCTTCTTCGTGAAGATGGTATTAGTGTAGAAGATGAATCATTTGCATGCTTTCTCGTATCTGTTATGGTACAGAAATATGAGCATAAGTTAGATACTGTTGTAACACCAACACATAATTATAATAGGGATGATAATGACGAAGAACTCTTTGCTAGCGGTAGTGCTATGGCAAGTGCGGGAAGAGGCTATGGAAGCAGTGGCACAGAATACCAACAGTCTTTCGGGAAGAAGGTTAATGTTGCAACTATCATCACGGCTTTTGATGACAATTCGCTAGAGAACATGTACGATGATTATTAAATATGTTATAGTTATCTGCATTACGTATGGCGTCTACAATTACCTCTACAGTGCTAGCTATAGCATGGTTGCAGAGCTTTGCAGAAAAACGACACCCACCAACACATTAAGGTGTACGTAGAGATCCTGTAACCAAACGTTCATACAGATATGTTTGTTCGAGCCCATGTACTTTCCTTGTGAGTAGAACATGTTCGTAAAAATCAAAAGGTAAGTTTCTCAAGTTTCCGCTAAGTCACCCACTACTGATAAAAATTTCTCGGATTGAGGCTGAATACGTAGAGAATGACTAGTACGATGAAGAAGTCTAATGGTCGCAGCTGAATTGTGACCACGTAGTAATTAAAACTTTATGGCTACCTTTCGTATTTACTGGCTGCGGCAGTCCTTTTAACGTGTACTGTCTTTCTCAGCAATAGTTGGCGGCAGCAGCAGCAGATACTTCGCATTTGATAAACACATTGCAATTGAGTAGCTCTACGGTAACAACTCGGCGACCTTGCTGCATCTGAACTAATTTGATAGCGGCGTCGGAGGAAGCGATTTACTTGACCCAGATGCACGACTTCTGACGTCAAAGAAGCTGTGGGTACCGGAGTAAGGGACTCCAGAGAAAATTCATTTACGTAGTTCAGCTATTCGATTACAGTGTGCTAGATGTGCACGGAAATTCGTTCGGAAGGGGTGTCGATCGTAAAGTCTAATAAACACGAAACGTTTTTCGTTTCCGATGCGAGCATGTTTGCGATATTTAACGAACTGTGAGGTAATTTAGGCGATGTTAATGTGTGGAAATACGCGCGGGCGGGCTGGCGCCCGGTAACGCTGTTATTGGAGGCGCGCACAAACATAGTTAGCGCTGCCACTTTGCGCGGTCGCAAATTGCTTTTCGACGCGTATCTTCTTCAGCCCGGCAGCCACTGTCTGCCAAGTTACACGCGCCGTCCACCACACTGCTCTCGGAAGCGTCCTCAGCGCTAACGTCACATCGGACGTTCTAGTTAATGTCACCTGCTATTCAAAAAGGAAAATTACACTCCCAGTCGTTAACGATAGCACCTAAGAAAACTTAACGAAGCTGGTCGTAGAGAGAGAGAGAGAGAGAGAGAGAGAGAGAGAGAGAGAGAGAGAGAGAGAGAGAGCGCATTTACACACACAGCTTCGCATCACCCCTTGAACAAAAGTTCTACGGTATTCTATAAATATGGTGAACTGGTATTTATGACAATTAATTGTGTCTCGATACCTCATGGTCACAATTAATTGTCATAAATACCAGTTCACCATATTTATAGAATACCGGATTGTGTCTCGATACCTCATGGTCGTGCGCCTCGGTTGGACAGTGGTAGAGTGCCAGACTACAAATCCAAAGTTCGCGGGTTCGATCCCCGCCAGGGGATTTTTATCTGTCACTTTCCACTTCTTTCACCTCTGGCAGTATTGCTCATGTGAAGAATACCGAGTAGCACCGTGGTTCGGAACCCACGTTAAACTGTAGGTCCCCCTATAACTGGCTGGGTAAGTCAGTTCGAAGGAAGGCAACGGCATACCACCTCCAAGCTGGACCATGCCTAGTAAAGCAATGTGGTGGTCAAACCAATCTTCGGATTGTTGACTGCTTTACCTTACCTCATGGTCTGTTCTCCCTTATACGGGAATACAGTATTGTGGCTGCGAGCATTACAGAATAAATAGGCTGTGGTAATAGGAAACAGACAGCGTGGCGAATGGAGACGTGCAGGGAAGAGAGTCCTCTGCAGTCGGGCTGGTTGCTGTGTTCTCGGTGGCGGAGTGGTCAACGCGTCTGCCTAGTAAGCAGGAGATCCCGGGTTCGAATCCCGGCTGGGCACTTTGGTACTACATCTAAACCTAGTACAGTGAAGCCATAAGTGATCGCAAATTGCGATTTATTTCAGGGTATTTATGAGGTAAAACACTTCCGATTTATTGACAAACAAAACATAACAAATAACGTATTTTGTCATTGAGATTGTGAATTTATACACCCAGAGACAGTTTTGCGTCTCGAAAATGTCAAAGACATTGAAGATGAAGCATTGAATTAAATTTTGTGCTGAGACCGGGAATCGAACCCGGACCTCCAAGCTCAATAGTATTGCGGTGGTCTAGTGGTTAAGACGTCTACCTAGTGAGCATGGAGGTCCAGGTTCGATTCCCGGCCGCATCACAAATTTTGATACATGCTTCAACTTCAATTTTTTTGTGTTCAAACAGAACCTAAAATCTCTTTTCTGGTGGGGACCGTATTGTGCAGCAACCTCATTCAGTGTAGAGTTGCATGGCCGCTACATGCTGCCTATTTGTTCATTTATACACTGCTGGTGAAATTTACTCATACTTCAATGGCAGTTCTGCTTAACTCCTATAGATACCGTGGTTGGTCAGGACGTGGTTGCACAGCTCATTTCATTCCATCCCAAACATTTTCATATCGGAGAAACATGCTGATCAATCCAATCGTGCAATAGCGCCACGATTGATAAAATCGTTCGTGATCCCAGTACGATAAACTCTGGAGTTGTCGTCCATAAACTTCCTTTCCCTAAATATTGAAACGGTTGAACGATGGGTTCTCCCTGTATTGTGGAGACTTGAGCTTGTCCTTGACGGGGAATAATGGCCTAAAAAAAAAAAAAAAAACCACATGATACCCATCCAGAACAACATTGATCCACCACATCGATGTACTCGGTCTGCGGCGCGCCAGTCACAGTCTGCACCGCCGCTACGGTCGGGGGTTCGAATCCCCCCTCGGGCATGTGTGTTTGTGTCGTCTTAAGATATTTCATAAGTAGTTTGTAAGTTTAGGGACTGATGACCCCGCAGTTAAGTCCCTTAAGCTTAACAAACATTTGAATAGATGTAATCAATTGATGGCATGCCTCTGTCGTGAACCATTGCCGGATTCCCTCCACACATGTTGCTGACGGTCATCTGATATCAGGAACGCGCGGCATTCACCTGTGAAGAAAACTTTCTGCCGAATCTGCATAGTCCATTCGTGATGCTATTGAGGCCAACAGTATCGAGCAGCATGAAGTCTGGGTTTAAGGTCCGGGCGTCTCCATAGCTGCCCAGAATAGTGTTATTGTGAAGATCTGGTCTACATATGCATTCCGGTGGCCTTCACGAAGTCACAGTTTATCACGGTGGCAGTCGAGTTGGGGCTCTTTCGGGAAAGAAGTCGCAGGTACTGGTCATCTGATGCAGTTGTTGCGTAGGGGGGCCAGTATTAAACAAGTCATGATCATTACCTGAAGTTTTAAAACTATTTTACGCCCTTACCACATCATCAAGACGCAAGACTGTTCACCTTGCAACTTCTCTTGAAACGCCTGATCATATAAAGCAACAATCCGCGTGCTATTAAACGTTAATATTTCTCTTCTTGTCATCGGAGAAGGCCCATACAATGTCTAAAAACGCCCTATACTGTGTACTGAATGAAAGTACAGATGTTATTATGACACAGTCAATGAAATGGGTATGCTTTGAAAGATCATGCTGTAGGCAAGTTTGTGTAATTATTTAGAACAAGGTATCGAATTTTACATATAATGTTAAGATTACCAATTATGAATATTTAGGATGAAATTGAAAAATATTCACATTCAATTAACTACCTACTAAAATACTTAATGAGTAAGTACACCTAAAACAGAAAAGTACATAGAAAACGTTATTGAAGTTGTGCAACAAGAATATAGATAAAAAATTACGGAATATTCAAAAATCACACGTTTTTCCAACGATTCGAATGGCAAAGATTGCCAAAATTATAGTACTAATAAACGATCTCCATGTAACCATTTAACAATGTTCAAATGTTTGTATAGGTTATGGGACTTAACTACGGGGTCATCAGTCCCTAAACTTTCAAACTACTTATGAGCTACTTACAAACTAGGACGGCACAAATATCCATGCCCGAGGGGGGATTCGAACCCCCGACCGTAGTGGCCGTGCAGACCGTGACTGGAGCGTCTCAGTCCCCTCGGCCACCGCGGCCGGCAACCATTTAACATCGCTGGTTTCTGTCAAGGAAGTTGTGTAACCATACTGGTGTAAAATAACTGGTAATACTTACAGTTACAAACAATAAGTAATGTAATTTCAATTAATAATCAAAATTGTTCGAATAAGATCAAAAGGACCATACGTAAAAATACCTTGACGGTTGCAAACCTACCGATAACACGTAGTGCAATATATCTGGCTTACAGCCATCATATTCAGATTTGATAATCGGTAGCAGGTTAGAATCAGTAACTGACAGGTAGTGTGAGAAGCATTACAGGTGCTACCAGCAGGTTCGGTTCCCGTGAGAAGGAATGTAGCAAAGATCCCCGAGTTGCCTATCTCTCTCACGCTGATTGGCTGATGTATACTGCTGTCGCCCGCCAAAACCCGATCATATTTTGATTAATATTTAATAAAATAATTGTTGAACACAGGTAAAATTCTGAGCAGGGAACCCGTCAATGCTAAGCTATGTCATAATAAAATAAAAAGCATAAAAATCATTTATAAGTGCAAACAAAATACTGACAGAAAAGCAAACTACGCGCGTCGGCCATGTTTTGGCGCCAGCCAGAGCGAGAGAAGCCGACGCGGGTCGCGCAGACCAAGTTCAGATTCGGCGCTCAAACTGTTAACATGTACAGTTCAGAGGCTGAACACTTAACAGTTCAATTTAGTAGATAGTGTACGGTCACAATAGATTTTTCCATTTAATACTTACAAACTTTAATGCAGGAATGAGGAATAAACCAGTTAATTATGTGCAGGTTGCTAGTTTTTTGCGGTTATGAGTAATAAAGTAGCTGGCATTCCATCATATTTAGCTCATCATTTAATAGAAAACTACACAAAACAGTTTCTAGTTAATTGCAGCCTCAAGAGCAAGAATCAGCGACGTGTGTGCTGTTTTCTGTGGTGGACAATTACGGAAGAAGACGACAGGCTGGTGAAATAACGTTTGTAAGTGATGCGTGCTACTCACAGCGGTAGGCACCTCACGTGTTCCGTAGTCTTGTTACAACCAAGAACGGGTTCACGGCGTCCATAGGAATATGGAGGATGTTCAATTATAACAAAATTAAGAAGAGAATGGGTATGGATGGTGAAGGTAGGGAGGAACAAACAGCTAGCTCCCGTCAAAGTTAAACCCCAACCCTATCTGAATCATCATTTATTTTTCTTATACCCGCCGTATTAGTTATGAAATTAATAGTTACATGTAAAATATGTAGTGTACTGAAACATCTACATTTCACATATAACCTGACGATGTAAATTAAGCCGAAATTGAATATGACTTACAAAACACAGTTTAGAGTTTTAATTGCACACGAGATCACGTGTCTAATAAATAGATCAACCAATTCATTAAGACTACAGGATTTCTGAACGGTGCTGTCTTTTCCTATATTTTTGCCAATAACAGAAAGTCGATTAAATTATATTCTTCGCGACGTCCATCATCCGCAAAAATATCCGAAAGACATGAATTGCGTTCCGCCTGATGTGCATAACGCACCTGTTACTCTAATAATCGCTTCGCGGTAGAGTGGTTCGACGGTTCAAAATGAATCCATCAGAGAAAATTGCTCTTTATGGCAATCATTCCAGATGTAAGTTAACACCTCGATACTGCAAATAACAGGAAACACGTTATTAAGTTCTTCACGTTTGTAAACTCCACGTTATTACACTAACTGGCGTATCATAAGTATTACCTCACTAGGTCTAACACAATCCGTAATCCTTAGATAACATTCAACATTAATATGACCTACAGATTTTACGACGGTATGGGAATTCCTGATGTTCTATAGCAATTCGAAGTACTTTTACTCGTTTTGTCACAACTGCAAAACTTGGTTCTTGTGGCGATCGGATTTGTATTAACGGCTCTTGAACTAACCACATCATAAAAACTCGATCGACAGCAGCAGACGCGCTATGGAAACTTCAGTATAAACTGCATATAACCAATAATTTGTCTTTACCATGACTGGACGGATATTTGTACTCATTTTTATTTTTTTATTTGGAACGGTATGACGGACTATTTTGTTCTGGTTTTGGAATCAAACCTATCATCTGCAGTCCTTGCTAACAAAGCAAACCATTAGTGTCTAATCGATAATCATGATAAAGATCGTTATAGCTGAATAGTGATAAAGATGCGTGAATTATCGGAGATTTCAGCACAAGTATCAGTTCGCTGACCTGAACGTGAATTGGATAAGAAGTCAGATGTCAGAAGTCGAATTTTGTTTCACCAGCAGTGACATGTAATTTTACCTGACCAGAAATCGAACCCCTATCCTATCGAAGTCCTTTCTATGCACGAATAGACCTTAAATCTCAAATGTTAACTCAACAGGAATGATGATGCGTTTCCCAATGGTCGTTAAAGATCACAAGGCTCTCATTGTCGTCGAACTTAGGACGTTGAAAATAATCTGTTGGTCTAGAATTCTAATTTGGATCTTTTATTTTGCGGTATTAGACCCTGTCGGAACCATACAGCTGGATCATTTCGTTGCTTTTTCAGAGACTGTAGACTCCACTATGTCTTCACGAAAGGCACTTATATAGATTCGAATGCTGGTCCTGCACAAAAAATTCATCATTTCACTTGAAGCTCTAGACAGAGCACATTGGGCTACTAGTGAAAGATATCTCTTCATGCACCATCAGTAACAACGGTAGGTATCGTTTATAGTAAGTCATGCACACATACTCATTTCTGTTGAGTTAACATTTGAGATTTAGCGTCTATTTGTGCACAGAAAGAACGTCGATAAGTACGGGGCTCGATTAAAGGTTAGTTGTAACGTAATTACATGCCGCTACTTGCGAAAAAATTCGACTAGTAACATATGGCTTACCATCCAATTCAGGTGCAGGTCTGCGAACTGATACTTGCGCAGAAATCTCCGATACTTCAGGCATCTTTATGCCTATAAAGATCTTTGTCATGATTATCGATACGACACAAATGCTTTGCTTGGTTAGCAATGTCTGCAGTTGATGGGTTTGATTTGCAAAACAAGAACAAGGTAGTACGTTATATCATTTGCAGTTCAAAAATGAGTGCACATATTTGTTAAATCATTGTATAGATATTGGTTTTTAATATATTATTGATCATAATAGATAAATTGTTGGTGATACGCAGTAAATATTGAAGTTTCCATAGAGCGTTTGCTGTTATTAATAGAGATTTTATTATCTGGATGGTTCAACACGCCGTTAATACTAATCGGATCGTCACAGGAACGAAGTTTCGCAGTTGTGAGAAAACGTTTCAGAGAGCAAAAGTACTTCGAATTACTTTGGAACTTTCGGAATATAATTTGTTATAAAATGCAGTAACATTCTACGTATAACGTTGGAAGTATATCACCTCAAATGAACTCTTAAAGTACATTTACATTCATATCGGGCTGAGTTCTAAACATATATGTGGTGTCTATTCGTTGGGACATGTCAGAAGAAAGAGACCGTTTTGATTCTACAGACATTACGAATCAAGACACGGAGTTCGCTGGAGACCTAGGTTCGAATCCCTGTTCGTCACAAATTTTCATCTTTCCCTACGGGTATGCCTCTAAAAGCCATTTCCTATAACTCTTTTGTGCCTTGAGCTCTAAATGTGGCCGAAATTAATCAAATATTTGTTTGGACCGAAACTAGAACAATGGATTTTCAAACTGTATTCATGACGTTTGTGCGATTTCCTTCTCCATTTTCCCCAAAAATCAAATCTTCTGCAGTATTTTATAAGTATAGCTTAGAATTTCAAAATATCTGATATAAATTGCCGATGCGTTCTTGCGAAAAAATGACAAGTTTATAGTTTCACTTTCCTATCGGTTCTTAATGACAATATACCGATTCTGTTCACTGCGTAACTTTGTAATACTAGTGCCAAACTCGTCCCGTAGAAATTTGATGTACTGCGCGCTAGAATTGCCATACTTCTAAAGACCGTTAGTGTATTAAGCTCCTACTCATTCACAGCACGCACTACAGCGTTATTCAGTTGTTTCACCCTTTTGCTTAACGTTTTGGATCTCTGCCTGTTGCCTTTTTCTGTAGAGATAACTTAGACTGTTACGACCAGGTTATGATGTGTTTTTATTGTCTTATGGAAGGCATTCAGTACAGTTCTACGCTGTCATTTGATAAACAAAACAGGAATTTACGAAGTATCTGCCCAGATTTATAATTTTCTTCGGTACTTATTTGCAGATAAATCTTCACATACTTACACGGACCCATGTCGTCAGATGTAAAGGAAAATTGAGTCTGTAACATCGTCCACTAAATCAGTAAAAGGGACGGTCCTGTGACAGTCCTTTTCGAGACCTCCAATGAGGCTGTTTAGGGATGATTCTTGTGCCGACAGGATAGGTGTAACTCCAGACGACCGTAGACAAATGCAAGAAGAATAGCATAGTATTGACATTCGATGCAGAGACTGGCAGTTTAATATGAACGTTAATGAATGATTTTCGCCCAAATATGTGGAGAAATCCAATACAGTCCAATTACGCTATTGTAAAAGCCGTAAACACGTGCCGATAACTATCCAGTTCTAACCATCTTTCCACATTGCGCCAATTATTCTTTTTCTTTTTATCTGATTTGTAATTTGACGCATTTCAATGTCTTCGCCTGAAACTAAGACGTTGCTTATTTTTACTGAAGACATTGAAAAAACTCGAAACTACACATCGGATAAAAAAGTTAAAATTGACATTTGTTAGTCTCTGAGGGGGCGTGCAATGATAACACCCTCCAGCCCTCACCCCATCCCGCGCATGGTCGGCAGGGGAACTTAGAAATTTTCATAGGAACTCCTTTTTTCTGTTTTTTTTTCTTTGTAGATTACGATTTTACCGGAAAAACTACGTAAAATTTGTTTGAGGTATTTGTTCGGTTTTGCCACAGTTTGATACGTAAACTGAAGAATCGAAATTGGTACACAGTAGTATTTTTCTACATGGTATTCAAGGACCCTTGAATATTCAATGGCACATGGAACCCCACCTCAATGTTTCAAGGGTAAAATATAACTTCGGAAACTCCATCGTGGACAATGTATTCCTCTTCCATATCAACTACTCGACGCGACACTGTGTCCGTGGCTCAAGCAAACGCTTCTCTACTTTTCGAGTTAAGATATTCAAACGTGGTACTGTTGTTTCGTAACAGTATTACTCGCTTTTGCCGTGTTAATTTTATGTTGCCCACAGCCTGACTTAATGCTCGTCAGTCGTTCTCAGTTAAATTGAGGTTTCGCCCTATAGCCCCCTTAATCAGTAATGGTTTACTATGTTTTGTGTTTGCTGTCATTACCGAGAATACTCGCTAATGATAAAAATAATATATAATCGCTAATGATTAGTCGAATTGACCTTTTTGTAAGTCTTCTTGGATCGCGTCTCATTGTCAGTGTTACCTCGTGCGCAGTGGAGCCAACTGGAAACAAGATGCAGTACTGCATGGTGTCCCTATTACATTGTCCAGCTCATTAACGTAGTCGTCAACGGTTGCACACTAGAATGGATGTTACGACTAGAGCCGGTCAAAACGGCCGCCACTCCCGCTCGGTTCCCGCAGCGCTCGCGCGTCGCTCTCGACGGCTGACGGCGGGTAAAGGGTTGGTAGAGGGGGAGCGATGACGTCACACTCGCGAGAGCGAGACGTTTCGGGCAGGACGAGTAACGATACTCCCGGGTTCACGTCGCACCCGCCGGGACGAGCTGAGCTTGGCCGAGCCGCCTCGGCCTAGTCGGCGCACGCCGCCGGCTGCGTGTTCACACAACGCGCAGGACGTACCCGAGACAAAAATGGGGGAAAATACACTTTTTCGATTTTCACAATGTAAAAATTGTTGATGGTATACACGATCACGCTACATCGTTTTATGAAATTAGTTTTTCCTTACTAGCTTTGCCTTGCCTGTGAAAAAATAAAAAGGCTAATTTTCATTCCGCACGATTTTTTAGTTCCGTAACGCTCCTCACTCGATTTCGATGAAACTATGCGTTTAAAAAATCTGATTTTTGGACACATTATAGTACAACATCTTAGCTTTCGTATAAGACATTCACCTTTTCGTAATTCCTAACAGTCGTTTTCAAATGACGCTATTTCTCAAGTATGTTCGTTGAAACATTGTTCGTCTCAGACAGGTTACTAAAAGCAACTCAGTTCATTCTTACTTTCATCTCAGACGTGAAAGTATCGCATTTATCTCGGACACACTGCATACAATAATTTTCACCCTCTGGGAACACATTTTCTGAAAGCTACAAAAGCGAAAAGGTATATATTGTGTCTTAGGAGTAGATGCATCTGCAACTAGAAAGCCTTTAACTGTAATGTCACAAAGTTTTATTTCAGTCCATTAAGAGCAAAGTCGCAATTTAGATTACTTTGTTCTTCTCTTGTAGTTCCAAACACGAAGTATAAAATCCATGAATTGTATTATGTGGAAAAAACCAGATGTATGCCTCTCAAAGTCAAGTATGAACTGCTGTAAAACCGTAGCAGATAGTTGTCCATTGTAATCGGTTGCCACCCAAGAAAAATTAGTTCATTATTATTCTCTGATTATGGATCTTTAACACATCACGAGGTACCGACAAACGTAGCCAGCAATTCAGATTTTTCGGCACTGCAGTGCTTCACGCTACGCTCAACACAGGCTGAGTTCGTAGACTTGTGATCGCGGCCCGAGGGCGCTCAGATAACTCGCAGTTACTTGTGAAAGGAGGTAGATATCAGTTCGATTACCATTTCAAAAACTTTTTTGTTCTTTTAGCTCCATTTCACTCGCTGTAATATATGGTCTAAAAATAATATAACAGTAACCTGCCCGCTATCTAACTTTTTCAATACACGATTTGTAAAGCAAGTGCGCATACCTGACAAAAAAGCATCATTTGAAAACGATTGTTACGAATGTCGAAAAGGTGAATGTTTTATTGGAAAGCTAAGATGTTGTACTACCCTGTGTACAAAAAACAGATTTTTTAACCGAAAACTTTCATCAAAATCGAGTGAGGAGCTTTACGAAACTGAAAACTCGTGCTGAATGAAAAGTAGACTTTTTATTTTTTTCACAGGCAAGGCAAAGCTTGTAAGGAAAAAATAAGTTGATAAAACGATGCGATGTGGTCTTACATACCGTCATAATTTCTTACAACTTGAAAATCGAAAAAGTTGTTTTCCCCCTCTTTTTCGCCTTGGCACATCCCCGCTCGGCTCGGCCCGGCCGGCAGTGTGAACGCACCGTCGTAGAGGTGTGGCGGACGGGCGCAATAATTAACGGCGTCGTGAGGGGGCGCTGGTCGTGCGCATGCGCACTGCTGTCGGCCGGGAGTAGCGAGACTTCTCGCTCCCGAGACTGCATTATCGGCACGGCCGGCTCCCGGGTGTGGCGGTCTCGCTAGCCGCTCCCTCTGGCGGGAACGAGCGGGAGCCAGGCAGCGTTTGTCGGCCTCTAGTTACGACATTGTCCCCGTTACAGCTGAGCATAGTTACCCTCTGCAGAGATAAAACATTTGTAAAACTAACTACACTGCTAAGGTCATCGTTTCGTAGACTAACTTGCAGTAACACGCCAAGGACAAAACACACACACACACACACACACACACACACACACACACACTGTTCCCGTGCGATTATCTGCAAAGTCAGTACAGTGTGTGCAGAGAAAGACCTATTTAGCGCCGTTGCCTCTCAGATGACTGTGAGAAGCGAATCATTAAAACCGCGTTCCGTCAGTCTAGTTCGAAGCTGCTGAATACAATCCTAGAGGTTGCCGCGGTGGAGTAGCCGAGCGGTCTAAAGCGTCTTGCTGCGGAGTGCGCGGTTGCTCGCTGTGGAGGTTCGAGTCCTCCCTAAGGCATGGTTGTGTGTGTTGTCCTTAAATTAGTTTACCTTAGTGTAAGTAGTATGTAAGCTACGGACTGATGACCACGCAGTTTGGTCCGATAGATTTACAAACATTTGAAACATGAGGTTGGTGCATTTCTTTTCTAGTATTGTACACACACGAATACTGCAGGTTTACTTTTGGTACACCCACTTTGAAAAACTATAATAAAGAAAGAAAAAAACTAGGTACCAAAACCTCTACTAATATAAATGTTAAGAAGAAAATTGCGTAGCTGATAAACATAATTTCACGGAAATGTATTTGTCGTTTTACAGAGACGTATGGAGAACCTCAATAGTACATACGAAAGAACTGTCTTGTTTAATCATAAAATTAAATTGTTAAAGTAAATAACACGCGTTAATAGTATGATGTTCGATTAAAAGGCATGTGAAATACTAAACCTGCTGAAATGAGTGGAAAAGCAGGTGCCAGCTGCTACCGGCACCGAGTAACTGTCTAGCAGCATTATCGAAAAAATGTCAATAGCGAAAAAATCGCCCCTTTTCCCGTATTTCACACTGTCAGTTTCGCCCGGCTGCCTATATCACTGGCTTTGGTGACTTTTTTTTGTCGCGGTGTTATTGAGCTGCGCCAGGCTGCAGTTTGTCTCGGCGCTTTCCTGATTGGTTTGTCCTGTCGTAGAGTAAATTTCACTCTGAACGAAATAACGAGAACAGAAGAAAGACTTCCTTTCTGATGTTCTCCCGATGCGATTATAAGGGTGAATTCTTTTGAGATATTCATTTGCCAGGTTGTCAATGGATCATAATTTGTTTTCGACATTGTTCGATGTGCTCTCTTTGAATGTTTTTAGCTATAATGAACGTAATTAGAGATTACTGTGTTTTTGATTGTTTATAAGATTCTGGTAAATTATTTGTGTCAGATTCCGCTTCTAACGCTACAACATTCCCCTTCTGTATTAATAAATCCAATAAATTCTCTGAATGGGTCCTAGTATCATTATTCATTATGATTTTCCCATGCAGAATGTACTTTAATTGCGCAGTACCATCAGCCAACATAAATTTTTGAAGCTAATGGTACTTTTACAAAATATATTCACGAGGTAAGCTGTAAACGGAAATGCCACACGGGAATGGCCGTGCGCTTTAAGGCGCCTTGCTGCGGAGTACGTTGCCATTCTCCGTCGGATGTTCGAGTCCTCCATCGGGCTTGTGTGTGTGTGTGTGTGTGTGTGTGTGTGTGTGTTCTTAGCATAATTTAAGTAGTTAGTAAGTCTAGTGACTGATGACAACTGCAGTTTGGTCCCATTGCTTTGCAAACAATTTCGAAACATTTGAAGTCCACGTGGCGCGATATTCAGATATGAACCAGTGGAGTCAATCAATAGAGCACAGAAGGATCTTCTTAAGTAAGATGCGCTGAACAGTTGTCCACAAATGTAATTCTCTTACACCATTAACGACAATACTAACACACCATTGAAAAAACACTCAAAAAAGAATAAACAATGCACTGCATGTTACGTCGACGAAAATACTTCATAAAGCTCTGAATTTCATCGTTAACGTTTGCGACGCATTGTGCCTCTTACGTTTATAACTAAAATGGAATAAAGCTAATGCTTTCATAGCCCGTTCGGAAACCCATAGCCGACCGCGGTGGCCGAGGGGACTGAGGCGCTTCAGTCACGGTCAGCACGGCCACTACGGTCGGGGGTTCGAATCCCCCCTCGGGCATGGATATTTGTGCCGTCCTAGTTCGTAAGTAGTTCATAAGTAGTTTTTAAGTTTAGGGACTGATGACCCCGTAGTTAAGTCCCATAAGCTCTGCAAACATTGAACATTTTTGGAAACCCATAGTCTTTAAGTGTCATTATATTGACCATCTTGCCTTCTAGATAGCTTTCTGAGTTTACACTGTCGAGAGGGCTTTTGTTTATTAGTTTATGAAGGGATGGGCAACTAAAGAGTTGTTATTATTATTATTATTATTATTATTATTATTATTATTATTATTATTATTATTATTATTATTATTATTATTTTAGTTTTAATTTGGGACATTCATAATCAAAGTTGGGAACGTTTTCGAACAATAGTACAGTGAGAAGTTGGACATAATTTGAACTTTATTTAAGAATTTTTGTGAGGATTGTTTGCTTATTTGTTTCATACGTCAGTCATGTATATGAGATTCTTAACTGTTGATGATGTTTTGAATGAAAAAATGTTTGTACAGCTTATGGGACTTAACTACGGGGTCATCAGTCCCTAATCTTACAAACTACTTATGAACTAGCTAAGACTAAGGACGGCAGAAATATCCATGCCCGAGGGCGGATTCGGACCCGCGACCGTAGTGGCCGTGCAGACCGTGACTGGAGCGCCTCAGTCCCCTCGGGTTTTGAATGAATTAGAATACACAGAAAATGAAATGTAGTGGGGAATGGCTGCGTGAGCTAAGGCGTCATGCTGCGGAAGGGTCGGCAACGGAGGACAACTGACGCGCGGCCTGTCTAGGCTTGTCAGTTCTCGAAATTACTCGCTACGGCGCAACATGTCACGTTGCGGCTCTTTTCCTTTCCGGCTTATGGTGTGATATTTTTCAAACTTTCAACGCCCATTTTGGTAAGTTTTCGAATTCTAAGGAAAATGCAAGATTTGTAAAAGTCTTATCAGTTTTGCAACAAATGCAGGAATAGTTCTGAAATCGTGTTAATATTATTAAGGTACCACATCGTTTGAGACAATTTAAGTGTCCCGACCTTTTTCAAATGGAACTGATCTGTTCGCAGTATAGTTTCCGTTTGTAAGAAAAGTTATAATACGCTAAAACTGTTGTGGAGTTCTACGAAGGATTTCCTCCAGAAGAGGTTTCATACATTCATAATGAGGCTGCAAAGGTTATATCCATATTTAGCTCTACCTTTGTGTGAAACTTTTTTTTTTTTTTTTTTTTTTTTTTTTTTATCGTTAAAGATATTAAGTCACGGTGTCGTGGCAGACAGAGATGTCAATCTCACAAAGTGACTCCGCCTGTCTACGTGCCGACGGTTTCTACCAGATACGACTTCTATTTCGTCTTAAACGAGTAAATGTAAATAAATATTTTTGTGATGTATTTTGTTAAGAACTTGACACTGTGCAGAAAGTATTGTTTTCTTTCACATGTGGTTGTGATGATTTCTGAAATTCTTGATGTTATTCTGTAGTAGCTATATTTTGATTTTACCTCTTTCCATACCTCAGTTAAAAAAATAAGAATCTGACATGGAACAACATGGCTCGGACGATATTAGTAGTGTGCTGTAGTTGTAAAAGTAACAGTTCTATTTTTCTTGTTTCGGGCCATAAGTCAGTAACGGTACAATACCGGTATTTAGGATCTGTAGCTACAGTTTATCGAATTTGCTCATATGGTATAATATGAAACCTAGTCTACAAGCCGGTGTTGTGTTCCGTGCACTGCCGGCCGCGGTGGCCGAGGGGACTGAGGCGCTTCAGTCACGGTCTTCACGGCCACTACAGTCGGGGGTTCGAATCCCCCCTCGGGCATGGATATTTGTGCCGTCCTTAGTTGTAGGTAGTTCATAAGTAGTTTGTAAGTTTAGGGACTGTTGACCCCGTAGTTAAGTCCCTTAAGCTTAACAAACGTTTGAACATTTGAATTTGTTCCGTGCACTGAGGCTGTGTCACCAGAACGACGAGTCTGCTAATTATTCCCGCAACGTTCCTGCCTAGAGAGCACACCAACGGAGTGAGGCCAGAAGGGGTGGCCACCCTTGTGCTACGGAATGCACGGCCGTTGCAGTCGGAGGTTGAGTCCCTCCCTCGTTCATAGGTGTGTATGTGTGTTGTCCTTAGGTTAGTTTGTTACCCTAGGGACTGATATCCGCGTTAGATAATTCCCCCATAATTTGAAAACATCTGAATTTTTTGAAATTTAGGAGGAAGGAAGCTTAGGGTTTAACATCCCGTCGACAGCTTGGTCATTAGAGACGGAGCTCACGCTCGGATTTTTGGGGTAGGATGGGGGAAGGAACTCTGCCGTGCCCTTTGAAAGGAACCATCCCGGCATTTGCCTGGAGTGATTTAGGGAAATCACGGAAAACCTAAATCTGGATGGCCGGAGGTGGATTTGAACCACCATCCTTCCGAATACGAGTCCAGTGTGTTACAACTGCGCCACTTTGAAATTTGATTTTCATTGTTTCAGAAGTCAACGATTTTTTTTTTCCAAAAAGCAAAGCGATGTAGTGTAATTCTTTTACTCCGTTAGTTACAGGAGTGATGGAAGACGAATGGTAGTGTGATGTACTCTCTAATGAAATTAACTGTTTTCCCAAAAAATAGTTTCCACAGATATTTTAACCCCCCCCCCCCCCCTTTCACTAAAACTTTATCTAATCCTCTTTGTGCCACTAGTACTGCAGTAAAACACCGTGTCTTTCATTCACCTACAAACAATATACATTTTGATTTATAGTATTAGTGCTTGTTTTGTTTCCACTGAATAATTTGCTCTATTTTCCTTGCAGGTGAGTGGACAGCACAAAAAATTCCAGCTGTTAACAATGGGGCAAGGTAATGTGCATCATGTGATATTGTTTTTCACTTCCTTCCTTAATTGCTTCAGAAGCTCATTTATATGTATATATATTCTCACCAATATGGCACAATGCTGAAATAGACCTATCGCTATATTAATAAACAGTATTTAACATCTAAAAATTAAAGCAACACTTTGGTATTACTTAGATTAACAATATACGTCTTGTTTACGCAAAATGAAGTGGCTTCTATTCTCCAGAAAGTGTTCGTTTCTTTATTAACTCCACGCAGTTCGAGAAATCTGTTGTCAGTATTGTATAATTATTCTATAAATCTTTCAATATCGAAAGAGTTTTTAATTGCATCAATGATTTGCCTATTGCGTGACTGTTTCATTGTACATATTACTAAACGTTAGTCTGATTTCTTACTGGTAGTTCGATCAATGTGCGAGTGTTACAGATACGCTTCGAGAACTCAAAGGGGAATCGCTGGAGGGAAGATGTTCTTTCCGAGAAACCCTATTGAGTAAACTTAAGAGAACTTGAATTTGAAGCTGACTGCAGAAAGATTCTGCTGCCGCAAACTTACGCGAATAAAGAGAACAAATACAGGAAATGAGGGCTCTAAAGAGGCTTGAAGCAGTCGCCATTGCCTCGTTCCATCCGAGAGTGGAACAGAAAAGGCGGTGGCTAGCAGTGGTACGAGCTACCTTCTGCCACAAACCTTGCGGTGGACTGCCAACTACATATGTAGATGTAGAAACGTGGTGATATTAACAGACACTGTTGGTTTTATCATTGCATTATTGCGAAATGTCTCTTGACGAAATGAAAGTTGAAAATGAAATGTTTGTAAGTTTAGGGACTAATGACCATAGCAGTTTGGTCCAAAAGGTTTACAAATTGAATTACAGTAATTACAGAAAATTGAATTACAGTGACGAACACTAGTGAATAATTAGAGATAAAACAAAGTTGAGGTGAACCCCCTTGTCGACAGAAGCCTATTCCTCTGCAAGACTGACTGCGCTGTTACGGCAGGGGTGGGCTCAAACTTGGCCCGCGGGCATTCTTTTCGGCCTGATGGCCCGTTGGCCCCAACACGCCGCCCTACCGTCTGAGCGGGAATAAACAGGAATAAACTGCGGAGTCGCCGCTTAGATGGCAGAACCGTCACGTACGGAAGACAAGATCGGTTTGCATGGTGCTAAGTGTTATATTATGCCCTATCAAAGAATGCGAAAACGTGAAGCTATAAACCGCAAAGACAGGCTGGCTTTTTGTAAAATAAATTAATAAAATGTTTTGCAACTGCATTTTTTAGTAATAGTGTGCGAGTCACGGTGTTCCTTGCTAAAGTCTCGCATTTTAACGTAAGTATAGAAAAAGAGGCAAAAACAAAATGTAGCATAATTCTAATGACGTTAGGCATGGAATCACTCGTCACCTATATGCAAAAGAAAAACAGAATTATTACTTACCAATTCTCTGCCAACAGTGCCCTGACCGGTTCTATACAGAATATATCACAAAAAGGCATGGAAACAATTAGCACAAGTACATGTGAAAAGAAAAAACAAAAGATTACGTAGCACTTCTCTACAGGAAGTGTCATGACCAAATTCTTACCATAAATATCACAAACAAAAGAAAATTACTGACTTGTCAATTTTATTACATATTCAGAGAATCAAAATGCATCTGGAACAAACTGTCGGCACACTGACAGGGGAGGCAGTTTATGAGATTGTCATCACTCAGGCTGCACGTAATCGTGACTTGCTTAATTTCGTTACTGAATAAAATCGTTCTCTCACACATGTTGACCCAAACACGGATATACCCTTTGCAGCCTCATTATGAAGACGTGGAAAGTCATCGTGAGGAAATCCTTCGTAGAACTCCTGTATAGTTTTTACGTAATAGAACTTGTGTTTCAGTCGGGAATTGCACTTCAAACCTATCAGTTCCATCTGCAAGGAGCATTTTCAAGTGATACAGCAAATGACCTTGAAAACGTTTCAAAAAGAGCTATTTGCGAACTGTTCCTTTATTTCTTCTAAAATTGAAATAATTTTTTTCAAAAGTTGCGTTGTCTTCCACATCAGAAAGGTTAGGGAAATGGGCAGTATTCTTGTTTAAAAGTTGTCCCTTCCACAATGCGATCTTCATTTTAAACGCCTCTACTTTTTCCATTAAATGAGGTATTAACTGCTTTTCCCCTTGCAACGTGTTATTGAGGACGTTCAAGTGTGCGGTCAAATCAATTAAAAATGCAAGGTCTGCACTCCATTCCGGATCTTTTAATATTGGCTAATGATTTTCCTTGTCCTTCAAAAACTGAACAATAGCAGGCCTTAACTCTAAAAATCGTTTCAGGCATCCCAGAGAACTTCGGAGTAATAAATGACGTATCTATACTTTTCATGGACTTCCGTCAAAAACTGTTGAAATTGGCGATCCAATAGTCCATGTGATTTTATATAATTTCTAATTCGGACTACCAGTTTCATGACGTGCTCCAACTCTGAAAATTAAGCACAAATTTCCTCTTTGTGGACGAAGCAATGAATTCCGTACAAATCGTCTTGTGATCGTTGTAGTTTTTTGCGCAATAATGCTACGAGCTACCGCGCGGGAGTAGCCGAGCGGTCTGGGGCGCCACGTTGCGGACCGCGCGGCCTCCCGCGTAGGAGGTTCGAACCCTCCCTCTGGCATGGATGTTTGTATCGTCTTTAGTATAAGTTAGTTCATAAGTTTATGGACTTATGACCTCACAGTTGAGTCCCATAAGCTTTACAATCATTTGAACATTTTGCCACGAGCCCATTTTGTGTCCCTCGCATCGCTGGCGCTCCATCGGTGGTAACCGAAACCAACGTACTCCAATTTAGTCAGACGGCTTCAACTGCCTCTTCAACAGCTTTCAGCATATCTATCCCTCTCGTTGTGTCTTTTATTGGCGCCAAATCCAACAGTACTTCTGTCCACTGCAAATTGCTGTCTACTCGACGAACATGAACTGCAAGTTGTGCTGTGCCTGTAATATCGGTCGATTCATCCAAAGCAATTGAGTATGCAATGAACTTTTTGACACTGTGTAAAGCTGTAGACATCCGCTTGCCATGACAGCTCTGCCTCGAGTTATTGTTCGCCGGGAAAGACTAATTTCAGAAAACTTCTGAACCTCAAATGGCGTCATGGGTTTGGTTACCTCAATAATGCAGTCTTTAATAAACTCGCCATCGTTGAAAGGTTTGTTGGATATGGCAATTTTGAGCGCTATTTTGTAGCTTGCTTTTAATGCTGTCTCACTACAGCTGGTTGCCGGCTAGAAATTAGACACAACGGAACGGATTGTAAACAGTTGCATTTTTACATTCAAATGCGTACAAACAACCCTGTGGTGTCGCACAAGTACAAAGTGCGCGCCACCTACTTTCGCCGCGCGCCGCCATGCACGCACGGCGCGGCGTTCAAATGTTCAAATGTTTGTTAATCTTATGGGACTTAACTACGGGGTCATCAGTCCCTAAACTTACAAATTACTTATGAACTACTTACGAACTAGGACGGCACAAATATCCATGCCCGAGGGGGGATTCGAACCCCCGACCGTAGTGGCCGTGCTGACAGTGACTGGAGCGCCTCAGTCACCTCGGCCACCGCGGCCGTCAGGCGCGGCGTTCTTACGACGTCAGCCACGAGCGCCCTCTGCTACAACTCCGCTCGTGGCCACCACTGAACGACATCGTTCACTTCGGACTGAGATAGGAACCAGTTAACACTTCGGTATCAGATAGGAACCAGTGAAGACTTGGCTATCGTACAGGCACTAGGCAGACCTCTAACTCAACTATGTATCAGCATTCTGCCGCACTGAACTATGTAAAAGTTAAGTACTGTATAAATTCTGTGCAATATATATCTCGTTCTGATTTACTCTAGTGTTTCTAGTTTCTGGCTGCTCCCCTCCGTACCTGCACCAGCGTGCTATCTTTATTCCTGTGTCGGTCTCATTCCACTCGGCAACCGACACCTACGACGGAAACGAGACACAAAAGCGGCGACGAGGCTGAGACACAAAAAACACAAACACAATATTTTAATTCGTTACTTACGTGGAGATGGCCTTGTTGCCCCCTCCCCCCCCCCCCCCACTGCACCTTTTTAGTTCTGCTAACTTGTTTTCTCTATCAACCGCAACTAAAGCACTTAATTCTTTATGTAATGTGGTGTAATGGCGTTCTATATTATATTTAAGGTGCCCAGCGATATGCGACTGCATACTAGACACTGAGAATTTTCACCCCTCTTAAACAAAGAATTGCAACCCCCCCACTCGGATTTAAATGCTCGTGACAATACGTCGCTAGACTGCCTCTGTTTTACTGAATATGCCATTGCTGCAACCACAGTTCTGTCTCACACTGCCTCTTGGCCAAAAGCAAGCAGCGCTGCTCGTTGGGAAAATATCGCACCATAAGCCGCAAGCAACAGAGGCGCATCGCACTGCAACAACATGAAGTCGCAACATAGCGAGGACTTCCGGGAATCTCCGAGCAAAGCCGAGACAGTCCGAGCGTCATTTGGCCCGCCCGGGCCATATGGTCCGCCATGCCCAGCCCTGTGTTAACGGTTATTCACCCCCTACTCGTCCTTTAAAGTTGTACGTAATTCCTGGCAAAATACTCATGACCCTACCCCAGTTAAGTAATGCATATCATTAATAACTCTGAAAATGTGTAAGAAAGCTTGGGTACTTCCTGTGTTTGGCCGAGCTGCACATTCAACACGGTATTCAAAGGACGTCGTATGCAGGATGTCCTACTATGACGGGAGATGGATACATCTTTAAGGATCGAGAATTGCTTAGCAACCCGTGACCACAAATTTCAGACGTAAGTGGTAACTGAGGTTGAAGATCGATCAGGGAACAAGATAGTGATTCATTCGAGACATTTATTGGAAATAATGAGTACAAGTGGTGTACGAAATGAATGCATTTGTTATTTGCAACAGACACTCTTATGTCCGCACAAACAGACGCCATGCATGATGACACGGACGAAGGATTGATAGGCGGACACCTGGAGTTTGATTGTAGTAATTGCGGAGACCGTAGATTAATTTTGGGCTCTTTACTCCTGCCCCTTTTTAATGGCCAGTACTCCCACAAATTACGGTGCAGACAAACTGTGGCGAGGTTGGTGCGTGTTTGGGAAGCGTTCTCGATAAATGCGTCCAGCGGCTCTTCCATACATTAAGAACATGTCAGCGAGCGGAACGATCCATGCTACGTTCTAATGAGCAGATTCTCTCAGCCGGCCGCGGTGGCCGAGGGGACTGAAGCGCTCCAGTCACGGTCCGCACGCCCTCTACGGTCGGGGGTTCGAATGCCCCCTCGGGCATGGATATTTGTGCCGTCTTTAGTATAAGGTAGTTCATAAGTAGTTTGTAAGATTAGGGACTGATGACCCCGTAGTTAAGTCCCATGAGCTATACAAACATTTCAACATTTTAGATTCTCTCCTCTTCCAGTACTCCCGGCTACAGCCTCACCTAGCGGCATACGATGAAATTGGCATCCATGACTTAATCTGTAATTTTCTATCCTTACTATCTGACCTACCTCTCCTGGAAGTTTATAGTGACGTTTCTTAGACACACTGTATATAAAAGAATGAAAAATATTGTATGGGCCTGTCGCAGCTCGTCGCCACATCTTTGCGGTGAGTTGTAAACTGTCCTTACTATACTATTAATGAAAAATATTCCAAATTCGAATAAATTTCAAGTAAAAAGCGTCAACATTTTTTAAAAGGTACACATGTTACTTGTTTGAACGTACTCAACATGTTGGCTGGCATATTCATTAGCTTGTCAAGAATATTGACATTTTATGAATTAACGCCTTAATGCAAACAAAAACTCATTAAATATAATCAGAATCATGCTTCACGTAGGTAAACTTAACAGGAAGTCACGGGTTAAACAAACTGCTTCCAAAGCGAGCCAATATTTTTCTTACCGAGTGCCCATGAAAACGCGGTCTATTTTTCGTGTAAGATTTTAAAGCACTAGTGATGGGAATATCTGTGTAGGAGACTCATTCCGCCGCGGCGGAATGGCCGAGCACTCGTAAGGCGCCCTCACCATCGGAGGTTCGTGCCCTCCCTCAGGTGCGCGTTTGTGTGTGTGTGTTTTATTGATACATAGTGTTTATCAGTAACAGTTTAAGAAGCAGATGGGTAGCATTGCACCACGCTACGTATCTTAAAAAAAAGACGCACCACGTTATTTCCGAATTCTTTCAATAAACTTGGTTTTACTCTCTTATTCTGCTTTTCGTTGAGGTAGTAATATTCTTGTGTCAGAAAATAGATTCCATCACAGAAACACAAAACATGAGTGCAGCAAAGTGCATTGCATGTATATATGTATTTTATTATATTTAATATTATTCTTAGTAACGTTCGTTTTATGTTGTAGACTGCCACTTAAATATTTCATGGCCGACTAAAAATAGTAGATATGTAGCAGATAATTTATATATAAACAATTATATGTATTTGTGGACAAGAACGGCATCAAAAGCCGTGATAAATATTAATTGTGTAACTATATTTCGCCGGCCGCGGTGGCCGAGGTGACTGAGGCGCTCCAGTCACGGTCTGCACGGCCACTACGGTCGGGGGTTCCAATCCCCCCTCGGGCATGGATATTTGTGCCGTCCTAGTTCGTAAGTAGTTCATAAGTAGTTTGTAAGTTTAGGGACTGATGACCCCGTAGTTAAGTCCCATAAGCTTAACAAACATTTGAACATTTTTGAAGAGCAGGTAGACGACAATGGCTTCTTGTTCAAGGACTTTAAGGACGGCAGTGTTCCTGATGAAGCCACGACAGGAACGTCTGTCGTCTATAATCGTGTAGAAGGGAGGGATTCTCTTGAACTGTCATACAGTGGACCCATGACCTCGTCAAGATCCAGAACATTGGAGCTGGCTCCACAGGGATCATAACAGCGGGTCCCTGTTTTTCCAGGAGAGGGAGCAATGCCGCGAGAGAGCACGAATACTGAATGCCGGTGTGGCGCAGTGGATAGCGTCACGGACTGCGTTGGTGAAGGTCGCCGGTTCAATCCCGCCCACCGGCAAAAATTTCTTTGTAATTAACAATTCCAGAATGTTCTACATCTTTCTTATGTTCACTTGTAAATTCTACTCGTTTCGTATGTTAACTGTTCTTCTAATTTCTGGTAAATTCTGTCTGTGTATAAATAGAGCACTCTGCCTGAGAGGCAGTCAGTGCTGCGTGTACGTTGAGTTCGTAATAAAGGTGCTTTCAGTATAAGTGCTGTGTTCTGTTGTCTTCCAAGTCAAGCCTGCTCCCATTTCAACGCGACAATATCTTCAGGGATGTACAGATGTATTCGTGCTGTTCATGTTTCGCTGGCAGCTTCTCACACCACCTATGTTCGCTAACCAGGCTTGCTTAATTCAGAGAATCTGCTGAGCCGCCGGGCGAGATATTTCTAGCTGCAGCATCGGTGAAAAAAACGGAAGTCAGACGTAAAGAAAACAGCAATAAAGGAAATGCCTTTGTGTTGATTCTGACGCAACCTACACACTGTCGTTTTTGTTTGCCCCCCGCATTTGTACGATGTTCGTATGTGGAAGAGGGTACACGAGGGCAGGGGCAGCAAGCTGAAGCAGACAAACGGGTAGTATACTCTTAACGTCCATTTATAGCAAATGTGATAGCGTGAATCGCGGGTATCTCGCAATCAATACACTACCAAGCGCAAATAAATGGGAAGCTCAAATGTTTGGAAATCTATCGAAACACACTGCGTGGTCATCAGTCCGTAGCTTACAAACTACTTAAACCTAGGTAAACTAACCTACGGACACACGCGCGCGCGCACACACACACACACACACACACACACACACACACACACACACACACCCATGCCCCAGGGAGGACTCGAACCTCCGTTGGCGAGCAACGCAGCCAGGCGCCTTAGACCGCTCGGCTACACCACCGCGGCAAATGGGAAGCCTTACGCCTCAGAAGGACACATCCAGTAATCCACAATGCTATTCAAACCTGCCTCCGGCCATCCAGATGAGGGTTTTTGGAGATTTCCTTACATCGCCACAGGTAAGGGTCGAGATAGTTGGGATCGGCGGAATTCCTTGCCCATACTAAACAAAAGTAACCCGAGCTTGTGCTGTGACTGTAATGACCGCGTTGTCAAAGGATATTAAACCCTAATTTCTTTCCGTTTTTTCCCCTTACACAGTTGCGACACTAGGTCACTTAGAAACAGGTTAATGTAGAACTACTGTAGACTTTAGTACAGTAACGTCAGTATGCTTTATCTATTTTATATCGTGGAAATCACCGTAAAATTAGTTCAATAAGTAATTCTCCATCTGAAGTAAACACAATTGGGTGTCATATTTGGCAGTATCTTTCATAGTTAATTAGTCCCGAACTACCATTTCCATAGAACTAGGGAAATATCGACGTATACTAAACACCCACAACACTTGCTGGATGGAGTCGGTAGCTTTTTAAAAGGTATAAGAAGACCGTATATATCCTCAAAATATATTCAAATGTTTTCAATCTATGGGACTTAACTTCTTTTGACATCAGTCCCCAGGCTTACAAACTACTTAAACTAAGTTAAACTAACCTAAGGACAACAAACACACACACACACACACACACACACACACACACACACACACACACACACACACACGCCCCTATGCCCAGGGGAGTACTTGAACCTCCGACGGCGAGCAACCGCGTGCTTTGCAACAAGGTGCCCTAGACCGCTTGGCTACCGCAAAAGAATGACAAAAGAAAAGAAGGGAAAACATCTAGGTCAATGGCAACTACTGGTAACAGCACATAATGTAGCGGTATCCTTCATTTTGATTTTTTCTGCAAAGGTTCAGCTTATGTTCTGTTAACGTAAGAACTACAGTCTTGGTGGCGAGCGACATTATCCACGTCATACGCTCGGTGATTCACAATGAGTTATATATTCTTTCTCAGCAACGAATAGTGCGTGCAAATAAAGGCTGTGGAGTAGCCGAGCGGTCTAAAGCGTCTCGCTGCGGAGCGCGCGGTTGCTCGCCGTGGAGGTTCGAGTCTGTCCTGGGGCATGTGTGTGTGTGTTCTTAGGTTAGTTTACCTAGGTTTAAGTAGTTTGTAAGCTACGGACTGATGACTTCGAAGTTTGGTCCGATAGATTTACAAACATTTGAACATTTTTTTGAAATAAAGACTGCCGGTAACCTTCCGTCTTAGCTCGAATCTAATTTTTACCTAGACAATCTAGGTCTAAAATAAATGGAGGAGGAAGCAATATATAAAACTAAATGAATCTGAAACGTACAGTGAGAGTAAAAACTATTGCTCGGCTCGAATCCAAGAGTCCAATTCAGAGTATTGTGCATACTCAAATTAGAAGAGCTAGTGTTCCCAACTGTAGCTGTCTTTGGAAACCTTGATGTTTACACCGTCAAATAAGAATAATAGAATAGTTAGGATACCGTATATGTCGAAATTCACTGCAGATTAATGCATTGTATCATTCCTTTTGGGAACAATACCAGCACGCAGAGACGGTTGAAATATAAGAACACGTCGGTAGAAGTACTGCACTGACGAGCTTTTTCACGTTCGTTTCAATAGCCGAATCGACAGGCTGATGTTTACGAACGTAACGAACGAGCTTTCGTATCTAATTTGTAATAATTATTTTTCTATTTTATTTAGACCTGTGCAGGTATTTCAAATTACTTCGCTACATATTCTACCGTTGTAGGCTTATCTAGGACCCACATTCTTTAAAAAGATTACACATTATAATAGTCTAATCCTTAAACAGACAAGTGGTCATAGTAAAAATATTGAAAATTGATGTATTTATTTGTAATTATTTCGACCTCCACCTGTTGCCTCTATTGTTTTGAGCAAATATAAACATATCAGCTCAGTAACACATTTTCCTAAGTTTTTCTGTGCGTTTTACGCGATCGAGTATATGTTCCTTTCAGTATCTGTTATTTCCAGTTTAATATTCGTTCTTCAACTACGGTAGGGCTATTCGACCGTTACGCTGTAAAGAAGAAACCGGTAGTTGCTTGGTAACGTATCAGCTTACTGTACTGGTAGCCGTGCTATGTGACGCAACGAATTTCTCGGCAAACTTTTCTCTTTCTACTCTTTTTTTCTTTTCCTTAATCACGGCGTGGTGTTTAGTTCAAATTCAAATGTTTATATAGCTTATGGCACTTAACTACGGGGTCATCAGTCCCTAAGCTTACATACTACTTATGAACTAGCTAAGATTAAGGACGGCACAAATATCCATGCCCGAGGGTGGATTCGAATCCCCGACCGTAGTGGCCGTGTAGACCGTGACTGGAGCGCCTCAGTCCCCTCGGCCACCACGGCCGGCTTTTGCTGAACAAGAAATAAAATTAAGAGTAGACAACGTATAGCTTCAGTATTTTGTCCAAATTCCATTGGCATCAAGAACAGCATGAATCCTTCAATGCACAAAATTTGCAGTCTATAGTAGTAGTTCTCATCCATGGAAATTCCCTCCCATGAAGAATGAAGGAAATCATCCCATAGGGCATTAACAGTTCCCGGAGGAGGGTCTAGCTAGTGTCCCTCAGTCTCCTTAAGCTGAGACCATACGTGCGTTGTGGGATCAAATCAAGTGACTTTGGAGGCCACGGAAGGCACTGAATAGTATTGTTCCTCCTTTGAAACCAGCTCTGACTATAAAATGCTAGCTGTTACGTGAGACGTCCTTCTGGGTACCGAAGTGGAGCTCGAGTGATGACATTTCCAAGGAAATAATTATGTTTAGTTCAACTTGCCTTGGATACGATCTTAAGTTCCTGCACCCATGTAACCCTAATGTTTGACACTTAGGCGCCCGCTCCTTCGCGTGTGGCCACAAAATCGTGCCGCCTTGACTAATGCGCCACCTTCTCTCCGTGTAAAGACTCGTGGTCTTCCAGGTATTGGTCGTCTCGCTACCTCACCATAATCTTTAAAACCTTCATTCCATTTCCTTGCTGTGGAATCATCAGCACCATAACGACGTCCTGCCGCAGATGCACTAACATTGTTTTCAGAGAGTGTAATTACGCGCTCGTCAACATCCACATCAACCATTTTGAAGTAGACCAACGGCGTATACGAATTAACTGACACGTTGAAAACACAAACCAAGTGGCGGTCGGAGTAATTGCAAATAAATATACCGGACTCTAAATTATTATGGCCAGGCTATCTTTTTCGCCTGTAATTATCTGTTTTAATTTAGTCAAACATGTTTTAAAACGACAAAAAGTTCACAGAAAAAAATTATTATTAAAATAAAAATGTATTTCTAATATATCACCATATTGAATCAAACTAAAATGCGTAAAATCGTCCATAGCAGCTGCAATGTCCATTTCTTCGGATGTGAATTTGTGTTAAGACATTTTATTGCTTCTGTCGATAAGCACTGACACTATATCATAAATAAAATAACATTTTTGGTAGGCGTTTTCGCGGCAGCTGTATATAAATAAACTAGCTGAAAACCCGGCTATGCGCGGGTATTTATTTATTTAATCCTGCTTTGAGTTAGTACTTCACTTAGCCTTTCTCTCCCTGTCCATCTCTTTTTTTTCTAAAAACATGTTATAATTATCTGAGAATATACTTCCATAATGTACAAAATTATAAGTGCAGTACCCAAACAAAGAAAGATAGTAATGAAAATACGTATAAATGACATAAAATCCGTACGCTCTCATATTTATTGAGTTATATGTTGTACAATTGTATCATTTTTCAATTATATATTCATTTGTATAAGTACTGTATGTCTGAAAAATTTGTTGCGAATGTAATTAGTAGTAAAGAAGTAATACATTAAAACTTGGTGCGTGATGGGGCGGTTTTCCATGAACGTTACTGTTCATGTGCTCATATCTCATGAACTACATGTCGTACTGTGATAAAAAGTACATTCAGCTATATGTGTGTATATTTTCTGGAAAATGTCCTGCGGTTACAAGTTCTAGTGTAGAAATTATAAATTGTAACGTCATAACGAATGCCGCAGTTTTAGTCCATGAACAACGGAAAAGTAGTAAACGAGAAACTTTAGTTCTTTCTTTCAACGGTTAAACAGGAATGCAACAGCAACAACAAATGGAGAAATCGTGGGGGGTACCAGCAATGGGGGGAGTAACGACTCCCCTGCGCGGTATGCAACCCGCGCCAGTAGTGACGTCAGCGATAACGGACTTAGCCGCGGCGACGCCAACCGCCGCGTGTACGCGTGCTACTAGAGCTCCTTTAGCACGCGTACGATTTTAGGTCCGGATCGAATTTTACCGTACGTTTTCCGTGTAAAGTGTATTTGGTTCAGTTTTTTGCGCTGATTACGAATATGTAGGTCTCATTTTTGTAGGTTGCATAGTTTTGTAGTTATTGAAGGTTTAAAAGGGCCGTTAGGAGCTTTCTCGCGGTCTTTCTGGATCGGATAGACGTTCAGTATGGTTCGTAGGCGGAGGATGAGGAGTTCTCGTCCTACAGTGTTTAAGGCTATTTGGATTAAAGGAATGTTGAATTGTAATAAGATTAGAGTTATTGGAGATGTGTTGTATTATTATCGTCATTGAAATAAAGTGGTATTTTTAGTTTCAATAACAGTTTTATTTCAAGATAAGGACACATTATACATATTGAACTGTAATGTAGTCTGAGTTGGTCAGGTTGGTCAGGTGATAGGTTACGGTTAAACAGGAATGCAACAGCAACAACAAATGGAGAAATCGTGGGGGGTACCAGCAATGGGGGGAGTAACGACTCCCCTGCGCGGTATGCAACCCGCGCCGATGTGACGTCAGCGATAACGGACTTAGCCGCGGCGACGCCAACCGCCGCGTGTACGCGTGCTACTAGAGCTCCTTTAGCACGCGTACGATTTTAGGTCCGGATCGAATTTTACCGTACGTTTTCCGTGTAAAGTGTATTTGGTTCAGTTTTTTGCGCTGATTACGAATATGTAGGTCTCATTTTTGTAGGTTGCATAGTTTTGTAGTTATTGAAGGTTTAAAAGGGCCGTTAGGAGCTTTCTCGCGGTCTTTCTGGATCGGATAGACGTTCAGTATGGTTCGTAGGCGGAGGATGAGGAGTTCTCGTCCTACAGTGTTTAAGGCTATTTGGATTAAAGGAATGTTGAATTGTAATAAGATTAGAGTTATTGGAGATGTGTTGTATTATTATCGTCATTGAAATAAAGTGGTATTTTTAGTTTCAATAACAGTTTTATTTCAAGATAAGGACACATTATACATATTGAACTGTAATGTAGTCTGAGTTGGTCAGGTTGGTCAGGTGATAGGTTACGGTTAAACAGGAATGCAACAGCAACAACAAATGGAGAAATCGTGGGGGGTACCAGCAATGGGGGGAGTAACGACTCCCCTGCGCGGTATGCAACCCGCGCCGATGTGACGTCAGCGATAACGGACTTAGCCGCGGCGACGCCAACCGCCGCGTGTACGCGTGCTACTAGAGCTCCTTTAGCACGCGTACGATTTTAGGTCCGGATCGAATTTTACCGTACGTTTTCCGTGTAAAGTGTATTTGGTTCAGTTTTTTGCGCTGATTACGAATATGTAGGTCTCATTTTTGTAGGTTGCATAGTTTTGTAGTTATTGAAGGTTTAAAAGGGCCGTTAGGAGCTTTCTCGCGGTCTTTCTGGATCGGATAGACGTTCAGTATGGTTCGTAGGCGGAGGATGAGGAGTTCTCGTCCTACAGTGTTTAAGGCTATTTGGATTAAAGGAATGTTGAATTGTAATAAGATTAGAGTTATTGGAGATGTGTTGTATTATTATCGTCATTGAAATAAAGTGGTATTTTTAGTTTCAATAACAGTTTTATTTCAAGATAAGGACACATTATACATATTGAACTGTAATGTAGTCTGAGTTGGTCAGGTTGGTCAGGTGATAGGTTACGGTTAAACAGGAATGCAACAGCAACAACAAATGGAGAAATCGTGGGGGGGTACCAGCAATGGGGGGAGTAACGACTCCCCTGCGCGGTATGCAACCCGCGCCGATGTGACGTCAGCGATAACGGACTTAGCCGCGGCGACGCCAACCGCCGCGTGTACGCGTGCTACTAGAGCTCCTTTAGCACGCGTACGATTTTAGGTCCGGATCGAATTTTACCGTACGTTTTCCGTGTAAAGTGTATTTGGTTCAGTTTTTTGCGCTGATTACGAATATGTAGGTCTCATTTTTGTAGGTTGCATAGTTTTGTAGTTATTGAAGGTTTAAAAGGGCCGTTAGGAGCTTTCTCGCGGTCTTTCTGGATCGGATAGACGTTCAGTATGGTTCGTAGGCGGAGGATGAGGAGTTCTCGTCCTACAGTGTTTAAGGCTATTTGGATTAAAGGAATGTTGAATTGTAATAAGATTAGAGTTATTGGAGATGTGTTGTATTATTATCGTCATTGAAATAAAGTGGTATTTTTAGTTTCAATAACAGTTTTATTTCAAGATAAGGACACATTATACATATTGAACTGTAATGTAGTCTGAGTTGGTCAGGTTGGTCAGGTGATAGGTTACGGTTAAACAGGAATGCAACAGCAACAACAAATGGAGAAATCGTGGGGGGTACCAGCAATGGGGGGAGTAACGACTCCCCTGCGCGGTATGCAACCCGCGCCGATGTGACGTCAGCGATAACGGACTTAGCCGCGGCGACGCCAACCGCCGCGTGTACGCGTGCTACTAGAGCTCCTTTAGCACGCGTACGATTTTAGGTCCGGATCGAATTTTACCGTACGTTTTCCGTGTAAAGTGTATTTGGTTCAGTTTTTTGCGCTGATTACGAATATGTAGGTCTCATTTTTGTAGGTTGCATAGTTTTGTAGTTATTGAAGGTTTAAAAGGGCCGTTAGGAGCTTTCTCGCGGTCTTTCTGGATCGGATAGACGTTCAGTATGGTTCGTAGGCGGAGGATGAGGAGTTCTCGTCCTACAGTGTTTAAGGCTATTTGGATTAAAGGAATGTTGAATTGTAATAAGATTAGAGTTATTGGAGATGTGTTGTATTATTATCGTCATTGAAATAAAGTGGTATTTTTAGTTTCAATAACAGTTTTATTTCAAGATAAGGACACATTATACATATTGAACTGTAATGTAGTCTGAGTTGGTCAGGTTGGTCAGGTGATAGGTTACGGTTAAACAGGAATGCAACAGCAACAACAAATGGAGAAATCGTGGGGGGTACCAGCAATGGGGGGAGTAACGACTCCCCTGCGCGGTATGCAACCCGCGCCGATGTGACGTCAGCGATAACGGACTTAGCCGCGGCGACGCCAACCGCCGCGTGTACGCGTGCTACTAGAGCTCCTTTAGCACGCGTACGATTTTAGGTCCGGATCGAATTTTACCGTACGTTTTCCGTGTAAAGTGTATTTGGTTCAGTTTTTTGCGCTGATTACGAATATGTAGGTCTCATTTTTGTAGGTTGCATAGTTTTGTAGTTATTGAAGGTTTAAAAGGGCCGTTAGGAGCTTTCTCGCGGTCTTTCTGGATCGGATAGACGTTCAGTATGGTTCGTAGGCGGAGGATGAGGAGTTCTCGTCCTACAGTGTTTAAGGCTATTGATAATATAGACATTAAGAATACGACTAATAATGTAGGGGCACAGGCTTTTATACAAGGACCTAGTGTGTTTTGCGGTGGTGTTCTCCAGTTTACAGTTACTAGAGCTGACAGTAATCCGAGTGTAGTAAGTGTTTGAAGTGTATAATAAGGATATGGGTAAATCGTATTACTCTTGTAACATGCCATTTGTTGTTAGAACTCGTAATCATCTAAAGCGTCTCGCTGCGGAGCGCGCGGTTGCTCGCCGTGGAGTTTAGAGTCCTCCCTGGGGCATCGGTGTGGGTGTTGTCCTTAGGTTAGTTTACCTAGGTTTAAGAAGTTTGTAAGCTACGGACTGATGACCATGCAGTTTGGTCCGATAGATTTCCAAACATTTGAACATTTTTTACTTTAACATTTCTGCTGACTGAATAATTTATGAGTGCAATTACCAGTGTGTAACTTTTCATTGGACTTAGATTATTTGCCCGTGTTTGCGGTGATCAGATTGCGCGACTTTAATTCTGTTTGTGGGACGTCAGGCAGCTGCGAACTGTAATTATTCGCTGCAGTTAATATTAACGTTCATGTGTTTAACGACTTGTTGCATGTGTTTCACAGTGGTAATTCCGGACAACCGAATTTAGTTTCCATTATGATTGATAGTGGGTATCTGCACAAGCTATCGTTAGTTTTTCTGTATTAATGAGCTGTTAAATGAAACATGTTCGTTAGTGTTCCTGTATGCGAAACTCGTCTCGCAGTACACGTTCACATTAACTATTGTTCAATTTTTTTTCCCCTTTGGAAGCCGCAATTCATGTGATGCCCCTTTTACACAGATGTAAACAGTGTTTAATTTGGTCCACATAATTAACCCTGCGGGTTTCAGCCAATAATTTTCCTTGCATTATTCGCTGACTTATAATTACTAAACAGGGCTGACGATTAATTTTTCACTAAATACATGGTCATTAAAACGATGGATATCGGTTTGAGTTTTATGTTCAGTCTTTCTTCATAAATTAATGTTATTTAGAGATATAGTTCAGAAGTCATGGACAGAGCTGTTGCATTAGTAAATATTTTCTTTCAGGCGTACAACTGAACGGTAAATTACTGAAACGATGTACTTAAAATCTCCAACGTTTTAAACAGATCTTTCTAATGAGTGCAACTACTAATTTTGATTAGTCTTAATGCGCCCTTTCTCCAGTTCGTCAGTTGTCTTGGTATTTCTTGCTCCCCCCCTGTGAGATTACCGCCCATTAGAAATATTGGTAATTAATACCATCTGTAATTAAACAGTGTGAAGTTCACTGCAGACATTGACCATGCCAATGCACCAAAAGTTACACAATTTTAATCTTAATAATTATGGTAGCAATGTATGTACGCAGTTGGGTGACAAAATGTATAGTTAGGCCATAGGTAGAAATTCTCCACGTTGAGATTTGCTGTGTGCTTCTAGCTGACGGGAGGCCAGCGAGCAGGCCGACGTTGGTGGCTTGTTCCAGCTTAGGATTTTCCAGGTTCGTTTCCGGTGAGGGGGGAGAGGGACAATGGCGAGTGCCAGGCACAGTGCAGTGTACAGCGAGAAATAAAATATTCTAATACTACTTGCATTTGAAGTAATACGATGCAGTTAGGAACCATTAAGGCCCTCATTACAAAATAGCCTGTTGATAAATAAACAATACATTAGCTGATACAATCACATCTGGCGTAATATGTTTAATTGACAATGAAAAGTAATAAATTATCAATGAATACAAGACAGTTACACAACTAGCATGGCAATGTTTGTTTATAAAAATAATATATTAACTATTTCTCATTTTATTTTCAATTAATCTTGTGTATATTATCTTGAAATATTCAGTTAAATCACTTATCTGTGACATAATAAATTGCACGATTATGATAAATAGTACAAAGGATGTTTATACCAATATAAAAACTAAGAAGAAATTTATTTAATGTGTAGTGTAATTATTTTGATTTTAAGTAAAGTTATAGAAATGTATTGGCTGAGCGCTGTACGTTGGCAGTCGGTTAGAACAGCTCACATGGGGAAGTTGATGACGTAGGGGAAAAAACCCGGCAGTTGGGTTTTTGGCGCGCGGCCGCGCGTGGGCAGGAAGTGAGGAGTCGGGAGCGAGAGGTGTAGCTGGCCGGGCGGCGTCGCTCTGCACAGTCGGCATGTGGATCTCCAGGTGGAGACTATAGATTTTTGTGTGGCAATTGCCAAGTGTGGTTGCTCGTCGTAGACTGCACCAATTTGTATCGAGTGCTACTGTGTGTTGTGAATATTTAGCCGGTGGAACAAGGTGTGCATCGCACTAAATTAAACCGACTGTGTTTTGTTAATGTAACACATGTCGTCGCATAGGCATGAACATAAACGGTGTTTGAGACAGGCACATGGTGTGAAAACAATTTGCGACAAATATTCATTGTGTCTGGGGGCTCACGAGCTATAATTTTTTTTGATAAATGTGTCGACGTACAGTCGTATCAGTCACAGGGTTCTAATGTTGTGAAATAAACAACATAAAGTGAACTTTCACGTTTTTTTCAAAAATAGTAGTTAGTACACCCTTTTCTCTCATGAACTTGACTTTATTATGATTTTTTTTTTTTGTTAATCATATGCAGGGAAGGAAAGCTGCGAATGTGTGATATCATACCCTAGAAAACGAGTCAAACAGTAGCAATCACAATTCCACTGTTTTTTGCATGTTTAGGAATTTTGGTTCGCAGTTGGTGGTTGCGAGTTTTAAAATCTTAATCTTTCCCTATTTTAAACTCTCACCCCGACCTTCACCCTCGCACTCCCCCCCCCCCCCCCTCCCAGAAAACAAAACAATGCCATAGCCAAACCACAGGTACGCAATTATCTCGCAAATTGCTCTGGTGAAACTTGTTTACTTATACCATCGTGCGTTACACCCTTTAGTTTTTTATAGTATTTTGGAAGCACCCGTTGTATTTATAACTAACTTCATCATCATTTGTAACCGCCGTTTTCTGTAGTCAGGCTGCCGTGTTTTTGCGCCTCGGTTAGGACTGTGGCAAAATTCGTGGCAGGAAGCGCTCGTTTGCCGTGAGTGTCTCTGGAGGTTAGCCACTGCGATCGACAGCAGTCGAGTGAATTTTCCTCCAGGGAGCGAGCATTACGTGGGCTGCAGCGCTAGGCGTCGTCCGCAGCCGGCCTTTTCTCTGGAGGAAACACACGCACGCTGTATTTCGCCTGTTCCCTGCACTACACACAACGGTCCAGCTACGGCCCTACCACTGCTGGTTCCGCAATCGATGTTACATTTCTAAAAAGTTAACAAAAGAACGACTAAGCATTAAAGCTTTGCAGTAATGATTCATATTTTGAGTCTCAACTCTTCATCTACACCTACATAGATACTCTGCAAATCACATTTAAGTGCCTGGCAGAGGGTTAATTAACCACTTTCATAACTTTTCTCTACCGTTCCATTCTCTAATAGCGCGCGGGAAGAAAGAACATCGTTCCGTTTTCGATCTGATTTCTCTTATTTTATTGGGATGGTCATGTCTCGCTAAGTAGGTGGGTGCTAGCAAAATATTTTCACAATCAGAACTAAAAGTCGGTGATTGAAACTTCGCAAAGAGATCGCGCCGCAGTGAATAACGTCTTTCTTTTAATGATTTCCACCCCAATTCGTGCAACATTTCCGTGACGCTTTCCCCCCCGTAACGTGATAAAACAAAACGAGCTGCCCTTCTCTGAACCTTCTCAATATCTTCCGTCAGTCCCACCTGGTAAGGGTCCCACAAGGGGCAACAGTACTCCAGGAGAGGACGCACAAGTGTGATGTAGGCAGTCTCTTTGGTGGAGCTGGTGCATCTTCGAAGCGTTCTGCCAATGAAACGTAACCTTTGGTTCGCCTTCCCCACAATATTTTCTGTGTGTTCTCTCCAGTCAAAGTTGTTCGTAATTGTAACTGCTAGGTATTTGGTAGAATTTACGACCTTTAAGGTTTGACTGATTTATCGCGTAATTGAAGTTCAGCGTATTTCTTTTAGTGGTCATGTGTATTACTTCACACTTTTCTTTATTTAGTGTCAATTGCCAATCTTCGCAACAAGTAGAAATTTTGTCTAAATCGCTTTGCAGTTGCTTTTGATCCTCTGTTGACTTCACTAACCGATAAACGACTCTTAAGACTAGTTCGATTCAGATTGTTGTATTTTTAAAATCTTTTTTATTATTATATGATACGTCCCACCTCTTGCAGTAAATTTCCAATGGGGGGGGGGGGCGCCTAATACCCTTCAAAATTAATTTCACGTGTGAAGTATGTTGATGGTCGCGGTAGTCGCCTTAATTCGTCCCATGCTCATCTGATGACATGCACAATTGGCTCGGTACGATGTGTAGGTAGTTAGTTTATCGCTGATGTATGTACTGCTTGTTTGGTGTGAGATTACAAAATGTTCAAATGTTTGTATAGTTTATGGGACTTAACTACGGGGTCATCGGTCCCTAAGCTTACAAACTACTTATGAACTAGCTAAGACTAATGACGGCACAAATATCCATGCCCGAGGGGGGATTCGAACCCCCGACCGTAGTGGCCGTGCAGACCGTGACTGGAGCGCCTCAGTCCCCTCGGCCACCGCGGCCGGCCCCGGCTTCTCGCCCCTGTCTCAATCACCAAATTTACTATTTCTTCGTGCTTCATGATGTGTACTGTCAATCTATCCCTTCTTTTATCAAGCTGTAACATTTATTTTTTCTTCGCTTCTTTTAAGAACTTCCTCAACAGTGAAATCGATATACCCATCTGTTCTACGTTAGTATTATTCTACAAAATCACGTTCCAAAAGTCGCTCTTTCGAACTGCTCATCGTCCATGTTCCGCTTTCGTACAAGGCTGCACTCTAGGTAAGAACATCCAAAAAATGCTTCATAATACTTAAATCTACCAGATAGATGTTGAGATTTCTAAAAACATTTTTTATATTTTATTCTTATTAAAATCTTATATGTTTGGTACGTTGAATAAATAGTGTCAGCAAATTCCTGTAAAGAAGATTAAATGGAGAATTAAATAGGAAATGTGCCCCTTCCATAACCGCTCCCACAAATGAACCTTTCTGTGACTCTCCAGGCCGAGCTTCGGCTAAGTCACATCGTTGTTGCATTGCACTACCTGCTCACTACACTATCTGAACCCAACTGCTTGTGTAACTCGTTTGGTAAACCCAAGTCCTCACCATCTCCTCTGCAGTGACAGTGTTGCCGTAACTCCGGAGAAGCGACAGAACGACGTCGACCCTTTTACTTCATTCTGCTGGTGACTACTTCAGAACCTAGATACCGTAACTGATCCCCTAATTCTTTTGATCAGTGTATTTGTGTGAGATATCTAACGAACTGTAGTAAATCGTAATAAACTACAAATGCGGAAGTTTTTGAGTGTGGCGCGCGGGAGTAGCCGAGCGGTCTAGACAGCCACGTTGCGGATCCTCCCTCGGGCATGGATATTTGTGTTGTCTTTAGTGTAAGCAAGTTCATAAGTAGTTCGTAAGTTTACGGACTGATGACCCCGCAGTTAAGTCCCGTAAGCTTTACAAACATTTGAATTTTTGTGTGTGAGGGTGAGTGAGTTGGTATATATATGTTCCTCCTTCAGGCTGAATCAGCTGAATGGATTTTAATGAAATTTACAATCTAAATAACTTATGCCCTGAATTAACCCAAAACACACCTTTCGTAAGCCATCAATGGTGTACGGCAATGGATGGCTTCAAATAGACTTCGACACTGCTTGATAGATGACCATGAAAGTTGACGTATGTAATTTTTCATCGATAGGGGGATTAGGAGAGACAGAGAGTGAAGAGGGGACGGTGAGGAGGGGGAGAGCAGGAGGTGGGTGAGGAAGTGGGAGGGGGGGAGGGATGGAGGGGGAGGCGGGAGGGTGAGGAAGTGGGAGGGGGGGAGGGATGGAGGGGGAGGCGGGAGGGTGGGGAGGGGGGAGGGATGGAGGGGGAGGCGGGAGGGTGGAGAGGGGAAGAGGGGGGAGGGAGTGGGAGGGATGGAGGGGGAGGTGGGAGGGTGGGGATGGGAAGAGGGGGGAGGGAGTGGGAGGGATGGAGGGGGAGGTGGGAGGGTGGGGAGGGGAAGAGGGGGAGGTGGGAGGGTGGGGAGGGGAAGAGGGAGGAAGGAGTGGGAGGGTGGGGAGGGGAAGAGGGAGGAAGGAGTGGGAGGGTGGGGAGGGGAAGAGGGAGGAAGGAGTGGGAGGGATGGAGGGGGAGGTGGGAGGGAGGGGAGAGGAAGAGGGGAGGTGGGAGGGAGGGGAGAGGAAGAGGGGAGGTGGGAGGGAGGGGAGAGGTAGAGGGGAGGTGGGAGGGAGGGGAGAGGAAGAGGGGAGGTGGGAGGGAGGGGAGAGGTAGAGGGAGTGGGAGGTAGAGGGTACACTTAATTCCAAACCTTTGATAAACTTTTTATCGATTACATGTTACTTATTTAACACCCTAATATATATGTGAAGCAATCAGAAATTAACAAACGTTTTGTAACTGACAGTTATTCTTTGAATATTGTGTAGTTTTCTGGTAAATACACACATTGGTTGATTATTAACACTGTGATACACGGATCATACACACACACACACACACACACACACACACACACACACACACACACACACACACACACCCATGCCCCAGGGAGGACTCGAACCTCCACGGCGAGCAATCGAGCGCTCCGCAGCGAGACGCTCTAGACCGCTCGGCTACTCCACCGCGGCTCTCCTGATCATTTCGTTTGTCTGTATGCCTTCTTGTGTGTACTATAAGAATAATAGTATGTAATCGTGAGTGTGAATCACTTAGTATCATTACTTCAATAGAGATTCGAAAATTGAGTGAACTTCTAAAGTATAAATCTGCTTTCAGTTTCGAGGAAGTGTAAGTCTCGGGTGAAGTATAATAGCCGCGTGGGAGTAGCCGAGCGGTCTAGGGCGCTATGTTGCGGATCACGAGGCCTCACGCGTCGGAGGTTCGAATCCTCTCCCGGGCATGGATGTGTGTGTTGTCCTTAAATTAGTTTAAGTAGCTTGTAAGGTAGGGACTAATAAACCAGCTATGAAGTCCGATAAATTTACAAACATTTGAATTTTTTGTAGTATAAACAAGAGTTTTTCTTTGCTCAGGCAAAAGGTGGTTCTGAATTAGACGGTTCCTAAGCATACAATATGCGTGATAAATTAGTTTCCTACATGGGTAACCAACTTCAGCTCTCCTTCATATTTGATTAAAAAATGGCGTTTTGCCGTGAAGTAATGCCTAAGTTCTGGCGTCATGCCATATTTTGGCCATTGATTTGTTTCTCTTACGTCCGATAGAGGCTACTAATGGATATTCTTTCGTGAGTGTTGAACTTCAAAGCTCAAGAGACTATTGATTCTGTCTTATCCGATTATGAATGAAACTTCCCCGGCGGCGTGAAACTATTGCCTGGCAGTTTCCAGAATGCCTCATTTCCTTTATTCGATAAGTTTTCTTTGCGGCCATGTCTTCGTGATGGAGAAGAGTCACGCGAATTGCATCGAAGAAACTAACTTCTGACAGTTACTGCGAACGTTTCTCGGTGAAACATATCGGTGCTATACCCCTTTTCCAGCGCCTTATTTTTCATTTTTTCCTCCTCCTCTTCGTTTTCCTGCTCCTTCATCTCTGTTAATCTTCCTACTCTTTGATGTTTAAGGGTTATGTTTTGTGAATGAGCAGTGCTCGAATTAATGTATATATAATTCTCAAGCGATAAAGCGAAGGAAGAAGACTATAGAACAAGCCATTCGAAAATAAAGCACAGGATTAACTTTATCATTTATTTGGCTTTTCGAAGAACAGCACTGTATTTTCGTTCATAGCGTCATTCATTTATTTTAAATTCAGAAGGTAAATGTATACTGTTGCAGATTTACGAAAATGTAGAAGAAATAATAGTTTACTCGTGTTTGGATCAACGTATTCAATTATTTGTTTCATACTCACAGAATATATGACAACTGCGAATGGGCAGAGCTGAAAATGTGTACCCAGCAGGGACTCTAACCCGGGTCTCCTGCTTTCTAGGCAGTTGGGCTGACCCCTACACCACTGGGGACACAGTGATCACCGCACCTGCAAGGACTACCTAAGCACGCCTCCCGCCAGATACAAATTCCCAGCTTCGCCCTGCACACAGTACTCAAACCAGTAGTTATGAAACTAATTCCCGTAAGAGTAAGGGCCACAAACTTGCCCACCCCTCCCCACTAACGATAGGATAATTGCCCGTCACCGGCATATTATATATACGGCGTCTGTTCCGAAAGAACAGACGTCACTTCTGATCCTTCAGTTGATTCGCAGTTGATGTCATATATTCTGTGAATATGAAAGAATAATAACTGCAGGATCAGAAGTGACGTCTGTTCTTTCGGAACAGACGCCACATAATTATATTTGTTTTTTGAAGGAAAACGCCATTTTATACATAGTATTTAATTTATTGGAACATGATTATCTATTGTTTAAATATGTATCATGCAATACTGTAATCTAACTAATAATTTCTTTGCGGCTTGGCATCCAAGCAATTTGTGAATGTTTTGTTCCACGATGTGCCCCCTATCGTTCGACTCACACCGTTTTACATACAATTTTTTGGAAATGTACAAATGATTGTAGAGCTTACGGGTCTTAACTACGAGGTCATCGGTCCCTAAACATACAAACTTATGAACTAGCTTATACTAAAGACGGCACAAACATCCATGCCCGAGAGGGATTCGAATTCCCGACGGGAAAAGGCCTCGCGCATCGTAGCATAGCGTCTCAATGCGCTCGGCCGCTCCGCTGCGGCAATCTTTTGGTAGCCATAGAACTGGTAACATTCTAAGAATACGATTTTTCATGGCATATTAGAGAGATTTTGTATGTTCTGGAATTACTGGGATGTTTACATTTCGAATATATTTGTACTAACTAGAAAAGTATTTCATACTGAAGTCAGTAGCGGTTAGTAACCACACAAAGGCATAAACTTTGTAACGGCTCATTCACGGTAACGTTTCTTATTATTTTTTGTGTGTACTTTTTCCTTCATCGCGTTTCGCTAATTATGATATTCGCTGCATATAAGTAGTGTACTACGTAGCATATGGGCCAAGTAATTTTTGTTTTATTTTAATATTCTTCGTCACTGCACTGAGTGGTGTTGACCCATTTCGAAACCTAAGGATTTCATAAAATTTTTCTCCATCTCTTCAATGGTCATCCTAAATCCCGTTTACCGGTTTGCTTGAAATGTCTTTCCATATCAGGTGCTTAGGAGACAACATTTTGATGTGTTCGTACTACTGTTTCTGTAGTGTCTTAACGCATCTGTCATTATTGTCATTACATCGGATTGTTGGACTATAAATTCACTCCACACTCTTAGCGCTAGTCGAGAAAGTATCCTCGGAAATGTCATCTCAGCTGTTTCAGTCGACCGGTTCATATAACTAATAGCTACTCAGAGAAATACCCCTTCATCTTTAAAATATTTTACAATGTAATTCTTTATGGGTAGTTATATTTATTACTTTCTATTAGTAACTATGTGTAGGACAGCATCTTATTTGTGTCACTACTTCGAATTTGATGAGGGTATTAATCATTATGAACCGCGCTTTTTGTTATTACTCGGGTGACCTGTTATTCTGTTGGTAGTAATATTTTCTCTTCTCGTGAGCGCCATGTTGAGAAACAAAGGGTAGTGTGTTATCTGCTTGCGAGTATACAGTCGAAATCGCTGTATGGGAGGGAAATGTTGGTGGGAAATAGATTCTGCAGTTTATTACATCTACATGGTATACCCTGCAAATCACATTTAAGTGCCGGGCATACTATTTATTTTCCAATTTTTTCTCGAATAGAGCGCGCGAAGAAAGAAAACCTGAATCTCTCCGTTCGAGCTATGATTTCTCGTGTTTTATTCTGATGATCATTTCTACCTATGTAATTGGGAATCAACGCAGCAGCGATAAACGCCATTTTTGTAATGATTCTCATCCCAGATCCTGTATCATTTCCGTGACGCTGTCTCCCCTACACCGTGACAATAAAAAAAGGAGCTGCCCTTCTTTGGACTCTTTCGATGTCCTCCGTCAAACCCACCTGATAAGGATCCCACACTGGGCAGCAATACTCCAAAAAAGGACGGATAAGCGTAGTGCATGCAGTTTCTTTAGTACTTCTGTTGCATCTTTTAAGGGGTCTGCAGATAAAACGCAATCTCTGGTTCGCCTTTCCCACGACATTATCTATGTGTTCTTTCCAGTTTGTCTGAAGTAATAGTAATCTGGAATATTGGTTTCGTCTTCTTTGCTGAAGGAGTTTCGAGAAGCTATGTTCAGTAACTTTGCTTTAGTAGCGGTATAATCGTCAGAATCGCCATTACTATCAAGTAGTGAGTGTATTGTTTGTGTTTTGCCTCTAGTATATTTAACATATGACAAAAATCTCTTTGGGTTTTCAGTAAAATTACGAGAAAGAGTTTCGTTGTGAAAAGTTTTGTAGGTATCTCGCATCGAAGTTCTTGCTAAATTTCGAGCTTCTGTGTAAGATCGCCAATCCTGGGGATTTTGCGTTCGTTTAAATTTAGCATCTCTTTTCTGTTGTTTTTGCAACAGCGTCCTGACGTGTTTTGTGTACCAAGGGGATCACCACCTTCTTTTATCTATTTATTTGGTATAAAACTGTAAAATTGCTGTCCGTAATACTTTCTTGAATTGAAGTCGCATCTGGTCTACACTTAGGTTTAGAGTTTGGAATGAGTCGAAACTGTCTTTCAAGAAGCAGACTACTGTATTTCCATCTGCGTTCCTGAACAAATATACTTTTCGTCTATTTTTGGTAACTTTGGGACTTTCGATATTCAATCTCGCTACTACAGCTGTGTGTTCACTAATACCTGTATCCGTTTTGATGCTCGTTATGAGCTCAGGATTATTTGTTGCTAAGAGATCAAGTGTATTTTGACATCCATTTACAATTCTAGTGGGCTCATGAAATAATTGTTGGAAGTAATTATCAGAGAATGCGTTGAGTACAATTTCGCACGATGTTTTATGCGTACCTCCTGATTTGAAAACGTAATTTCGCCAACAGATGGAGGGTAAATTATAATCACCGCCTACTATTATTGTGTGAGTCGGGTACGTGTTTGCAATTTGAGACAGGTTTAAAACTTCCTGCTTGTGTATCGTCAGAGTGGGGAGGCCGGTAAAAGGAACCAATTATTAACTTCTTACGATTTTCGAGTACAACCTTCGCCAGTTGATGTGCATGTTCGTTGCTCCTAATTCCAGCATGGCCCGGTGTCCGTTCTGTATGAATTAGTTGACGCAACTACTTTGCTAGGTTGAAGATTCTCAGTGTGTCGTGTGTCAAAGGATTTACAGATTTGTATTTTCGCTCGCTTTGAAAGCGACTGTATGGCAGTCGTTGAGTTAGTAAGTATTTGGAGAGAATTATATACACGCTCGATCCCTTGCGGGAATCCAGTATAGGCAGCGAGCAAGAGGAACTAACGGGTAGGGGCACTACCATCGTAGTGTGCTACAAGTTAAGAATATAGGTTGGAATGGAAGCGTGCGTGGATGGTCTAATTGGTTAAGGCGACCGCTGGCCTGAAGCGGGAAATCCTAGGTTGATTGCCGGACTAGCACAAATTTTGAACTTTGCCATTGAATTTATTTCATTGCCCCAAACCGCTCGAAATGTTTCAGTACCTCTAATCCGTAGTTTGAAAAGGTCTGGAGGTCTTACTTGTTAGATTATATTAGTTCCATAGACCGCGAATAAGACATTTCGTAATGCTGTGGAACATGTCCGTTTAATAAAACTGTCTTTTCATGATATTTGAAGATAAGCATTCTTTATTTTCTTTTCTTTTTTAGTTTCTTTGTAAAATTACTAATTTGCATCTAAATATTCATCTGCTGAGAAAAAGAAGTTGCCATTCAAATACTCCTTTAATTTCTCTTCAAATTGTAGTTCGAATCCGTCAGACTTTTCATTTTATTTTGTAAATGACAAAAAACTTTCGTGGCAGCATAATTGACCTCTTTCAGGTAGACTTAACCTTCAATAGTGAAGATCATCGTTTCTCCTAGTGCTGTAGTTGTGCACGCTACTATTACTTTTGAATTGAATAGGTTTATTAATAACGAATTCCTTAAGTGAAATGTATAGGGTGATTCAATGAAGGTGTCAATGTCAAATATTTTTCGAACCGCTTAAGATACCGTAATTCTGTTTCCACCCAGATGAATATTAAGAAAGTCCTCACTAAGCGACGTATAGTCTATTATCAAAGCTGTATTAATTCCATAGATATCGGGATCAACTTAGTTTTTTTATTTTATTTTTTTGTAATGAAACCATAGATCAAGCAGTTAGAGCGAACAGACTGAGATGTGGGGTCATGTTACACGCATGGGAGAAGCAAGGTTACGTAAGCAACTCATGATTTCGGCAGTGGAGGGTAAGAGGAGTCGAGGTAGACCAAGAAGAAAGTACTTGGATTCGGTGCAGAATGATTTTGAAGTAAAAGGCATAACATCAGACGAGGCATCCATGTTAGCATTGAATAGGGGGTCATGGAGGCCGGCCGCGGTGGCCGAGGAGACTGAGGCGCTTCAGTCACGGTCTGCACGGCCACTACGGTCGGGGGTTCGAATCCCCCCTCGGGCATGGATATTTGTGCCGTCCTTAGTTGTAGGTAGTTCATAAGTAGTTAGTAAGTTTAGGGACTGATGACCCCGTAGTTAAGTCCCATAGACTATGCAAACATTTGAACATTTTTGGATCATGGAGGAATTCAAAATGTTCAAATGTTTGTAAATCTATCGGACCAAACTGCGAGGTCATCTGTCCGTAGCTTACAAACTACTTAAACCTAGGTAAACTAACCGAAGGACAACACACACACACACACACACACACACACACACACACACACACACACACACACACACACACACACACAGCCATGCCTCAGGGAGGACTCGAACCTCCACGGCGAGAAACCGCGCGCTCCGCAGCGAGACGCTTTAGACCGCTCGGCTACTCCACCGCGGCATGGAGGAATTATATTAAAGGTACTATGCTCCAGACTGAACGCTGAAAAGCATAATCAGTCTCTAATGATGATGATGATGATCTATAGCAATTTCTACTGCTAGTATCTTAGACCTGAAAGAGACGAATTCAACAGCGTTTCAACCATCTAAATCCTATAAGTAGATTCCGAAAAATTACAGTGTTTTGAACCCAGTATTTATCTGTTTTGAACATGAACCCGGTTGCTGCTTATCGGATTTGCTGCTTATTTGATTTCATACCCAAATAAGGAAATTCATAACGCCGGATAAGCAGGATACAGCGTTGCGCCGCTTTGATGCCGGTATGAAAGAGACAGAGAGGATAACGAGTTTCTACAATGTCTAGTCCACATGTGACGAATGCTAGGTAGGTTCGGAGAAAAATGTATTTCACAAACCAAAAGAAGTTATACAAAGTCCTTACGGAGAAAAGAGAAGGAACGCAAAGAGAAGAGTCTAGTTGTACGCGCAAATGTATCCTGTTACACCATGTCCAAGAAGAGTGACAATTTCTACATCTACATAGGATACTCTGCAAATCACATTTAAGTGCCTGGCAGAGGGTTCATCGAACACTTATACTATTCATCTCCCATTACTCTCTCGAATAGCGCGCGTGAAGAAAGAACAATTCAACAGAGGTGCAAAAAATTGCTATTGGAAATGCACATTCACCATTCTTTAAAGGGTGTGGCAGAAACAAAATCAGTCATGTTACCGTAGTTAACTGGTGTATAATCCCTAGATACCACATCCTTTGCCTTTGTTGATACGTTATCCAACCATATTTAGCAAAATTTGATTAGTATACTTTAAATTAAACTTCAACTATTTCGAAATTGTAATTATACTCTTAGCCGTGTCAAGCACGACGCCCCATCAGCCGTACGTGACAGTTCCGTATAACAACACGGACTTCCACGTGAGACAGCTTACGGTTTGATGTACAAAACAGATAAATCTTGGGTTCTAAATATTGTAATTTCTCCGAATCTGCTTATCATATTCTGATAGGTGGAACGCCATTGAATTCGTCTCTTTAAGATCTACAATACTACCAGGAAAAATTAAGATACAGTAGTTTGATTTGGAAAAAAAAAGATACCGATATCTCTGTAATTAATGTAACTATATACGGTACGTCGTTTAGTGAAGACTTCATTACAATGTATCTTGGTGAAAACAGAATTACGATATCTTAAACAGCTTAGTTGAATCACCCTGTATGTTGTGAGGATAGTGTGAAGATCCCTAATTCCATGTTAAACAACGGTGTTAAAACAGATTGGGCCTCATATTTTGATAATCCGGTAAAAAAGAACTTTTCATCATCTTCTGATTCCTACCGGTAACGCTACAACGAGAGCGTACCAGAATAATGGGTGGGCACCAGCAATTAATAAGATTAAAATCTTTTGAGCGATGAATACTTTTTAGTTATAGATGGATTTACCCCCAAAGTGCCCAAGCATCAGGGCTGTGCCTAGGACACGCTTGTAGCCAGCTAAAGTATATTTACAACAAAGATGATGTACCTTTTAAAGTGTGGAACAATTATTTTCAAGGCTATCGTGATTGGTAAAATAATTCTGTTTTTATCTTTAACTGGAAGACAATAACTGGTTTTGCTTCTGCACCTACCGGTTTCAACTAGAGTTGTGCAAACCCCCCAGAACCTGCCCATGCTTGCCTGGGAGCCAGGCGGGCTGGCTGTCGCACGTCGTATAAAGAACAGCCAGGCTGCTAAGCCCAGCTAAGCCCAGGCTGCACTCAACTTGCGTGCCTGCCCGCTGTGTAGCAATTTATTCTGGTGCGCTCTCGTTGTAGCGTTACCGGTTGGGATCACAAGATGATGAAAAGTTCTTTTTTACCGGATTATCAAAATACGAGGCCCAGTCCGTTGTACCATATAAAGAGAAGTCGTTGTTACCAAAAATAATGAAAATTTTGTGCCCGATTTACTGAAAAATTTTATACAAAGCTATAATAAAGATTCAAATGTTTGTTAAGCTTATGGGACTTAATTTCGGGGTCATCAGTCCCTGAACTTACAAACTACTTACGAACTACCTTATACTAAAGACAGCACAAACATCCATGCCCGAGGGAGGATTCGAACCCCCGACGGAGAACGGCCTCACGCATCGGAGCATAGTGTCTACAAAGCTCTAATAAATATTCGCTCGATATGTGCTTTATAGAAATAAATGTTCGTCTGTATGTTAGTATTTTATGCGCCTACCTACCGTTCATCCGATTACTTTGCACACTTGATCTTCAACACAAGAGGAAAATCGCTGTCTACGTAAAATTTTGTATGGTGCATGGCAGAGGGTACTTTACCCACCAGCTTAGACCAAATCTAAGGTTTTATTACGGTATTGATGAAATATTGTATACCTAACCTCCAAAACGACAGGAACATGACCGTCTACGTAAGATTTATTACGGTGCATGGTGGAGGCTACCTCGCAATATAGTTAAGTCTCCACCGATCACAATCAATGTTAACAGAGTTACATAATTTTTTCACAGATGCTGGAGACAACGGACTGAGAAGGTGGAGGAAGAGTTCGATAGAGAGTTGAGCAGATGGTTGCAGTGAAAGAGGAAAGGGAAGATGGGTAGAGCGACAAACAAAGGAGCGGATAGACAGGGAGATTGGGAAGGAGAAGGTGGAGACAGAGAGAAGGAAAGAGAAGCTAGACAGAGAAAAGGGGAGGAGATACTGACGGAAAAAAATAAGTACCTAGGCGACGCCGGGTTTCTATGTATTATGCTATGTACTTCTGTCACAAATATATAAATATTCATATGTTTATATATAAAAATTGATATTTACGTTTCTTATTGATAAACTTCTACACTGTCTGACCATCATGAAAGTTGGCAAATGTATGTATGATTTATACTCCTCGAATCAAAAAGGTTCAAATGCTCGTAACGCTAATGGACAAACCTGCAGTGGTCATCGGTCCACGGCAATTACAAACCACTTATAGTAACTTATGCTAGGACACACACACACAGATAGAGAGAGAGGAGAGAGAGAGAGACGCGCGTTACGGCCCACGGCCACTCCAGCGCGGCACTCCGTAAATCACCATACGGTGTGTCGCAGGGGTACCTTGAAAAAGACTCCAACTCCGTTTGACGGATCAACATCAAGTTGGCAGGTAAGTTGAAGTTTTCATGGAGGAGGTTTTTCGTAAGCCTCAGTGCGGTACACGGCGGAGGGTCCCGTAAAGCGAAGGAAATTGTGTGGAGGGAAGCAAATATCTTTCTCTATAATATTTTCACTCTGCAGCGGAGTGTTCAAAAACCAAATGCTTGTCAATCTATCGGACTCAACTGATTGGTCACCAGTTCGTAGCTTACAAGCTAATTAAACTAAGTTAAACTAACCTAAGGACAACACAAACACCAATGCCCGAGCGGGGACTCGAACCCTCGATGGCGAACGGACGCGTGCCCCTCAGCACAGCGCCCCAGTGCGCACGGCTAATCCGCCGAAGCGCAGCAGCGGAGTGCGCGCTGATATGAAACTTATTGGCGAATTAAAACTGTGTGCCGGAACTGGGATTCTAGCTTGGGACCATTGTCTTTCGCGCGCCAGTGCTCTACCGACCGTGTTATCCCGGCAAGCTTCGCGGTCCATTCTCACAGCATTACTCCGGCCAGTACCTCGCATTCTTCTTTCCAAGCTTCACAGAAGTTCTCCTGCGAAACTTTTAGGATTAGTACTTCTGGATAAAGAAAATGGTGGAGGCATGCCTTAGACACAGCCTAGGGAATGTTTCCAGAATGATATTTTCACTCTGCAGCTCACTGTGCGCTGATATGAAACTTCCTGGTGGTTTCATATCTCTCTCTCTTCGTATTTAAATGGAGGTCGATAGAGGTGGAGGAAGAGGTAAAGAAAAGAGGAGGTGGTGGAGGGGGTGGGGGGAAGAGGGGAGCGGGTAGGGGATAAAAATGTTCAAATGTTTGTACAACTTATGGGACTTAATTACGGGGTCATCAGTCCCTAAGCTTACAAACTACTTATGAACTAGCTAAGACTAAAGACGGCACAAATATCCATGCCCGAGGGGGGATTCGAACCCCCGACCGTAGTGGCCGTGCTGACCGTGACTGAAGCGCCTCAGTCACCTCGGCCACCGCGGCCGGCGGTAGGTGGGTGGGATATTATGGACTACTGTGGAAGGAACGAAGGAAGCTTAGGGTGGTTATTAGAGACGGAGCTAACGTTTGGAGTTTTGGCACAGAGTTTGGGGTAAGGATGGGGAAGGAAATCGGCCGTGCCCTTTCAAAGGAACCATCCTGGCGATTGCCTGGAGTGATTTAGGGAAATCACGGAAAACCTAAATCTGCATTGCCCGAAGTTGATTTGAACCACCTTCCTCCCGAATGCGAGTCAAGTGTGTTACCACAGCACCACCTCGCTCGGTGGACTAATATAAGACACAAGTAGTCGAGGAACGTCCCGGTTTCAGCTGATATTATTATATACGTAGTAGACCTTTTGTGGATCACGTGAAGCCTCTACAGTTCTTCCTGCGATTTGCCCATTAGACCTTTATTTTCTCGCTCATGGCTTTCTTTCTTCCGTCCATTTTGTGTCGGTTTTTTATTTTTTGTCAATTTTTTAATTTTGCTCTTGTCTCTGACTGGACGTCCAACGTTTCCACTTTGCTTCTGTAAATGTTACGGTCTGCAGTGTTCTGAATCGTGAGTTGTGCATCAGAAAGGTCTGTTCGTACGTGTTCGGCCCATGTGACACCTTTAAGGTTTTTAGTGGGTGTGAGAATCTGGCGTGTAAGTCTATACTCAGGGAGTCTGTGTATGTGTCCATATTGTTCTAATGTCAGCAGCAATATTTGAAGATTTATTGGTTTGCAGTCTATATCCAGCTTCAGTTTTTCGTGGTCCAAGGATTTTCTTAATGATCTTTCGTTCTTTTTGTATATTTTGTAATAGCATTTTGTTATGCAGTGACAAGATTTCTGCTGCGTATAGCAGCTCGGGTTCAATGGCAGTGCCATGATGCCTGATATTTTCATGCATGGAAATGCACTTTTTGTTGTAAAGTTGGTGTGTTCGACCGTAGGCTCTCTTTAGTTTCTGTGATCAAGTTTCTTCACTTTTTTTTTCGAGTCCAGTGGGTTCCAAAATTTCCCCTAGGTATTTAAAATGTGGAACTCTTCGTCCATATTTTGTTGTGAGATGCTCTATTAACATGAACATAAACATGACCATGACCATGAACATGAACGCAGCTGGAGTCTACAGAATCAGGAGTCCACATTTACTGAGCTTGTACTGAGTGAGGGCCATAGCTACCATCCACAGTTTCAAGTCCTTCACATAGCAAACAAGGGCCAAAAGCTCAACCTATTAGAATCTCTTGAAATCAATAAACACCTAGCCCATAGCCCTGATTTAATATTAAAAAATCAAACATAACTCGACAGTTCACCCCTATTGGATTTCACTTAATTCATCCATGAGTTACATTACCTCCCACACTGTCTGTTCCAGTCTCTTCATACATTTCCTTATAGTACAATCAGTTACCTAAGTTTTTGATCAACTCCCGCTCTGGTTGTTCAATTCCTCCATTACAAACAACCTAAATTTTGTCCTAGCCTTTTATTTATTTGTATAACTAATAGATCAAAGTCAGTCACAATTCCAATATTAATTCTAAGAACGGATTCCTTGTTTACCCCTACAGTCCCACTCGGCTGTGCATTTATTTATTGCCGGCCGCGGTGACCGAGGTGACTGAGGCGCTCCAGTCACGGTCAGCACGGCCACTACGGTCGGGGTTCGAATCCCCCGTCGGGCATGGATATTTGTGCCGTCCTAGTTCGTAAGTAGTTCTTAAGTAGTTTGTACGTTTAGGGACTGATGACCCCGTAGTTAAGTCCCATAAGCTTAACACACATTTGAACATTTGATTTATTTATTATGATTTATTTTTAAGTTTTGAATTTTTGGTCCCAGTGTATCTTACAACATAATATCCATTTTCTGCTACCTGAATTTTCAAAATACTAATTTCATTAGACAGATTTTAGTTTATTCTAATGCAGTAGCTTTTCATTTTAAGTTCTTGATGCCACTCCAGATCTGGCCTTACAACTGTCATATGTAAAACCGATCTGTAATTATCGCTCAAAATTATTATCAAGGCACTTACATATTTATCAGCATTATTGGTTTGTTTATAATAGTAGGTAGTTCCAGTTCCCAGGTATTGTTCAAATTTATTCCTTGTTTTATCCTCCACACATTGTATATTCATGTATTACTGTTTAGTTTTTAAGTTGATAACTGTAATAACACAATGTCAAAGAAGTGTTTCACTATGTATGTCGATCTAAGTGTAGACATTTGTCATCTCTTCCAGTACTGTATCTAAACATTGTAACTTCTTTGACACGGCGGTCAATACTCTGAAGATGGCCTAACAAGCCGAAACCGGTTCAGTAAACAAAAATAAACTTGTAGAACACACACAAAATTGTTTTTTCGTTTATAAGTTTTCATTTTGGGTCATCGTAAGTCAGAAAATATATTTATTTGCCCTTTTTTCCTTTTCAGCGTTCTTAGATTTATTTTTTTATTTTATACTTAGCTGTGAACGGTTAATTCTGTACTTTACTATTTTCAGAGAAGTATTGGCGATTCTTAATTCGGACAATCATCAGGTCATATCCGACATGTTTTTTATAGTAAGCAGAATCATCGAAAATTGAGGTCCTTAGTACCTAAGAACCTATATATGACCCTTATACTGCAATGCCAGCGAAATTAGGTCTTGGGGAACGTAGTGTATTTCAGACCACTAGAACTCCAGATACACAGATTTTAATTTTTTTCCCAGAAATGTATTATAGCAACTAAGTATATCTTAGTTGAATCCAGAGAAAACATATCAGAGGTGCAGCTTTTCATTTATATTGTACTTTCTTTCCACTACACTGATACCAACAGAATTTCTTATTTTCAGTTTGATTTGAAATTTTTGTTCTTCTTTCTGCGCTTCAACTCCTTAGAAGAGTGTTTTTGGTTATTTTTATAAGTATTTTATGTAGTGTAGTGGCAGATTTTGAAACCTAGTTGTGAGACGCTGTTTAATGTGTAGGTGCAGGAATGAAATTACTTTTCACTGACTGAAGACACAATATTGTTCGTTTAGGCAACTCATATTTTGTAGTGATTTGGATGAGCTGTTTTGTGACTAGTATATATACAATAGGTATAACTGCTTCTCATCTTCGGTTTTTCCTTCGTTCCTTCCACCGCCACGATAGCTGACCTGCAGTGTAACCTGGCTACATTGCATCCACAGCTTAACCCTTAATGCGTAGCTTTTTATTTGAATCTATAAAAACTACCACGATTAATGTATATTACGTATATACTGAGAAAAATATTGAAAAAAGAAATTTCTTAAAATTATTGTGCACTACTAGCAACAAAAAGTTCATATCTGGTCAGCTATATAGTGCTTCCATGATGTACCCGATATAGTACAGGCCTCTATTATGCATCTCATCTATCCAGAAAGTAACTGATAATGCAACACTAACGCAGATGTTAGGAGTAACTTAATGCAGCTACGGTGGAAATGATTCAGTAGCACTGTGCCGTTTATAATTTGAAGGTCGAGCGACTAGCATATGTAGCAGCATGTGTACAAGGAGCTACAAATGAATTTGTGGTAAAATGTTGATCCGTTTGAGAGATAATGGAAAAAATAAGGTATGTAGCTGCTCAGCTACACTATGCATTAAGGGGTTAACGTGTTCGTCAGGTGCAGTAAGAGGAGCGGTCCCCATGATCACCAGGCTCGCCTTACCTTCTGTGCTTTGATACACATGTGCTGTCGGCTTTACGTCACGACCGGCTCGGCTGCTTGAATGTTGTAGCGACGAAGGGACTGGCAGGCTGGAAGGGGAATTTGTACACCTCTGATTTTAACTGCAAAATGTTCAAATGTTTGTTAAGCTTAAGGGACTTAACTGCGGGGTCATCAGTCCCTAAACTTACAAACTAATTATGAACTACCTACAACTAAGGACGGCACAAATATCCATGCCCGAGGGGGGATTCGAATCCCCGACCGTAGTGGCCGTGCAGACCGTGACTGAAGCGCCTCAGTCCCCTCGGCCACCGCGGCCGGCATTTCAACTGCAGTCAGTAGCCATCTCGAGATCAAATATCGCAACTCTTCTCAGCAAGGAGGCGCGGTTGTTGCCAAAGCAAACGCTTCTTAATGCAGCCCACGATGACTCTGTAGGCTACATCTAAAACCTGTCATTGTACAAATAAGACCATTGAGTGTCGTCCGGTTAAATAACATAACTACTGCATTCCCAGAGATCTGGGATATCTGAAGCATTCCACATTTTACTGAAGACGAGCTTTACGAGTAGCGTCTCTGTAAGATGCGTTTGTGTTGTTGGACAAATGTTTTGGTCTCAAAAGCACTGGGAGCTGGCTCGTTATAGCCCCTCCTGCGGAGTGATGTCGGCACTCGAATGTCGCCGGCAGCGAGAACAGCGTCATTGTTCCTTTTGTGCGGTAAGCCTCTTTGTGACGGCTGGCGGAGCGGAAGTGGCCTTGGAATGGATAAGCCCGCTGCCGAGCCAGTTATTGAGGAACGATACACCGCCTTCTTACTGCCTCTGCCTGCCTCACGTTCCATCTCCCGATAAATTTTAGTGTCTTCACATGTTACTGTGCCATACATAACCCCCTGCCGTACATTTGAACGAGTTCTTTTATAGACGAAACTATTTACAGCTGTTCTTGTAACTATTTTTCCCTCTTTTGGCTATGTAACTTTTCGTCTTTCTCAGGAGGCAATTAATTGCAGTTCCCTCTTCTTGACGTTTAGATTGCATAAAAAGTTAAAATGACAGGGAAAAATTTTGAGACCAAAAGTATCATGTAAGTTTGCAAGAAAACATTAAACGTCGATTCTAAAAAAATAAATCAAACTACAAAATAATGTAAAAAGCTACAGCGTCAACTGTCTACCATCGTTCTATAAAGTGCTCCGTTGCCGTGAGGCATATGGATAAAAGGAAGGAAGATTAAGTTTTTACGTCCCGTCGACAGCGTGGTCATTACAAATTATATACCGAGCATAAACTAGTTTTGTTTCCAGTTTTTTGAGGATTGGGAAAGAAATCGGCAGAAAAGACATATTAAGGATTAACTTGTTGGCTATCACAGAGCCTCAGCCTTTGCACAAGTACTACTCCTAACGTGCTGCATGCGTATCCATCTGCTATCTTTCCCCATCCCTTGGCGGCATATCGTGTGTATTACTGTGGCTCAGTATCAGTCATACATTACATTCAATTAATAAGCTATCGTTTCTTTATTGTGTTTACTTCATAGAAACTTGTATTAGGAAATTGCTATTGGGTTTAGTAAAAACGTCAGAAAATAAATTTTAGTCCCTTGTTCCCTTAAGTTATGAACAGGGTACGTATGACCTTAGCTACGAGGGGTGTTCAAATCAAATGTTACGAAACGATAGTCTGGGTACAATTGAAGTCTTTATTCGAAAGTAATCAAATGTTCAAATGTTTGTTAAGCTTATGGGACTTAACAACGGGCTCATTAGTCCCTAAGCTTACAAACTACTTATGAACTAGCTAAGACTAAGGACGGCACAAATATCCATGCCCGAGGGGGATTCGAACCCCCGACCGTAGTGGCCGTGCAGACCGTAACAGGAGCGCCTCAGTCCCCTCGGCCACCGCGGCCAGCCAAAAGTAATCGCCAGAGGCGTGAGCACAAGTATACCAATGTTTAATGAGACGAAGGATTCCTTGGTCCCTTAATTCCTGTGGATGTGCGCTTTAGCACGTCGTCACAGTTAAAGCGCTTCCCTTTGAGATGCATTTTAGCGGACCAAATAGATGGAAGTCACAGGCGACTTGTCCGGGCTATAGGGCGGATGCTCAAGCTGCTACCACTTGCAGTGATGGGACAACCGACTGTTTTTAACAACCGATTGGTCAATCGGTTGGTTTTTCGTTCAGTCGGTTTTTTCAGTCGAATGAAACAACCGAATGAAAACAGTCTCTGTGGCCCTATGAATGTTTTCACTCGCTGGCGGGGTTTGAGTGGTTTCAGTCGATGCGAAACAATCGAATGAAACCAGTCTCTGTCGGTTGCAGCCGCTATATGAATGTTTTCACTCATTCAGTGGGTTTGAGTGGTTTCAGTCGATGCGCATGCACCGAATGAAACAAGTCTCTGTCCTATGTATGAATGTTCTCGACATTGAGTGGTTTCACTTCATGCGATACAACCGACTGGAAAAAGTCTCTGTCGGTTTCTACAGTTATATGGATGTTTTTATTAATTCATCGACTTTGTGTGACTTTATTTGCATACTCCTTCAGCCTTTTCGGGTATAAATGAACCGTGATTCAGCATGAAACGTTCTTAGAGACAAAACTTAAAAATATAGTAGTGTGTCCGTTTGTGTGTTTCTATTGCATGCAAATCTGCAGTTTTGTTCCAGTCAAGATGAAATTTTGCACACTTTGACCTTCAAAGCAAGAGAAACGTCACTGTCTACATCAAATTTAATTCGGTGCATGGCGGAGGGTACTTTACATACCAAATTCGACAAATTTGCACACTTGATGAAATTTTGCACACTTGACCTTTAAAACAAGGCGAAGGTAACTGTGTACAATAAATTTCGTAGGTGCATGGCGGAGGGTACTTTACCTACTAACTTCGACAAATTCCGTTTGTATTCGAATTTTAATGATATATTTCACTCTTCACCTTCAAAGAAAGAGAATGGTCACCGGATACATCTACTTTAGCTCGATGCATGAGAGAAGGTATTCCAGAATTCGACGCCAATATAGAGTTTTATTCCGATCTTGATGAAATTTTGCACACTGCAATTTCAAAACAAGTGGCATCTAAGATTTTGTATGGTACATGGCGCAGGGATGGAATAAACCTCCACACCGTTTCACCGATAACCACAGAAATATCTGTCAAAAATGTTCAAATGTTTGTAAATATATCGGACCAAACTGCGTGGTCATCAGTCCGTAGCTTACAAACTACTTAAACCTAGGTAAACTAACCTAAGGACAAACACACACACCCATGCCCCAGGGTCAGAAATATCTGTGACAAAAGTGAATAACTATGAAACTTGAGATGAATGTTTTCATACACTGTTGACTAATACAGACGCGCTGAAGGAAATTTACAGCACTGATAAATGTTGTCTGTCTTTTCGTTCTCCTTCAAATTAGATGGAATTAACAAAAATATTTTTATAAGAAACATTTTTATACAAAATACTTAAAAAACCTTTTATTATTATTAATATTATTATTATTTGGATCTAGCAAATATGCTCAAAGTTAAAATACTTAAGTCTTCTCTACTAGTACCTTAGATATGTATGAACAATAAGCTGCAAACCGCACGTTTCTACCTGTTCCCACTTCGGAGATACAGTATGCGAGATTAAACTTGTGGCGATCAATTTGGAACACCCTGTAGTTTCCACGCTTCTTTATTGAGACAGTAAGAAACCGACAACAAGATGCGATGGCGCGCGCCTGCTGGCGCTGTCAGCAGTGAAAACGCAAGCGAGGCAGCACCCCCTCTCGTGTCCCCCCTCCCCGCGATACTTCGTGGTCATTGGCCACTTATCTTCTACAGATTGTGGGTGTCTGCGATAGTAATCTGATCGGGCCCACATGATTGGCGTTCTTGAGGTGTGTGGTGGGCAATGAAAGTGATTGCAGGCCTGCTCCAGCGATATGACATCTAATCCGTTACTCGTTGATGGCACCTCGAACAATTTAATCTACAACAAAATATGAATCACTGTTACTGTGTATTATAAAACGAAAAGTTACTTCATTCAGTACATAATTAAATTAACATTGTAATACGCATTTTAACTTTGGCATACCCCTTGTACATGGCGGTATAATGTAGCACTGCTGCAGTTATCTGATGTGCATGTGCCGCGGTGGAGTAGCCGAGCGTCTCGCTGCGGAGCGCGCGGTTGCTCGCCGTGGAGGTTCGAGTCCTCCCTGGGGCATGGGTGTGTGTGTTGTCCTTAGGTTAGTTTACCTAGGTTTAAGTAGTTTGTAAGCTACGGACTGATGACCTCGCAGTTTGGTCCGATAGATTTACAAACATTTGAACATTTGATGAGCATGTCACATTCATAGAAATGTAAGCTAAAACACTAATGAGTCGTTTCAGTTGGGATAATGATTACATGGTTCAACCGACAGAAAAACTTACTGCCTCGTTTCACTTGAAAAGAAAGAATGAGTAATTCAGTCAATGCACAAAACTGCAAAAGTGTCGCATGTTTTCATTCGGTTGTTCCCACAGACTACTTTCATTCGAAAAAAATAAACGAATATTAATCCAACATACTAAAGCTACGACCGACTGACTGTTTCATTCGGCTGTCCCCCACTGACTGGTGTCACTGAAAAGAACTAATGAAGAGGCCAACGTAACTTGGTCAATTTTTTCTTTCGGTTGGCCCCATCGACTGATTTAACTCAAAAGAAAAGGAATGAGTGGTCCAACCGACTGTGTCGATTTTTTTATTCGGTTGCTCCGACCGAGTTATTTCACTCAAAAGAAGGAATGAGTAGTCCACCGACTGCGTCGATTTTTTCATTCGGTTGGTCCCACCGACTGGTTTCACTCAGAAGAATGAATGAATAATTCAACCGATACGAGAAACAACCGAATGATCGATTTTTTCCCAACAACCGAATGGATCGATTGTTTTCATTCGATTGTTCCCATCACTAAGGCCAGTACTTTTTGTGTGACCCTGCAGACGTGTGGAGGCACGTTATCGTGGAGCAAAATCACTCCCTCCGTGAGCAGCCCAGACTGTTTGCTCTTGAAGGACATGGCGTAGGCTACGGAGTGTCTCACAGAACACGTCACTGTTTATAGTTTTCCCGTGGCCGAGACATTCGATGAGTATCGGACCTCGGACGTGGTAAAAGACGATGAGCATCACCCTGCCTGCTGAGAGCACTGCCCTGAATTTTTAGGGGGCGGTGAGATGCATGCTTCGCGTCCCTAGATGCGGCACTACGTTATCGCAAAGCGACACATTCAAATTTCAAACGGTTTGGTAGTAAAGACGTTTCGGAAGTTTTTATTTGAACATGCCTCGTATTTTCGGCCCTAAAGCACAAAACCCTATCCCGTGAAAGAAGTTCATTTACCAAGTGCTTATGTATCTTTACGCAAATTAATTTCTAACTTTCCTAGATATTTTTCGGAAAATAAAGTAGTAAGGGAATAGTTCGCGATAGCATGGAATTCTAGAAATTTAAAGCTTATTGCGGATAAACGACTGCAGAGAACAATCGAAACTGCCATATGTGCTGCCAACAACAACAACAACAACAACAACTCTTAGGAGTCCAGGGTTGCAATATCACACCCACAGGAAGTTCAATAAGTCTGGATAGAAAGTGAAAGGTCTTCCGCTAAGGAAAGAAAGAAGCATACACTGACTTTCCTGACCGTAAGCAGAAAAAACTAAAAGCTCCAGCATCCCTCTTATTTACACGCCCATGTAAGTACTAATTTTATTATGGAAACTTGTCTCTACAGTCGTAGTCATTGTAGTGCTATGTGAAATCCTGATAATGATCAATGAAAATTTCAGTTTTATATTTATATTATTATTCGTGGTAATTATGCGGATTCGAATCCGTAAACATTAATATAAGCAAATATAATGGTATTAAAGCATTTTATGTATGATTAATATTACTGTTATGTTCAACGGAACTTCGTTAGACCAAAATGGAAGTAACAGAACAGGATACAAGAAAGGTAAGGGTGTAAATAATAAACTTGACCGCTCCCCCAGTACTTTGTCCTGGATCTGGGCCTCCAGATGTGTGGCAGTGGTTACGTATTTAGGACAAGAGGGTTCAAATACCCGAAACTGAGTGCAGATTTGAGATTTCAGTGATTTCCCTAAATCGTTTCAGATGTATCACATGTTAGGTTGTTCGATAAGATCGCGGTACTGCCTCCCATTTCCAGAAGACCATACCAGCATTTGTATTAATGGATTTCGAGGAACCATGTAAAACTTTAATATGGATAACGTTACGGGACTTCTGCGTCCCGCTCTTCCTGAATGAGAGTCCCATGTACCGCTGCGGAGCGTCCGAGCGCATTGAGGCGCTATGCTCCGATGTGCGAGGCCGTTCCCCGTCGGGGTTTCGTCGGGCATGGATGTTTGTGCTGTCTTTAGTATAAGGTAATTCATAAGTAGCTTGTAAGTTTAGGGACTGATGACCACGCAGTAAGTCCCATAAGCTTTACAACATTTGAACATGTAGAGTCCCACCCAAACTTTTTTTTTAACGTAGTCGTCCAATCATAGTGTATAGTATGTTGGTTGTGGTGTCATCCTAGTACGCGTAAACGTTTGTTGACAGAAATCAATAGTGTGTTACGTAAGCCATTGCAATAATAAATGAGGGCAATTAAACTGATGGAAGAACTCGTCCTCCTATACTGTCACTTTTACGAGAATTGGGGGTGAAAGCAATATTTTATCATACTGCATTTCAGGTTTGAAAAGCTCTGTGTAAAAGTAAATTATCTTTGCGTTATAATACCACAGATACGATTACTTTTTCCTATTTAAAACAGAAGACTTAAATTTCTGTATTATACATTCCTTTCATAAACAGCAGCGTCCCGTTTCAGTGACTGTAAGACTATTATCTACAGAGCCTGCAAACGATCACTAGTCCTTGTGAGGTAATAACATGAGCTGAAGGATTTGTGTGTTGCCGAGTCATGTCTATACGTACAACATTTTATTGTATCTCATAGAAGTACAGTGGATATTAAAAACTTGGTACAAACGTGCACCCTTATAACGTGTCGGCAACAACCACCTCTTTAACACTGGCATTCAGTTTGTAAGTTGCACGGAGATTATAACTGTCACTTTAATCGTCACTAACATGCGCTGAGCATTAGTAGTAGTAGAAGAAGAAGTTGTTGCGAACAACATTCCGACACTTACGTTCACGCGGGATATGATGCGTTAATTAAACGCTGAGTCCCACTTACAGACCTGTTAACTACAAATGTCAGTTCGTTAAGGGATGCCATCTATACTTGCAGTGTATAGGAAGTAATATTCGCCGGAATTAGTTGCGTTGTGGAGACACACACACACACACACACACACACACACACACACACACACACACACACACACACACACTCTCTCTCTCTCTCTCTCTCTCTCTCTCTCTCTCTCTCTCTCTCTCTCTCTCTCTCTCTCTCTCGACTCTAACATTAGTTGTCGCACGGACTGATCTCCTGTGAGAGGCATTTAGCTTACGACAAGGCGACTGTTTCGAATTTTTCACATAAGGTAGTGATTTTTTTATGTTGTGTAACTGGTTTATTGGGATTTACAGACCAAGTAACATTTGATTTGGCTCCTGATATCATGGTACTTGTAGGAAATTATTCACAGAACGTGACCAAAGTGCTCTAATAGTGTGTAATTAGAGCTATAGATATAGAACTTGAAAAATGAGGCATAAAACCTTTGGCAACAGTATCCTGTAGTATACTTTCGTACAAGTTCAACGTTTAGAACTGCACATTTTCTAATAAAGTGCTGTCGGGCTACATATTTTATATCCTGTTTCCTACCAAATACTGACAGATAAATTACTGAAAGTGCTGGTGAGACTTGGCCAGGATTTGCTTCTCACAATGCTGTACTACAATTATGGAGATGTATCTGTGGGCAGTTGTTTACACTGGTTCACAATAGCTAACAAACGGCTGACACTTGATGAGGATCAATGCGAAATGGCCATTCCCGTTCGAGTCTTGCCTCAGGAGCAGGGCCGGCGCAAGCCCAAGTGCCGCCCCGTGCGACTTGCTAAATTGCCGCCTCCCCCCCCCCCGTTTTTTTAAAAAAAATTTCAACAAATCGTTCGTGGAATTTTATTTAAACAAATTTGTAGGAAATCTCAGCAATGAATCGCATTTTTTTTTCTTTGCAGATCTTCCTAGGCCAGTCTCAAAGCTTTTAATATGTGCTTACATCTAAACCGTCATGTTGACAGCTACGTTTGAATTATAATTCAACGAGTTTCAAGAAGTTTCCGTTGTCAGTCTGAAAGAGTATCTGTATTTCCTCTCAAAGGCAGACATTGCCGACCCAGGAAATGTATTATTGCTATTAAGCGCCCAAGTACATTTTTCCAATGTTCGCTTTCAGTATTCAGAAGCCTTTGATGGGCGTCGACAGTTCGTGATTTTTTCATTCCCTCAGAAAACGCGTTCCACTTTTTACGTGAATCAAATGATCGGTAGACTTCTCGTGACTTTTGAGATACGAAGAAAGATGCCGCCAGTCGGTTATACCGTTCTTTGAAATTTTTACTGTAGATGACGAAAAAAGTTTGCAACAAAAGCAGAACACAGCATTCTTGCTCTTTGAGTACGCCAACCAATGTCTATCTGCTTTTTCTAAATTCTTCAAAGAATAGCTGTAGTGCACAGGGCTGAAACGCCGGTCGTCCGCGTTTTTAAGACATTCTTAAGCTTCCTTAATGCGTTCGGGACGACCTTGCATGACCAACGTCGTTTGAATGCAGTCGGTAATTATTTCCGGCCATCTTCCAGGATATGAGTCAACTGTTTAGGCGCTCCAGTCACGGTCAGCACGGCCACTACGGTCGGGGGTTCGAATCCCCCCTCGGCCATGGATATTTGTGCCGTCCTAGTTCGTAAGTAGTTTGTAAGTTTAGGGACTGATGACCCCGTAGTTAAGTCCCATAAGATTTACAAACATTTGAACATTTTGTACTGTTTAGGCTCGCCTTCAGTCCCTTCTCCGGTGGTAGGTACCTCGGCTGATGTTCCTCCGGTATTTTCCGAATCAGGTCGCCTAATTTCAGATCTGCCTGATGTTTCAATCTCGGAGCTATCGTCGCAAAGCAGGTCTTGAGTACAGGCGAGGGCTGTTGAACATGTTGTGGATGAACCCCCGTCAGCATTGCTACTGTATGCGGTGGTCGCAGTACTGTGTTCGTCAACTTTTTGGTCATGTCCTGAAGATAAAGATGTAGCTGCAGTACCTCTGTACTTTCAAGATATATTTTTCCACCCTCGCCGCTGCTAGGTCGTTCTCTCTTTGGCTTGAAATATCGTTGTAGTGCATCCTTTTGCTTCTTATCGTCATCTTCCTTCAGCGCCCGTCTTTTCCTATATTCACTGCCAGACAGTCTTGTTCTACCGTCCGGCATGTTTCGATCCAGCCTGTGAACAACGATTACGTGAAACTAACTGTTGATGTCAGTGTTCATTTGGCTTTCATCGTCCCTGATTTGCCAATTTCTTAAAGAAAAAACTAAAGGAAGTGGCAAGGAGGCTTTTTAATACCGCACAAAAACTTAAATTTAAAATTCTACTCTACTAGTTAGTTCCGTTTGACTTCAACCTGATTTTGTTGCAGAAAAATAGACGCACAGACGAATGCTGAAAAAATATATTAACGTTCTAACAAGTTATAGTCTTACGATTTGCACTTTCGTGGCTGCACGAACAGTAGTAAGCTATAAACCTTTTCCCTTTCATAATTTTGTTGGGATTGTCAATGAGATAAAGTTTGACTATGTGTTTTCATTCACAGTAGTGGATGAATCAATTCTTATCACACGCAGCATGATGGGCTTTTTTTGTGACGCTTACTGTTTATTACTTCACGTCTCCTGACATATGTATTGTAGTATTACGTGTAATATTACTGTGTAATGGGGCACGTTAAAGAAATAAATAAATTAAATAAATATGTATTGTAGATGGTTTTTACCCTCATAGGAATTGTGTCCTGCAGGCAAAAATGTGTGCAAAATTCTGTTGAAATCGGTCCATTAGTTTACTGGGCCAACTACCGAACGAATTCTGCAGTTTTCGTTGTAGAGAACGCAACAATACTCATTGTCTGGAAAGGCGAAGTGGTGACGCGGCAGTGCCAGGAACTAGGTCACGTGACGAGGTATAGCGAGGCTACTGTTAAACCAGCGCCCAAGAAGAAGACGCAAGAAGCTCACAATGTGACCGATGATATGGATAAATGTATTATCAGGCAGCAATTTCTATGGCATTACGAAAAATTGAAAGGCATAAGAAAATTGCGAAAACTGCACAACTTTTGTCAAACAGAAATTACATTCAAAGCTAGCAAGGAAACCCTTAGAAGCGATGTTCTGTCTATGGATTTTCGTTTTAGAAGGTGTCAAAATTAACGTTTTGTTTCGTGCGAACGAGAGGGCATTCCGCATTGTTGCTAAAAGACCACACTTTCTCAAGGTGTTCATCAAAATCAAAGCGACCAGTAGTTTACTTAGATGGATTCACCTGCATTATACAGCAAATAAATGTTGGCAAAGTGACAGTGGGCGAGTAGTATTGTCAAACAAAAGTGCCGGTCAGAGGTTGATTGTTTTTTATGCAAGCGGAGACAGGTGTTTCACGGCCCAAAAACCAAAACGTCAGCCTATCACACAGAAACAGATAGCAAAAATGTTCAAAATTACGTCGAAACGCAACTTATGTGAGGCTTACTAGCAATATCTTTATCCCTTGTAATTACTCGCAGCGTATTTAGCCATTCGGAATACTTCTAGCCATTGGAGGTGTTTGACATGTTTCACTGTAGTAATGTACTACCATTTTTTTCCGTAATATGGGAAGAATAAAACACTCGGAAACTGCCATTGAAGGGCAGGCAGGCAGGCAGGCGGCGCTCCACTCATAAGTAGTGATGGGAACAATCGAATGAAAACAATCGATTCATTCGGTTGTTGGAAGAAAATCGATCATTCGGTTGTAGTTTCTCGTATCGGTTGAATTATTCATTCCTTCTTCTAAGTGAAACCAGTCGGTGGGAACAATCGAATGAAACAACTGATTCAGTCGGTTGGACTATTCATTCGTTCTTTTGAGTGAAACCAGTCGGTGGGATCAACCGAATGAAAAAATCGACGCAGTCGGTTGAACTACTCATTCCCTTTTTTGAGTGAAACCAGTCGGTGGGAGCAACCGAATGAAAGAGTCAGTCGGTCGTAGTTTTACTATGTTGGATTAATATTCGTTTATTTTTTTCGAATGAAAGTAGTCTGTGGGAACAACCGAATGAAAACATGCGACACTTTTGCAGTTTTGTACATTGACTGAATTACTCATTCTTTCCTTTCAAGTGATAAGAGGCAGTACGTTTTTCTGTCGGTTGAACCATTTAATCATTATCCCAACTGAAACGACTCATTAGTGTTTTAGCTTACATTTCTATGAATGAAACTGACATGCACATCAGATAACTACGGCAGTGCTACATTATACCACCATGTAATATGGGTATGACAAAGTTAAAATGCGTATTATAATGTTCATTTAATTATTTACTGAATGAAGTAACTTTTCGTTTTATAATACACAGTAACTGAGATTCATATTTTGTTGTAGATTAAATTGTTCGAGGTGCCATCAACGAGTAACTAATTAGATGTTATATCGCTGGAGGAGGCCTGTGATCACTTTCATTGCCCACCATAGACCTCAAAAACGCCGATCATGTGGGCCCGATCAGATTACTTTCGCAGACACACCCAATCTGTAGAAGATAAGCGGCCAATGACCACGAAGTACCGCGGGGAGCGGGGACACGAGAGGGGTTGCCTCGCTTGCGTGTTCACTGCTGACAGCGCTAGTCTAGCAGGCGCGCGCCAAACTCCACACAACAGTGTCTGGCCAGGGGGGCGGGGCGTGCCATCGACGATTGTTGTCGGTTTCTTACTGTCTCAATAAAGAAGCGTGGAAACTACAGGGTTTTCCAAAATGATCGCTACAGGTTTAATCTCGTATACTGTATCTCCGAAGTGGGAACAGGTAGAAACGTGCGGTTTAAAAACACGTATTAAAGTATTTTGTATAAAAATGTTTATAATAATAATATTTTTGTTAATTCCATCTAATTTGAAGGAGTACGAGAAGACATACAACACTTAACAGTGCTGTAAATTTTCTTCAGCGCGTCTATTCGTCAACAGTGTATGAAAACATTCATCTCAAATTTCATAATTATTCACTCTTGTCACAGATATTTCTGTGGTTATCGGTGAAACGGTGTGGAGGTTTATTCCATTCCTCCGCCATGTACCATACAAAATCTTAGATGCCACTTGTTTTGAAATTGCAGTGTGCAAAATTTCATCAAGATCGGAATAAAACTCTATATTGGCGTCGAATTCTGGAATACCTTCTCTCATGCATCAAACTAAAGTAGATGTAGACGGTGACCATTCTCTTTCTTTGAAGGTGAAGTGTGAAATATATCATTAAAATTCGAATACAAACGGAATTTGTCGAAGTTGGATGGTAAAGTACCCTCCGCCATGCACCTACGAAATTTATTGTATACAGTTACCTTCGCCTTGTTTTAAAGGTCAAGTGTGCAAAATTTCATCAAGATCGCAGCCAAATTGTGGTTTTTGTCGAAGTTAGTATGTAAAGTACCCTCCGCCATGCACCGAATGAAATTTGATGTAGGCAGTGACGTTCCTCTTGCTTTGAAGGTCAATTGTGCAAAATTTCATCAAGATTGGAACAAAACTGCAGATTTGCATGCAATAGAAACACACATACACACGGACACACCGCTATGTCTTTAAGATTTGTCTCTAAGAATGTTTCATGCTGAATCACGGTTCATTTATACCCGAAAAGGCTGAAGGAGTATGCAAATAAAGTCATACAAAGTCGATGAATTAATAAAAACATCCATATAACTGCAGAAACCGACAAAGACTTTTTCCAGTCGGTTGTATCGCATCAAGTGAAACCACTCAATGCCGAGAACATTCATATAAAGGACAGAGACTTGTTTCATTCGGTGCATGCGCATCGACTAAAACCACTCAAACCCACTGAATGAGTGAAAACATTCATATAGCGGCCGCAACCGACAGAGACTGGTTCCATTCGATTGTTTCGCATCGACTGAAACCACTCAAACCCTGCCAGTGAGTGAAAACATTCATACGGCCACAGAGACTATTTTCATTCGATTGTTTCATTCGAATGAAAAAACCGACTGAACGAAAAAACAACCGATTGACCAATCGGTTGTTAAAAACAGTCGGTTGTCCCATCACTACTCATAAGAACACTGGTGTGAAAGGTAGCTAGACAATTTGGCGTGTAACAAAGACCTTATAAGGGCGTGTAAGCCAGACTGCCTCCCCCCACTCTGTTCGTCTGGCGTAAACACGACGGTGCTGCCACAGTGGCGAGGAGAAAAAACAGTCCTCCTCCCTCCCCTGCTACAACAGGGGCGGCTGGCAGGTAGTCGAGGCGCCATGGCACAGTTCCCTGAAGAGCTCCCTCCGAGGTTTGGTATCGAATCCCCTCTTGGGCATGTATGTTGAGTTAAAAAGAATTGTGGGTCGGCAGATTTGCTGCCCCTCGGAAAGTGCGGCCCCGTGCCTTGCGCCGGCCCTGCTCAGGAGTGTGTGTGTGTGTGTGTGTGTGTGTGTGTGTGTGTGTGTGTGTGTTTTCTGTTCTTAGTGTAAGTTTAAGTAGTTTGTAAGACTATGGACTGATGACCATAGCAGTTTGGTCCAATAGGTTTACAAACGTTTGAACTTGATGAAGGACAGAAGAGGCGTGGACAGCGGACGCGCGGAGTGCGGGAGAGGGGATGGGGAATGGACGGGTGATCTGGAGCGACGGTTGATGCGCGAAGGGGATGAGCAGCGGCACAGTAACATATACAGAGGAGCAGCCGCCTCTAAAACACTGTCCTACGCTCCCCTCGTAGTTCCGTAAGATGCTAGTAGGTGTCAGGCGGATCGCTGGCTTAGGGTGCCTCTCGCACGTCAGAGGGTAGCGTGGAGGGGAGAGCCTGCCACGAGGCCACGGCTGTGAGGGGAGGTGGTGGTGGGGGCAGCCGCTACCTGCCGCCTGCTCTGGCCAGTTTAAGGCCCGGCGCACACTTGACGCAGCAGAGGCAGAGGAGAGGCAGAGGCGAGGCCTCCGTCCGTCTGTAACGCATGCTTTCTAATGGGGCAGCGCACACTTAACGCAGCCGAGGCGGAGGGCAGGCGTTTCCTCGGTCACGCCTCTGTCCGGTTGTCCGAGGCGCACAGTTTTCCTGCGCCTCTGTTCCACCTCTGTCGCAAAGTGAAATTTCAAGTCATCCGATATGCTTCGAAAAAAATTGTTTTATGTAGACGAATATAAGCTTCATCCTTCTCTGTATTTAGTTTCTTTGTAACACTTTTACTTTCTGCGTAAAAAAATTAAAAATACTATGTTCCTATTTGTGCGTGTTTTGCGCTAACGCAGCTTCCACAATCGATTTTGCAAAAACTACTCACTAGAAAAAAATTATTTTTCTGTATCATATAGGCAAAAGCCACCGCATGACGTTGGGGAGGTTTTCTTTTCGTTATTGTACATAGTTATTGTTATAATAAAAACTAAAGTACAACGCCGCGCATATTTTGAAGAGTTTGCAGTGAAAAAAGTAGTCGCTGTCTAGTTTGCGTTTGGTGCGTTTTACACCATACATTACTGCGAACGAAATGTAGCTAACATATCGAAATTGTTTTTAACGGTGGAAGGAGAGCTATGTCTCTTTCGATTGTCGAGAAAATACGTGAGATACACGTTTGACGCGACGCGGTCGGCAGCTACGCGGCACACGCCCGGCTGTTGCCGCCTGCTGTGCCGAGTGCGGAGCTGCCTCGTGTCTCCCTTCTTCGTATGCTGCCGATACAGACCCAAACTGGAAACGAACAACTTACTGAAATAGAAAGGCACCGAGATCACAAATCGAAGATGCTGATTGTGTATTTTACGATTTATAGTCTCTGGTTTCAGTAAACTTTGTGGCAAGCATGAAAGCACTATATAAGCTAAAATTCCCGTTACTACTGAATAATAAGTTCGGCGAAACCAGAAGGGACGTGCAACGATTTTTTTTACTGTCAGGGACTTTCTTCAATTTCTTGAAACAGAATGTCTACCCCTTCGTGGAGCTTCAGCTCACTGCTAAACCATAGATGATGCTAGAAACGTCTCTCGTCAGTATTTCTCAACCTGAATTCTATACTACGTTCAGAAATTCAACATTTGCAAAAGTATTAGCATTAGCTTCACTAATTACTAACAGATATAATGGCTATTGATGGTAATTATCATTAGAAATGATGACAGGGACAAAGTAGGAATGCAATGTAATAAAATACTGCATGTCATGCACAGCTGCCGTCATAGAGGAAGGAAAAAAGCAAACGTCAGTATCTTAGTACTCAGGAGCATGGAAGAGCTACAAATAAAGACTTAAACTTCGCGTGCAAATGCATTTAAACAAGGAAAATATATATCTTTCAATTTAAGACATATGAAAAGCATACCAGGTGTCACCGAGAAGAAAAGTGTTTCTGATCGTATATACTGCGCCACAATCATGATTAAATATGTCAGTTGTATAAAGGTTCTTTCATTTATTGAATTTGCTGTGACACTTGTTTCACTGAATTATAAAAGAAATGAAAGAAAAATAAATCTGACTTTAATTAAATTCCTAAAACATATCCCTAATTTTTCTTTAGCGGGTATGATGTGTCACACTTCTTACTCAGCATGTGACTCTCTTTGAACTGTCGTCTGTTTAGTCGGAATAGCTCAAAGGCTTAAAATGAGCTTCCATGGACCAGAGAAGTTCAGCATGTATTCGTCACTTTTGCCTTTGCTCAACAGACCTTTAACTGCTCTTATACTCTATCAGAACACACACAAATTAAATTAACTGAGTTTTGGAGGAGGTTCAGGAATTAAATCTGACTGCATCGAGAGGTTTGCAGTGGACATGCAGCACGTGCTGTTGCCCTCCTCTGCGTCAAGTGTGCGTTGACCAGCAGAGGCCCTGCGCCTCGCCTCTGCCTCTGCTGCGTCAAGTGTGCGCCGGGCCTAAAGGGCCGCTTCTGACCGCAGCGCCATCATGGGACTTCTTACGGAACTGCTGGAAAACCTCCCTCTCTGCACCCCTGAGCGTAGGACTGGGCCCTTACGGAGGTTTCCTGTTTGTATATATTTGTCTGTGGCAGCAGACCCAAGGCCGGGGGGGGGGGGGGCGGCGGCGGCGGATGCGTGGATGCGCGGGGGGGGGGGGGGGGGGGAGTGAACGTGTGGTGTGGAGCAGCCGAAAGGCTGATAAATTGCTTCTGAATAATCAACACACCTGACCGTGATATAAGAGATGGGACGTGCTAGCTGCAAAGGACCCTTTGCAAGAATCCTCTGTATGCATAAGTGTAGGGATGGGCTAAACTGTGATTTTCCGATATCAGTGATTTCTGTGACTGCTACTTTTAGATATCTGTGATTCTTTGTTGCGATTTGTCACTGTTTACAATCGCAGTGTACAAATCCTCGACATGTATCCTTCCGCACTCTAACTGCGATTTCGGTGACACTGAATACTAATCTGTGATTTCTGCTACTGATATTGCTACTTCTGCGATTTCTGCTACTTCCGTGACTTAGGCGATGTGTGTGGCAAATGCAATATATATCATCCATAACAGATTCCTCGTCCTACATGCAAATATATTGACGCTCCATTTGCGTGTAATGTTCGGATTATTTACACATCGACAAATGTCAATTAGTCTTCTAAAAGCTATTTCAGTGTTTGGTGTGTAATGTATAGGTTAAAGTGAGGTTATTCGCAAGTAATGTGTAATAGAAATTGGCAAGTAGGCCTATAGTCTACCTTAACAGAAAGATTGGGCAGATTAGCAACTGTCTGCAACGAAAGTGCTATGTTATTACCTGTAGAATGTATTAACAGATTTTTTCTTAACTTTGTGTGATATAAGTCACTTACCAATTTGAAAGAGCTTATAAGTAAATGTGAAATACACCGTGAGTAACTTCTGAAACTTCTTTTTTCCCTTTAAAACCTATATGTATCACTACATATTCTGCCGAATAACTATAGATAAGAGCTTGAGTTATATTTTACTAATCGATGTGCGACCTAGTGTGCTAATGTTTACAATTAAATCTTCATTTTATAAGACTTTTTAATTTAATGACTGTACAGGGTTACACACAATAAACCTTACAACCACAGATTAACAATAACAATTATTTATTTTATAATAAAATATTATTTCCATAATTCTATGTGATTTAGATCTCTAGGATCATTCATCGTTCGTTGCCAACATAAGCACACTATGCCACCACTGCAGTACACAAAAGTTTGAATAATACTGAACGATCCGATACCACCCATCTGGTTTCACTCATGTCATCACAGGACGGAATGTACAAAAAGGAAAAAGACAGAAAGCAACATTCCTAAACCTAAAACAAATCTGATAAAATAAAACTTTTCATTACGCGAAAAACTTGTTTATTTTCAAGTGTAATATTTTTATAGAATACTCAAAGATCCAAGTTTACTCCTATATCGCAGTACTTAACATAGTCCACACAGAAAATGAAGTTGGCCTACTATTAAACATTTCGTAAAATTACTTACTTGACCGCTTGATACCAACACCCTTGGAATTTTTATTTTATGTACGATGTATAATGTATGCAGAAATATTCGTCGAAACCAGATTTTCAATGTAAGATACGTATTCTGAATTCGCATAATAGTTGTAGGTTCTATGACGAAAAATGATTTTAAACAGGGATCAAGTCCGTAATACAATATTTATTTGGCATTCATATTTGTTGTCTTTACCAACTATAACCTAAAAACATACATGCCAGGCTTTGCTTCACAACATGTAAATGCTGCCGCCAGGTAAAATAGTGCCACTAAGTGTAAACATTTTCACAAAGAAAACTATCTTCTTGCTTATTAAGTCGACAACATCCCTAAAGAACACACGAGTGAAAGTACGACAGTTGGCCAACAAGTAGCACAAGGCGGAATATTAAATGCTATTCTCAGTTGCTACTTGCGACTCTTAATCGCGACTTTTCATTGAAATCGCAGTTTGGACCAGTGCGGACGTTCGAGCTCACTGGTTTGAGCCGACGGCGTTCGACCAACACATATACACAAAAATCCACACAAACGAGGCAGACGGCAGGAAGCTAGAAGTACCAATCTCGGCCAACAGATGGCAGGCGGCAAAGTCTAAACTGCTCCTCTTAGTTGCTACTTGCGACTCTTAAACGCGAATTGTCACTGAAATCGTAGGTAGGCTCTATAGCCTGCCGAATGCAAAGATCAGTACAAACTTCGACCGACAGATGGCAGAGTGCAAATTGCTTCTTGCTGCACTTAATTGCGACTTGCTACTTTTAGTTGCTACTGCGCTTCTTAACTGCGACTGAAATCGCAGTCAGATTCCGTAAAGTTGCGACTGTAAAAGATGCTACTTCTAATTCACCGTGACTCTTTAACAGATACGCGATTTTCGACCCATCCCTACATAAGTGTATGACAGTGCATGTAGTATGATGTTTGACGCAGGTGATTGTGGTTACCAAATAGTGCAACTTTCCATGTGTAAGACTTGATTTAAATGCTTAAGTTGTGGACGAGCTGTTAGCGGCTCAAAGCTGGCCAGATTGTCACTACTTCGTCCACAGTAATGGGTGTGTCTAGAAAGTGTCATATGGCGTTTTAAACAGGCGACTGGAGGTGGAAATCCTGTGCGAAATCATGTCTATGATAGAAAATGCTTCACGGAGATGCAAGAGTGTGATACGCGGCAAAAAGCAAAGGATATCTTAATCGTATGCAGCCGGCTGCAACCGTTACCCGCACTCATGTGACTCTTCGAATCATTTCACAGCGATTAAATCAAGCTGGTTTGTGTGCTCTGAAATCTGCCACATTTACTATGAAAATCGTACGTTGCCATGGATCTGTGTTTCGGACATGTTAGCTGGATGCAAAAACTAACGACGGAAATCGGTCTGTTGCACAATTAGCATTGTTCGCGGAAAACATTCGACGTCACTTTCAGCAGGAGCGTCTGTTTCTGCATTTACCATCGAGTCAACGAGGTGTTCTCGCCGTCTTGGTGCTATGAACAACGGATTTGTACACCAAAATGGAACTATTGCCTTACGCATCGCCATACTGGTCCCGCACCTGCCGGTATTATTGTTTGTGATAGTACTGGATTCCACTCCCGCACCCCGCCCTAATACGCATTAACCAGCCAACATTACAACTCAGAGCTTTTGGGGGCTGTTGTCTTCCCACATCGTAGCAACTTGCCGAGCGCCACATTGCAAAAGAGTAAGGCCTTGACCACACGTAACACACATTGTTTATGACTTGTTCGGCGGGACAGATGACCTATATAGTAAGGCCACTTACACACACACACACACACACCCACACACACACACACACACACACCAACAAAAACAACCCACCAACTTGTCTAGCGAACATGGGTTTGTATTGCTGGCTCTCGGAAAATGTTCCAGTTGATGATAGAACTGCCGGCCGCGGTGGCCGAGGAGACTGAGGCGCTCCAGTCACGGTCTGCACGGCCACTATGGTCGGGGGTTCGAATCCCCCCTCGGCAATGGATATTTGTGCCGTCCTAGTTCGTAAGTAGTTCATAAGTAGTTTGTAAGTTTAGGGACTGATGACCCCGTAGTTAAGTCCCATAAGCTCTACAAACATTTGAACATTTGAATTTTTGATGATAGAACTCCTCTCGGCGCTACACCGTGTCAACATTAACAATACGCGCAAGTAGCATGTTCAAAAAATATTCAAATGTTGGTAAAGCTTATGGGACTTAACTACGAACTACCTTATACTAAAGACAGCACAAACATCCAGGCCCAAGGGGGGATTCGAACCCACGACGGGGAACGGCCTATCGCATCGTAGCATAGCGCCTCAATGCGCTCGGGCGCTTCGCCGCGGCACAAGTAGCATGGACTGCCGTACTTCAGCAACATAAAGAGAACGTCTCCGATACAATGCCGAGGCGTGGAACTGTGGCTACTGCAAGCAATGGCAGCAATACTGTTTTCATTATCTTCCTCACTTCACATCGGGCTGTAATGTCATCTTTGTACCAGCTACCTCTCAGATAAACTGGTCTACGATACCTTCGGTTCTGTTGGGTGCTGCAGTTTTTATAGGCAGTAATGTAGTAAAACGGTAGTACAATCTTCCACTGATTGTGTCTATTCTATGTTTGTCCTTCGGTCTTCGTGCAATCGTCTTTAAAACCTGGAAGCTATTTACGAAATTTACATAGTGTTCAGACGGCTGCAATATGTGTGTGTGTGTGTGTGTGTGTGTGTGTGTGTGTGTGTGTGTGTGTGTTGCACGATAATTGTGTAGGTCAGTGGCGGTGTCGGACGGCAAGGGGCCCTATTCTGTATCTTTCGTACCGTTCGGTTCGGTGTGTTTTTCTCGGTGGTGACGTCAATTTCGATTCGGTAGCGAAAATGATTATTCTGTAAGCTTCTGCGGCCTGCTACTGTCCGAAACGGCCACCGAAATTTCGAGCGCTGCACCGAAAGTCGCTGAGGCTTCGAGAAGGCCGTTTCGTTTGTTTCGGCGGGCTTGTATTGCGAAGATAAATTTTATTTTAGCAATTCTGTGTGGATTTAAATAATGAAACATCTGTCGTTTTTAATTAATAAGTAAATTAAAAAAGTTAATTTTCAAGGTTGTTCGCAAATATTATCAGAATATTTTGTTAAAATTGCTAGCGTTCTAGTGCTTAATATGACGAAGTAGCACTTCTGTAAACTATTGAAATAAACTTTTTTTTAATTCGCGTCTCGGAAATGCCTTTAATGCGCCGTTTCACTTACCCTGCAAAGTCTCATATTACGAAAGTGTAAATACGAAATCCATGAAATACGGCGTCACCTTCGTTCTCGCGATTCGCAAAGCTGTCGTCTCGTTTTTGGCAAATTTTCGTGGTTTAGGCGACAAGTTGTGCTGAGAGATGATGTAGATTGTGATGCTGCTGGTGGCAAAACAATTTTTTCCCCGTTCGGCGTTTTTCGGCGCTTTCTGGCGGCGCCTCAAGTGCAGCCCGGGCCACAATGGCGAGCATTTCCACTCGCCTCGCCGCCGAGGACAGGCACTACGTCTGCGCAAACGGTTCCCTAAAACTGTCAAATGTGTACCTCCTGTAACTGCGTGCTGTATTTCATAGAAACCGTATATCGTTTTAATACTGTTACCGAAAACTGGAATTACCGCCTCGGTGAAGTCCTATATCTGGGTATGACATTTCAGCTGCGACTGGGGCGCCGTACTGTGGTGCGCGCGGCTGTTCGCCGTCTGGGCTTAGAGTCCTCCCTCGGGCATGGGTGTTTGTGTTATCTTTAGGTTAGGTTACCTTTGTTTAAGTAGTTTATAAGCTACGGAGTAATAACCCAGCAGTTGAGTCATAGATTTACAAACATTTTAACATTTTTATATGGCATTTCATGCGTAACAGCTGCTAAAGCGTCAAAGTTTAAAGTCATTTCAAAGTTGTTTCAGAAGAGTAGCGATTTTCAGATACCTCCACTAACAAACCGGATAGCAGTTCTGTCGAAATATTGTGCCCGGACGTCAGCGAAGAGTCCATTACCATCGAATGAACCAAATACATACATATGTTGATAATATAATTTTCTGGCCAGAAAATCAAACTGGGAAGTAAATGTAGTGTAAAGTACAAACAAAACAGTATGAGTTGATACTATAGATCAAAGCTCTGGAACCTAAACAGCTTTCTCGTTAACACTAGGAACATTCCGTTAGCTTAAGACTACAAGATTAATGGGGAATATCTGGAGCACTTCCTACGGCGTAAGTATAGAGATAATGAAAAGAAGAAAAAAATCGTAATGAATGTGGTGAGAACGTAAAGGTATGGCAGAGGAAGGATGAAAGAAACATATTTGGGAAGATTCTGCAGAAGTGAATCTAAAAAAGAAATAGCCTGTGAAATTACGGTTTTGCCGATTCTAGAGTACTGTTCCTGTGTGTGAAATGTCTGCCAATACACTTGACAAACATCGAAGAACTTGCGAAACCTGTTGTTAGGACCGTAACAGGTGATACACAGCATACGAAAGTTCCAAGAAGAAGAGCCCAATCTCAATTGTATGCCCCATAATGAACGTATCATCTACCCATACTAACGAGGTCCTCCAAGCGTTCTGGACATAAGAGGTTTCAATAACTTACCTGACTTACAGAACAATTACTGGAAGTTGCTACCTTCACAAAAATCTAGGATAGTTCGTACGGAGCGTTTTAAAGGGGAAGGATAACACCAAACTAATTGTGGCCAAGGCATATGTCAGACTTCCATTGAAAGAATCCTAAGGAAGTGCTTTCCCTCAACAAAGAACATGAATTAATATTAATAATGAACTAAAACGCTGCTATTTAATGATATTGATTTGAACACGACGGTTCCGTTCCGGCATACACTGTCATTTTCAAGTGCCGGTTATGTCTAGATGGCCTGACATACAAAAGACATCTAAGGCGTCTCTAATAGACTGTCAAATGTGGTTGGTACTTTTACTTCTGATTTTGTACTTTGACAGTTACAGCCACGATGTCGTATTTTTACAAAGCATGCTGACCTTTACCACGCTGCGGGCCCTATCGAATATAAAAAATCTTGTTCGTCAGTCTTCATTTCTCTCGTCATGACGGAGCGAGGTGGCTCAGTGCTTATCACAATGGACTCGAATTCGGGAGGACGGCGGTTTAAGTCCACCTCCGGCCATGGAGATTTACTTTAGACAAATGTTAGGGTGTATTTTTATTATTATTATTGTCCATAATTATCCAAAAAATCCGAGTGTAATTTACGTCTCTAATGACTTTGCTGTCGACGAGACGTTAAACCCTAATATTCCTTCCTTCATCTACCCGTATCCGTGGAAGTTTACTGCACGAATCAAGATAGTGGACCGATGGACGTTTCATTAATTGAAAATTGCAACTGCAATTGGAACCACAGTAACGGAAATATATTTATCATATAATACACATTTGAAAGATATTTTGCAAAGTTGACAATCTTTCTCAGTTCTCATATTCATATATCAGTACTTATATTCATTCTTAGATTAATTTTTACATTCTAATATTTAGTATTCAACCAATATTTGCGCATTTCCTTGGATGTTATCGACCGTAGAAGCATTACAAACGTGGAAATTCACATTACCATGAGCATTGCGCAGAGGCAGGTTTGCCAGTATCACATTTCTTGGCATGAATCTCACTTTGGAAAGAAACGCTGTTGACATCAAGCATGGTATTTGACTATACATTACAGGAATTTCACCAACAAGGATTTCAAATAATTTTCTCATTCATTGATTTTTTTTTTAATTTCATTTTTATTGATTCCCCAGACAGACATTTAGTAAACGACTCAGGACGTTATTTCAATATACAGTGATATGGCAAGATGGAAAAATAATAAAACAGAAACTCTGTTTGGAGTGCCGTGTATGAAGCCGCGAGGCTAGCTGCTATACTACCAGTTCGACAGAGCTTGTCAGACGCTAAAAGGCACCACAAATTCCTGTCTGTCACTTCTCATAAAATTTCGAGGAACTATGGGTAACTCGAGACACATGTTCGCTTATTGTGACTCCTCTTCCACTAGGCGAAGTTTCCTAGAAATTGGGTTATGGAACTTGTCCTGTACGCCCCATCAGTCAACGTCAGCAGCTGACGCAGCGAGAGAGGCCATCTCTACTCCTAATATTTAGAGAGCCTACGACCATCGAGGAGCCGACCAATATGCCGCTTAAAGACGGTGAAGATTAATTCAGAGTGTTAATAGACTACACGATGGTTACCAGCAATTTTTATTTTTAATATTTCGCGAACCATATGCGATTATAGCTGTAAAAAAGGAAAAAAGTACGTAAAGCTCCCTCCGCCACACATCAAAGTTATTTTCCGGAGTATAGATGTAGAGTTGATAGCCCGTCAAAAATTAATCGGTGTTAATTAAATGCATATCAGTTTCAAAACTTTTGACTGTACACGTGCCGGCCGCGGTGGCCGAGGGGACTGAGGCGCTTCAGTCACGGTCTGCACGGCCACTACGGTCGGGTGTTCGAATCCCCCCTCGGGCATGGATATTTGTGCCGTCCTTAGTTTTAGCTAGTTCATAAGTAATTTGTAAGTTTAGGGACTGATGACCCCGTAGTTAAGTCCCATAAGAACTACAAACATTTGAACATTAAACTGTACACGTGCTCGCCGTGGAGGTTCGAGTCCTCCCTGGGGCATGGGTGTGTGTGTTGTCCTTAGGTTAGTTTACCTACGTTTAAGTAGTTTGTAAGCTACGGACTGATGACCAAGCAGTTTGGTCCGATAGATTTACAAACATTTGAATTTGACTGTACACGAGAGTTCAGTCTAGATATTTCATTCTATCAGGAACCTCACAGAAGTGTCTTCGTACGTAGTTTAATAATCATTATCAGTTTTTGCTTATGGTAGAAGAATGAGTCCTCACTACAATTGAAATTAAATATTGTATAGCCAAGAACACAGATTTATTTTCATTTTCATTGACGACCGGTTTGGCCACTGATAAGACGTTATATTTATATTGCCGCTGAAGAGCTAGCCATTATGGCTGATGAATATGAAAATAGTAAGTCAAACATAAAACGAAATATATACATTGTATTTCGCCATTGTACAATGACTTGTCGGTGCGTCTCCACGTGATGTACAGCAGCGAACTCCAATGAATCTACTTTGTTTTATTTTTTACTTAGTATTTGTACATTCATCAGTTGTAATGTCTCTCTCTTCAGCAGCAATATAAATGTAACGTATTATCAGTGGCCAAAAGATAGTATCTTAGCGAGCCAAAACAGGTCGTCTATGAAAATAAAAATAATTTTGCGATCTTGGCAAACCAATACTTCATTTTAATATTCATTATCAGATGGAAACATTATTGAACCAATTTTACTTGTGAAAATTCTGCTTTTATTGTAGGTTTGCCGGCCACGTTGGCCGAGGAGACTGAGGCGTTCCAGTCACGATCTACACGGCCACTACGGTCGGGGGTTCGAATCCCCCCTCGGGCATGGATATTTGTGCCGTCCTAGTTCGTAAGTAGTTCATAAGTAGTTTGTAAGTTTAGGGACTGATGACCCCGTAGTTAAGTCCCATAAACTATACAAACATTTGAACATTTTTTATTGTAGGTTTCTTGGAAAAAAGTGTGACATTTTGTTATGTCTATTTTTAGATCATTTCCTGGAAAAGTAAATATTTCTGAATCATACAAACTATTCGTCTTACTTATATGTAAATGTTTTGCGTTATGATTGTAATGAAGATCTCTCGGGGCTAATGCAGTACATGTTCGCCGACACACACGGGCAGGCAGTATGTCAACATGTTCTGACAGCCCGGGAACTGTAATCTAGCTGTGGGGTTGCGTGACCGCTTTCACAAATTACTGTGTAATTTACTCTTCCAAATAATGCTCTCAAGAAATCCGCGTACAAAACTGATTTACGTATCAGTCTATTGCGTGTTTATTTTATCCCTCATACTCAAGTTTAGCCACTACGCTTCATCGTAAAAAGTATTATTTATCTATGTTTTCTTAATTATTTCATTTGTGAGATTAAAAAAAATCTATCAATGCGCCACACATACTAGGCATACTGAAATATGTAATAAAACTGTACGATACTCTTGGAAGCATAATAATAGTTACATTTATGCAGAAATCTACCACACAGTCACAACTCTCAACGTTCTGTTATTCCAACCTGATGTAGGAGCGGTTAAAATAATTTCGTAGAGTAATAGTGAATACTATGTGCTAAGGATGGGTAGCTATCTCTCTCAGAATTTATTAAACGGTGAAATATTCCGTCACGTAATACAATGTCACAAGGGAATGAGAAATGAACACCGGTTTCAAAACCTAGGCCTTATTTGTAGCCTTTTTCAGCCCACTCAAGTATGCAGAAATAATCAACGAACATTTAATTTCCTATGGAAATAACGGCATTTCCGTTAGAGGAATAAATTTGATTAGCTGAGCGAGTGAGCACGAATGTAGTTTGTCGCCATGTGGTACTACACGATTCCGAACATTTATAACGTAGCACACAATATTCACATGACCGTTTAAACATTCATAGAAGCGCAAATAAAGCTTACAGTACTTAATTGAATTTTACACCGCTGCTGGACAGAACATGATGATAATATCAAAAAGGAACAATTTCCTGATCTGCAAAACTTATTTATTCGTCACAAACCGGCTTCCGGCTTCTCAGACCATCATCATGTAGTAAACATGTTTTCAAAGATGTTACTATATGTGGTACAGTTTATACTGCGTTAAAATTCATTTTAATTTTTTATTGATCTTGTGTTTTCCATTGTGGACACATTCATGACACTCTTTTTACTCAAAAATGAATTGCTGTACTTAACTTCGGTGTCTAAAACAAACGTGAAAACTGCCGGTCGAGAAACATTACCCAGTTTCAAAAGATGCGCAAGATAACTTCAAGTAACTTAGGATAGTGGCCCACATATAAATTTGTAGAGAACTCTACTCATTGCCTATTATTGTCTTCATAGAATTTTAGTCATTCTGATTTAGTAAGAACATTTTGTATCCCATGCTCTCTTAAGGTTTATCAATTTTTATTTTTTATTTATTATTTTTTATTTATTTATTTATTTACTTATTTTACTCGCGTTATTCAGTGTGTTTTGAACTTCGCTAGTTGTAAGCTTGTGTGTGTTGACGAAGGCTATTGTCTTGTGAAAAACAGCCAATTTCTTTCGCACATGCCTTTGTCTTATCATAGTATTTAATGCATGGCAGACGAAGAAACATTTACTGAAACATGGTATATCACAGCAAGCATCCTCGAATTTGCTTCGATTGTGCTAGAAAACAAATCTTCAATTAAACAAACATGCAAGCTACAGGGTCATCTCCATGTCAGGTCGACGGTCTTTACCTGAAATCGATTGTATACAGTGTACCGCACATTTTAAGTCTATGAACACAAAAGACAGTAGCGTGTTTCCCAAATGAACAACTCCAAAATGGTTATCGTTCGTAGTTGTTTGTATACGACATACCTGTTTACATTCCATAACATTAGCAGTGAAACCGACATGTGTAATGCGCTCCCATCAGCTAGAAACTAGACATCTTTGGTTCTAACCTGGATACATTAAGACAGTCTTTTCCTCATGATGAATTTCAAGTAGTTAACTTCGGTTTTTCGACGTGATGTCAGTTTCTCTATTCCATTCTAATGAGAACTAGTTAATACGTTTTGGTCATAGATGACATGATCGACGTCGTGAAATAGTTCTTCCGTTACAGTTGGCTTCCTTCGGTAGCCTAAAATTTTCGAGGTCCTCATTTCGTGTAAAAGCAAAGTCGTCTTCCCCAGCTGCGCTCATTAAAACTTCCCAGGCGACAGACCCCCAAGTGGAAAATTTTCCGTATGGCTCGCTGCAGCTTCTGTTGGATATTTACCGGTTGGTCGTGCACAGGTTCGTCCGAGTACTCTAGTTCTACGAACACACTCTCTCTCTCTCTCTCTCTCTCTCTCTCTCTCTCTCTCTCTCTCTCTCTCTCTCTCTCTCTGCTTTGTTGCCAGTTGGTCTTTTCCATTCTTTCATTAACTAGGCTAACGGAAACAGGGACAATGATATCGTAAAATACTGTTGGTAGTGCTTTGATATTCAAAATAGTTACTGGTCTTTATTATTTTGTCAAGTTGGCTCAACCACATAGATCGTGTATAAAACACTATAATATGACGCGTTTCAAGGATCAAGCCCTCATCATCAGATAAAATATACAAGAATCTTTAAAACCCGAGACAAATAAAATCTAAAACGTAATAAAAGAAAACGTGGTTACTTCCCTTGTAACCGTGTCTCCGTAGAAAGCTCCTCAGCATACTGTGCTTCGTCAATATTAAAAACAGTCCCCAGTACTGGCGGCGCATAGCACTAGTGAAGCGCACGGAGTCAACAACACGAGTGGGACGCACGTATGAACATGAAAACAAAGACCTCTAAATGCCAAAGATCATCCACAAGGCAGTGGGTACATTCGGGTGTACAGTAAGACAGAGGTTGAAATTTACGTTGACGATACTTTCCTATTGATAGATGGAGGTGAAACTGAAATTAGTGGAATAGTTAATAAATTTAACAGCCTACATGAGAAAATCGAATTTACCGTTGAACAAGAGAAGGATGGCACACTTCAGTTCCTTGACCTTAACATTACGAAGCAGGATGGCAGACACGTATTTTAAGTATATAGGAAACCTACAACTACCGACATTCTAATACATAACAGCTCTTGTCACCCTAATGGCCAAAAACTTTCTGCCCTACGCTGTTTAGTCGATAGAGCCTTCAAAGTGCCAATGAATGAAAAAGACAGAACCACTGAATTTAACATTATAAGACAGCTTGCTAAGGCGAATGGTTACCATGAAAACATAGTTAATAACCTAATACGAAAGAAACAACGTGCGAAATCATATACAAATTGCACAGATAATATCAAGAGGGTAATGGTTCCATATTTTGGTAATCTGTCTCACCCCTCAGGGGCTCAGCATTTATTTGCTGAGTACGGGCTTGGCGAACCCGGGGTCCTGAGCCGTGGGCTGTGTCGCGCCAACAGTCCGCTACACCGTAAGCTCTGTGCGTGCTTCAACGACCATCGTTCGGCGCGACGGTGGAACGTTGGACGTTTCAGAGCCCGGGGATCTTGGCTTAATCGCCCGGGTCGCGAGGACGGTACAAACCTCTATAAAAAAACCCTCAATCTCAAGGTGTGCTACGTGCCGAGGAGATGCATGGCTGTTGGCATGGCTGTTGAGGTTGAACAGCCGCTAGCGAGCAACCTCTGAGGAACCTGCCGCACCTCAGTTGTATAAGGCTTACCCAGGCAAGCGGGGCTCTGTCTGGGTGGACGCTTATTTCCCTAGCTGCTCGTGGGAACACCATGAAACGAACACGAAACGTTGGCGGACGTACAACCGCCGTCTCTAAGCGCGGTAGAAGTGAATACAATGCTACGCAGTATGACCCCCAAACGTTTCCTTCCCTGTCTACACCGTGGGAGGAACGTAGGGCCAAAACGCAAGGTGAGGCTTATGCCCCTAAGTATTTAGTGTGTACGAGAACAGATGGGGAATCTTTCATGTCCACAAAGCCAATGTTCTTTGTGGAACATTTGGAAGATAAATATGGAGAGGTCGATGGTCTGTCGAAGATGCGATCTGGCTCAGTTCTCATAACGTCATCCCCGGCCCAGTCACGGGCTTTGCTAGCCTGTGACAAGCTGGATGATGTTTCCGTTAGCATTACGCCACATAAGAGCTTAAATATGGTCCAGGGTATCATATTCCACAGGGATCTCCTGTTGCAATCTGACGACGAATTACGAGCTAACTTGGAGCGGCGAGGTGTGCATTTCATCCGGCGCATCTATTGGGGTCCGAAGGACAACAGCGTAGCCACCGGTGCCTTCATCTTGGCTTTCGAGGGCGATTCATTGTCTGAGAAGGTCAAGGTGATGGTCTACCGGATCGACGTAAAGCCCTACGTCCCTCCCCCTATGCGCTGCTTCAAGTGCTGGAGGTTCAGTCATATGTCCTCCCGATGTGATGCCAACCCAACATGTCGGGAGTGCGGGCGTGCATCCCACCCGGACGCCCCCTGTACCCCACCTCCAGTTTGCGTCAATTGTAACCAGCAGCATTCTCCGTGTTCTCCCAACTGCTGTGTACTCCACAAGGAGCGTAAGATCATGGAGTACAAGACCCTGGACCGGCTGACATATGCAGAGGCCAGACGTAAGTATACAAAGCTCCATCCTGTGACCATGACCACCTCATACGCCTCTGTAGCTTCCCCATCGATCTCCAGACCACCTGTACCATCAATGGCAGCGGGCCCCCAGGCCCGAACCACTGCACCTGCACCCTTGGCAGTTAAGGCGCCACTCCTTCGGTTGCTCCTACACTCTTCACGTTGGGAGCAACAGATAAACCATCTCAGGGGACGTCGGTCCCCACTCCACAGCTGGAGAAAAAACAGCCTTCTCCGGCTCCTCTCGCCCGGAAGGGGTCCCATGGGACACTCCCTTCCGAGGCTTCTCCTCGTGGGAAGGTGGATCCCAGCAAATGGCTGAAGGATCCCCCGGCTGCTGATCGAAGGGCCTCCTGCTCTTCGTCAGCTCCTGCCGCCCCGTCTGAGAAGCCCCCACGGCCCTCAACACCGAAAGGCCAGCGAGAGGGCAAGAAAAAGGAAAGAAAGAAGGAGGATTCTTTGGTGGCTTCCAAGCCACCCATACCCACATCCTCTGCCTCAGAGGATGAGGTCGAGATCCTCGCTTCCGCTGAGGATCTCGCACTTCTTGATTCACCCGACCATAGGAGATCTGCACAACCAGAATCACCTGATTCTATGGTCATAGATTCTGTTGAGCCTGACCATCAGGCAGCAGACGCTCCTATGGAATGATCTTCTTTTCTTTTTCTTTTATGGCTTTCGAACGTGGAGAACGAATGATTCTCCAGTGGAATTGCGGCGGCTTCTTTAGTCACCTGGCTGAGCTGCGACAACTACTGTCCAGCTACCTGGCATTTTGTATCGCCCTACAGGAGACATGGTTTCCAGCACAGCGCACCCCTGCCCTCCGTGGGTATCGGGGCAACTACCGCAACAGGACCCTTTATGACAGGGTATCTGGCGGTGTCTGCCTGTATATCCTGGACTCTGTCCCCAGTGCCCCCGTGCCACTCACCACCACTCTTGAGGCAGTGGCTGTCAGAATCCGGGTAACGCAGGAATTAACTGTCTGCAGCTTGTACCTTCCTCCGGATGAGGCCGTGTCCCTCAACGCCCTTACTGCGCTGGTCTCCCAACTTCCTCCACCATTCCTCCTCTTGGGGGACTTTAACGCCCACAACCCTTTGTGGGGTGGGCTCCAGACCACAGGCCGCGGTAGGGACGTTGAAACGTTATTGGCGCAACAAGACCTTTGCCTCCTGAATACAGGTGCCCCCACGCATTTTAGCGTGGCACAGGGCACGTATTCAGCGATCGACCTCTCCGTCTGCAGCCCCAGCCTTCGACCACACCTCAGTTGGCGTGTGCATGAGGACCTGTGTGGCAGCGACCACTTCCCACTCTTTGTGTCGCTCCCTCAGTACCAAGCTGCAGACAGCTTACCCCGTTGGTGTCTCCGTAGGGCTGACTGGGCAGTCTATGCTTCAACCGCTGTCATATCTGCACCAGTTCCCGATGACATTGACAATGCAGTCCAGCAGGTGACTGATAGTATTGTCATGGCCGCTGAGGTAGCAGTTCCACAAACCACAGGTTCCACTAGGCGTAGGTCCGTGCCTTGGTGGACACGGGAGATTGCTGAGGCTATCCGGGAACGTCGGCGAGCGCTCCAGCGCCATCGACGCCACCCATCCGTGGAGAATTTGGTGGCCTTTAAACGGCTCCGTGCGCGTGCTCGACGACTAATACAGCAGAGCAAGCAGTATTCCTGGGAGCGGTATGTAGCCAGTGTCGGCTCCCGCACCCCCTGACTCAGGTATGGACGCAAGTCCGACGCGTCTTTGGATACCGCCCGCCTACAGGAATCCCATCCCTCACCATCCAGGGTGTGCTCTGCACGCTCCCGACAGCTATCGCCGAGCATATGGCAGAGCACTACGCACGATGCTCTGCGACTGTCACTTACAGTGCCGACTTCCGCTCCCTCAAAGAGCGGGCCGAGCGGAAACAGTTATCCTTCCGCACTCGTCGTCAGGAAGTATACAACCATCCGTTTAGCGAGTGGGAGTTCCGAACTGCCCTTGCAGCGTGTCCTGATACAACTCCAGGACCAGATAGGATTCACAGCCAATTTCTCCGACACCTTTCACCAGAGTTTCAACGCTGCATCCTCGCCCTGTTTAACCATCTATGGGCAGAGGGCACTTTCCCGTCGCAGTGGCGGGAAAGCACTATCATCCCGGTGCTGAAACCTGGTGCAGATCCCCTGGTGGCTGATAATTACCGTCCGATCAGCCTCACCAACGTTCTCTGCAAGCTCTTCGAACGTATGGTGAGTCGGCGGCTTATGTGGATCCTAGAAGAGCGCGGACTCCTTGCTCCGCAACAGGGGGGCTTTCGCCAGGGCCGTTCTACCATTGACAACCTTGTGTCACTGGAGTCGGCCATTCGCACTGCCTTCGCTAGGCGTGAACATTTAGTTGCTGTATTTTTCGACCTTCGAAAGGCGTATGACACCACCTGGCGCCACCATATTTTAACAACTCTTCATGACTGGGGCTTACGGGGTGCCCTTCCTATTTTTATTCGCAATTTCCTCTCCCACCGCTCATTCCGGGTGAGGGTTGGGGCATCTTTTAGCTCCCCCCGTATTCAAGAGAACGGTGTCCCACAGGGCTCCGTCCTCAGTGTCCCGTTGTTTTTAGTGGCAATTAACGGTCTTGCTGCGGCTGTGGGGTCATCAGTCAGTTGCTCACTGTTCGCCGATGACTTCTGCCTGTATTTCAGCTCCGTTAGCATCGGCGTAGCTGAACGACGGCTGCAGGGTGCCATCCGAAAGGCCCACTCATGGGCCTCTACTCTCGGATTTCAGTTCTCCGCACAGAAAACACGCGTGATGCACTTTTGTCGCCATCGGGTAGTTCACCCTGACCCAGAGCTCTACTTGGGTGGTGAACTACTTCAGGTCGAGGAAACACATCGCTTCCTGGGCTTGGTCTTCGATGCCCGGCTGACTTGGGTGCCACACCTACGCCAGCTGCGACAAAAGTGTTGGCGGCATTTAAATATTCTTAGATGCCTCAGCCATACTGGATGGGGAGCAGCACGTTCCACCCTTCTTCAGCTCTACAAGTCACTTATTCTGTCTCGGCTTGAATACGGGAGCTTGGTTTATGACTCAGCAGCCCCTTCTGCCTTGCTGGTCCTAGACACCGTCCACCACACAGGTGTGCGTCTCGCAACGGGCTTTTCGCACCAGTCCCGTAACGAGCCTTCTAGCTGAAGCTGGTGTTCCCCCTTTGCGGTATCGCCGGCAACGGTTGTTGGTGAGTTATATTGCCCGGGTTCATGCTTCACCCCGTCATCCGAATCACAGGCTTCTCTTCCCACTTTCTGCACTCCCTTCCCCACGACGTCGGCCCAGGTCGGGTCTCCCGATTGCGGTCCGCGTCCGTTCCCTTCTACTTGATTCCTTACCCCTTCCTCCACCTTACCATTACTCCCCTCGTATCCCCCCCCCTGGAAAATTCCTCGCCTGGAGCTTCGGTTGGACTTGTCCCGGACTCAAAGGCCTCTATCTCACCACTGGTCCTCCGTCGCCGGTTCTATGCACTGCTTGACACTTTTCCTGGAGCACACATTATTTATACGGACGGTTCTTTAGTCGATGGCCATGCTGGATATGCCTTTATCTATGGTGACCACATCGAACAGCGGTCATTGCCTTGTGGAAGCAGCATCTTCACCGCAGAACTGGTCGGTATTTTGAGAGCTCTTGAACACCTCAGAGCTCGCCCCATGGGGTCGTTCGTCATCTGCAGCGACTCCCTGAGTGGCTTACAGGCCCTAGACCAGTTTCTACCGAAACACACAGTGGCGCGAGCAATTCAAGATGCTGTCTTTGCCCTTGGCGAGTCAGGCCGTTCTGTCACCTTTGTCTGGACTCCGGGCCACATAGGTATACCGGGCAATGAACGCGTCGATGAGCTGGCCAAGCAGGCCACCACTTCGCGGTCCCTGGATATTGGCCTCCCAGTTTCAGACTTCCAAACCCAGTTGACCCGCAAGGTCCTTCGGGTTTGGAATTCTGAATGGGCAGATTCGACTGAACCGAATAAGCTCCGTGCTGTCAAGCCGTCTACTGCTGCATGGAAGAGGGCTTCTCGCAGGGAGTCGGTTGTCCTTTGCCGGCTCCGGATTGGGCACACGTGGTTGACCTATGGGTATCTCCTACGCCGTGAGTCCCCGCCCGTGTGTCGATGTGGTGTCGTAATGACAGTGGCCCATCTTTTGATGGACTGTCCGATTTTAGCCAACCTGCGGCATTCTTTTAATCTTCCAGACGCACTACCCTTAGTTTTAGGTGACGACGCCTCTATGGCTAACAAAGTTTTACGTTTCATCCGCGCTGCTGGTTTTTATGACTCGATCTAACGATAGGTGCTGTGGCCTGACATCTTAGGTCACCGCCAATCCAACTTTTTAACTTTTCACGTCCTTAGGAGTTCTTAGTGTGTGCAGTATGGCTGGCTCATCCTGTTTTTCTTTGTGATCAGACAGCCAAGGTACTCTGCTATCCAGTTTTATTCGTGACTTTCTTTTACTAATTGTGTGTGTCTTCGTTTTGTATTGTCAGTGGCTTGTCTATTGTTAACCTGCCCTTTTGTGCGGTGTCATTTTCAGGGCGTTATTTTATCTTTATTGACAGTTGAATCTCAGCTAGGAACAGGGGACTGATAACCTAGCTGTTTAGTCCCCTTAAAACAACCAACAACAACAATCTGTCTCAGAAAGTGGCCAACATACTAAAACCTTTTAAAGTAGAAGCTGCTTTTAAAACTAATAATACGTTACATCATAAATTACGAAATAACTTAAACCAAAAGACTGATAAATATGACAAAGCATGGGTTTATAAGATACAGTGTGGTAGTTGCAATGCCAGCTATATTGGTCAGACCGGTAGATCGTTTAAAGTTAGGTACAAGGAACACGTGGACGCCTTCCGACTTAACAATTTTGAAAAGTCCGCTGTAGCTGCCCATATCCGCGAAACTGGTCACCCATTAAAGCATATTGAAGATGACCTGAAGATTTTACATAAACAGGATAAGGGAAGAAAGTTAGATCTGCTAGAACAGCTAGAGATTACAATACAAAACGCAAAAAGCGACATTTCATTAAATGAACAAGTTCAAGGCAATGCATACAGCTTTTTTAAAAACTTTGTGGACCTATTATAACAAAAGTCGTTTATTTTAAATTTCAACCTCTGTCTTACTGTACACCCGAATGTACCCACTACCTTGTGGATGATCTTTGGCATTTAGAGGTCTTTGTTTTCATGTGCGCCCCACTCGTGTTGTTGACTCCGTGCGCTTCACTAGTGCTATGCGCCGCCAGTACTGGGGACTGTTTTTATTATTGACGAAGTACAGTATGCTGAGGAGCTTTCTACGGAGACACGGTCACAAGGGAAGTAACCACGTTTTCTTTTATTACGTTTTATATTTTGTCTCGGGTTTTAAAGATTCTTGTATATTTTATCTGATGATGTCTTGACCCTTGAAACGCGTCATATTATAGTGTTTTATACACGATCTATGTGGTTGAGCCAACTTGACAAAATAATTAAGCATACAACCACGACCTCAAATCAATAATGGATATAATTAAGTTACTGGTCTTCTTTCTTTACCGGTTCGAGAAAAACGTGCGGCTTACTATCACAATGATTTGCGTTACAATCGCATGTGTGAACCTTTGAACACTTCCCTTTGCAAAATCCCGCCACCAACTTGACTCCAGTACTGAAAGAACGCTGTTATCGCAGTTTGTAAAGTCAGCGTCAGTGTTTTTTTTACGTCAACAACTTTGTGTAGGCAAGGTCTTCTCACTGATGGCGGTGCATATTGTCTATTGCGTATCGACGATGCTAGCCCCTTCTAGATATAGTGCCTGTTTCCTAGAAAATATCATACATCTCCAGTAGTTCGCAGTGGTTACAGCAACCCTATTCCGTTTTTCTAATAAATAGATTGACTTCCAGCGCTGAGCTCATACGCAGAAATCGTCAGTCAGTAATTGTCTCATGTCATTAAATTAGTATCACTCTTAAGGCTATATTACTATGTCAAATAACTTTTGATTAATATTTTGTAGTGGAGTATCTCCGTCGATTGTAACTTCAGGTAACGCTGGAGCGTGGTAACAATCTTAGACTGCGTAATACGAGCGTCAAGTACTCGTATACTCATGAGAATAGAATCCATTTTACCGTTTCGTAGTAATGCAGATTTAGCCTCTACAAGCGCACAGCAGAATATAATGTACATTTAACTCTGGTGCTGCATGTAAGCTTTTGTGTAACTTCCAAACAATTTTAAACCAAGTGAGTTGGCCAGTCTACGTAACATTTCACCTCTCGCCAACCTTTTAACCTTTTAATCGGTTCCGAATGTTTCCTCCACACCGCACACCGTGACCTGCCTGGTATTTACCCAAATTACATTTTCTTCTGCTGTGTGTCTTGTAACAAATGGTGTATTTGTTCTCCGAGGAGTACTACTTTGTCGAGTTACACAGGAGAGCATTTGCGAAGACTATAAAGTAGGAGACATATCTCAACTTCATGATCAGGGTCTGTGCCTACGACTCATTTGGATGCGGTCTGGCATACCGTTCTCTCGTCAGCGTTCCGATCCTTCGATTCGTTTCACACGTAGCTAGAACATATAGCTCGTGTAAATAGTCTTCTAGAAATCCATTGTATCACTGGACTATACATGGCACCTATTGTAATGCAGCATTGTTTGTGCATCAACATTCAGTTTTGTACAATTCCCTGAAAATAACAAAGATATTGTTATGAAATTGGTCGTTTAATTAATAAATTTTATAAAAATATCGTTATCGGTATTCAGAATGAAACTTCACTCTGCAGCGGAGTGTGCGCTGATATAAAACTTCCTGGCAGATTAAAATTGTGTGCCGGAACCGGGACTCGAACCTGGGACCTTTGCCTTTCGCGGGCAAGCGCACTACCGACTGTGCTATCCCGACACGACTCACGATGCCGCCTCACAACTTTACTTCCGCCAGTACCTCGCCTCCTACTTTCCAAACTTCACAGAAGCTCTCCTGCAAACACGGTTCCGGCACACAATTTTAGTCTGCCAGGAAGTTTCATATCAGCGCACACTCCGCTGCAGAGTGAAGTTTCATTCTGGAAACATCCCTTATGCTGTGGCTAAGCCATGTCTCCACCATATCCTTTCTTCCAGGAGTGCTAGTCTTGCGTGTTTGCAGGAGAGCTTCTGTGAAGTTTGGAAAGTAGGAGGCGAGGTACTGGCGGAAGTAAAGTTGTGAGGCGGCATCGTGAGTCGTGTCGGGATAGCACAGTCGGTAGTGCGTTTGCCCGCGAAAGGCAAAGGTCCCAGGTTCGAGTCCCGGTTCCGGCACACAATTTTAATCTGCCAGGAAGTTTCGTTATCGGTATTAATTGTTTCTACAAATAAGTCCTCCATCTCCTCTTCTTATAAAGATTGTTCTTGTGACATTCTGGTTTGTCGGTAATATCCAAAATTAAACAAGTCCATCATCAAGCTGTTACGTGTGGCTGTAAGATGCAGCTTTATCTTTTGTAGTAGTTGTCTCAAGATCAAGTGAGGAAGAAAGTATAGCGAAGAACACACGCGTATCCGGAGAAGGAATTTATTTATTTAGAGAAGTCATCGTTCTACTGAAGAAGAAGAAGAAACGACAAAAACAGTTTTTACGAGTTTTGGAAACTTCGGGTTTCTTTCCACGTGTATCTTTTGACAAGAGTTGCCTGTGTGTTGTGCTGGGCAGTGAGATAGTTGGCTACCGCTGGTGTCCCAGTGTGACCGAGGCCACCCGCTTTTTTTATTACCCTGCGCTCCGTCGATGTGAGTTGCTTCTCCAATGTGTCGCATGGCGTATTGTATCGCGTAACTGTATAAACCAGATTTTTCATATACCTCAGCCATGTAATTGACATCTTATTTTTGTTGATTACTGATTCATCTATGAGGATTGCCTGTCAAGAATAGGACAAGCCAGATGTGCCAACCCCCCTCTTGGCCAATGACTCAACCCCCCAAACTGCGACCAACCCCACGCCCTATACCCGAGATATTTGGATTCCTAGTTTATTACCTGATGAATATGCTTATTATTTTGGTGTGATGTCTGTTCTTTCGGACTGTCCCATATCCTATACAAATAATAAGTATTTAGACGCGAAGACGCCGTCAGCTTCAATTACTTCACTGCAGATGCGGTCATATGTTCGACCTCACAAGGGAATCCGAAGTGGCGAGTGTAAGAGGGCATGAACGATAGGAGCGCTGCAGCCATAACGTGCGACTTGTGGGAATTTGAGACGGCCAGGAGGCGTGCACGAGTGGTCAAGTGGTTGAGGCGACCTCTGGCCCAAAGCGGGAGACCCGGGTTCGATTCCCGGTCCGACTCACATTTTCACTTGTCGCCATTGTTTCATTTCAATGCCCTAAAGCAGCCACTGTCAGTCCTTTCTTTCCTAATCCTTCTTCCTTCCTCTCCTTTATCATTAATTTGCTAATAAATATGCTTTTGTCATTTAATAATGGAACTAAATATCTTTTATTTCACGTCTTGTAAATTGTTTTATAAAGCCCCCCCAGACTGGCCAAAAGTACTAATTTTTCCCCCTCCCATAAATTTCAATGACGCAGTTTGCGTCATGACCCCGTCCTGTGGGCACCGCTGAGACAACCATTAAAAATTCTTGGATCTGTCGACAGAGTGAGATGCTGACGACATACAGAGAATAATATCAGTTGGAAGTAATTTATGAATGAATACAAGCAATCGCACAGTATAACAATATTACACGCACACATGGAGACCCGCGCTTGACAGTACGCTAGATTTAGGAAAGAAACATTTTCAGCGCTGAAGCTTGGGTTCTTGACAGAGCACGGGCTCTGCTGGGAGAAGAATGCGTTAAGGAAACCGGTTCTCTTCTTTGTAATACAACATCGGTATTCGCGCCCTTGTTTTTCAGGAAATCTATATCTGAAAGCTCGAACGTGGATTTGAATCCCGCCACCCATTGCCGTAATCACTGCTTCACCTGCAATTTTCGTGAAACTTCGTTTTCACGTGCCCACGAACGGGACAATACAGGAAAAAACGTTAAACATTTGTGAACAGCATGTCGACTCGAGGTCGCGCGTGACTAATTTTCGCTTACGTTTATTGTCCTGTTGTTGCAGATGGTACTGAACCGAAAGCATTGCAGTTTCTCTTATTAAATATAATTGAAAATGAGAAAATCAAATTCTTAGATAATACTCATTTTGGTGCAATACCGGTATGTATTTAAAACTGATACGACAAGTAATTAAAGAACCATTATGTAATGCAGTATGCATGCAAAAATATGTTTCAGTAATTAATTCCAGACGAAATAGTGTTTCGCAAATACGAGTGCATACTATTTCTATCGTTAAGTAAATCGTTCTGCGATATAGACCTGTGGCCTCCACATCTAGTCGTCTGCAAATGTTCCCGTTGCAGAATGGAGCTGCGTCCCCCACAGCCTGTCTAGCTGGAGGGAAAAGCCTTCAGCTCAGTGTGACCTGAATGTGTTGTGACGTTGAGCACGAAATCAATTACCCGGGCTTCCTCGACATAAGCCTAGACGCGGCCGAGAAAAAGCGTTGCTATAAATTCCCCCAAGTAAATGCGGTCTCAACTGGTGATGCTGTGCTGCCGGAAAAACAGAACTTCGATGGTAGAGAATATAAATTGGGTCTAAGAAAACAGATCTGTTGTGAATTGGTGACGCAAAGGACCAAGATGAAAAAGTATTTCATAGTCTATGCTAGAGAAACAGATGTTACTCAGGAACTAATGTTGTTGTTGTTGTTGTTGTTGTTGTTGTTGTGGTCTTCAGTCCGGAGACTGGTTTGATGCAGCTCTCCACAATACCCTATCCTGAGCAAGCCTCTTCATCTCCACATAAGAACGGCAACCTACATCTGTCTGAATCTGCTTACTGTATCCATCTCTTGGTCTTCCTCTGCGATTTTTACCCCACACACTTCCCTCTAATGCTAAATTCACAATTCCTTGATGTCTAAGAATGTGTCCCACCAATCTATCCCTTCTTTTAGTCAAGGTATGCCAGAAATTTCTTTTCTCCCCAATTCTGTTCAGTACCTCCTCATTAGTTACGCGATCCACCCACCTAATCTTCAGCATTCTTCTGTAGCACCATATTTCAAAAGCCTCAATCCTCTTCCTGTCCGCACTGTTTATCGTCCATGTCTCACTCCTATACAAGGCAACACTCCATACAAATGCCCTCAGAATGGACTTCCTTAGGCTTAAATCAATATTCGATGTTAACAAATTTCTCTTTTTCAAGAACGCTTTTCTACCCATTGCCATTCTGCATTTTATATCCTCTGTACTGCGACCATCTCTAATATTTGTTAAAAGGGTCATTTAATAATATTCACGAGCTCTCGTTACCAAAGGGCAGCAGAAAAAAAGATAAAACTTCCTTCAACAGTACAGACAGCTATTTGTTTTTTTAAATTTTAGGTTACACTTAATCAGTAATGTCGAGCAAAATTACAAACGACATGGATTCCGACATAATCAGTCATTCAAAACACAGCTCGTACTTATCTCACTTGGTGCTGCGCAGAATGGCCGTGTGGTCTAAGGCGCCTTGCTTCGAACGGCCGTTCCCGCCGGGGTTAAAGTCCTCCTTCGGGTGTGTGTGTGTGTGTGTGTGTGTGTGTGTGTGTGTGTGTGTGTGTGTGTGTGTGGTTTTCCCCTCAGGGGCTCAGCATTAATTTGCTTAGTACGTGCTTGGCGAACCCGGGGGCCGAGCTGTGGACTGTGTCGCGCCAACAGTCTGAAACACCGTAAGCTCTGTGCGTGCTTCAACAACCATCGTTCGGTGCGACGGTGGAACGTTGTTCCTTTCAGAACCCGGGTATCTTGGCTTAAGCGCCCGGGTTGTGAAGACGGTACAAACCTCTATTAAAAAAAAAAAAAAAAAAACCTCGATCTCAAGGTGCGCTATGTGCCGAGCAGATGTATGGCTGCTGAGTTTGAACAGTCGCTAGCGAACAATCTCTGGGGAATCTGCCGCACCTCAGTTGTATGATACTTACCTAGGCAAGTGGGGTTGGCCGGAGTGCAGCCCCTCCACGCTCGCACTAGCATGGTGACCAACTCAATAGTTCTACTGTCACCTCTGCATGTGTTAATGTGGGAGTCACAGGAGCGGGTACTGTGATGTGTGCCGTACGTGTGGGTAAAATTACCCATTAATACGGTCCATCTGGATGATAGAAGTGGTCGAAAGCTTTTGAAACGAGCGGTTTTAAGGGCAGAGGGGAAAAAAGTGCCAAGGCAAGTGCCAAGGGAAAAAAACTTCTGCGATAGTCAGGAGCGGATTCTTGCTATCTGCGACAGATCATGCAAGGGTGTGATTATGTTAGTTTTGGGTATCGTGCAATCTCGGTACCATATTCATTGCGTGTTTGTCATAAGTTTGTCAATCCGGTTTGATGAGTCGCCCCTCTGCAGCTGGCACTGGCGGTGTCTCCTGGTCCATCATCAGCGGCGGCTGGCTGCAACAATCAAGATTGACAGGCAAGTGGTCTGTTTTTGAGATCGGCCTCTAAGTGTATAGGTTTAGTGTGGGATTTGTTTGTGTTTTGTGTTTGCTCATGTTCCCTGCGACTGCCGGTTTGTCGGCGATAATTGCTCATCTGGCATTGCCAGTCAGTTTTGCTGCGATGCAGGGGTTCAATGAGCAATGATTTGTTTGTGTCTGTAAGGCAAGCGGGGTTCTGCCTGGGTGGACCTTTATATCCCTAGCTGCTCGTGGGACCGTCATGAAAAGTCCTCAGGGTAACACTGGAGGGTGTTTAACCACCGTCACGAAGAACGGAAAGGTCGACTTTATTGCAGAGAGATACGACCCCAAATCGTTCCCGTCCTTGGCCACGCCATGGAGGAACACAGGGCTGGAAATAAAGGACAACAATATGCCCAAAGATATTTAGTTTGTTCCAAGACTGATAGAGAATCTTTTATTAACACGAAGCCTCTCTTTTCCGTGGAGAACTTGGAAGACAAGTTCGGAGAATTTTATGGCGTGTCAAAGATGCGATCGGGATCATTACTAATAACGACATCATTCCCAGCACATTCACGGGCATTGCTCCTGAAACAAGGTCTAAAATTGTTGCAGAATGTCACAGGGCTCTGGTGGAGCTAGGGGAAAGCAATAGAGTAAACCTATTGTGGGTCCCTGGCCACTCGGAGATCAGTGGCATCGAACATGCCGACAGATTAGCCAGGATGGGGGCAGAGACTCCATTTATTGGACCGGAACCTGTCCTGACAATCACCAAGGCAATGATCAAATCGGAGCTACGTAACTGGCTCAGAAGACAGCACGTAGAATATTGGACCAAAGTCCATCAACAAAAACGTGGCAAGGTAATGATGCCAAAGCCATGTTTTAAAAGAAGCTCTGCAATCCTGGGTCTGAACAGGAGAGAGATTAGACTCATGGTTGGATTGCTGACAGGCCATGGGAATTTCAAAAAACACCTACGTACAATGGGAATAACAGAAGAGGACCCTAAATGTAGGATCTGTGATGACGGTGATGAAACTGCATCACATCTAATGTAACCATGCAAACACGCCGTGGGGCTGATATTGATACCTATTCTCTATAAAATAATCATGGCTACAATATACCTGCTAATATATCCGCCCTTGTTTCTCTCAAGAAAACTGCCTCCTCCTACAGCAGAAGTAATCACAAGGGATGTTAATCATTGTCTCTATTCCATTAAGACCATCATGGCTTGTTCAGCCCACATGGAGTTTTTCAATCACAGAGAAATTGTATTGGACTCCGAAGAACACACTATTGCGATGACATTGGTGTGCTCATCTGCATATCGTACGTGAGAACAATTTCATCAATCGCAAGTATATAAAAATACTGTCTACTGTGCCAGGATATGGGAAAACAGTGACTAAATTCAAGGTCGAAACATACAGTCTTCCCAAACTCCTTGGGTGGTAACACAACAGGCAGTAAGAGAAACACGGGGCTAGATACATATAATCTTGGTTCAGTCTTTGATTGTTAATAGTCGATTGTACTGGCCAATTTGTGATTTTTGGAAACGTTCCATTTTCCTGACTGCATGCCAGTGTTACAGTTTGTAACACGTACAGTTAGCAACCTAGGCATCAAAATTAAACGGTCACAATTTTAAAAACCCACAATTGTCTTCCGGTGTGACGCAAAGTTTGAAATTTGCCTAAAAGATGCCTACAGCATTCCTCTGTAATCTAAACAAAGCGTGGAGTCCCGTGAAGTCATCCTCACGCTTGTCAAAACTTCGAACTGCAGGGTGAAGCAGCCTGCCGCCAACCCCTCACCCACAAAGAAAAGCTACAGCTCAAAATGTCATATGAAGTTCAATATGTCCTTCACCTACATAAAATGGGAATAACAGAAGAGGACCCTAAATGTAGGATCTGTGATGACGGTGATGAAACTGCATCACATCTAATCTTCGAATGCATTGCATTGGAGAGTAAAAGGCACAGAACGTTTGGGACAACCAGACCCGAAGAAATTGTGTCTAATAAGAACTGGTAAAGGGACTCCTTGCACTGTTCAAGGGCATTGGTTGGCTTTACTAGATATACAGGAAGCGATACCGCACAATAAACTTAGTTTCGGTGCGGGCAGTGGCGGGTTGGACCAAGACTGTTTTCGCTTCCCTGAGAAAATCTATCTATCAATCACGGGCATTGCTCGCCTGTGACACGCTGAGTGATGTTCCCGTTGCGATCAATCCCCACAAGAGCCTCAACATGGTCCAGGGAATTATATTCCATGGAGATATTCTCTTGCAGTGGGATGACGAACTCCGCAAGAACTTGGAGTTGCGAGGAATCCATTTTATTCGGCGTGTTTACAGGGGTGTGCAGGACCACAGGGTTGTCACCGGTGTCTTCATCTTGGCCTTCAGGGGCGATTCATTGCCTGACAAGGTCAAAGTGATGATTTACCAGTGTGACGTAAAGCCCTATGTTCCTCCCCCTATGCGCTGTTTCAAGTGCTGGACGTTTGGGAACATGTCCTTCAGATGTACTGCCTACTCAACCTGTCGGGACTGTGGACATGTATCACGCCCAGACCTCCCTTGCACGCTACCTCCCATCTGTGTTAACTGTGGACAGCAGCACCCACCTTGCTCGCCTACCTGCTCAGTTCTGCAAAAAGAGCGAAAGATCATGCAGTATAAAACCCTGGATCGGATGTCTTTTTCAGAGGCTAAAAGGAAATATGACAAACTCCACCCAGTCAGCATCAAAACGTCTTATGCAGCTGCCACGATACCATCTTTTCTCCATCAGACAAGATTTGCATCTGTTCAGCCAGTCCTAGTAGGCCCTCAAGCCCAACCGTCAACAACTGCCCCCCTTGGGGATTGGAGGCGCCTCTCCTTCTGTTGCTCCCGAAGCCCCTGATTTGGGAGCAACCCCCCCCCCCCCACCCCAACCAATGGGGACATTGGTCCCCATCCTCGAGCCAGGGACACAACAACAACCTGCTCTGGCGCCTCTCGTGAGTAAGTGACACTTGGATCCCTGTCCTGCACGGTTTCTCCCACAGGTACAGTGGACGCCATTGATTGGCAGAAAGTGCCTCCCACTGCTGGTCGTAAGACCTCAAGGGCAACCTCAGTCCCTGAGACTGAATCAGTCAAGCACTGCCAGCATGAGAAACCGAAGGACCAGTGAGACAAGAAAAATATGAAGAACAAAAAGAAAGTATCACATGTGGCTACTGTGTCACCACAACAAACGTCTGCTTCTGATGACAAGGTTGAGATCCCCGCATACCCTGCAGACTTGGCAATTGTCATGAATTTGGAAGCAATGGATGTCGAGGCTCCACCTTCTGTCAGAGATTACAGATAGTCCTATGGTCTCTGCTCTACCATCTACTTAAATATGCCTTGTACGTCGGAAGATAGTGTGGTGCTGCAATGGAACTGTGGCGGTTTCTTCCGGCACTTCGTCGAGTTGCAGCAGTTACTATGTCACTACGCATGTCTCTGTGTAGCTCTACAGGATACCTGGTGTTTTGCCAAGCGGACCCCTGCCACTCGTGGGTATACGGGCTATTATAAAGCATACTATAGGGTATTCAGATGTGTGTATATGTATGTTCTTGCCACTCTCCGGTTCACCCATGCCACTTCACATGGCGCTCGAGGCACTGGCTGTGAAAATACGGACACGACAGGACATTACCATCTGCTCCATCTACCTTCCTCCGGATGAGGCAGTCTCCTGCAGACCTTCCAGACCTGATCGCACAACTCCCCCCCCCCCGCCATTCCTTCTTTTGGGGGGTTATAATGCCCACAACCCCATGTGGAATGGCTCTCTGATCTTGGGCCCTGTTAGGGACATCGAAGCTCTGATAGCACAGCTGGACTGCTGCCTTCTCAATATAGTTGCCCCCACACATTTCAGTGTTGCACATGGCACGTACTCGACTATTATCTCTCTCTCTCTACAGCCCTAGCCTTCTGCCAGAGCTTAATTGGGGGTCCATGATGACCTATGTGGTAGCAATCACTTCCACATCCACATCTCTCTTCGCCAGTTTCAGCCTCCAGATAGCCTGCCTCACTGGTCTCTCTCTGTAGGACTGACTAGCCTGCTTACACCTTGGCTACTAGGGTGACTTCTTCAATCCCGGATGCTGTTGATCAGGCTGCTCGTCATATCACTACAGACATTGATTCCGCCACTGAGGCAACTGGTTCAGTTCGGTGCAAATCACTACCGTGGTGGTCCCCGGGGATTACTGAGGCCATCAGAGAACGTCATCAGGAACTCCAGCGCCACTGGCGCCACCCTTGTATCGCTTTCAAATGGCTCCGGTCACAAGCTCAGATGCTGATACGCCAGAGTAAGCAGGACTGCTGGGAGAGATATGTCAGTACCGTCGGTTCTCGCGCCCGCCCCATCTCAGATGTGGTCACAGGTTCGGCGTCTTTTCGGGTACCTACCACCGGCAGGAATCCCCAATCTGAATATTCAGGGTACTAGAAGCATGGACCCAGCTGCTATCTCTGGGCACATGGCGGACCATTATGCCAATAACTCTGGGACTGCATCTTACAGTACGGACTTCCGCACCCTCAAAGAACAGGTCGAGTGGAGGCAGTTATCTTATTGCACACGTCGGCGGAAACTGTATAATGCCCCATTCAGTGAGTGGGAGTTCCAGAATGCCCTCACAGCTTGCCCCGATACCCTGTCACCTGTCAAATGACTTTTTACACCAATTTCTTGCCCTGTTCAATCGCCTCTGGGTTGAAGGTGTTTTCCCATCTCAACGGCGGGACAGCAACGTCATCCCGGTGATAAAACTTGGCGCCGATCCACAGGTGGCTGACAGTTACCGCCCAATTAGCCTCACCAACGTTCTTTGCAAGCTCCTCTAACATATGATGAGTCGGCGGCTCATGTGCGTTCTTGAACACCGTGGACTCATCGCCCCACAACAGGAGAGCTTCCGCCAAAGCCGTTGTGCTGTAGACAATCTAGTGCCGCTAGAGTCGCCTATCCTCACTACTTTCACCAGGCGTGAGCACCTGGTTGCGGTCTTTTTTCTTAGCCAAAAAGGCCTATGACACTATCTAGCACTATCACATTCTGGCTACACTGCATGGCTGGGGCTTAAGAGGTCCACTTCTGCTGTTCGTCCGGAACTTCCTCTTGCTTCGCACTTTTCGGGTTAGAGTAGGTACCCATCTCATCTCCCCTCGCGCCCAGGAGAATGGAGTCCCACAGGGCTCTGTACTCAGTGTTCCGCTAATTTTAAGTTCCATCAACGAACTTGCACCGGCATTAGGGACATTAGTCTCGTCCTCAGTGTATCTCGATGACTTTTGTATGTATTAGTTCCGCAAGTATTGGTGTCGCCGAAAGGCGACTGCAGGCAGTCATTCAAAAGGCGCAGTACTGGGCCTTGACACATGGATTTCAGTTCTCTGCCTCCAAAACTCGCGTTATGCACTCTTGTGCAGTACACCCGTACCCTGTACTGTATTTGGGTGATGAACTGCTTCGCGTTGAAGAGATGCATCACTTCTTGGGCACGCTGTTCGTGCCCGGCAATCATGGGACCCACATCTACAACAGCTGCGTCAAAAAGTGATGGCGGTACTTAAACATACTACACTGCCTCAGCCACACTGCTCCGGGAGCCGCTCGTTCAACCCTCTTAGAACTTAATAAGGCCCTTATCCACTCATACCTGGACTATGGGAGCCAGGTGTATGATTCAGCAGCGCTTAGGGTCTTAGACCCCATCCTACATACTGGTGTTCGTTTAGCAACGGGGGCTTTTTGCACAAGCCCAGTGACGAGCCTACTCACTGAGGCTTGGGGTTCCCTCACTGCGGTTACCCCACTGCGGTTCTGTCGGCAACAGTTGTTGGCCTCGTGTGTTGCCCGCGTTCACACATCAATCCATCATCCAAATTGCAGGCTTCTTTGTCCGACCACTGCACTCCCGTCCCCACAGAACCAGCCTTGGTTGGGCCTCCCAATCGCGGTCTGTGTCCACTCCCTTCTCTCATCACTTGAATCCCTTCCCTCCCACTTTGCACTTCTTTTCCCACATCCCTCTTTGGTGTATTTCTCGCATGCAGCTATGGTTGGACTTGTCCCGGTATCCTAAAGCCTCCGTTTCCCCATCGCTTCTCCATCGCACGTGCCAGGCACTCCTTGACTCGTTCCATGGCGCATAAGTCATCTACACTGATGGTTCCCTGGTAGATAGCCATGCTGGGTATGCCTATCTCCATTGTAACCTCGTTGAACTGCGGTCCTTGCTAAGTGGCAGTAGTATTTTCACTGCGGAGCTGGTCGCTATATATAGAGAGCTGGAACATCTCTGAGCCTGTACCAGGGAGTCGTTTGTCATCTGTAGCGACTCCCCGAGTGGCACTTAAGCAGCGTTTTCCGAAACATCAGTCTGCCAAGCAAGCCACCACGTCACAGCTTTCAGATTGGCCTCCGGAAGGGGAATCTCCGAAGTAAGTTGAACTGCAAGGTCGTAGGGCCTTGGAACATTGAATGGGCTGACTAGAGTGTACCAAATAAGCTCTGTGCAGTTAAGCCCTCCATGGGCGTATGGAAGTTCTCCCTGAGGGCCTCTTATCGGGAATCCGTTGCTCTTTGCCTACTGTGTAGTGGCCATATGTGGTTAACACATGGTCACCTCCTTCGCCGAGAGGACCCACCAAAGTGCCGTTGTGGTACTTTGCTGACAGTGGTCCACATTCTAATGGACTGTCCGCTTTTAGCTGCTTTGAGGCACTCCTTTAATCTGCCAACTGGCTGACCGTGTTTTAGGTTTCATTCGTACAGCTGGCTTTAACCGTTCTATTTATTGGGGGGGGGGGGGGGGGGCTCATTTGCCTGATTTCTCGATCGCCCTACCCCTACAGAACTTTTAATCGGTTGTCTTTTATTTAGTTTCTGTCTGGTTATAAACTGGAAGTTTAAAGTGTGTGCAGAGTAGCTGGCTCATCCTATATTATCCTCATGGTCAGTCAGCCACGCTCTTCTACTGTAATATTTTAGTTTCGTTGCCTATTTGCTCAACACCTACTGTGTATTCCGTTTTATGTTCTCATTTTACCATCGACAGACACTCTGTCCCCAGTTCAAACTGGGCGTAGAGTGCTACATCATAAATGGCTATGTTTAATGGATGATAACTTTTAGCTGGGAACAGGAGACTGATAACCCAGCAATAACCCAGCAGTTCTGTCTCCTTTAAACGCCCAACAACAATAATGTGTTTGTGTATATGTGTGTGTGTGTTGCTCGTAAGTTGGTTTAAGTAGTTTGTAAATTTAGCGACTAATGACCATAGCAGTTTGGTCCAATAGCCTTACAAAAATTTGAAAATTTATCTCACATGATGTCCTGAAAGCTATGGATTGTGGCTGCTTCAGTCTTTCTTTTAGTATCTGGTTCAAAACTACACCAACGCTAATTTTCGAAACTAAGATTCTGTAAGATATGAAGCTAAAACTGTAACTGGATTGAGAATTTTCTGGTCGGAGAGTCATCGGCAGATGAATTACCTTTTAGGTGTGCCACAGGTAACCTTGGTGGGAACACTTGCTTTTTCTTTGCCTTGTCTTTTTGTCTATTCATTCCGCCCGAGTTTTTAGTTTTGTAACGCTCCTCACTCGATTTTGATGAAAGTATGCTACTAAAAATCTGATTTTTGGATTCATAATAGTACATAATCTTAGCTGTCGAATAAAACGTTCACCTTTCCGTAATTCCTAACAGTCGTTTTGTAATGACGTTATTTGTCAAGTGCGTGGACTTGATTTACAAATCGTGTATTGAAAAAGTTCGATAGCGAGCAGCTTAATGTTCTATGCATTTCAGACCATACATTACAGCGAGTGAAATGGAGATAAAAGAACAGAGAAGTTTTTGAAATGGTAGTCGCACTGATATCTACCTCCTTTCACAAATAATTGCGAGTTATCTGAGCGGCGTCATGCCGCGACCGCAAGCCTACGAACTCGGCGTGTGTTGAGCATAGCGTGAAGCACTGCAGCGCCGAAAATATTATTTGCTGGCCACGTATGTTGGTCTCTCGTGATGTGTTAATAATCCATGATCAGAAAATAACTATACACAAATTTTTCTTGGGTGGCGACCGATTACAATGGACAATGATCTGCTATGGTTTTACGTATGTAATACTATACTTAATAAGAGGTATACAACTAGTTTTTCACATCGTACAATTGATGGAATACATATTTCGTGTTTGGAACTACAAGAGAAGAATAAATAAACGTAAATTGCGAATTTGCTGTTGAAGGAGTGAAATTAAATTTTTCTGAAATTCTACTGAATGATTTTCTAGTCGGAGATTATGAACGGAAGAAGCACAAAAATATACGTACATTTATTGATGCATCTTCACCTAACATGACTATTACACGATTTAGCCTTCTTTTAATCTTCGCTTTTGTAGCTCTCGGAAAATGTTGTGCCACAAGGTGAAACAATTTGTATACAGTGTCTCACATAAAAGTGATATCCCACACGCCCTAGACTAAAGTAGAAATGAACTAAGTACGTAAAAAGGAATACAGAAAGTAAAATTAAACTTTAGTTACCTCCTTCTAAGGAAGGGGTACTGCAACTTATAGTCATGGGGGTACGTGATGTATGCCGGTTTTATGTGGGGCACTATGTACTATTATTCATTTCCACTTTCAAAATATTATATACGGTTCTTAGAATTTTTATTTATTTTGTTAGGAAGCTGTTTGATGGGAACTGCTTTTCTATGAACATTTCCTAAATCACCTGATGACAATTTTCATTGTCTACATTTTACTTAAGGGCGCTTATGACATCAGCAGTTTTGCGCCCTAAAACCATAAAAATAAATAAAGTACCATCCTGCAGACAAAGAAAATTGTCTTCAAATGATTCAGCAAAATGTTCGTAGAAACGTTGTTCCTCTCAGACAGGTACCTAAAAGCAACTTAGTTCATTCTTACTTTAATCACGGACGTGAAGTTACCGCACTGCTGTAGGACATGCTATATACAACTATTTTCACATTGTGGTACCACATTTTTCGAAAGCTACAAAAGCGAAAATTTTCAAAAAGGTATATATTGTGTACTAGCTTAAACCCGCGGCTCCGCTCGCGTGTTGGTTGATTATGGTAGATACGCTATCTTTCAGTATTGTGCTATGAGACAGAATAGTAAGTAGTGTAGATAAAATCATACGTAAAAATGCACTCGTTTCGATGAATCCAATCACGAAATTCAACAATAATGATTGTAATATCACAGATCGATCATTTAAAGTAATGCGTGAAACGTCAAATCGATTTTTTAGAGAGATGTATTGAAAGAAATTTCTTTTTTACTGCTTTATTTATTTATTCTTATATTTCCTTATTCGTATGCTTATACTTACAAACAAAGAGCTGAAGACATTCTTGCACGCATAGACAAAAAAAAAAAATGTTCAAATGTTTCTAAAGCTTATGGGACTTAACTACGGGGTCATCAGTCCCTAAGCTTACAAACTACTTATGTACTACCTACAACTAAGGACAGCACAAATATCCATGCCCGAGGGGGGGATTCGAACCCCCCGACCGTAGTGCCCGTGCAGACCGTGACTGGAGCGCCTCAGTCCCCTCGGCCACCGCGGCCGGCCATAGACGAAAGATATGGTCTGTGGCATCACGTTTCGCTGTATGTAACCTCCTTGCTATAGAGTCGCAAACGTCATCGCTGGCCTTCAGTCCGAATTCTTTTATAATTTGACGACTTTCAACCACCATATCTTCCACCCCCTTATAGCTATCGGCATGGAACTGCTATGGTGTACAACGGGAGACTTCGTACAACAATTACACACAGACCATTCGTTTCCGTTCTGTAGTTTTCGCTGCAGAGCGAAATATTAATACACACACACACACGTAGAATTTTATGTACACCGATAACTTTCCATCCCAATATACTCCACCCTTTTATCATTATCAACCCTCAAGCAAAAATGCAACCAATAAAATTATTTTCAAAGAGTAATTATTGTTCCGCATTTCGCGTTATCTTCTTCAAATTACTAAATATCTATCAGATCGCTATAAAACCGTGCCTAAAACATTCCTCAGGTATAAATTAGTAACTGTACAAATATTTAAGTCTCTGCGTCTTGTCGTTCGGACGTGATAAGCGTACACCGAACAGAAGTTCACATTTATAGATATAGATTCGGAGTAGATGGAACTAAAAATATAAGTGTTTTGGGCTTCTTCGTGTTCAACTAAAAAGCCGTTATCTGTAATGTCAGAAAAAATTTATTTCAATCCATCAACAGCAAAGTCGCAGTTTACATTAATTTTTGTTCTTCTAATTCTAAACACGAAATATATATTCCATGAATTGTATGATGTGGTCAAAAAACCATATGTATGCCACTAATAAAGTAGAGTATGATCTGATGTATAACCGCAGCAGAACGTTGTCCATTGGAATGGGTCGCCACCCAAGGAAAATTAGTTCATAATTGTTTTCTGGTTATGGATCATTAACACACTACGAGGGACTGTCAAACGTAGCCAGCAATTCAAATTTTCTGTCACTGCAGTGCTTCACGCTACGCTCAACACAGGCTGAGTTCGTAGTCTTGCGATCGCGGCATGACGCCGCTCAGATAACTCGCAATTACTTGTGAAGGGAGGTAGATATCAGTGCGACTACCATTTCATAAACTTTTTTGTTCTTTTAGCTCCATTTTACTCATTTTAATAGATTGTCTAAAATGCAGAGAACATAAAGCTGCCCGCTATCTTTTTCAATACACGATTTGTAAATCAAGTACACATACTTGACAAATAGCGTAATTGGAAAACGACTGTTAAGAGTTAGGAAAAGGTGAATGTTTTATTCGAAAGCTATTTCACTACAATGTATCCAAAAATCAGAGTTTTTAGCCACATACTTCCATCAAAATCGAATGAGGAGCGTTACTGAACTAATAAACTCGGTCGAAATGAAAAGTAGACTATTTTTTCCCAGGCAAGGCAAAGCTTGTAAGGAGAAAAATAATTTCATAATACGATGTAGCGTGGTCTTGTACACCGTTAACGATTTTTACAACGTGAAACTCGAAAAAGTGTGTTTTTCCCCTTTTTTTTCGCATCGGCCCCGCCCGACACGCAGGCTTTGGCGTGCGCCGACTAGGCTGAGGCGGCTCAGACGTGAACGCAAGAGTACCGTCACTCCCGAAGCGTCTGCCTCTCGCCCGCTCGCAAGTGTGACGTCATCGCCCCCCCCCTCCACCCGCCGTCAGACGGCGAGAGCGAGCCGCGAGCGCGGCGGGAACCGACCGGAGGTGGCGGGCATTTTGAACGGCACTAGTGGAGACCATACTCCGGCAAACCGCGACGGACCTTCCAATTATCTTCAAATAGCAACATTTGAGTATAGTGTAAGAAGGCATACCAATAAATCTGTGTTGAGGAACCAAGCTTTAAATTATAACAGATACTACACAACAGTGTAATCAGAAATTGCTAAGATTTCAAAGCTGTGGCGACATTCACATCGTAAATGTGAAGAAAGGTAAGACTTTTCATCTCACCAAATCCAAAGATGTTGAATGTTGTAGGTAATTACAGAATCGGAGAGTCGTCATTGGAATCAGTGAGTTCGTACAAATTTCCGGTGGAACAATAACAAGGATATGAAATATTTCGGGTGAAGGATTCAGTGATGTCCACAGGTTCTGGGAGCCGTCTTCATCTTTGGCGGGACCGCTTGGCTCCCTCTCACAGGGCGTCCAGTGCTTGGATGACTGCGTAGAAACCTTCTGTGAACATAAGTTTTCCATTATTCCATTGCACTTAAACAATGAAATTCATAAAAAAAGCAGCCCTTCTAAGTTTTTTACCTTCATTTCTGCGATTCAAAAATATTCTTGAAGAAATCCGCGAGAAGCGCGGTTTATAATAAGCTGATGAGGCAAAAATGCCCCTAGTCCCGAGTTAATGCAGTTAAAAAAAAATCGCACTGGCGTGTTTTACGGCCCACTTTGGATTTGTAGTTTTATAAATTTTTGCAAACATTTTGGACCAAGATAATAATCAAAATAATAAAAAGTTAATTAATAAGAGTGTCTGAAACCCTTTTAGTAAAAAAAAAAAAAAGTAGTGGCGGGTTCCGAACCACTGCCCTTGAGCATCAACAGACCAACGCATTGCCCACTACGTTACGGCGAACAGTTAAAACTTGCGTCCTGTAATCTCGTACTATTGACGGCAGTTGTTAACTGATGCTAATATGGCATTTGTAGACACTAGATTATTATTTATCGTACGTAGAACGACGTGTTTTTGTTAATTCTTCAGTGCGCCATTGCTTTGAAATGACAACGTGTAAGTTACAATAAGAAAATCATCAAATGCGCAACGCAAGATGGCGTATGCCAGAGTGAGTTCTGGGCGAGGAATGTCACGTGACATTTGCGTACGGCTGGTTTTCGTTAATTCAATGGAGGCTGTCAAATCTCCGTTATTTTTGCAAATATCTCTCAAATGATACGAGATATGAAAAAAACAGAGAGCAAAGTTATAGACAATTTCCTCCTCTACAATTTCGGTTATTCACTTTTCGTGTCAGATGAATGGTTAAGCCGTTATTTTCATTTAATTTTCGAGCTGTTAAAAGACGATCGCAAAGGCCCACTTTTAGTGTTGCTACCGTAACCTAAAGTGGGCCAAAATTTGATGCTGCTGAAAAAACTGCGATTGTCCAAATAGTTTGACACTAACAGACTTTGTAATGAGATAATAGCTATTTCTGTGTGAAAGTAGTCGACAATACAACCTCGGTATTCATTGCCTTCTCCACATGTTTTTTTTTTTTTTTTTTTTGTCTTTTCTATTCCAAGCGTTGGTTTATTGTCTACGGTTCTGTAATGAACTCCAGTTTTCACTGGCCTAGAAAGCACGAACGTCAAGAAAGAAACGAAAATGTAATAAAGAAGTAGGTTAGGAAGTTGAAAGCTGAAGGACTCAAGGGTGGTTTTTTTTTATGAGTGATAACTAAAATGTTTCAACACACTGATTTTCTGTGGAGAGGAAGGAAATGCACCGAACTCCAATATGATTGCCTGATGACAGCAATGAATAGGACCAGTAATAGTTTCTCTGATTATTTCCGTGTTTGAGTAATGTAACTTAAAATTTCGTTCTGCGATATATACATTGTGATGTTCTTAAAGTATGTTCATTTATAAATACTCCTAGCTACATTTTCCGACAAACCAGCTTACGCCAGAGAAAACTGTAGAGTGTAAAAAAAATCGTATTAGCTATAGTGTGCACACTGTGTAAAAAATGTTTTACACTTTCCTGAGAAGCAGCATAAAAATGAAATTAAATAAAAGGCGATATTAAACAATTTGGAACGTTTTATCGGTGTCGTGAAAAATGTAAAGTTTTGATAACGTTTGTTGCTGTTGCTTCGAAGTATGCTATTTTGTGTGCGTTTCCCGTTCAGGCCATTGCCTGTTGACCTCCCGAGTTGTACCTGCATCAGAACGACAAGCGTTGCATACGATTCAGCAGTGTACGCGAAAAGGATGTAAGGAAAATTAAGGCTTAACGTTCCGACGAAATCGAGATCGTTCGAGATTGAGCAGAAGCTCGGATCGTTTCAACGGTGGAGAAAATTCGGCAGCGTCCTTTCAAAATGAGCGCTTTATGGAAATCGAGGAAACCTAAATGTAGAAAATGTTCAAATGTTTGTTAAGCTTAAGGGACTTAACTACGGGGTCATCAGTCCCTAAACTTACAAACTACTTATGAACTACCTACAACTAAGGACGGCACAAATATCCATGCCCGAGGGGGGATTCGAACCCCCGACCGTAGTGGCCGTGCAGACCGTGACTGGAGCGCCTCAGTCTCCTCTGCCACCGCGGCCGGCCCTAAATGTAGACGGCTGGACCAACACCACCTAGAAGACAAGGCCTTACAACAGGCCGTGCCTACGTCACACTTAGAGGCCCCGGCCGCCACCTCACTGGCTGGCCGCTGGGGCACGCCTACCGCCGCGCAGCGGGCGGCCAGTCAGATGGCAGATGGGGCCTCTAAGTGTGACGTAGGCACGGCCTGTTGTAAGGCCTTGTCTTCTAGGTGGTGTTGGCTGGACGCGGATTTGAACTGGCTTTCTGCCTTGCGCGAGTCCAGTTTGCGTGCCACTGTGCCACCTCACGTGGTGGCACAGCTGGAAAGGATAAGGCGAGCTGTCTGCGTACTCAGAGAATTCTGCAGTCACCGATGTCGTGCAGTGTCCATCTCTCGAGCAGTGGCTGGAGAGCAGAAGTGGGCGCGGATGTCCTTTGGTGATGCTCAGTCCTAATTTACTTTGAGGGGAGGCGATGGTCGGCAGACGGCAGCTGCGTCACAAGTACGGCAAAGCCCTGCTTTACCAAGTATGACTGCGTCCTAGACTGTTACCTATCTCGCAGCGGCGATTCTAGCATCATAACCGTCCAGTAGGGCCGATAACTCGTTCGGCACGACCTGGGATTTAAATGCCGCTGCCGTGTCGAAGACACAGAGCACGGAAGTTTCCCAGGTGAGGGCCATTATCGTGGGTGGGTTCAACGCCCAATCCTAAAACATTGCTCAAGTGTGTGCCACTCGTACTAAATAGAACAAAGAGCAAATATTCGATGTGTACCAAGTTTCATCAAAACCAAATGTTCGTATACTGCAATGTTCATCGGTCCCTAGACTTATAATATAGTGTAACGTACGCCAAGGACAAAACACAAATCAGGAGATACTCGTAAAACATCTTGCGAAATTGTACTCAGCACATTCTGTGAGAATTACTTCGAATAATTGCTTCATGAGCCAACTAGAATTGTAAATGGATGTCAAAATACACTTGATCTCTTAGCAACAAATAATCCTTAGCTCATAACGAGGTAGAAATAAAATACATTGCTTCTTGAAAGACAGCTTCAACTCGTTTCTAACACTAAACGTAAGTGTAGACCAGATGTGGCTCAAATTCAAAGAAGTAGTATCGACAGCAATTTACAGTTTTATACCAAATAAATTAATACAAGAAGGTGGTGATCCCCCTGGTATACAAAACAGGTCAGGTCACTGATGCAAAGGCAAAGGAAAAGGCACGCTAAATTTAAACGAACACGAAACCCCCAGGATTGGCGATCCTATGTTAAATATACTAGGGGCAAAACACAAACAATACCCTCACTACTTGATAGTAATGGCGATCCTGCCGATGACAGCTCTACTAAAGCTGAGTTACTAAACATAGCTTTTAGAAACTCATTCACCAAAGAAGACGAAACCAATATTCCAGATTTCGAATTATGAGCAGAGGCCGTAATAAGTGGAAGTAGATATCATCGTAGTAGTGCAGCAACTAAAATCACTTAACAAGAACAAGTCTTCGGGTGCAGACTGTATACCAATTAGATTTCTATCTGATTACGCTGAAGCGATAGCCCCTTACTTAACAAAATGTTCAAATGTCTGTAAATCTATCGGACCAAACTGCGTGGTCATCAGTCCGTAGCTTACAAACTACTTAAACCTAGGTAAACTAACCTACGGACAAACACACACACCCATGCCCCAGGGAGGACTCGAACCTCCACGGCGAGCAACCGCGCGCTCCGCAGCGAGGTGCTTTTGACCACTCGGCTACTCCACCGCGGCCCTTACTTAACAGCCATATACAACCGCTCTCTCGAAGAAGGATCTGTACCAAAAGACTTGAAAGTTGCACAGGTCACACCTATATTCACGAAAGGCAGTAGGAGTAACCCACTACTCTACAGGTCTACTTCATTGACGTCAATTTGCAGCATGATTTTGGAACATATCCTGTATTCAAATACTATGAATTATCTCGAACAGAATGATCTATTGACCCTAGGTCAATACGGATTTAGAAAATATCGTTTATACGAACCACGACTAGCTCTTTACTCACACGAAGTGTGGGGTGCTATCGACAAGGGTTCGCAAATAGATTCCGTATTTCTTGGTTTCCAGAAGGTTTTGACACCGTACCTCACAAACGGCTTTTAATCAAATTTGGTGGTTATGGTATATCGCCACAAATTTGCGACTGGATGGGAAATTTCCTGTCAGAGAGGTCACAGTTCGTAGTAATCGAAGGTAAGGCATCGACTAAAACAGAGGTGGTATCGGACGTTCCACAGTGTAGTGTTATTGGTACTCTGCTGTTCCTTATTTACATAAACGATTTAGGGGAAAATCTAAATAGCTCTGTTAGGTTGTTTGCAGATGACACCATCATTTACCTTCTAGTAAAATCATCTGAAGATCAAAACCAACTGCAGAACGATCTGAATAAGATATCACTGTGGTGTAAAAATTGGCAATTGACTCTAAATAATGAGAAGTGTGAAGTCGTCCACATGAGTACGAAAAGAAATCCGTTAAACTTTGTTTATAAGATAAATCAATCAAAAGTGAAGGCCGTAAACTCCACAAAATACGTAGGAATTACTATTACTTAAGACTTAAATTGGAAAGAAGACGTAGATAATGTGGGAAAGGCGAACCAGAGACTGCGTTTTATTGGCAGACTCCTTAAAAAATGCAACAGAACTACAAAAGAAACTGCATACACTACGCTTGAACGTCGTTTTTTGGAGTATTGCTGCCCAGTGTGGGATCCTTATCAGATGGGTTTGACGGAGGACACAGAAAGAGTCCAAAGAAGGGCAGCTCGTTTCGTATTATCACGATACAGGGGAGACAGCGTTACGGAAATGATACAGGATCTGGGATGGGAATCATTACAACGGTGCTTATCGCTGAGGCGTGGGCTACTTACGAAACTCAAATCGCCAATATTCTCCTCCGAATGCGAAAATATATTGTTGACTCCCACTTACATAGGTAGAAATGATCATCAGAATAAAATAGGAGAAATCAGAGGTCGAACGTAGAGATTCAGGTGTTCTTTCTTCCCGCGCTCTATTCGAGAATGGAATGGGAGACAAATAGTATGAAGGTGGTTCTATAAACCCTCTTCCAGGCACATAAATGTGATTTGTCGAGTATCCCATGTAGATGTAGATGCCCATGCCCGTGGGAGGATTCCAACAGCAGCGCGCTCTGCAACAAGGCGCTTTAGAGCGCACGGCCATTCCCACGCGACACAATGTTAGAGGCAGCACCAATTTTTTTCAGGTGTTTCCCGAGCGAGAAAGGATGCCGTTTCGAACCCGCCTCCATCCATCCAGATTTAGACTTTCCGTTATTTTCCTAAATCACCCCAGGCACATGCCGGGATGGTTCCTATCGAAGGGCATCGCCGATTTCCTTCCCTATCCTTAGTAAAACAATCAGTACTTCGTCACTAATGACCACGTCGTCGATAATACATTAAACCGTAATTTTCTTTCCATCTTGCAGTTGTTTTATACACAAGAGAACGGCAATCAGATACTGAAATATGTCCAATGTATTGCACGTGTGTAGTGAGTTAGGTATGTTTCAACCTCACACCTTCAAAATAATTTTTCCGATCGCCGCTAAAGGCGTCGTGTTCCCATAACTTCCTATGTTTTGTTATTCACTGGAAAAATTCTGTTTTATATATTTTCTTTGTTCAGAAATACCATTGTCAGTTTTATAGCATTGCGTCAGTTTCTACATACAGCTGGTTTAATAGCATTGCGTTAGTTGCTAAATAAAGCTGACTGATTGCTGCAGAAACAGGGTGCCGTTTGTTTTTTGTCTTTTTTACTAGTAATTTACGCAGGGCAAATAGTCGGACCAGCGATATCACAGCTCTTCTGTTACACTGTAATTGCAGTTGTACAAATACATAAATTAATTTGGTGACCCACACGTGATATGTTTTGCCTTCGTAAATTATTTGCAAAAACGATACTGTGGTAACCTTATTTCGTAGCTAACGCAACTCTCAAAATAGGCAGAGACATTTCTGGCGAACAAGGAAAATAAAAAGCATAGGAAGATCTTACGCCTATCGAGTAACAAAACACACAAAACTATAGAAACACGGCTCCAATTACTGCTGGTGCGAAAACTATTTGTACAGCACGAAATTAAAACCCAAGCGCGGCACAACGCCGCCTCCTTCACTGCGCGGAGGCGTCGCTACAGCACACAATACTGAACTAAACGTCCCTACAACAGGCCCAGTTGGATAAATACATAAATCAGTTTTCTTTTTTCAAATGTTCAAATGTTTGTACAGCTTATGGGACTTAACTTACGGGGTCATCAGTCCCTAAACTGACAAACTACTTATGAACTACTTACGAACTACTTACGAACTAGGACGGCACAAATATCCATGCCCGAGGGGGGATTCGAACCCCCGACCGTAGTGGCCTTGCAGACCGTGACTGGAGCGCCTCAGTCTCCTCGGCCACCGCGGCCGGCAATTTTCTTTTTTAACTAGTTTAAAATCAAGGTAACAATGACGCTTTACCAACTTACTTAAGACTTCATTTATAGACTCTGGGTTCATCACCGTGCCGCTGTTCCGAGTTCTGTTTTCTGAAGGTGAAAGAACTTCCTTACACTACAATCAGCATATATGCTGCTGCTGCGGAGCTTACCCACGTTCCAAACAAGATTATATCGAAATATCCTGTCCAGCTCTCTCGTGTTTCTGACGGCTGGGCCTCTGCCTGCGCTGTTACTCATTCCGTTTGATGATAAACTGCCCGTGGAGTCGTTCATATGGCTTACTGAACAGCTTTTTGGAGAGCATTTCCATTCAGATTCTGTTTATCTGGTGACTCCGCCAGCGATTTGCGCTTCAAGTGTTTTTCTCTCTTTTTGTGTCTCGTGGCTCTGATACCTCGGCTTGTCTCTGGGCAGAAGCTTGCGTGATTTCCCGTGTGAGATGACGGTACGAGACTCCCTTGCCCAGTTCCGCGGCTGGAAATATTGCAGTATCCACAGGCGTCCCCAGAGTGTAGGGTGGGGAGTTGGACAGGGGTACTTGCCTCCTCCTGTTATTTGGGTTACAGGAATCTAATACAGGCTGCTCACAGGCAATTACGCAGTTTCTTCGTCATGGTGACAGTTTTATCGTTACCTGCTCTCAGGGTGGATGTGGCGATTCCCAAGAGGTAGCAAAAAATACGGTCTCAAAATAATTTTCTTTCCATTCCTTACTGATTCACCAAAAAGTAACCATCAAACACGCCGTGGGGCTGATATTGATACCTATTCTCTATAAAATAATCATGGCTACAATATACCTACCAATATATCCGCCTTTGTTTCTCTCAAGAAAACTGCCTCCTCCTACAGCAGAAGTAATCACAAGAGTTGTTAATTATTGTCTCTATTACATGAAGAAAATCATGCCTTGTTCAGTCCACATTGAGTTTTTCAATCACAGAGAAATTTTATTGGACTCGGAAGAACACACTATTGCGATGACATTGGTGTGCTCATCTGCATATCGTACGTGAGAACAATTTCATCAATCGCAAGTATATAAAAATACTGTCTACTGTGCCAGGATATGGGAAAACAGTGACTAAATTCAAGGTCGAAATAACCATCACTTCAACACAGTCTTCCCAAACTCCTTGGGTGGTAACACAACAGGCAGTAAGAGAAACACGGGGCTAGATAAATATAATCTTGGTTCTGTCTTTTACTGTTAATAGTCGATTGTACTGGCCAATTTGTGATTTTTGGAAACGTTCCATTTTCCTGATTGCAGGCCAGTGTTACAGTTTGTAACATGTGCACTTAGCAAACTAGGCATCAAAATTAAACGGTCACAATTGTAAAACCCCACAATTGTCTTCCGGTGTGACGCAAAGTTTGAAATTTGCCTAAAAGATGCCTACAGCATTTGTGATATTCCTGGCCTTTGGCCACTTCATATTTCTGGCCGCTGGCCGTTTCTTTGCTAACATCGTACGCGTCTTAAACGCGGAAGAACGACAGAAGTGCAGCATATGTTGAAATGTGGGGTGGGGAGCAGTAGCATATGGCGCAGTAGGTGCTGGTTCCCGTGGGAAAGCCCGCCTATGTTACTGGTACTCTCCTCGCAATGGCTGCTGCATTTCACGTCACGTGATTTATTTTGAAATTAGTTTTGTTTATTAGATACTAAATATTAATTATTCAGAGCTGAGAATTTGTAATAAATATCTCTCAAGGACAGGCTAGATTTTGACAGTTTAAAAAGTTTAAGGTGCCTACTCTTATTGTAACAAGAGAAGAGCGATTTTGCAGAAGGCGCGCGACGGCCCTGTTTTGGCGCGAAATAGAGCGTCAGGTGCCCTCTCGCAACGCGCCGCAGTTTCAGTCTCGAACTGACCACTATACGCGCCGGACCGCGCCGGTCATGAGTAAAGATTTGCGTAAATGTGATAACAGTCGAGGTCTCAACATGAACTATGGGCAGCATAGGCCGTATCATATTAACAATAGTTGCTCATTTTTTTTTATTATTTAGTTAATAAATGGCATCCCTGACAATTAAAAACCTCGCGAGTCGCTTCTTATGCTTCCGTCATACAGAACTTATTTTAGCCTCACTTGTATGCTGTAGGAGAACCAACGATCTGTGTGCTGTCTTCTGCGCTGGGGACACAACTATAGAAGACAACAGGTTAGTCAGAACTCTATGCTTTCCATAAAGTCTTGGACAGCAACTATGGCACCTCGTGCGTACTGTAGGGCGGTACAAACGCACACTGCTACGCAACAGCATCCGTAAGGATGTGGAGGTTTTAGGGGACTTGTGGGAGGAAGCAGTACTAACTTCTCCGTCCGCAAATAAAACCCTAGGAATCTTGTACATTCCTCTATAATGTAACGAAAGAGTGGAGTCCCGTGAAGTCATCCTCACGCTTGGCAATACTTCGAACTGCAAGGTGAAGAAGCCTGCCGCCAACCCCTCACCCACAAAGAAAAGCTAGAGCTCAAAATGTCATAAGGCCGGCCGCGGTGGCCCAGGGGACTTGTGTTGTCTTTAGTGTAAGCAAGTTCATAAGTAGTTTGTGAGTTTAGGGACTGATGACCCCGTAGTTAAGTCCCATAAGCTATACAAACATTTGAAACATTTTCAAAATGTCATATGAAGTTCAATATGTCCAACGCCACTTTGATTGTGTCTTTGATGGAAAGTACCTGGGAAAGATCGTAACTCCCTCTCACATCCTACGTTTAAATTACGTGTTTGTCTCGAGTGACCGAGGAAAACATTTCAAACACGTCATTGCGAAGAATCGATGTGAAAAGGACCCAGGCCGTGACATAAAGGGTGTTGGTGAAATTATTTCTTCTCTTGGTGCGTTGATTCCCAGACTTTTCGCGGTCGACAATTGCAGTTCACATTACGAAGGGCAACAGGACGACGTTCTTGACAGACTTCGACGCAGCAGACACCCAATGAGGGCTTCAATCCTTCTCTGAGGACTCCATTGGGCTGTGCAACCCTTTCTATCGCGACCTGATCTGACTGCAGTTAAAAGATGTGGGACTACTAGGGACCGTTCAGTGTCATTTGACGAGATCTGAGTGTGATGTCAAACATCAAAATGTGTCCGTGCTTTCTTAACCTTCGTATGGAGTAACCAAAGGCGGTTGTATATGGCTGTTAAGTAAGGGCCGCGGTGGAGTAGCCGAGCGGTCTAAAGCGTCTCGCTGCGGAGCGCGCGGTTGCTCGCCGTGGAGGTTCGAGTCCTCCCTGGGGCATGGGTGTGTGTGTTGTCCTTAGGTTAGTTTACCTAGGTTTAAGTAGTTTGTAAGTTACGGACTGATGACCACACAGTTTGGTCCGATAGATTTATAAAAATTTGAACATTTTTGAGGTGAGTGCGACATAGAATTCTCACATAATGTGTGAATAAAACGGTAAAGTGTCCCTATCAGACCCCTCAGTTCGGCAGCAGCCTCGGTTCAACCCGCAGTTCTTCGTTGGGTGCTTTAAAAATGTTGCTAGTCCCCATTGTGTCAAGTAACCAATTCGGTAGAGCTGACCTCAGTTTGGATTCGACGTTAAAATAGCGTACGCTGGCTGCCTGCCAAATCCAGTGGTGTGGAAAGGGATGCCTGTCACGCCGGCGCCTAGGAATCGATAACTAGTGCCTCGGAATTGGAAAAATTTTAAGTGCCCAACAAAGTCGCGAAACACGTTGCTGTTTGAAGAGTTGTCGAGTTCAAGGTGGCTTGGCAGAGCGCCGCGCTTTACAACAGTTACAGAGGAAGGTTGCATACACGTTTGAGCCTAATTTCAAACTCGTGTTTCACAGTGGGAGACAATTACGTGCTTCGGAAACGTGAGGCTTTAATTTTCATGCGCAGTGTACATAAATGAACAACATACAGTGTCTTGAAAATAGCGTATAAGACGAACATTAACAAGAGTAAAACAAAAGTAACTGAGAGTAGTGTAAGAAAAAACGATGCTGAAGAAATTACATTAGGAAACGAGGCAATAAAAGTTGTAGATGATTTTCATACTTAGACAGTAAAACAACTTACGATGACCGAAGTAGAGAAGGTACAAAATGAAGAAAGGCTATGGGAAGGAAAGCATTACTTGAGGAATTTGTTTGTGCCGGCCGCGGTGGCCGAGCGGTCTTCGGCGTGCCAGTCACGGTCTGCACGGCCGCTGCGGTCGGGAGTTCGAATCTCCCCCTCATTGACGTTTGTGCCGTCTTTAGTATTAGCTAGTTCATAAATAGTTTGTAAGATTAGGGACTGATGACCCCGTAGTTAAGTCCCACGAGCTCTACAAACGTTTGAATTTGTTTATATCTCATTTTTATTGAAAATGTTGTGAAGTCTTCAATGAAGGCACTGGTCTGGAGTGCAACATTGTACGGGAGTGAAACATGGACAGTAAGGAGTTCATACAGAAAAATGATAGATTTCGAAATAGGGTGCTACAGGAGAATTCAGAAGATTAAATGGGTAGATTGCGCAACTAATAAGGGAGTACTGAACAGAATTGAAATTTGTGACAAACCTGGACCAAAAGAAGGTATTCATCGGTAGGACATATTCTGAAACATCAAGGAGTAATCAATTTTAGTTTTGAAGAGTGTTGTGGGGAGGGGGATGATGAAGAGAGAAGTATAATAAGCAGGATCAAATTAAAGAGGGTTGCCTTTATTCAGAGGTGAAGAAGATTGCACAATATAGGGTAGCGTGCAGAACAGTATCAAACCTGTCTTTCCACTGAAGACAATAACAATCTAAGAAAAGTAAAGATTGTAAACTATCGTATCTGTTCGCAGCCAGAGCAGAGTTAAAAGTTGGTAATGCCCTTAGCAGAAAGTCCTTTTAAGAACATTGAAAGTTAAAGAAAGAATAGACTTTTTGCTGTGGAAAAAGCAGCCTCAGCGGTGACATGTGTTGAGTTAGCGGGTCGCAAGATAGCGACTCGGGAACGCTACCGAGGCCAGAGAGAAATTACGCGACAGAATTTATGAGGCAAATGTCTTGCGCAATAAAGGGGTAGGTATGTGACAGAATTAATGAAGCAATTTCCACTGGCAGTAATAGTGCGACTGAGGGCGCGAGGCGTAGAGTGAGAAAGAGCTGAGGCTTATGATAGGGGCTAAAGGCCCTTCCAACTCGGGTGCTTCGCGAGCACCGGTGCTATGCTGTAGCGCCGGTATAGTGGGGCACGTGAGAGGTAAAGCTGTGTATAGGGAAAGTATGGCCAGCCTGCCAGCGGCAGCCATACTAGGCCTATTCCGCTGCTGCTTACACACCGACCGCTACGACTTTCTCAGCGCTTAACAATACTTATCAACAGATTTTGAGAAAACTATTCAATGAAAAAATTTAATTTTTTCACATGATATAGTGTGAGATATTCGCTCGATAATGATCTAATTTTCTTTACATTATTACTCATAGTTTCCGTGCTACATGAAATTAAGTAAACTAATACGCAAAGTTTTGAAGAGTTTGCAGAGAAAAAATCGCATCGCGTAGACTTTTCGTGTGGTTGATTTTAGAACATACAATGCTGCGGACGAAATGTAGTTAAGATATCGAAGTTTTATTCAAGGCTGAGAGCAGAACGATAACTCTTTTTATTCTCGAGATACCGGGTGTCTAGTCCGACGGACAGATGCGGGAACTTCGCGTAGTTCTGCCCATGCAGAAATACTTATCGTTCTATTTTAAGAAAACTGTTTCGTTGTGGCTCTAGGTCTAAAGAGTTCACCTATAAATTGAAATTGACCTGTACCGTAGACAAATATTCGAATAGACCGCGAACATGTCATCGGAGCATAGTGCAAATGAAGAAAACGATTGAGATTATGGGTAAGTCTTTGATTAGTATTTTCTTGCTTATTATGTTCTTAAATCTTACACGAACTACGGTAAATGCAAGGGGATACCCACTACATGACTTTTACCAAAAACAGAAATCAAAGGTGCATTTACAACGCCAATTACATTTGAACGTCTAATATTTGTTTTGTTTCTCTTCTATGTTTCCTGTAATGATACACTAAACACATGAAAACTAATGACAAAAGCTTGCTTCGGAAATTATACATTAATTTCATATCTAACCGAAAATCTATTTGTCACTAATATGTTCAAAATTTGGGTGTTTTCGGCAACTGCCTGGAGTTAAAACCAAAGACGCGTGAATAATTTAACCTCACGACATTATGCAGGATTTTTCTTCTGACTTTCATATCTGATATCTAAAGGAAGTACTATAATGTTTACCTCCTTTCTTCGTTTGTTAAGAACACCGAAAAGTACTACACAGAGGCATTATTCAAACCCAAACATACGAATATTCACAAGGTTTCTCATGGCAGCCAAGCAACGTATAGGACCAAGATGGCGAGAAGAACCATGTGACTGGATTTCAGCCAACCACGAGCTGCAGATGGCGGCAAGCGGCGCGGGAAAGGATGGCCATACTTTCCCTATACAGAGCTTTACGTGAGAGGGGTAGCCCAACGCCACCTAGATAAAAGGCCTGTGCGCTGCCTGCCAACAGTAGTCATAACGCAAGCAAACTATTTGCCTTGTGTAGCGTTGTGCTAAGTTTGGGAATACGTACACGTTGCACACTCTGTTTCGGAATGTTCTTAATGTTATTTGATTCACAGACAAAGTTGTTTTGGTATAAGATATTTATGAACTATAAGTAAGATATCTTACAGATATTGGAATCGGACAATTCATATTAGGCATTTTGTCTCATACGAGCAAAAATCTGCCTGGAGGATTACATAGATAACACGAAAAACATTCTGAAACACAGTGTGCAACGTGTACGTATTCACAAACTCAGCAGAACGCTACATAAGACAAATAGTTTGCTTGTGTTATGACTACTTTTGGCAGGCAGCGCAAAGGCCTTGTATCTCGGTGGCGTTGGGCAGGCACAGCGCTGTCATGGCACTGTTAGCAGAGGAACGTGTTATCGAAGCGCTTAGCGCGGAGAGTCGTGTTGTTTGTGAATTATAAAAATAATAACAATAATAATAATAATTTTTTGTATAGACATAAAAAATAGTTTTATTGCGCTCTTTACTTTGTTTAAATTTTCAACAATCTTTGTTGATCTTTGGCATCGCTTTGAACCCACTAATTTTGTGATATTAGGCACAATAGTTTTGGCAGTTGCAATTCTAAATGTTCAAATGTTTGTAAAACTGCGTGGTCATCAGTCCGTAGCTTACAAACTACTTAAAACTAGGTAAACTAACCTAAGGACAGCACACACACAGCCCTGCCCCAGGGAGGACTCGAATCTCCACGGCGAGCAACCGCGCGCGAGCCGGCCGCGGTGGCTGAGGGGATTGAGGCGCTCCAGCCACGATCCGCACGGCCACTACGGTCGGGGGTTCGAATCCCCCCTCGGGCATGGATATTTGTGCCGTCCTTAGTTGTAAGTAGTTCATAAGTAGTTTGTAAGTTTAGGGACTGATGACCCCGTAGTTAAGTCCCATAAGCTTAACAAACATTTGAATTTTATTTATTTATTTATTTATTTTTTTTTTTTTTTGAGAGCAACCGCGCGCTCCACAGCGAGACGCTTTAGACCGCTCGGCTACTCCACCGCGGCAATCCAATTCTAAATACAGCTTGCAACGACGCATTAAACTTGAGCTTATTTTTGTTTTGTTAATATTCATAACTGGAAACATTTGTTCACAAAAGAACGTTGTTCAGAACACTGCATCGTATTTTAGAACAAGGGCATGAATCCCAGCGAATTCTTGATGATCAACGCTTTTATAAAAAGGAATTAAAATCACTATTGTTATGGTAGTAGTGGTCTGTCAAAATTGAATCGTACTGTAGTTTTATCAGTTCAGTTTGGAGACATGATGGGGCATCCTCTCGATGCACCGAAAAAGGCATCATAAAAACTTCTGAGTGTAGGTTTAGCTATTTCATTTCTTCAAACCTACCTTTAAAATGTTTGTGCAATGAATGTAACACTTTCGTGTACTCCTTGATGTGGACATAAGTACTTAATTTAAAGGATCTTGAGAGGGAAAATTTTCCAAATTTCCTTCTTGAAGCTTACTTTTAGAAAGCAAAATTTGCAGTTTGGAACTTACAACATGGTCTCACATAGTACCGATTAATTTAGTTTTACTGCAACGATTTATATAAGTCATGCAAATAACCCGTGATGTCTTTCTTATAAGCGAGCTCAGCGATGCAAATGTTCAAATGGTTGTAACCCTACGGGACAAAACTTTTGTCGTCATCGGTCCATAGACTTACAAAGAACTTAAGATAACTTATAGTAAGGACTACATACACACGTATGCCCGATGGAGGACTGGAACCTTGGACGCGAGGGACCGCAGGATCTGTAATAAGTACAATTTTTTAAAAAGTAATATTTTTTTTCTTTTATAACAAATAAGGCTTACCTTTTGTGTTTGGTATACAATTCCCTCTTGTGTTACTGAATGTTTATTTTTGTACTGACGGCGCTGTGTCGGTGCTTTGATATTTACGGTAGAGTGGTATATTAAGCATTGTGCTTTCCCATCAGGCTTATAGAACCTCCCCGTTGAGCAATAAAAATGGCACACAGGAATCCGAACCTTTTGTGGTCTTGATAAACGTTCGCAAGATAGATTAACAGTGTCCTATTCGATGAGATTGAGAACGTATATTCAGCCCATCCAAAAACATGCGGGAGGTAGCGCTGCCTCTGTCACACACGTGCTGCTACACCAATAAGAGGTTAGAATAGGGATAGGCTATGTATGAGCGCTCTCGAGAAACGCGCGACGCTAAAGTAAAATCTCGAGAAATTCTCGAGTACACTCGAGAAGTTGCCGACAGTGCTGCGATTTCTGGAGACTGAGCGAAACTGCTCTAGAAGGAAGCACTGCGACACAGCAGTCGTAATCGTTGTCTTCCGTACGTGCAAGGAAGAAGCTGAATTGCTATTATTATTATTATTATTATTATTATTATTATTATTATTGGTGGTGGTGGTGGTGGTGGTGGTGGTGGTGGTGGTGGTAGTAGGTAGTAGTAGTAGTAGAATGTTACGGAGAAGACAAAAATCGTAGGATTATTATTAAAACACGAATCTTACGTGAAACAAGAACTTCATTGTTACCAAAAACAAATATCAATTCCACATGTATTGATACTTACATGAGAGAAAAATGCCATAACTAGTTACAACCAAAAACTCCTTACAAACATTAAGTAATTGTAGAAAAATAATTCGGCAGAGCTTAGCCAGCGTTACGTACCTAAGCTTTCGTCCTTATTTTAGCTTAAAGCTCTGGTACTTTGTCAACACAGCCACCACAATTTACAACAACAATACTGACTGTTGGTTGTTATGTCCTCATTCTGTTCAAAAGTTTAGATAGCGTTGATTTTGCATGTTATGGAAGCCAAATTAAAAATTACTCTTTTCCGATACTGGCGGACTGTTTGACACTCTCTAACCTTTTTACCGAATTTCTTTTTAATGTGTTAGAATGGATGACATAAACAATAGCTAGGTAATTTGTCTGACTTCTGTTATTATAAGAATGCACTTTTGTACCGTGAACATATGTTTCGTTGCTACATATATTGTTTAATTTTAAACGTCTTATCATGCATGTTGTATTTTTTGCTACACTACGGAGCTTTCCAACAGACGTCTTCATCCTCAGTAAAGTACTGCCAGCTCCGTCACTGGTTTTCGTGTGTCCAGTACCCGTATTTTAATGACAATCACAGCGAGCTGCGAGTGTTGCAAATAACGGCAGCGCGTGGCGTGTCGTGCTGCCCCAGTCAACCGCCGGACAGCGGCACGCGCCGCAGCGGCGCTTCTCGCGAGCTTCTCGAGAACTGCTCGAGCGCCGGCATCTCGGGAAATTCTCGGTCGCCGCGCCTCACACTCCGATCCCTAGGTTAGAATAGGGGGAAATGCCCTTAACGCTACAGAACTGAAGCCGTTGTCGGCATATTGTGGAGCCAATAATTTTGTGTTAACAAATCACAGTTAACCTATTCCATAAAGTTTCGGGATTGCAGCCGGATTCCGTCGACTTCCTGCCACGATATTTCGGCTGACAACCGTTCAGCCATCTTCAGGTGATTGCGTTCCCCTAGTGACTGTTAATTCCCGACGACGCCTATATAGCAAAAATTGGCGCGTAGGCGCATGCGCATCAGTGGCCGTTACAAGCGCGCCCTCTTTCGAATTTACCGCCCTCTGTGAAAAACAGTCGACAAGCGGCGCGCGGGTGTCTGCGCCAAGTTGAAACTGCATGTCCGCCATCTATCGAAACGCGTCAGTACTGCATGAGGTGGAAAAGCGGTACGTGTCCGCACTCTGAATGCGCACGACATTGCTTGTCAGATGTATAAATTTTTATTTTAATTATCGCTAGAAGCGTCGTCCTGGATAAAAATGTTTCCTCTGAGATGATATTAAAGAAATCACCGGGTCCCAAGCCTTGTCCAGATGAAAGCCGCCGTCACGATTAATAAGATCTTGGGCTAAACGTATTTCCACAGTTTCTTTGATTAGTGAATCCGAGAAGGATCTCGTCGTGGCCAGGATTTCAGTGGCGGAGTAATCCATACAATGTCCTGTGGTAATAGAATGCTCGGCTACGGCCAACTTACTGGGTTGCAACAGACGAGTATGGCGTTCGTGTTCAACGCACCTTTCCTGCACAGTGCGTGTCGTCTGGCCGATGTAAGCTTCACCTATCTGGAAGGTCTATATTTGTTCACCGAAGTGTACTATATCAAACATGTACTAGAAACTACAGTTATTTAAATGTATGAAAGTTAATAGGGCAAGAGCCACACAGTGCTTTAATCTGAATCATATTTCGTTGACTCCACAAGATGGCGCACTGGCTTCAATCGACAGATAAGTTTTTCGTAGTAGCACCGTCTCCCCTTAATTTTAACCCTCTTGTGCTACAAGGTGGGGCAAGAGTGGCGGGGGAAAAGCACCGGGGCGCGCAACCACAGAGTGCTCTAGTTGCAGTGGCCTGCCGCACGACCGCTACGCTGTACGACGGAGAGACCCTGTCGGGGGTTCGAATCCCCCCTCGGGCATGGATATTTGTGCCGTCCTTAGTATAAGGTAGTTAAGTAGTTTAGAAGTTTAGGAACTGATGACCCCGTAGTTAAGTCCCATAAGCTTAACAAACATTTGAACATTTTGAGAGCCAGTGACACGCACGGAACGTGTTTCGTAGTCTTAAAGGGGAATGCTTTCTATCGCCCCCACACAGACTGTAACAGATTACTGAACAATAACAATAACTAAGATAGCCAGCAATGTCCGTCGCAAATTGACACACGTAAATCACTCGCGACCCGTCCGTTGGACACTTGCCTCGCCGAACCAGCGCAAACTGAGGCCCGTGTGCCTTCCAGACAGACTGACGCACAGTCGGCGTTCCGGTCAGTCTCGAGTACCTTTCACCCCATATTAACACTCAGAGTGCCAATCACGTCAATTGACGGGATATGGAAATTTCTTTAGAATGCCAATCACGTCATTTGACGTGATCTTTGTTTTCGTGCTTTTTAAAACAGAATCAAGTTTATTGACGGGCTATATGTACCTTAAATACCATACTTGGTAAACCTAGTGTCTAAACCAGCCTATAGATATTTTATTTAGTTTCTAAATTGTCCGACTGGTCGCATGCATTGTATGAAACGGGGCAGGTAGAAAGTGGTGCCCGCTCACTCAGTAGGTAAATCAACGGACATGGCTTCATGCAAATTTTTCTCCCCGAAAGTACTGAGAGGTGAGGGGTGACACAGCAACATATTGTAGTGACTCTACAGACTGTTTGCGAAGTAGAGAAGTTTTTAGTGGGGCCCTTGGCGTCGGAGTTGTATGTGATTTAGATGCTCTGTGTTCAGTTCTGGATTTATTTCAAAGAGCAGACAATTCTTTACGCCATCCTGAAGATAAAGAAATTAAGTGCAGCTGGGGTTACTCCTGCAAGCAGAATGTCCGTCATTCTAAGGGATGAAATGGTTTACGTGGCCGGCAGTCAAAGTGTTAACAACACTATGCGGCATTCACGGAGAAAGCTACAAAGTGATGCAACTAAAAGGTTTTGAGATGGTCGAATACCGCAAAAGTGGAGATCCGATTTAAAATACCAGGCTAGTACCATAATTTTCAACTCTCGAGTCAAAATTTGATAAGAGCCAAGTGACCTTTGTGAAATAAAATTAAGTTTGGTAATGTGAGGAAAGCTTTCTGGCGACAGAGTTACTGCTGGCTGTGTATTCTGCTTTTACTGGTAACCATAAATCGGCTCTGTCCCAGTTGGCAGAGAACTCATTTTTGTTTAATAAGGATTTTGAAGTTTATCACTTGGCGTTTCAGGAGGCGGAGTAGACATGATCGTCGCTATTAAAAAAAAAAAATCTCACTGACATTTTTCACGGCCCGCTTTAGATTTGTAGTGTTATAAGTTTTTGCCAACATTTTGGACCAAAATAATAATCTAAATAATAAAAAATGTATTAATAAGAGTGTCTGAAACCCTTTTAGGAAGAAAAAATGTAGGTAGTGGCAGGTTCCGGACCACTGTCCTTTAGCGTCACACCGTCACACTCCAACGCATTTCCCATTACGCTACGACTAACAGTTAGAGGTTTCGTTCTTTAATTTCATAGTATTGATGGCCATTGTTAACTGATGCTAATATGGCATTTGCAGACATTAGATTATCATTTATCGTACGAAGAACGACGTGTGTATGTTAATTCTTCAGTGCGCCATTGCATTGAAATGGCAACGTGTAAGTTACAATAAGAAAATCATCAAATACGCAACGCAAGATGGCGTATGCCAGAGAGAGTTTTGGGCGAGGAATGTCACGTGACATCTGCGTACGGCTGGTTTTCGTTAATTCAATGGAGGGTGTCAAAACTCCGTTATTTTTGCAAATATCTTTCAAACGATACGAGATACGAAAAAAACATAAGGGAGCTAAGTTGTATATAATTTTCTCCTCTACAAATTCGGTTATTCAATTTTCGTGTCAGATGAATGGTTAAGCCGTTATTTTCATTTAAATTTCGAGCTGTCAAAAGTCGATTGGAAAGACCCACTTTCAGTGTTGCTAGCGTAACCTAAAGTGGGCCAATATACGTCTTCAGGAGGGAATCGAAACGTTACAATGCAGATATTAAACTTGAAGCGATACATCCGATTTCTACGGTGTTGTAAGGTGCGCTTAGCATACATACTAGAGGCGGTGGAGGCAATATGGCGCCCAATGAAATGATCAACTATAAGCAAACTTCAATACAGAAATTATAGTAGCAACTATTTATTCACAAACGACACTAAGGCGTTTCACATTAGCCCCTGTTACTTTCCTTCACAGTAGTCAACAGCATTGTGTAGAACCCGTTGCCAGCTATATGGATGGCGAAGTATACCGTTAGCAAAGCCTGTACTATTGATGGTGATTGAAGTGGTCTACTGCCTGTCGAATCTCTGGAACACTTCTAAGCGATTGCCACGAAGTGGTTCTTTCATCTTCGGAATCAAATAAGTCATAAAGACTTAGGTCCTGGGAGTATGGAGGATGGTACAGTACTTCCCAGTTCTATCGACCGAACAGAGCAGCCACATAGACCAAGCATTCTGTCACGGCGTAATGCTAAATATGCAGAAATTACTACCTGAAAAAATGAGCGTGTAGGAAATTAAATTTCAAACAGAGTTTGTATTTTATGAAACTCGAACCTAGATGGCAAAATTTACTGAAAAAATTCGCAAGGTTCCAAAAAATGTTTTTTTATTAAATAAATAAACGTTAACTCCGACGGGGAAATGTTAAATTAGAAAGTTGCAACCCTTAAAATTATCTATCGATTGCTTTTCTGTACGTATCGACTCATTTAATAAGTTTCAAGTTATATCGAAGAAACACTTAAAATTCTTTAAAAAACTAGATTCCTTATAACTCGACAACATTCAAATTTCCAAACTTTTTCCACAAGTATGGCACGAAATAAGTCAAATAAGACCTTTATCGAAAAAATTAATAATATTCAGTATTGTTTGAGATATATCGATTTTTTGAAAAGAGAGACTGCTAGAAAATTGGCTAGAGTTGGTCAGAGGATCGACCTAGAGTAACGGTTTTCCATCTGTTTTCTTCGTGAAAAATTTTAATATCATACTATTAATTTTTTAGATTTTGTTAATTGAAGTTCAAAGAATGATTTTAAAAAACTCGCACTTTTTTGGGTCCGTTTACTTCAACTGACTATTTCTATTTTTATGTTATGAGAGGAACTGTTAAAGGTATATGTTGCTGGCATTTTTTTTTTCACAAATTTTAAAACAAATAATGTTGCTCTACGACCTTCTGTAGCAGAGTTAAATATTTTTCTTTTATAAAAATCTTGCGGACGTAATTTACATTTTCCAGCGACGTGCTTCGTAGAGCTTAATATTGCATACTTTCACTATTAAGTAAAAATACTTGGATACGTTGCATGGTTTTCTAGTGTTACTAATCAACTGATAAAATGAAGCGTGCAAGCGCACAGTGTCTTGGACCAGAGCGGGAGAGCGGCCTTTGGGAGAGACTGGCGCGTGTTCTGTCTGAGAATATTCTAAACGGACCGCCCAAGGCATTGCACGCTTCACTTTACCAGTACATTAGTAGCACTAGAAAACAACGCAACATATCCAACTGTTTTTACTTACTAGGAAAAGTATTCCATATTAAGCCCCAAGAAGCACGTCGGTGTAAAATGTAAATTACGTCCGCTAGATTTTTATAAAAGAAAAATATTTAACTCGGCTCCAGAAGGTCGTAGAGCCACATTATCTGTTTTAAAATATGTGGAAAAATGCCAGAAACACGTTTAACAGTTCCTTTCATAACATACAAATAGAAATAGTCAGTTGAAGGAAACGGGCCCAAAAAAATGCGAGTTTTTTAAAATCATTCTTTGAACTTCAATTAACAAAATCTAAAAAATTAATAGTATGATATTACAACACTTCACGAAGAAAACAGATGGAATACCGTTACTCTAGCAAGCTTCACTGACCAACTGTAGCCAATTTTCTAGCAGCCTCTTTTTTTTTTTTCAAAAACATCGATATCTCAAACAATACTGAATATTTTTAATGTCTTATTCGACTTATTTCGTGCCATACTTGTGGAAAAAGTTTGGAAATGTGAATGTTGTCGAGTTATAAGGAATCTAGTTTTTTAAAGAATTTTAAGTGTTTCTTCGATATAACTTGAAACATATCAAATGAATCGATACGTACAGAAAAACAACCGATAGATAATTTTATGGGCTACAACTTTCTAATTTAACATTTTCTCGTCAGAGTTAACGTTCTCTATTTATTTAATAAAAACTTTCTCTCTCTCTCTCTCTCTCTCTCTCTCTCTCTCTCTCTCTCTCTCTCTCTCTCTCTCTCTGTGTGTGTGTGTGTGTGTGTGTGTGTGTGTGTGTGTGTGTATGCGCCCGCGCATTGTCGTGCAAAATGATGAGTGGGTTGCGCGGAAAGTCTTGCCGCATCTTTCGCAAAGCTGGTCGCAGGTGATGGTCGAAAAATGAACAGTAGTAATGTGCAATGACGGTCTCCATTGTTCTTGTTTCGAAAACATAGTGACACCGTTACGTTAGACCGCTGACTCACAAGTGAACGTTTTTCCCTATATTATACGCACGTCGGTGACGTGGGACGGGCAAGGCCATTTGCTCGGAGATAAGGTAGGTATGTCAGCAGGGTGTGCTATCAGCGACAATAGTAGAAAACATTGCATAATGCCTACACAGCAGTGTTGCCACTTAAGTTCCAACCCTCGTACCAGTTTAATAAACATATCTCGATGCGAAGACATTATAAAATTTCCACTGTGAATGTAGGCTTTGTCGGCGTATACAGCTGATGAAATCTTCTCGGGCTTCCATCCGGGTAGCTGGAATAAAATTCGCGAAGTTTCGGTGAGAGTCATTCTCATCATCAAATCAAAAGTTTGTATAGCTCATGGGACTTAACTACGGGGTCATCAGTCCCTAAACTTGCAAACTATTTATGAACTAGCTTACACTAAGCACGGCACAAATATCCATGCTAGAGAGGGGGGAGGGGGGGATTCGAACCCCCGACCGTAGTGGCCGTGCAGAACGTGACTGGCGCGCCGCAGTCCCCTCGGCCACCGCGGCCGGCATTATCATCATCATCTGGCGAAGTGTCGATGACGTTTTTAACTTTTCATTCCCGCTCCTTATGGGATGCGGGCGGGCGGTTTAAGAGCTTCTGCCCTATTTCGCCTTAGCTTATGTAATACTGTTTTGGCATTATTTATTGTATGGACTGGGACTAAAAACTATGGGGAGGACTTCTGTTTTTCCCAATTGGGAACATTCCAAGGGCGTGGGGACAGCTCCGGTATTCACCTTACAGCCAACAGGGAACCACAGAAATCTGGGCCAGAGTTGCTGGTGCTTCTATTTCCTGTGGAAGGCATGTTGTTTCTTCCACCGTTTTTGGTTGTACTTCTCCATGTCTCCTGTATGAGAAGCCACTGGAATCGTCATCTAGTTGGTCTTTGGCTACTCCTGTGGTCGGCCGGTGTCTCGATTTGTCGGACTTCTCGGCGAACAGAGATTGAAGGCTGGTTGATGTGTCTCGCTTTCGATCTTCTCTTCTTCGACCTCTGGCATCTGGCAGCATGCGTCGATCGTCCTCTGGAGGATGTTTGGGTCGATCGATTTGTGGACATATTCTTCTTGGGCGTCTGCGTAATCTTGTTGTTGCGTGGCTGCTTGTTAGGTCCGGAGGTTGTCATCTGTGCTGGTCTGCGCGTCCCGCGAATCCTTCCAAAGACGTCGCAGGTTAAAGGATTGGCGTAAGCGGAGGCATGCTGCCTCCAACTGAGCATGTAGCATCGTCCGAATCCTGGTTTCAGCCTCCGCGAGCGCCGCTTGTGCTTCGCCGCTCCCCTCTGTAGCGGCGTGCTCGCCTCGGTGTTGCGGTGCGGTCTGCCCGGTCACGGCGCCGCGCCGCCGACTTCCCCCACCACCTCTCGCGTCGGCCTTCGCCAGGGGGCGGGGTGGGGGGGCCGCTCTCTGCGGACGCGGCCTGCGTCTCCTTCTCGGGAGAGGATCGCAACAGTACCTCACACGGCTGCGATGACGTTTCGGACCGAAAATCGATATCACGTGGCAAGGTACTTCTGCTATCCACATGGCTTCAACAAAATAACATGGGAACAGCTGAAACAAAATTCCATTTTCGATTGAAAGATATGATTATACATTCGTAGGTAAAAATGCGCCTTATTGTGATGCTTGGTGTATCTAGGCTATATGCTCCAAACATTAGCAGGTGTACCAAAATAGTGGACTTCTTTTAAACAGTAATATCGTGCTATAGATTCCAGTTGCAATTTAAGACCTTTTGTGTGATAGAAAGGAAGTGTTAAACCCGAACGTTTGTGTCGGTTATTGATATCAAATGAATAACAAGTTTATTACTAGTCACTGTTAATTTTCTTCCACAAGTTGCGTGATTATTATTTTTGCGACACAGCTAGTGCGGGACTGTTGTTAAAGACTAAACGTTGGTTAACATTTGTTGGAACATGTGTGTTCACGTTACTTATTTGCGTACATTGAATATGGATGTATCTCAGTACCGTTGTCGTAAGATTAATATGATGACAGCATATTGTGCGCTGCCGACACAGACTGGATTACATAAAATACATTTATACCGATATATGGTATATAATCGTCACTCCATAACCATGAATTACTTTAATGATGTTTTCTTAAACTAAATAAAAGAACCTCTACGTTTGAGAAATGTTTTTCTGATGTCACTTGGACTATGTCTCCAAACTCATTTTTCTAGGCGTCTGTATCATAATTTAATGAACTTATTTACTCAGGTGAAGTTAAAGCTATTATAGTTTTTTCAGTAATAACTTGTCCCACTTTTTGAGGACAAGGCATTTTTAACTTAGAATGGTAATACAGTTAATATTACAAATCACAGAAAGGTGGCCTATGTGATTCCATTAAATATGTCTTATAGCTTTGCTTGTTTGCCTTTGCCAACTGTCGATTAACACAGGAGCTGATACGAGGAAGAAAAAATTAATACAAGGAAACGTATCATGTAGCAGCTACTTTCAAAATGGACAATATAGCAAGCTCTACACAGTGTTGTCTGTGCAGCTGCGTGCGTCTGATCGCGTGACAACGATTTCCGGTTCGATACATGATCGCAGCCGTGTGAGGTTCTGTCGCGATCCTCTCACTCCCCTTCGCCGCCCCCTCTGGTGTCGGCCGCGTGTCCTGCTGCCTCTTCTCTGCGATTTAGGAACACTTGGACAGCTGGCAACGTGCGGACCGCGGCAGCGGGCACACGTCGGCTGTGGACAAGCGTGACTGCCATGTTCGCCACCACACTTGACGTTCTTGGCGCGATTGCGGCAATGTTTCGCCACGTGTGGCACTTGCAGAACTGCGGTGCTGGGTCCAGGCCGGCCGGAAGAGGATCTATCTGTACAGGGAAGCTCGAAAACTTGGCTTCCCTTCTTCTTCTTTAGCCGCTCGTCCCCGTCCACAGCGAGGAAGAATAGCGGCGGCTTCCTCTTGTTCGTCTTGCTATGGAGCCGGACTGACGTTGCCGAAGTCGGCTTGTGTCAGCCAGGAAAAAAACATATTCTCCGTATACAGCCACGGCAGCCCCCGCAGCAGTGCCTCGACTGTCGTTTTTATGCTGGATGTCTTCTCTTGCCGCGTTCCTTTCGGGGCTGGGACGTTGTACTCTTCCAACAGAGGAGACAGTGCCTCAAAAGTGTTCAAATGTTTGTTAAGCTTATGGGACTTAACTACGGGGTCATCAGTCCCTAAACTTACAAACTACTTATCAACTACCTTATACTAAAGACGGCACAAATATATCCATGCCCGAGGGCGGATTCGAACCCCCGACCGTAGTGGCCGTGCAGACCGTGACTGAAGCGCCTCAGTCTCCTCGGCCAGAGAAAATGCCTCATAATCGTCCCAGTTCTGCACTCTAACTTGAATTAACGAATGGTCGTCTACGTTCGTGAAGCTGACGTCTTCTTTCGCTTTTGACTCGAGCAGGCCGAGCATCTCCATCCAATTCTCCCCCCGATAGCGGACGAAGAAAGGGAAAGGGAGAGTCGACCTGCCCGGTCTTGGCGACTTCTTCTCCATGGCTGCTTATGACGGGATGGCCGAGCGCGTGCTGCAACGACAATTAGCTCTTGTCGCTGTGAAAACAGCGGACACAACTTTGCTCAATGACGGCCGGACGTGCCCTATATATAGACGAGCGGCGGCCGTCTCTCCTCTCCTCTCTCCTCTCCTCCCCTCCCCACCCCCCGGCCGGTGGTGGGGGAGCGCCCTCTGCTGCGCGCCGACGGCTGTGCTTACGGCGTAGGGATGTGCTAAACTGCGATTTTTCGATATCAGTGATTTCTGTGACTGCTACTTTCATATATCTGTGATTCTTAGTTGCGATTTGTCACTGTTTACAATCGCACTGTACAAATCCTCGACATGTATCCCTCCGCAGCCGCGGTGGAGTAGCCGAGCGGTCTAAAGCACCTCGCTGAGGAGCGCGCGGTTGCTCGCCGTGGAGGTTCGAGTCCTCCCTGGGGCATGGGTGTGTGTGTTTGTCCGTAGGTTAGTTTACTTAGGTTTAAGTAGTTTGTAAGCTACGGACTGATGACCACGCAGTTTGGTCCGATAGATTTACAGACATTTGAACATTTGTATCCCTCCGCACTCAAACTGCGATTTCGGTGACTCTGAATGCTACTTCTGCGATTTCTGCAACTGATATTGCTACATTGCTACTTCTGCGATTTCTGCTACTTCCGTGACTTATGCGATGTTTGTGGCAAATGCAATATATATATCATCCATAACAGATCCTCTTCCTACATGTAGATATATACAAAAAAAAAAAAAGAATATTGATGCTCAATTTACGTGTAATGTTGGGATTATTTACACATCGACAAATGTCAATTAGTCTTATAACAGCGATTTCAGTGTTTGGTGTGTAATGTATAGGTTAAAGTGAGGTTATTCGCAAGTAATGTGTAATAGAAATTGGCAAGTAGGCCTATAGTCTACCTTAACAGAAAGATTGGGCAGATTAGCAACTGTCTGCAACGAAAGTGCTATGTTATTACCTGTAGAATGTATTAACAGATTTTTTCTTAACTTTGTGTGATATAAGTCACTTACCAATTTGAAAGAGATAAGTAAATGTGAAATACAACGTGAGTGACTTCTGAAAATTCCATTTTCTCTTTAAAACCTTTCGGTATCACTACATATTCTGCCAAATAATTATAGATAAGAGCTTGCGTTATATTTTACTAATCGATGTGCCGACCTAGTGTGCTCATGTTGGCAACTAAAGCTTCATTTTATAAGAATTTTTAACTTACTGACTGTACAGGGTTACACACAAGAAATCTTACAACCACAGATTAAGAATAACATTAATTATTTATTTTATGTTAAACAAAATATTATTTCACTCATTCTTTATGATTTAGTTTTCTAGGATCATTCATCGGTCGTTGCCAACATAAGCACACTATGCCACCACTGCAGTAAACAAAAGTTTTAATAATACTGAAGGATCCGATACCACCCATCTGCTTTCACTCATGTCATCACAGGACGGAATGTACGAAAAGGAAAAAGATGGAAAACAACATTCCTAAACCAAAAACAAATCTGATAAAATAAAACTTTCCATTACGCGAAAAACTTGTTTATTTTCAAGTGTAATATTTTTATAGAATCCTCAAAGATACAAGTTTACTCCTATATAGCAGTACTTAACACAGTCCACATTGAAAATGGAGTTGGCCTACTGTTAAACATTTCGTAAAATAACCTGTACTTAGTTGACCACTTGATACCACCCCCTTGGAATTTTTATTTTATGTACGATGTATAACGCAAGCAAAAATATTCGTCGAAACCAGATTTGCAATGTAACATACGTATTCTGAATTCCCATAATAGTTGTAGGTTCTATGACGAAAAATTATTTTAAACAGGGATCAAGTCCGTAAGACGATATTTATTTGGCATTCACATTTGTTGTCTTTACCAACTATAACCTAAAAACATATATGCCAATTGCCAGGCTTTGCTTCACAACATGTAAATGCTGCCGCCAGGTAAAATAGTGCCACTAAGTGTAAACATTTTCACAAAGAAAATTATCTTCTTGCTCATTAATTCGACAACATCCCTAAACAACACACGAGTGAAAGTACGACAGTTGGTAACAAGTAGCATAAGGCGGAATATTAAATGCTATTCTCAGTTGCTACTTGCGACTCTTAATCGCGACTTTTCACTGAAATCGCAGTTTGGACCAGTGAGGACGTTCGAGCGCACTGGTTTGAGCCGATGGCGTTCGACCAACACATACACAAAAAGCCACACATACACGAGGCAGACAGCGGGAAGCTAGAAGTACCAATTTCGGCCAACAGATGGCAGCCGGCGAAGTCTAAACTGCGCCTCTTAGTTGCTACTTGCGACTCTTAAACGCGAATTGTCACTGAAATCGCAGGTAGACTCTATAGCCTGCCCAATGCAAAGATATTAGTACAAACTTCGACCAACAGATGGCAGAGTGCAAACTGCTTGATGCTACTCATAGTTGCGACTTGCTACTTTTAGTGCTACTGCGCTGAGTGCGCTTCTAAACTGCGACTGAAATCGCAGTCAGAATCCGTAAAGTTGCGACTGTGAATACTGCTACTTCCAAATCACTGTGACTCTTAACAGATACGCGATTTTCGACCCATCCCTATTGCCCAGACTCCCGTAGCGTCAACTGCTGGGCACGGTCTCAGTGTATGGATGTTAATGCTGGGTTCCATGCTGAACTCAAAGGTAGCCCTCATCTCTATTAAGCCTGCCGTGTAGCCTTATTTCCACTGATTCTTTGATTATGCTCTCCCAGAAACCATTTGCTCGGCAGAGCATCTTTGTTTTCTAAAAATCGAAGGCGTGTCTCTCACAGAGACTGTGTACAGCTACAGCCGACTTGTCCTTATGGCCCAGACGAACACATCTGATGTGTTTTTGTATGTAGACCACGCCAAACGATAAGCGCCGTTTTTGTAATGATTCCCATCCCAGATCCTGTATCATTTCCGTAATGCTGTCTCCCCTGTATCGTGACAATACAAAACGAGTTGCCCTTCTTGGACTCTTTCGATGTCCTCCGTCAAACCCACCTGATAAGGTTCCCACACTGGGCAGCAATACTCCAAAAATGGACGGACAAGCGTAGTGTATGCAGTTTCTTTAGTAGTTCAGTTGCATGTTTTAAGGATTCTGCCAATAAAACGCAGTCTCTGGTTCGCCTTTCCCACGACATTATCTAAGTGTTCCTTCCAATTTACGTCTGAAGTAATAGTAATTCCTAGGTATTTTGTGAAGTTTACGGCCTTCACGTTTGATTGATAAATCTTGTAAACAAAGTTTGTTGGATTTATTTTAGTACTCATGTGGACGACTTCGCACTTCTCATTATTGCGAGTCAATTGCCAATTTTTACACCATAGAGATATTTAGAAAGTTCTGCAGTTGGTTTTGATCTTCAGATGATTTTACTAAACGGTAAATGACGTCATCTGCAAACAACCTAACAGAGCTGCTTAGATTTTCTCCCAAATCGTTTATGTAAATAAGGAATAGCAGAGGACCAATAACACTACGCTGCGGAACGCCCTATATCACCTCTGTTTTAGTCGATGCTTTACCATCGATTACTACAAACTGTGTCCTCTCTGACAGGAAATTCCCTATCCAGTCGCAAATTTGGGGCGATATGCCATAATCACGCGATTTGATTAAAATCCGTTTGTGAGGTACGGGGTCAAAAGCCTTCTGGAAATCAAGAAATACGGAATCGATTTGCGAAACCTTGTCGATAGTACTCATCACTTCGTGTGAGTAAAGACTAGTGGTTACGCTTCACTGTAGCTCAGACATTCTAACAAATACATAATATTTTGTTTGACATTTTTTCTGTATAAATATGAGTGAAATCACTTACCAAATCAGGAGCGTACCATATGTAATAGGCTATTATGCTATGTTAAAAACTCGCTTGTAATCGTTATTCTGAATGATTGAAACGTTCAAATAGAATTTTCGATCATTATTCTTCGAAAACATATGTTGTGTTTTCTGAAATTATAACTTGAGTGTCATTAAATCTCAAGGTTAGGTCACGTGATCGAAAACGCTCTGTTATCGACTGAAGCTGTGGTGACGTCACACACACAAGCCGGCCGCGGTGGCCGAGGAGACTGAGGCGCTCCAGTCACGGTCTACACGGCCACTACGGTCGGGGGTTCGAATCCCCCCCTCGGGCATGGATATTTGTGCCGTCTTTAGTATAAGGTAATTGATAAGTAGTTTGTAAGTTTAGGGACTGATGACCACGTAGTTAAGTCTCATAAGCTTAACAAACATTTCCAACATTTCCACGTCACACAACACGAGGAAGAAAGGAGGTGTATGTGTGTTATAGCAGTGTTGGCAAAAGTAACTGGATTTTTCTTACTTTTTTCCATAAAATTAATTTTTCTTGACATGGAAAATTTATTTACATCTTTCTTGTAAGAATGGAAAAGAATTTTTCACATATATTGACGCTTAAGTCAGCTATGACTATGTCATGATTGGTATCGATAAGAAACAAATGCTTTCCTAGATTAGCAATGGCTGCAGGTGATGGATTTGATTGCAGAACAGAATAAGACAGTTCTTCGTATCATTTTAAGTTCAAAAATATGTACAAATATTTGTTCAGTTATGAGTACAGAGAAATATGCAGTTAATACCGAAGTTTCCATAGTGCGTTTGTGCCTGTTAGTCTAGATTTTATTATCTGGCTAGTTAAAAAATCGGTTAACACAAAACTGCTAACACTAAGAAGGCGAATCAGAGAGCGATAATACTTCGAACTGCTACAGAACCTTATTAACACCGTTATATTCGTAAAATCTGTTGTTCACAACAGCATTAAATGTTTCTCTGGCAGAGTTTGTTGTATGAGACGTTATGAGTGTGGTAATTCATTTGATATTGTAATTGAGTTTACAAACGTTAAGAACAAAGTGTTTCCTTTTATTTGTAATGGCGTGGTGTTAATGTACATTTGGAATTATTGCGATAAAGAGCAGTTCTCTAGTGGATCCATTTTGAGTGGTCGAACGACTCTACCACCAAGCGAATAGAGGACCCGGAAGACATGTACGTTATTTGGGATGCATGATTATCAGATGGAACGCAATCCAGGTCTTTCCGATTCTTTCGGGCATATTACCCTGGAAGATGAACAGTCTTGCCGCTCCGTAACTCCAGCCCGTTACTGCGATTGCTCGCCGACTGTTAAAAATCTGTATCTGCCAATCAGCACGAAATAAAGCTTCTCTGCACCCCAGGACGTGGACTGGCGCAGCGTTGAAAGCTTGCCATCGCCTTGGGCTAGGCGCAAATTGAGACGCGTAAAGCACTTGCAGCGCAGTTCGCGTTTTGTAAATATTCTAATGCGACTGCGAAAACTGGGACGCAGCACTTGTTAACGGGACCCTTACCTGTGCGGCGTTGTGGCTGAGGCAGTTTTCTGTGCCACACTCATACTGTGGGAAACGGGAGGCGAGGAGACGGACATACGCTGTCTTCGACGCCGGTCTTATTGTCTGCCCCAACAATACTGCCTGACGACTGAAATTTATAATGTATTTCCCCATTGAAGATCTCGTTCTTTTTTCATTAGTGAATATTATTTGCCGGCCGCGGTGGCCGAGCGGTCTGTGGCATGATAGTCACGGCCGCTGAGGTCGGGGGATCGAATCCCTTCCCCCTCGGGCATGGATGTTTGTGTCGTCTTTAGTATAAAGTAGTTCATAAGTTGTTTGTAAGTTTAGGGACTGATGACCCCGTAGTTAAATCCCATAAGCTCTACAAACATTTGAACAGTTTTTGAATATTATTTTTCAGCTACATCTGTATAGTTTTATTTGGGGAAATTGTAAAAAATATTGTAATATCCCAGAAGCAACAGAAAGTGTTAAATTTATAGTGAAACGATGTCGACAATGTAGTAGATAAATGGATGCAACATTGTAAAAATTCCTTAAAATGTTTCAAAGGAATTGCTAAATTCATAGGTATTTTCTGAATAGTCGTAATTTTTGTCAATTACCGCTAAAGAATTTTTGAATTCTTGCCTACTTTGGTCAGAACCTTCAAAATAAGTTTCACAGCTTTTGTCAGCATTAGATAACTTAGGAAATTTGTATGTTTACTTGGTAGTCATATTTAAAATCAGTTATTTACAGGAAGATGGGCTTTTAGAAACCTAGGTCCTATTTTATAAACAAATGCTGGGAAACAAGGCGTTAGTTTAGTTAATGCAAAGCTGAGCTTTCATCATCTACTTTAAAAAAACTGATTGTTGTTGTTCAATTGCAATCATCTCTTGCGCATTACATTCATGTAAGCTAATGGCATGCAGTATAATCCCATATTACTACATTTCAGAAATTTCCTCCCGACCATAATCATGTAAGATATCAAATCGCATCACTTATCTTTATACCACATGATTCCTGGGAGCGCCGAGCACTACTGTCCAGCAGATATATCAACCAGCGTCACGAGAACCAATTACCGTATCGTTCTGCTCTCAATTTTAAACGAAAATTCGGAATCTTGTCTCCATTTCACACACAGGAACTTACGACGTAAAATAAACCGCACGTAAGTCAGAGCAATGTCTTTTTATCACTGCTCACTCTTTAAAATTGCGTTTAATTCTTAAGTTGTTGCTTCACAGTAATTGTCACGAATAAGGCAGAATCCCTTGTTGTATCCCTAGCGTTTGTTTTACATGTGGTAATCTGTGAATTTGATGTACCTGTTATATAGAAGTGCTTTGCAATTTACCGCGCCCGCTTAAAGACTAACAGTCTGTAGCTAGACGGTGCATCAAAGGATATAGTAAAGTGGAAGCCAAATTGTGCTAGTCCATATTATTATTATGTGTGTTATTAATTTCTGCAGATAAATGATAGATCGCGGTAATCGGACAGAGTCATGTGTTCCTCATATAGATATAGTTTTCGAAGATACAATACTAAAAGGATCATAGCGCATTTAAAAGTTGAATGTGGAGTGCTGTGAAATATAATTATCAACCTGTAGTCGACCACACAATACACATAAATGGTTGGGAAGGCATTTCTCTAAATGCCGTGCCCAAAGAAGTGGACTGTGCAGTTATTATGTGGTTTGTACGAAAATGAAACAACGTTCATGAGCAACTGCTCAGTGGGCATGAAACAAAACAACATCTATGCATTTCATTAATTTATATTTGTTGCAAGTTGCTGATATTGCCTTGTGTTAGATTGTTCGAAATACAGAAAAGTGGAAACTTTGTGTGCGCTTTATAGTTAAAACGGTGTTACCAAATACCTCTTAGAATATATCAGTATGTAGGCTACAGAATGTGCTATAGACAATTGGTCCACAGATACAATTATGAAGGATATTTTTCTATACCACGACAATAATATGTGATTGTTTTTCACCAAAGGCGGTTCGTTTTAGTGAATATAAAACATTTTTAGTGGTCTGCACTGACACGTATCCACAATTTGGCTACAGAAAGGGCATCCGGCCAACTATAAATTAACCACACCAAATCAGTTGTTACCCACGGGACCCAGCGCAAACGGAGCAAACGTGAGAAAAACGAGGACAGGGGGCTTATACGAGGTATTTACAAATCCGTAGAGAGAGATAGCGGAAAAGGCCGTTGGCAGTTTACCCAAATGTTATAAATGTTAAAAATGTACCTTCCATAAATATTTTATTAATCTTCAAATGCAATTGTCATATTTCAAAAACAGAAAGCAAGAAAAAAGTGCAGTAATAGCCATTAATATGATTAGTGCCAAGTTCTTTAAGAAGTCAGTGTTGAAGGTAGTACCAGTTGCGAAAGTGTTTTCTAATTTATTTCCATATGTTTTCACTTTCAGAATTAGAATTCAGTGGCATTTTTGCTAGTTGTTCATGTTAAAAATCAACAGGAGTTACTCAAATTTAATCATATCATGAATGTTGTTTTTAGGGTCTTGCTCCTCGGACAAATTTCTGCGAACACCCACATCTTCAGCTGTTTTAGTGTCGCCGTTAACTTCATCACCTTTGCAGATTCAGTGTCCACCTGATGTAGATATAACATTTTGTATCACATAATTCGTGTGTTTTTTCGACAAGATTTTTTTGACTTCTCCTTTGATTATAGGAGAAAGCAACGAAATTCAATCTGTATAATGTAGTTACAAATAAACCTTAGTTTTTGATGAAGATGTGTATAGTGAGACGTGTCTCCAACGTGAATAGTGAACAGTACAGGGCAGTGTGGCTTGTGTAATATGTTCCGTTCAATAAGCTTCAAAAGGTCGTTTCACACAAAACCTTTCTCACATTGTCACTTTACGGGATGAAATGTTATCGGCGTAGTGAGTTACGTACCTAATTGGCGCTAGCCAGTAGTCGCCAGAGAGCACAAGTAGTGGTGAAGTCAGTTGAGTTCATAAACAAATTCTTCTTTACTTGGCCACACCTTGAACCTTCTTTGATCATCCAGTACACTACAACTGCATTGTCAAGCATCTGAGAACGTTGGTGAATGCAAGACGCAAGGCATGACTCGTAGATTCACCTTAAAATGGTAATAGCAAGCTAATATATTTCTGAAGGCCACTGTGAAGAAGCTTCAACTCGTCAGATGTCTATAATTGTCCAAGAGGTCTGATAAGTTGTTGTTGTTGTTGGGTTTTTGAAGGGACTAAACAACGACGGTTATCAGTCCCTTTTTCCAGTCAAAGAGATAAAACAGTCTGATAAGTCGTCCGAAACAGGCAGCCTTTAATGATGAATACTGTTTACGGAGGGGAATTCTATGTACTCCATAATCATTGTCACATGCTTTATAGTTTCATTAGACCTATACCTTACTTCTGTAACATACATACATCTTGGTGTTGCAGTTTTCACAAAGTTTAGCCGGCCGCGGTGGCCGAGGGGACAGAGACGCTCCAGTCGCGGTCTGCACGGCCACTACGGTCGGGGGTTCGAATCCCCCCTCAGGCATGGATATTTGTGCCTTCCTTAGTATTAGTTAGTTCATAAGTAGTTTGTAAGTTTAGGGACTGATGACCCGGTAGTAACGTCCCATAGACTATACAAACATTTGAACATTTGAACATTTGGTGCTGTGAACTAGTCATTTCCCAAGTAAAATATTGCACTTTCTGAGATGCTGATGTATGTTTTTCCTGGCTGTTCCAATGTTTGTAGATCTAAGGGACGTAACTGATGCTAAGGACAATACAAACACCCATGCCCGAGGGAGGATTCCAACGGCGAGCATCGCGCGCTCCGCAGCAAGGCGCTTTACGGCGCTCGGCCACTCCGCCGCGGCATTCCTTACTGTCGTTTCAGAACCAAGCATTCGTTAACAAGCAAATAATACAAATTATAGAACAATGCAGATTCAAACTGGCTTACAGTATTTCTTCGAGATGGAAGAAACCTTGCCGGCCGCGGTGGCCGAGCGTTCTGCGGCGCGCCAGTCACAGTCTGCACGGCTACTACGGTCGGGGGTTCGAATCCCCCCTCGGGCATGGATATTTGTGCCGTCCTTAGTATAAGCTAGTTCATAAGTAGTTTGTAAGTTTAGGGAGCCGGCCGCGGTGGCAGAGGGGACTGAGGCGCTTCAGTCACGGTCTGCACGGCCACTACGGTCGGGGGTTCGAATCCTCCCTCGGGCATGGATATTTGTGCCGTCCTAGTTCGTACGTAATTCATAAGTAGTTTGTAAGTTTAGGGACTGATGACGCCGTAGTTAAGTCCCATAAGCTCTACAAACATATGAACATTTTGAAGAAACCTTATACAGAATGGACATGGGTAGAGAGCTGCATCAAACCAGTCCTCACACTGAACAACAACAACAACAAAAACTGCTGCAGCGGCCGCAGCAGCACAGTGATAAATTGAAAACACACAGCAGTTCGTGGGTATCTGGCAACATAAGTATGCCCGTATGTCCACGCGGCGTGCCTGGTAGTTGTGTTTTCAGCCCTTACTTTCGGTGACGGCCACTTTTTTAATATTCGGGGCACACCTTTCATCCTCCACTTCCTAAATCTACGCCACCCTCACACCCCGTCGATTTTTCTCCCTTTTCATCGACTGTTCGTGTTGCATGGTAAGTAGGTGCGCGTCTGTAGAGATTGGGAGCTAACATTGCGTATAAATTGCAGAAGTGCCGTCTATACGTCTGGTACGGTGCCCGGAACTTAAATGTAAAACACCTGACGTATACTTTTGGGACACAGTTCGCTCATGCCACCCTCCATCGTAATTAAAAACACATTTTTATCATTCATCTTAGGCATGTGATGCATTAATTACTGACAAATGAGAAAAAATGGCAATGTGGTTTTATACAGGGTGGTCCATTGATAGTGACCGGGCCAAATATCTTACGAAATAAGCATTAAACGAAAAAACTACAAAGAACAAAACTTTTGTAGCTGCAAGTGGGAAATATTCCATTTAAGACCGCTTCAACTGCACACAATTACGATATCTTAAACGTTTCCAGATATATTTGAGGCGAATAGCTTAGATGAATCACCCTATTTATAATTTCAGAATACAAAACTTTATTGAAAATTACTATTTAAAAAATCTAGTGATAACTCTAGCGGACATACAGACTCCGTGCATTTAGTACAAAACTAACGGAAGCGTTCACTGGAGTCGACTCCACAGTTCAAAACACACGCGTCCAGCAACAGACATGCGCTGCACTAGTCACCCTACACAACAGCTAAATATTGTCTCTTTCTGACCAAATTTGTTTCACTTTTCCCTTCAGTTTTTTATGAAATAGTCGGCAATATCGAAGCTTTACGTATAATCAAATTACTTTTGCTATTTTGTCAAAAACTGACATTTTGAGCCCGTGGATGTGTTTGAAATACGGGATTCTTACAATGAAGAAAACGGCAACCAACCAAATTTGGTTGTGCTATTTATTTGCTAAATAGCGTCGCTACCGGTTTCAAACTTTCCAGTTCGTCGTCAGACGGTTGTTCACGTCCACATACATTGTTTTTGTTATGTACATTTTGCTTGTGCACATAATTTTGCCTTCTGGCGAAAAGTTCTTAGTTATGTGATGCCGTCGAAAGTCGTCTCCATTACGTTGCACTGTTGATTACTGTACTCGTTGAAGCAATGAGCACTTTATGTATCACTTATTTCTCTTATGTGGAGCAACATAGAGCGATTAACCACATATACATATACACAAACCAGAAAGTTTATGCCACGTGTGGCCAAAACTTTTTGGTGTGTGTGTGTGTGTGTGTGTGTGTGTGTGTGTGTATAATCGTGCTATGTTTATCCACATAAGAGGAATAAGTAATAAACAAAGTGCTCAGTGCTTCAACAACTGCAGTAATGAACAGTACAACGTCATGGAGACGACTTTCGACGGCACCACACAACCAAAGACTTTCCGCCAGAGGCGGACCCTAGTTGGTCTAATCTTATCCTTGTGGTCGCTTCGAGACGTATACGTAGGAATCAATATATATAGCAATCAATATATTGGTAGACTCTTCATTAACCGTACACTGTGGGAACTTTGACAGAAACCCGTGCAGCGATACAAAACATGTCTGTTGCAGCGTCTGCCACTGGAGTTTCTTTATCACCTCCGTGACGCTTTCGCGCTGACTAAATGAGCCCGCAATCAGACATGCCAAGTATTACGATTTTTCCGTACTTATCACGGTTTGTAGTTTAAAATTACCGTCTTACGGAAGCCCCAGCTGAAATTACGGATTTCGCTATTTATTTTTAGTAGTTCGGCCGCATTCTGTTTATCGGAGCATTATTTTCTGAACCAGTATTATATCAGAAATAGCGCAATAGCTTCTTGCCATTTGCAAATGTTCAAATGTTTGTAAAGTCTCTGGGACTTAACTACTGGGTCATCAGTCCCTGAACTTACAAACTACTTATGAACTACTTACGAACTAGGACGGCACAAATATCCATGCCCGAGGGGGGATTCGAACCCCCGACCGTAGTGACCGTGCAGACCGTGACTGGAGCGCCTTAGTCTCCTCGGCCACCCGGCCGGCGTTGCCATTTGCCTAGCACAGACTATAATGTACTCTAAGTGCTTCGCTGACTTCTCTACTGTGGGTACACTTGCAGTTACGTTACGCCGGCCGCGGTGGCCGAGGGGACTGAGGCGCTCCAGCCACGGTCTTCAAGGCCACTACGGTCGGGGGTTCGAATCCCCCCTCGGGCATGGATATTTGTGCCGTCCTTAGTCTTAGCTAGTTGATAAGTAGTTTGTAAGCTTAGGGACTGATGACCCCGTAGTTAAGTCCCATAAGTTGTACAAACATTTGAACAATTGAGCAGTTGCGTTACGATTTGTCGTACTTACGCTCACGCTGTTATGCTACTATCAAGTGCAAATGAATTATTGAGCACCATTCAAATAACTGTCGCACTTGCTTTTACTTTATGGCGTAGGCAAAACGAATGTAATGTTAGATATAATTATTTATCACGAATATTCTACCAGCGTTTTATTGTTATTATTCGCTGTATTTCTTGTATCGTCAGTTTTTTTCAAGAATCACAACTACGCTTCAAAATGACAGTTTATTGTCAATAAAAAAATTTCCTCCTCCTACTCCTCCTCAATTTTCTTACCCCTTTTACGATTCTATCCTTTCGAAAGTTGGCATCTTTGCATAACCAAGCGTGTTGCTGACCATTGCATCTTCTCTACGTCTTCTATTAACCCTACCTGGTACGGATGCAAATCTGATGAGCAATGCTCATGCGCAGGCCGAACCAGAGTTCTGTAACCCACTTCCCTTGTTGACAGACTGCACTACCAGAGGAATCTTCCAATGAATCTTAGTCTGGCATCTGCTTTAACCACGATTGCTTTTGTATGGTCCATCCATTTCAAACTGCCATTTATGTCCACTCCAATATATTTGATGGAAGTAATTGCTTTCTGTGTTTGTCCTGCTATTGCGTGGTTATATAGTAAATGATCGTTCTTCCTATGTAAACGCAGAACTTCGCACTTGTGTATGTTGAGGCTCAATTGCCAATCCCTGCGTCACCCGCGAAAAGCATCATTTAACTTCCGATGTGATCTATGAGGTCATTTACTGTGAAAAGTAACGGTCCTGTAACACTCCCCTGGGGCACGCCTGACATCACATTGTCTGAAGAATTCTCTCTGATGAGAAGGACGCGCTGCGTTCTGTTACCTCGAAACGCAGTTGGTGCATCATGCCACGGTGCGGCTCGGGTATCAAACGCCTTGCGGAAGTCGATAAACACGGCATCTACTGTTCTCTGGATCTCGTGGGTGAATAGCGCGAGTTAAGTTTCACATGATCATTACTTTCGGAAACCATGTTGATTCATACAAAGGATATTTCCGGTCTCCAGAAAAGACATATTATTCGAAAACAAAATGTGTTCCAAAATTCTGCGGTTGACCGATGTCAGAGATAATAGGCCTATATTTTTGCGCATCTGATCTACGACCCTTCTTGTGAATAGAAATAACCTGCGCTTGTTTTCAACTCTTCGCTTCTATAGAGACCTTCGATACATTGCTGCTAGAAGGGGAGCATTTTTCTTCGCATTCTTAGAGTAAAATCCAATTGGTATCCCATCAGCTCCAGCGACCTTTTTCCTCAGCAATTTCAGTTGCTTGTCTACCCCTTTGACATTTACTTCGGCATCTGCATTTTGTTGGCCTAGAGGAGGAACTACAGTACAATCTTTCCCTGTGCAACAGCTTTAGAAGAAAATACATTTAATATTTCCACCTTTTGTGTGGCTCATCTGTTTCAACACCATTATGGTCGTAGAGTGTCTGGTTATCTTGTTTCGACCCGTTCACCGATTTGAAGTGGGACCAAAATTCATTATGGTCCGCCTTTCGAAAATGTTCAAATGTTTGTAAATCTATCGAACAAAACTGCGTGGTCATCAGTCCGTAGCATAAAAACTACTTAAACCTAGGTAAACTAACCTAAGGACAACACACACACCCATACCCCAGGGAGGACTCGAACCTCCACGGCGAGCAACCGCGCGCTCCGCAGCGAGACGCTTTAGACCACTCTCCGCCTTTCGTCCATCTAGTGTTTAATTTCACATTACACGGGGATGCCCAGAGACGTGAAGCCTTTTCTACACGGGAAGTGAGAGCTTACAAGATTACCCATGATGCACCGGTCACGCCAGCCGCGTACCGTGTAGACGCGCCCACTTGCACAAGATGCACGCATACCATCGCTTGTAGGTGGAATAGGATGGATCCTATTCTCACGGATATGGAAGTGCTTCGCGCATGCGCACACGATCGACTGGAGAACCCAGCTGAAGCCAAGTCGCGAATTTGTTTGATAAATCTGTACTTGTCTCCTGCTAAGAGGAACGTAGTTGCTCGACAGGCTGTTTCAAGAGTAGCCGTAAATATTTTAGGAGGTGATACTATACACGAATTGCATTATAAATTTTATGTAACATTTGTGCAATTTTTATTGAGTAAAGAAATATAGCCGTTAATGTGAAAGCCAAACAAACTTAGAACAAATGTAAATGAAGACTGATTTTTTTTCTGTCGGTTCTTGGTAGTACAACGACATACTGACTTCTAAGTACAGTTTCGTGTATGTTCTACAAGCTCATGTCTACATATCACCCGGTTTTCGTCTTACTAGGCCATCTTCAAAGTACATTGAAAACGGGCTATTTAAACAAAAGTGAATATGATGATCTACCAAAAACCGACGAAAGGATCAGCCAAAATATCCTAATTTGCATGTTCTGTAAGTTTTTTTGGGTTACATACTAAGAGCTGTCTCTCTGTACCCTATAAAAATTGGACACAATTTGTATGTCATTTTAATTGCAATTCGTCTTCATTACCATCTCCTAAAACATTTGCTATTTTCCTGAAACATTCTGTAGTCAACAGCTGAAATATTTTTGCTGAGCATTATTTGAAGCTTTATCACAGTGAAGGGTCTATGTATAGCCAGACTTTCATAGACACCTGAGCTTGTTCATCATCGCCTCAAGCCTGAAAGTATGTAAACGCATTTAATAATGAGGTCGTTTACCAATGTGAGCGATATAGTTACTGCACGAAAATAATTAACTAGAGTTTCACAGTGGCAGTCTAAAACACAAATAAATGTTTTAATCATTACAATAATCACAATATATCTTACATCTCGAAAAGTGATCTTAACTTGGCGATTAATTTGCTTTAAGTTGACAGCAAAGTAGACATGTTAAGCACACGACTGGAGAAACACTTGCCGTGTAAACTATTGTAAACGCTTCTTTGTAGTTCGATGGTCTATCGCAAGGAGCGCTACAGCTGACGACTTAGTTGTGCGTGTCGCTCGTCTCGTATAGACAGGGCTTTAGATACGAAGATGTAATATTCCTGGCCTGTGGCCACTTCATATTTCTGGCCGCTGGCCTTTTCTTTGCTAACATCGTACGCGTCTTAAACGCGGAAGAACGACAGCAGTGCAGCATATGTTGAAATGTGGGGTGGGGAGCAGTAGCATATGGCGCAGTAGGTGCTGGTTCCCGTGGGAAAGCCCGCCTATGTTACTGGTGCTCTCCTCGCATTGGCTGCTGCATTTCACGTCACGTGATTTATTTGAAAATAGTTTTGTTTATTACATACTAAATAATAATTATTCAGAGCTGAGAATTTGTAATAAATATCTCTCAAGGACAGGTTAGATTTTGACAGTTTAAAAAGTTTAAGGTGCCTTCTCTTATCGTAACAAGAGAAGAGCGATTTTGCAGAAGGCGCGCGACGGCCCTGTTTTGGCGCGAAATAGAGCGTCAGGTGCCCTCTCGCAACGCGCCGCAGTTTGTCTCGAGCTGACCACTATACGCGCCGGACCGCGCCGGTCATGAGTAAAGATTTGCGTAAATGTGATAACAGTCGAGGTCTCAACATGAACTATGGGCAGCATAGGCCGTATCATATTAACAATAGTTGCTCATTTTTTTTATTATTTAGTTAATAAATGGCATCCCTGACAATTAAAAACCTCGCGAGTCGCTTCTTATGCTTCCGTCATACAGAACTTATTTTAGCCTCACTTGTATGCTGTAGGAGAACCAACGATCTGTGTGCTGTCTTCTGCGCTGGGGACACAACTATAGAAGACAACAGGTTAGTCAGAACTCTATGCTTTCCATAAAGTCTTGGACAGCAACTATGGCACCTCGTGCGTACTGTAGGGCGGTACAAACGCACACTGCTACGCAACAGCATCCGCAAGGATGTGGAGGTTTTAGGGGACTTGTGGGAGGAAGCAGTACTAACTTCTCCGTCCGCAAATAAAACCCTAGGAAGCTTGTAAAGACAGCTGTTAATTCATACTCTCACCCAATTTAGAACAATGTACCCTATTTACAATCCTCGAATCTGTAAACAACGATGCGACTGTAGGTAGTTGAATACTTGAGGCGCATAATGCAATGGTGCTAAACCACAGCCACCATAAATCTCAAGTTTGAAAATGGGAGTAAAAAAACTGTTGTAAAAGTATACTTCGCTAAAAAAATCACAAAGCAATTACAAGTATCAATAAAAATTTTAATGTTATTCCTTGAAAGTCGAATGAGCGGCTGATTTACATCGCATGCATTATGCAACAAAATTTTCATTAAATCTTAAACGTCCAAATTATATTTCTTTGACGAATTCAGTATGGATCGATGTTTTACATATTTATAGCCCTCCCCCCATCCCCCAGTAAACAGACGGCCAGTGTAAAGTGTAGAGGCAGAGTGCACTTACCCAACCTTTATAGCCTGTACAGGCGAGATTGAGACTTTAGGACAGACTTTTTTCTATTAAGTCTTCCTGTTTGTTGAAATGCGGCCAGCAACTGTGTATTTTTACAGAAAAGTGTAACAATAGTCGAGTAAACTGAAGCGCCTCCTACCCACACACGAATTATGCTTCCACAGTAACCGTTAAGACGGTTTGCACGGTATGGATGTGTCGAAACGTTTGAACACCCACTTCAACCCATGTTGGTCCAACCTGAAACACAATTCGGCAGAGATTCTAGATTTGTAAAGTCCTTCGTGACACTAGATGTCTACTCAAAGATGGAACAATTCGCAGCCGGCCGCAGTGACCGAGCGGTCTGCGGCACGCCAATCAGTCTGCACGGTCGCTACGCTCGGAGGTTCGAATCCCTCCTCGGATATGGATGTTTGTGTCGTCTTTAGTATAAGGTAGTTCATAAGTATTTTGTAAGTTTAGGGACTGATGACCCCGCAATTAAGTCCCTTAAGCTTAACAAACATTTGAACATTTTTTTGAACAATTCGCGTAACACAAGGAGCTGGCGAAACGCAGTGCCCTAAATGTTTTCCACTGCATTCACATCAGGCAAATGTAATGGCTTTATTAGCCAACTTTCATTATCTGAGATCTTCCTCAAATCACTGAAACACGATGGTGGTTGGTGACACGGACATTTACCCTGATACAAAATGTCACCACCGTTCGGGAGGAGATCAACATAAATGGATGCGTGTATCCCACAAAAATGTTTCGTAGTCCACAGCCATCATGGCTCTGTCAATTACTATCTCTAAAGTCCTAATAAAGGCCCAGGTTAATGTCAAAATGTTCAAATGTCTGCAAACCTACTGGACCAAACTACTAGGGTCATCAGTCCCTAGATTTTCAAACTACTTAAACTTACACTAAGGACAACACACACACACACTCACACGCCCGAGGGAGGACTCGAACTTCCGACGAGAGACGTCACCCGGTCCGTAGCATGCCACTGCCGCCCGACAGATTAATCTACGCCTTCAAAATAATACTTTCTCACCGGCTTGTGTCTGTGGTTCTGAGCATGTTTCGAGCTACAATTTCCCTGGATGAATGTCTACACGGTCGCGACTATCTCCTGACGTAATAAGGAGCTCGATTCATCCGACCCGGTGACAAGTTTTGATGGAATATTGCTTAATCGTGATTGTTCCATGCCCATTTAAATGGTAATTAGTGTTTCTGGGTCTACACAGCAAAAGGCACAGTTTGTCTGGTATGAAGCCCCATGTCGTGGGGTTTTCTATCGTGGGATTTCCTACTGGCCCGGGCCGGCATAACAAATTGACACTTGCCGCTCTAAAATCAAATGTTCAAATGTTTGTTAAGCTTATGGGACGTAACTACGGGGTCATCAGTCCCGAAACTTACAAACTACTTACGAACTAGGAACTAGGCCGGCACTTGCCGCTCCCACCTGCTTCCCATCACACACGAGAGTTATCAGACTTTCAAACGCAAGACGGAAGTCAGTCACACGTTGGTTATCATCTTCTTTTTCTGTCGCGACAAGTAACAACGTACAACGTAGTTTTACAGCGGTAACATTGAAATTGACTGCTCTCTTAATCTCGTCGTTGTTCTTTAATATCTATGTTGCCCCTCATACGACAGCAATCATTACATGGTTTCCGTGTTTCGAATCTCTTACATATGTTTGGCAACTAAGTCGCCATAAAACGAGCTAGATGCACCCCTTTAATGCGCTGACCATAATGAAATAAAGATTTACACAATAATGGGCATGTTCGTCTGAAAGAATTTACAGAATGCTTTGCTACAGTTAAGCCCGTCGTATAAGTCTCGAGAACAAGAATATTGTTCTTGATGAGGCTATACATCGTTTAGTGAGGACTTTCTTAAAATTCAGCTGGCCGCGGTGGCCGAGTGGCCTGCGGTGCGCCAGTCACGTTCTGCACGGCCACTACGGTCGGGGTTTCGAATCCCGCCTCTGGCATGGATATTTGTGCCGTCCTTAGTCTTAGCTAGTTCATAAGTAGTTCGTAAGTTTAGGGACTGATGACCTTGTAGTTAACTCCCATAAGCTCTACAAACATTTGAACATTTTTCTTAAAATTCATGTGGGTGAAAGCAGAATTACGATAGCTTAATCGGTTCCAGAAATATTTGAGGTGTACAGCTTACCTGAAACACCCTGTACATAAGATACATTGCTCATGTACATTTAATATCGTAATAGTGTCATACTAAGGACGTCAGGCTTAATATAAAAAAGCATGCAAAGGCACTAACTTTTCCACGTGATATAAATGCTCAAGTACATAAAGAATATTTAAAATATTTGTCGGCAGCCTTACATTATTAATTTTCTGCGCCTCCGCCTCGCATATTTCGGCGAGAGGCGGAAGCTGGCTTTCTTGCCAGTTCCCCGCCTCGGCATTCTACTGCCGCATCGCGTCTGTCTCGCTCACAATTTCCGGTCGACTAGCTCGTAATTTTCCGCTCGTCACTGCTCGCAGTCTTAAACGGCTTAAATTTCAGAAGCTTATTTATTGTTGGAGTCGAGACGTGGCGCATAGATACGACCTCATTTAAATATGAAAAGATGCCAGTTGGCGTTTCGGAGCGGCCCTGCGCCGCGGAAACTGAGTATTTGCCAGGTCGGTGTGTCTGCGGCGAGTAGCGTGGAATAGCCGCTAACTCGGCGGAGGAACTGCTAGACTGCACCGTGGATGACCTGTTTAATGAGCCCAGCATTCCATCCGCTATCAGCGAAGGACGTTATCGGATGCTTTAGGCTGGGGACCGTCCTAACGAGCAGGGGCTGAACTTTACGAGATTGTTATTTCTTCATGTTGTACATTCCGTTACACGAAAACAGAAATATACATTAAAAATCTACTGCTTCCACTAATTGGAATTTTAAATGAGCGGGAAAGACTAGTACCATCTATCCTCAAGCCGTTATAAGAAAAGTTAGTTTTCGATGATTTTGAAGTAATATCTAATTGGGTGTCATAGTTTTACAGGTATATGCTATCAGCAATTATTTTGGCCCACTTCAGGTTGCGGTAGTAACCTTAAAAGTGGGCCTTTGCGATCGTCTTTTGACAGCTCGAAATGTAAATGAAAATAACGGCTTAACTATTCATCTGACACGAAAATTTAATAACCGAATTTGTTGAGGACAAAATTCTCTACAACTTTGTTCCCTTATGTTTTTTTCATATCTCGTATCGTTTGCAAAAATAACGGAGATTTGACACCCTCCATTGAATTAACGAAAACCAACCGTTCAGAGATGTCACGTAACATTCCTCGCCCAGAAGTCTCTCTGGCATACGCCATCTTGCGTTGCGTATTTGACGATTTTCTTATTGTAACTTAAACGTTGTCATTTCAAAGCAATGGCGCAATGAAGAATTAACATAAACACATCGTTCTTCGTACGATAAATGATAATGTAATGTATACAAATGCCATAGTAGCATCAGTTAACAACGGGCATTTATAGTATGAGATTAAAGGGTACACCTTTCGATTGATAACTGTAGCGTATTGGGCAAGGCGTTGGACTGTGACGCTGAAGGTTGGTGGTTCGGAACCCGCCACTACCTACATTTTTTCTTAAAAGGGTTTCAGACACTCTTATTAATTTTTATTATATTATTACTTTGGTCCAAAATGTTTGCAAAAATTTATAAAACTACAAATATAAAGTGGGCCGTAAAACACGTCAGTGCGATTTTTCTTAGTAGGACTAGCAGTAAAGAAGTAACAAATTATAACGTCTCGCCACGCAAGTTTTATATAAATAGCAAAATTTTGGCAAGTGATAAACCTTCCGTTAAGTCATAGAGTGAGTCGGAGAAAAAGTTAAGAAAATAGTTGTTGATGTACCTTCCGGGTTTTATGGCTGTCGTCCATGAAACATTTTTGCTCCTGACGTTTCGTCATGGTTATCTTCGGAGGTGTCCTTAGCGGTGATTAGTATTGCGGTCGGGGGTTCGAATCCCCCCTCGGGCATGGATATTTGTGTCGTCCTTAGTTGAAGGTAGTTGATAGGTAGTTTGTAAGTTTAGGGACTGATGACCCCGTAGTTAAATCCCTTAAGCTTAACAAACATTTGAACATTTTTGATTAGTCTTGCCGACTGGCGAGTGGGGCGTCAGAGTGCGGCATAAATACTGTCTAAAACGGCCGTGGTTAAGTTTTCTCGCGATCAGCAGAGATAATCTTTGGCAAGGATAAATCTTAACTTTTGATTGCCTCTGATCAAGGATATAAACATATCTACCAATTCTGAAAAGCCACAGCTCAAAAAATGTTCAGATGTTTGTATAGCTTATGGGACTTAACTACGGGGTCATCAGTCCATAAACTTACAAACTACTTATGAACTAGCTAACACTACGGACGGCACAAATATCCATGCCCGAGAGGGGATTCGAACCCCCGACCGTAGTGACCGTGCAGACCGTGACTGGAGCGCCTCAGTCCCCTCGGCCACCGCGGCTGGCTAGCCACAGCTCATGTAGCAATAAGTTTCATGGCTTCTTCCTCACTGTTAATCACCCCGTTGCTAATATAATTGGATTGCTTCTCTGCACAGCCGTGGATAATAGTTCGTAGTTGTAGATAAAATTTTAGTTCCTGGAAACTTAACCTTCCGACAGGCGCGCGTATGTCAGATAAGAAGCGACAAGTTTCGTATCCTTTTCTCGGAAAGTTCAAATGTTTGTAAATCTATCGGACCAAACTGCGTAGTCATCAGTCCGTAGCATACAAACTACTTAAACCTAGGAAAACTAACCTAAGGACAACACACACCCCCCTCGGCTACTCCACCGCGGTTTCTCGGAAAGTGGGAGTGTCGGAAATCCCCCTCTTTGTGTTAGCCTTCTCTTTTACGATACAAGTTTGATGTTTGTGTCTTTTTAAGGTTTATTATCAAGAGGTATCTGCATAATAAGCGTGAACTCCTTGGCTGACTGGAAGGCGCACCTATCTGAAGGTTAATGATTTCCTGACTGGAATGCGTGCTCAGCCACAGCAGATTTTTCAGTTTTCCGTAGTCGGCAGAGACATTTTATGTTCTATAATGTTATCTACAACGACGAACTACTATCCACGGCTATATAGAGAAGCAATTGAAGTACATAAAAATTGGAAGCTAATAGTTCTAATAGAAAAGAAGCCATGAAACTTAGTGAGACATGAAATGTGGTTGTTTAGAATAGGCAGAAACATTTTATCCTTGACTAGTAGCAATCGATAATAAAGTTTTGCAGTATCATTGACAAAAATTATGTATTATGATTAAGCGAGAAGTTGATCAGCCCATGTTAGACAGTATGTATGCCTCTGTCCGACATCAGACTCAGCACCGCTATCCAGGAGCACCTCCAAAGATATGCAGCGCAGCTCAGGATGAAAAGTCGGGAGCAGTAATGTTTCATGGACCACGGCCTCATAAATTTGAAAATTCATCAGCAACTATTACATCCGGTCGTGAAAGCCTTCATAGTAAGATCAGTTTGGAAAATGTTTTAAATTGTGCGTAAAGTTTGTTGGAAGTCGCTAAGTGCTCTCACTCTCCAATACTGAATTGATAATGTGCGGCCGGCCGCGGTGGCCGAGGGGACTGAGGCGCGAAAGTCACGGTCTGCACGGCCACTACGGTCGGGGGTTCGAATCCCCCCTCGGGCATGGATATTTGTGCCGTCCTAGTTCGTAAGTAGTTCATAAGTAGTTTGTAAGTTTAGGGACTGATGACCCCGTAGTTGAGTCCCATAGACTATGCAAACATTTTTTTTTTTGGAACTGTTAAAGCCCAAGCGAGAATTTCTGTTTATCTGTTCCGTAAGTCATAAGAAAAAATGATTAGTGTCGAATGGAAGAATCCAAGTCAGGCACACATTTTCATTTCTCACAACATAAAAATCGAAGTAAGTTTAGGATTTCACGTCATGTCGACAGTGTGGTCGTTAGAGACGGAGCAGAAGTTTCGGTTGTTTTCGGTAAGGATGGGGAAGGAAGTCGGCCGAGCCCTTTCCAAGGAGCCATCCCGGAATTTTCCTGGAGTGATTTAGGAAAATCGAGGAATACCTAAATCTGGATGGTAGGTGGTGGATTTGAACCAGCGTCCTCCTGACTGTGAGTCCATTGTGATATCTCCTGCTGTACCTTGTTCCGTTCTCATAACTTAGGCAGCATAAAAATATATTGAGCCCTGACTTCACTGCGGGATAACTAAGCTGTTAATTACATGATAGAAATGTGTAAGCCGGCCGTGGTGGCCGAGGTGACTGAGGTGCTCCAGTCACGGTCAGCACGGCCACTACGGTCGGGGGTTCGAATCCCCTTTCGGGCATGGATATTTGTGCCGTCCTAGTTCGTAAGTAGTTCATAAGTAGTTTGTAAGTTTAGGGACTGATGACCCCGTAGTTAAGTCACATAAGCTGTACACACATTTGAACATTTGAAATGTGTAATTATGGACATGAAAGTTCCACGTGTAACTAATTTATACATCGAAAAATCACTGATAGTTTCCTCGTTATAAAATATCGTAATGAGAGGAAAGGCCTCCTTGTTTCAGTGTAAGAAACTGTGACTAAACAAATTTGTTATTTCAGATTATTCGCTACATTTAATCAGGAACGTGGCTTCAGTTAATATAGCCTTTCTTTCCATAGAAATCAAGCGTCATTGTTCACCAGATACATCATTCACAGTTGGAGACGTTGTGCACATCATTAGTGAATTAAGACATCACTGCAGACAACAAAGGAAGTAACCAGAAAAGTATGTCATTGGACTGTGTGAAAATACAGAACTCGACTAACAGTTGCCATCAATAATGTGATACTAATGTTTCACTAACGTTAATAGAGCCTAGAATGGACAGCGGAAGCGCTAATAGCCATTCTCAGTGAGCTAATATTGGACGAGCATCCGACGTTTCTTTTTTCTGCTGTTAGGTGTAAAATTAGAGTAGAAACTCCAGGATGCACTGTTGTTCGTTTCAGAATATCTTTCACACACCTGATCTTGGCTTTAATTTCGGCTTTGCGTGTTACAGGAGGCAGCTCGCTACGTGCCTTTATTGTAGCTGGCTGGATATTGCCTGTGTCGGGAGGGCTTTCATCCCTGCGTTGATTAACTGCAGGCTTTGAACGGCCTCCCATTGCTAGTAAAAAGACACCGAAGACTGCGTTTATAATGTCGTTGTCATATTAAATGCAAGCTCCTAGTATTCATTTTTACTATAAAAGTGCTGCTCAAAGGTTCTTACTCGTTGCGTGTGTGACTTTTACGTTGGTCTTGTCAGTGTTAAGTCGGACCTAATCTTTTACTGTTAATTAGTAGCTACAGCGAATTGTCAGTAATTATTACCCATATACATAATACGAAGAGTTCGTTTTTAGTTAGGTTCGTCGTGGTTTATTAAGCTGCAAACAGAACTGTTTAACATTTTATTCATTGCAACTGTGTTACGTATTGCACTAAAAATCCATCATGCTGTTGAGAAATCCAAATGTCTCCGCTGAGGAATGAAATAATCCTATGCCATTTTTGGCCACCTAGTGAAAGTCGTTTTACTTGCCGCCACTTAGGCTATTTGCATGTCGATGATGATAACACAGAACACCCAGTACCATGCCGGGAATCGAACCCGGGCCCCTCTGCCGTCTGAGCTACAGAGGGTGGACTGAGAGCAGTTATTTTTTTGCTAATTTTTCCAGTGGACGGTATGCGTACTACGTGTGTTGTGTTACTGTATCGAAGGCAAAGCATATTAACGATCGATTTTCCAGTTTCTATTTATTCTGGTTATTTAACAAGTTGTTGCGCGTTCCTGGCCGAAAGACAGCCTGTCTCCCGATCATTTTGGATACAAATTATTTGTTACGGTGCCCGTTGTTTAGCAAAATTCTGTTTATTTTATGATCAGAACATATTTCAGTAGTTCTCTTCCATGATCTGTGGGTTTTATTTGAAGTTAGGTAATATGACATATTTTAGAAATGGAAACATATACGAAAATTAGGCATAAGTACAGTATTTTTTATTAATACTTCGTTTTTACAGTATACGGTTGTACAGGAATATTTATACAATTCCTGTATAGATAGCTTCGCCTGTGCAACTATATGATGATACATAAAATTTTATAGGCGATTTGACACCTCGCTTTATGTACAAACATTACTGCCTTATGTAAAGATATGTCCAGCAAGTATTTATTACTAATTATGTTTTGCTATGACAGATGATTTTCTTTAGTGTTCTCTTTTGTATCTCGTTTCCGCCGGTTGTCCTGGGTGTCGGTGGCCGAGTAGAGAGAGACTGACACAGGGAAATAGGATGCACGCGTGTGCGGGTACAGAGTCTGAGGTGACCACCCAGTGGGACAGCAGAAACTAGAAACACTAAGCTAGATTCACAGACATATATTACTAGACTGGCAATGCCGTATACAGTATCATTGGTGTCACTGAAGTCTCGCCGCCATATTTCTATACTACAAACGTGCGAGCAGTCGTCTGTGTATTTACAGAAAACATTTGTAAAAATACGGATGAACTCACGCAACTACGCTGTCTTTAGAGATTTGACATATTGGTTGATTCATGTGTTGTATGTAGCTATAATTTTTCGTATGGCAAACCGGAGATATAAGGCCAATTCACACTGTCCGTCACGTCAACGTAACGTCACGCCACGTTGTATTCACACTGTCCATCACGCCACGTCCATCGTAATATCCGATTTTCAAAGTGAGGTTATGAGTAGCAATCTTTTATGTAGAAAGTCATAGTTTAATAATGGAATTGTGGAAACAACAACGTTAAATGTTTGAGGCATTTGTCGTGGATGACAGGTATCTATTCTTCAGTGTTTTTTCCATAATTACAATCTGATTTAAATGTATGTAGCGGTAAAATTTTACTTACCATCTCGGTGGCCTCTTATGATTATGTTGGCAACTTCAACAAAACGGTAGAAAGCCGTAACCAAGATGTTGATATTCTTAGTAATCCATACAGTGTGAGTTGATTAGTATTTCGTAGAGATGATGAAGTAAACAAATAATGCTGTTCGTGCTCTACAGTTGACAGATTTTTGTATGTGCCCTCGTCCACTTAGTAACAGTAATTGCCGTCGTAAAACGAAGTTGTCATGACAAAACATTTGCAGCGTCAAGCGAATTGCTAATGCCAACGTCACACTACTGACAACATAATCACTTGAGGCCGCCAGGGCAGTAAGTAAAATTTAAGCGTATATAATACGTTCTTATCAAAACATGATTCTACAATGTAGGCCTGTCTGTTAAATTCAACTATTGCGGATGTGTTAGCTCAAATGCAAATCATGTTCAAACCAACCATCATGTCAGAAGATCATAATATTATCGCATGGAAACTTTTTGACGTGAGGTGAGGCTTCAGTCAGAGAGGCAAGTTTGCCAGTCTAGTAATGTATATCTGTGGCTAGATTAGTATAAGATATGTATTTCGTAGAAACATGGTAATGCTTTTACACAGTCTTGACTGCAGACTAAGTGTAAAGCTGAGACATAGTTTAACTAGGTAGAAGCCTGCCTACTGATGAGTCCTAGTGCCTGTCCTAATCCCAAGTGGCCGATGCAGTTCAGTGGTGGCCACGATCGGAGTTGCAGCAGAGGGCGCTCGTGGCTGACGTCGTAAGAACGCCGCGCCGTGCTTGCATGGCGGCGCGCGGCGGAAGTACGTGGCGCGCACTTCAGACTTGTGCGACACCACATTCTCATGAACAGACACAAAAGTAGTACGCATAGTAAGCGGGATTCTTAAATCTATTTCTACGTGTACATAAATACTCTGCTAGCCACATTGAAGTCCATGGCAGCGTGTTCATCGAATCGCTTTTATGATATTTCTCTACAGTTCCATTCTAATAGCTCGCGGGAAAAAGGAACACCCCAATCTTCCCGTTGTCGATCCGATTTCTCTTATTTTATAATGATGATTATGTCTCCATATGTAGGTAGGTGCTAAAAAGATATTTTCGCATTAGGAAGAGAAACTTGTTGGAATAAATCTCGCAAATAGATCTGGTCGCAACGAATAACGCCTTAGTTTTCATGATTTCCACCCCAACTCGTGCATAATTTCTGTGACACTCTGTCCATATATCGCGATAAAAACGAGCTGCCCTTCTGTCGTTTCCGTAAATCCCACCTGGTCTGTATCCCACACTGTTTTCGGTCTAGGGTCACATGCTGAAAAGTGTTGCGTATAGAGTAGTTCATATAATCCGTACGTTTTGAATTTATCTGTCGGTATTACTGTGTTCTAAGCTTTGTGTGTTGTTTGCCCTGTTCCCCATTTAAAGTCCCTGTTACTTTAATGTAATGCCTTTTCCGTGAACGCCATACCTCGGTTTCAAGATTGAAGGCGTGTACTACACCGAGAACATATTTTCTTAGATTGTGTCACACAACCCGCACCAAGATGTAGACAACCTCGCATGCGCGCTGCCAGTGTTTAAGACGGCCGAGCCTTTTTAGTCTTTACATCAGGAAGGAAGTGTACTGCTTGTGATAATTTGAGTGCTGCCCTTAACAGTATCCGCATTGTTACTTCATGTCAGATGGAACTTTTATCAAGGAATGTCTCCAGACATGTTGGAGTGAACCTATGACAGTACTGAAATTTGATTTTGTATTTAGCTAGATTCTCTTTCTTTTGCTATTCGGTGTTATGCTATTCTTTGTCGGGGGTGATAATTTCCTTTCCTTTTTCGTTTTTGACACTGGTTGTATAAATTGATTATACAGGGTGTTTCACTAAGTGTGTTTGCCTCTGTAACTTACAAAATAATATGTGACGGGAAATTTTAATGCGGTAGGTCAACACAAGAAATGTTACACTTTCTGCGGAGCTATGAACATAGTTTATTGCATCATTTTTCCAAAGAGTTACAGCACAAATATATAATTTTTTAAATGCAACAATAGTTTTTTCTATTGAATCGTTGAAACCAGCTGCGTCCAAATCAATTTAAACGACATTCCTATTACTGTTAGTTTGGGAGCTACAACCCTTCAAAGTTTCAGGGGCAGATACCACACGCTGTACATAATACATGGCTGTCAGTTTCTAGGTTTCGAAGTTCCTACGGTTTCTAGCTGCTTCTTTGCTTCATTCACTGTGACGAATTTGCCGTACTTTTTGGAGGCACATCTTTTCCCGATTTCTTTTACCGTTTCTGTATCTACTTCCTCGTGCATAGGACTGATTATGGTCCAGTGTGGGTAGTCGAGAAAAGGGTGGCGCCTTTTCTATCAGAGTTGAAATGTAATTTATTTCCTCTGGACCAGTTTCCCACTTAATCTAGTGGGATCTGTAGGTGCCCGTATACTTGTATGCAGCTGTGTGCCACTATTAAAGGCAGTGTCGTCTACAGGTTGGGGTATATTTGTACGTGGGGGATCGTGGAATATTATTTAAATCGTGTGGGCGATAGGACAGAACCTAATGGAATGTCTGGTTTAATCGTTCTCTATACGATCTTTTTCCACCTGTTTGTATGGAGGAGGAGCGGTCTAATAGGAATTCAGAATGTTTAAATGTTTGTAGAGCTTATGGGACTTAACTACGGGGTTATCAGTCCCTAAACTTACAAACTACTTACGAACTAGCTAATACTAGAGACAGCACAAATATCCATGCCCGAGGGGGGATTCGAACCCCCGACCGTAGAGGCCGTGCAGACCGTGACTGGCGTGCCGCAGTCCCCTCGGCCACCGCGGCCGGCACTAATAGGAATCTGTCCAGTAATCTGATGTAGGTGTGTTCTTGTTTCCTTGTTTCTGTTTGCGGCAGGTTGTGATGCCGTAGTCGAGGCGACCGCCGCCGTGGAAGTTAGTGCGCCACTGTTAGCTGACCGTGTGACGTTCTTCCGCGCGCGGACGGCGTCTTTGTTACTTCGCTAACTCCCGACGTCAGCTCGCTGTTGATAATTTACCGGAATAGCAAATTGGGAGAGCCCTTCACCCACAGAGCAACCGGCGGAAACAGAAGAGGAACTGCAAGAGGATGCTACCACTGTTTCTCCCGTATTCTGGCGCATTATATGACAAGAGAGGGCGTATTCTTCAAAGAACCGAGAGAAGACTTTTTCCGGCTACCAGCTAAAACACGTGCTTTGCTTGGTGAGTAAAGGATGACCTTCCTCTACAGAAGTCTGGAGTTAACGAATTCCACTGCCAATGTGGAATGACGTATTGGTCAGACAGTGCGTACTGCTGAAAATCATTGTCGTGAACACCAACGACATACGAGACGGCAGCAACCTAACAAGTTGTCAGCTGCCTATCGACGTTCAGCTGCATGGATTACAAGAACATCAAGGTTCTGACTTAGCTGTCCAACTTCTGGGACTCGGTACTCAAGGAATCCGCAGAGATTAGAGTAAGGGAACAGTAAACAAACAGTCATAGTGGTTACATGTTGGGTGAGGAGTAGAAATCCGCACTTGAAGTGGTCATGGGGCGAGAGGGATTAAACCACAACGAACTGTAGTCAGGATTTAGCGTAGCAATAGTGCAGATGCTCACAAGGAGGGAGGAGTTGTGAACAGCTCGTCCACTCCTAGGCATTCATTTCATCCGCGCACCTAATTGCCACAAAATATACCGCGATTCATCACTACTGATCACTAGTTGACAGTCATCAACTACCCACCTCCAGCTTCGCTTAGCATAGGCTGTCGCGGTTGAGTGGTCGAGCGCATTGAGGCACTATGCTCCGATGCGCGAGGTTGCTCCCCGTCAGTGGTTCGAATCCCCACTTGGGCATGGATGTTTGTGCTGTCTTTAGTATAATCTAGTTTATAAGTAGTTTGTAAGTTTAGGGACTGATGACTCCGCAGTTAAGTCCCATAAGCTTAACAAACATTTCAGCATTTATAGTATGAGCTATAGAACTGGGTGGCTGATGAGGAGACGCTCTAACATGGTAGGCCATTCTTTGTAACTCCATACGCACAGTCATTCGTCTACCTCGGGCCACACCGATTCAGGTGCTCGACGAACACCGGAGCTTTCGGACATTTTCTAAAAGAACAGACCCCATATAAATAATTTTAATTAATTTTTGTCTTGCAACGAATTACTTAAATCATGTGAATACCCCGTGATCCATTTTATGAAAGCGAGGTCAGCGATCCATTCCTCATCTTCTAAGTTTGACTGTGGAGAACATTTCAAATTGGCGAACAGAGCTACTTATTGTCTCAAATCGGAAAAAAAATGAGAGTAATTTTGAGAAACTAAACCATCGTGTGACACAATAAAAAGCAATCTCTTTGTGAACTAATTTAAGATCTTTCAAAAATCCGTTAAATTGCAGATGACTCAAGACTTGATTGCTACAAAAATTCACTATTTGTGAAACTTTATCCGTGACGGACCAAAACTTGAGGAAAGCTTTTGCATACAGTTGTTCTTGACGTAAAAGGCAGTGCATTAGGGGAAAGCCAGCCTTACACACTTTTTTTTTCATACGCCCTACAAAACCTATCCCTCCCGACAACGCTGTAGGGGCCCCAACAGTTACAATGCGGTACAGACGCTCGATAAACAATATCATGTCGTTTAAAACCACATCTACAGGGAGGAAAATATCTTGCCCAGTTCTAGTTTTCAAAGAAATAACAACGAACAGTTCCTCCGTAAGAGTGAAATCTTTTTTGACAGCCATTACGAAAATTGTAAGTTGAGATATGGTGCGATTGTCAGTATTTTCATCGAGGGCAGTTGAGTACTGTACGAAGTTACGAAATTTATTACGCAACTGTTCATTTAAATCCGCACCCATTTGCTCCACACGTCGAGAAATTGTATGTCCGGACAAGTTATACGCCTCAAATTGTGCCAGTACAGACGTGCATATTACCTCTGAGAATTTTAGAAAGCAGTCTTTTACAAAGTGGCCATCCGTAAAGGCTCGTTCACTTTTTGCAATTTTCAGTGCAACTACACAGCCTGCTCGAACTGCGCTTTCCGATATACAATTCATTTCAGATGTCTGCGGGACAACAACATCAGTAATTGACTTTAAAATTTTACCACAGAAAAGAGAATCATCATCTAGTTTTACAAACACATCTAAAAAGAAATATTGCAGGTTTCTACAGATATAAGTACAATTAAAGTAAGATATATATTTTTCTTTTAGAACGAATAGTATAAAGAAGGCTTACCTCCTCAAACTGTGCCAGTTGTTTTTTTAATTTAATAATGAGTTACTGTCCAACAATCTCCTCGTGTGTCACGAAATGTTTATTTCCTTAGTGACGGCGCACTGTCGATGCTTCGATACTAAGGTAGAGTGGCATATTAACCCTTTCATTCCGACATTATAAATTCAGCTTTGGAAAAATAAAAATTCTTTGTTTTCCGTATTAATACAGGAAAGGAAGGAATGAATGAATGAAGGAAGCTTGGAGCTTAACGTCCCGTCGACAGCGTGGTTATTAGAGACGGAGCTTAACGCTCAGACTGTTTGGGTAAGGATGTGGAAGGAAATCGGCTGTGCCCTTTCAAAGGTACCATCCCGGCATTTGCCTGGAGTGATTTAGGGGAATCACGGAAAACCTAAATGTGGATGGCCGGAGGTGGATTTGCGAGTCCAGTGTGTTACCACTGCGCCACCTCGCTCGGTTATTAATACAGTGCACTAAACATCAAAATGTGTGTTTTAAAATTTTTGATCGAACTGTTGTTTTTTTATGTCGTGCGTTTCATGCACAACAAAGACGATTGTATCGAGGTATTTTATTACTTGTGACGTTATTTTGTTAGTAGTTAACACTGTCATGTCAATAATGCTAGCATTTTCTTCGATACAGGTCCAGAGACAAGACAATTCACTGTTGAAATAAAATAACATGAACCACACTCGCACTCAGTCACGTACAGACGGCAATGTAACACAACCTCGAAGATGGATAGATAAATGCCTCAGAAGTGGCTGCACGCTATACTGTCTTACTAGAAGCATGTTGTTCAACAACAAGAATGCGACTTTAACCCCTCAAGGGGTCCACAGCTCTTTTGTGGGTACGTGTGTGGCGTGCACGGACCCCGAGCCATTGCAGCCTTTCTTGCTATTTTCCCAGGCTCCATTACCTCTCCCAGTTCCCCTCCTCCCCATCCTAATTCCTCCCTACTCCCCACCCCTCCCCCCTCTTAAGGTGTTTAAGACGGCCCAACTATTCCCATGGTACCGCATGTGAGAGTACAGATACAGGGGGAAGTTTATTGTTTCCACGTGAAAGGCGGGTTTTACCAGGCTGTTGGGTTCCCCAGCCGGCCGGCTAACAGGTAATCAGGGTTTTCCTAACGTGCTCGGAAACTGAAAACGACGCTCTTGGCTAAGCGAGGGTGGCTTTTCCAGATTGCAACTGAAACACAATATAGCCGCGCACAATATTCTAAAAATCCATATAAAATCAGGGAATGATCATACAGCAAATATATGAATGGATTCAGGAGACTTGGGAGAATCAAACGCCGTAATTACAATTTCAATATCCCTTACAGATAAAAAGCCTATAAATCTCAGTACTATAATATTATTATTATAAGACTTATATTTACATTTATTGATACTTAGTGTTTATCAGTAACAGATAAAGAAGCAAATGGGCAGCATTGCACCATGCTACCTATCTGAAAAGACGTACCACGTTATTTCCGTATTCTTTCAATAAACTGTTTTATTTATTGTTCTGTTTTTTGTTGAAGTAGTAATATTCTTGTGTCAGAACATGGATTCTACAACAGAAACACACAACATGAACCCAGCAAAGCACATTACACTTATATACGTATTTTATTATATTTAATATTATTCTTAGTAACGTTCGTTTTATGTTGTAGACTGCCACTTAATTATTTCATGGCCAACTAAAAATAGTAGATATGCAGCAGATTATTTATATATAAACAATTATATGTATTTGTGGACAAGAACTGAATGTATTTACATAAAAAGCCATGATAAATATTAATTGTGTAACTATATTTCGACCACGGCAGTATATTTTAACAGTGAGATGCTGCGCTTAATAGCTACCTGAGCAAAGAGTTTCAGTCTCAACCGATTTTAGTATTGTTAAATATACATTTGTTTGTTAAATGTAAACAACATTTGTAGGGAGGTGGTAAAATTATTTAATTCTGCGATATTCAAATGTATAATATTTTGGAAAGGAAATTGTATTATAAAGATGAGGCGTTAGGATGCGCGGAAGGATACAATTTTGGTAGCAGGGAGAGCATGCTTTCTAACGCTTGGGGAGGAACTCGAAACTCGTAACTTGGATGCGGTGGTGAAAGGTTGTGACGCTGGGCGGTCTGAAGCCGCGTTACGAAACTGTGATTTAAAGAGATAGGCATGTGTGGACTTAGAAAATTTACGGGACTGTCTCTGAAGAACTTAGTCTCTGGTGATAAGCGGTAAACTATGCACGGTAGTAGGGCTGTGGTACTGTGATAATTCAGTAATAGTGTACTCGTCTGATGACAAACTGTGTTTTATAACAAATACTTTAATCGCAGATTAATTTGGAACTGCAATGTTCGATGGACTACACTAATTTGAGTGATAATTTGGAACTTTTACTCTCGAATGCGTGTGATACTTATTGCGCCTCTCATGAACAGTAGTAGGAGAAATATTAAGTTATTTACCGATGTATAAAGTAGGACCACCTCCGCAATTCATGTCCAGTAAGAGTAACAAACTCCATTTATAAACAATTACTTCATGAGTAAATCACTTCATCTTAGAATCTATTTTGTTGGTCATTCAGAGGTTTAATTTATGTATGTTAAATATATTTTCACGTCATCATATGCAGATGATGGAACGCATGATCGATGCTCGGCTCGTATGGTGGCTCGAATCTAGGAACCTGCTCACAAACGCACTGTGCGAATTTCGTAAGCGCCGCTCTGCTGTCGACCATCTCGTCACCCTATCCACTCACATCTTGAACTACTTTCTACGGAAGCGTCAAACAGTAGCCGTATTTTTTGACTTGGAAAAGGCATATGATACCCGTTGGAGGGCGGGAATTCTTCAAACTTGCACGCCTGGGGAATGCGGGGTCGTATGCCTATTTTTATTCAGGAAATTTTAAAAGATCGCGTATTTAAAGTACTTGTAGGTTCGACCCTGTCAAACAGATTTATTCAAGAGAACGGTGCCCCCCCCCGTCCCCCAAGGCTCAGTGTTGAGCTTTGTCCTTTTTGCCATTGCAATCAACCCAATCATGGGTTGTCTCCCACCAGGCGTTTCGGCTTCTCTGTTTGTAGAGGACTTTGCCATCTACTGCAGCTCCCAACGAACCTTCTCTCTCCAGCGACAACTTCATCTCTACTCGTGGAGCTCCAACAATGTTTTCCGCTTGTCCGTGGACAAAGACAGTCTGTATGAACTTCTGGCGGCGTACAGAGTTTCTTCCACCGACTCTTCATCTTGTTCCATTCGTCGAGACAAAAAACTTCCTGGGACTCACGTTTGACAGGAAACTTTGTTGGTCCTCCCACATCTCCTCTTTGGTACCCGCTCACTTAATGTTCCCAGAGTGCTGTGTGGCACTTCATGGGCTGTACCGCTCCCTTGTCCGCTCGAAACTGGACTATGGGTGTATCGTGTACTCCTCTGCCCGACCGTTAACGTTACGCCGTCTCAACACGATACATCATCGAGGGATCCGTTTGGCAACGGGAGCCTTCTATACCAGTCCTGTGGAAAGTCTATACGCTGAAGCCGCTGAATTACCGCTATCATGCCGGAGGGACGTTCTACTCAGTCGATATGCAAGCCGGTTGTCATCTATGCGTGGCCACCCAACGCATGCTGTCTTTTTCTGACGACTCCCACGACCGTTTATTTGCATCGCGTCCATCATCTCTATTACTACCTGGAGTCCGCTTATGTATGTTGCTTCGGCAACTAGACTTTATGCTCCGTGCCACATTCGCGACAGATGCTGGCTCCTTACCACCATGGCTGTATCCGGAGATACGTGTGAACCTCAAGCTACACTCACTCCCCAAGGACACTACTCCTGGTCCGATCTACCGCAACAGGTTTCTTGCACTCCGCACACAACGTACCGCTCATATTTTCCTCTACACCGATGGTTCAAAAACCATCCATGATGTCGGGAGTGCCACGGTTCTCGGCGATGAATCCTCCAATATCGTCTGTCTGACCAGCGCTCGATCTGTACTGGGGAGCTGTTTGCTCTACATCAGGCAACCCAGCACCTTAGACGCCACTCGCCTTCTCTCTGTGTCATCTGCTCGGATTCACTGAGTGCTCTTCAGAGCCTCTGCGCTCTATATCCAGTCCACCCCATAGTACAGAGGATTCAGAAATACCTCCATTCGCTAACGGTCAGCGGGACGACAGTGATGCTGCTGTGGGTTCTTGGCCGTGTTGGAATGCTGGGATGCTGCTGCAAAGGCAGTCATTTCCCTCCTTCGGCTTGCTATCCATTCCTTTCCGTCGGAAGACCTTCGTTCTGTAGTCTCCAGGAGAGTGGTATCGCTCTGGTATTCGCATTGGTCTTCCCTTCAAGACAACAAACTCCCCTTCCTTTTGCGTGGTCTACTTCCTCACGGCCCTCTCGCCGCGAGGTGGTCATCATAGCTCGCCTGCGCATAGGACACTGTCGCTTTAACCACCACCACTTGATATGTGGCGATCCTGTCCCACTTTGCAGTCACCGCTCTGAACCATTGACTGTGCGCCACCTTCTGGTGCAGTGCCCGTTTCTTAACCGTCTACGTCAAACTTTGTGTTTTCCGTCTGAGTTGTCTGTTGTTTTAGTCCATGACCCGCGCTCTGCTGATCGCGTCTTACTTTTTATCCACCACACTAACATGGTGAAGGAAATTTAACTCTATGCTAAATACAGTCATATTTCGTCATGGGCGCTTATGACCATAGTAGTTTTGCGCCCCTAAACAAAACGAAAAACAAAATAAATACGTCAATAGTCCTTTTACAGCTACAATTTATCGTCAGAAAACTACATTTCCCCCCCCCCCTTTTCTCCAATTACATGATTAGGGCATCTTGCCCATCAGAGAGATCACACATTTCCAGTGAAAACACTGAAGTGGAAGCAGAGCTATGTTGCTCGGTAAATAGATTTGGGTTAGCAACGTCATTACTTTCGTTTTAACCATTAAGAAAAATCACCACGCAGCCTCAGTTGTATCGATTGACATGAAAAACGGCAAGGTAGAGGCAGCGAAATACTCGGCAAGTGGAGAAACGTAAACTTCTGAAATTACTCAGTAAACACGTCTGTTGGTCATTTTGTTCAACGTAAGGCTGAATTCAACAACGCTTAGTCCTCTGACGATGAGAATATAAATTGTAGATAAAACCAGAAAATATTTCTTCCTAATTGTCAAGTGCGTGTTTCTTACGCCCACGGACAAGATATGAAACACGTGTGCGTTGGGTAATCAGAATTAGGGCTGTCGGTGTGTCACGTACGAGAAGAATTCTGAATCAAGAAAGACCAAACAGAATAGTTGCAACGTCTTAAACTGAAATATTTTTTGGTTGTTAGAACTTTTTCTCACATAATAGAGTTATAGAACTAAACGTTACTTTCGTGATGTTTGGTATCATTACGACACGGTGACATGAACTCAAAAAGCCACAGACTAATTTGATACGTACCCATTTCGTCTATTACGTATCGTTTTCATGTATCTTTTTACGAATAGTTACAAAAATATACCCTACAATTTCAGTATATCAGTTTCATTAATTGCGCCTTCGCCTAATTAAAAGCAGCCAGTTTAATACCGAACAAAGACAGCGACCATAAAAGGTCGCAACGAAAATTAATGAAAAATGTTTTCTCTTACTACGGAAATGAATGTCCAATGCGGCAAAATGAGAAGACTATTTGTAAAAGCTGGATATTAACTGCAGAAATTAATTTATTCCTGCTTGATAGTGCTAGCTCACACCCAGTTTTGAACTGTTGGAATTATAATTACGAATACTTTCATCAAATTAATAGCCAGTGAAAGCCGCATTCCATCCTTAAGTTTTGTGAAGAAGCTACGAATTGCAGAAGAGTTAAAGCGCCTTTCAGATTACTTTTACACTCATATAAACTTGATTTATGTCTGTTTTGTATGAATGAATTTGATTTTTTATGTACAAATATTTTATTTGTATAGATAGGTTGATTGGTAGGATCATCGTTGATGTATGGTACTCGCTAAATGTGCAGAGTTATCGTGCTATTTGCAGTTACGTTACACGCCAAGCCTGTAGGACGTATACGACACAAAAGAAGGGAGGTTGTCAACATGTAAATAAGACTCAGCTGATGTCTTATTGAAGGAATCATTCGTGGTAAGTTCCGTATCTTCAAATATTTTCTCTTTTAAAGTACGATTTTCCTACAAACTAGATATCGTACCCGAAGTAATGCATGCGACTGCTGTGTGTTGAAAGTTGTGAAGAAACATGAAGCATTTTTTCTTCTTGTTCCTTCTGCTGGATTTGACTTCTAGGATGACCATTTAAAATTACATAATGCATGTTTTTTTTGTTTTGTTGTTGACTTTCATCTTCTCTTCCCCATTCGTGCAACAAGTGGTGCAGTCGTAACACTCATTGGACTTGCATTCGGGAGGACGTCGGTTGAAACTCTGCTCCGGCCTGGATGGCAGTCATTTCCCTACATCGCTGCAAATGCCGGAAAGGTCCCTTTAGAAGAGCACGGCGAATTCCTTCCCCATCTGTAATCAGAAACAATTACAATGTGTGCTCCATTGTCGATGGGACGTTAAAACCTGAGCTTCCGTTCCTTCCTTCATTCTTGCAGTTTTTTTTATTTTTTCTTCAATCATTTGCATATTAAAACTTTTATTTGAAGTCGTCAAACTGTATTGTATGTATATTACTCATCGTGTTTCTGTTTCACTTGTTCCTTATAAGTTTCTTGTATCCACTAATTGCCGTTTTTACGCTTGTAAACACAATGAACAATGTTTTTAATTTCCCAGTTGCTCTTTCCTTACAGTATTGAACATATTATTTACTCATTTCATTCTTTTACATGTCTTAATCGTTTTTCGGTTGAATTCTCCTTCCTTTGTTCTTACTGTCCCCGATCTTACATCCAGTCTTTCCTTCATCATTACACATCTTTCTTTGTTGTCGTTCTGAATACACACTGTGCGTCATTAATTATATAGTGATAGCCACGGTGGAGTACCCGAGCGGTCTAAGGTGCCTCGCTGCGGAGCGCGTGGTTGCTCGCCGTCGGAGGTTCGAGTCCTCAACGGGAAGGGGGGGCGCGCGCGCGCGCGCACGCGCGCGTGCGTGTGTGTGTGTGTGTGTGTGTGTGTGTGTGTGTGTGTGTGTGTGTATTGTCCTTAGGTTAGTTTACCATAGTTTAAGTAGTTCGTAAGCTACGGACTGATGACCACGCAGTTTGGTCCGATACATTTACAAACATTTGAACATTTAGTAAGTGATATTTGGGAGATTTATTTTACATTATGTAAATATCTATTGCCTAATACGATTTCGCAGTTTTTTGTTCTGCTGCTTCCTATATCTAATTAAGTTATTAATACAACTACACGACATAATGTTCTATTTTATCATCCTCATGAGTTTATTCATATTCTATTCATAACGTTTTTGGGTGAATATTTTATATTGTGCGAGAAGTTTTCTTTTCTGAAAATATGTTAAGTCTCCCTTTTAGATTATTTGTGTAGTTATCGGCTTCTCATGCTGTCACATTTTCGAGAAATATTACTTTGCTAGAACAAAGGCCTGACAAGGAGACCACATGTGTAACGGATTTTAGAACGTTTTGATATTTATTGTACGTGAAGTTCAGGACTCAAATAGCAACCAGCCAAAGCCATTCGACCCAACTCTCAAAAATCAGCCAGAAAATGAAAAAACTTTATAAAAGGTAGTTAATAATGATGGCTTCAATAAAAAATAAGTTAAATTATTTTTACAGTATTGGCTTCACTACTAATTAACGACGGTGGTCTTTGATTGTTCAGTTTGTGAAGAGCTACGACGCTGTTGTTGAAAAGTCATTTCCATAGCTACTAATGCCTTTCCATGCAGCTAACCTACTCGACTGTCATAGTTTTAGGTGACAAGTTTAGCTCGTCTACATGCACATAAACAAAAGTTGACACAACATGTGGAATTAGAGATCCCAATACGCTTTATAAAACTGAATTCAAAGACAACGAAAGAACTTTGTCACAGCGGGATTCAAAACAAAGACTGTGGGAGTGATGCCAGAACGCTACCATTGAGCTACACCGACAGATGCCTCAACTGTTTTAATTATTGGTACTTATGTGTACTTGGAAAACTTCAAAGTCAATTTTCTCGAGAATTTTTGAGAGTGGCGTTGAATGGCTTTGGCTGATAGTTTTTTAAGTTCTGAACATCACGTACCATAAACATTATATATATATTCCGATACCCATGTGGTCTCCTTGTGAGCAATACGAACTGTTACAGATAGTGTGTGTGTGTGTGTGTGTGTGTGTGTGTGTGTGTGTGTTTTACTTATAAGTGAAACAAATATTTATGACGTTCCAGCTTATTGATGGAGGATAGGACGACAACATACTAACATTTTTTTTCTATAATATCAGCCACAGTTGCGATAACGCATGAAGGATATGAAAAGAAACAATTATTTTGCTATTAAACGTATGGAAAGTTATTAATTATGCACTGCTAGAAACAGCGTGGGGCCTGAGGGAGGGGGTTGTAATTATTTGAAGACCCGTTTTCCGCCATTTGATGTATGTGAATCAACAGCCAACATACCAGTATAAATCAATTTTTTGTGCCCATCTCCTCAATGCCCCGTTTATACGAACTGTGCACGAGATGTGAAATTGCTGAAGTCACGAAGCGGCAAGGTTCCACGGTATTTCTAATATTACATTCTTCAGTAAATTCTCTTGCGACTTTCAGTTCATCACAGTGTCTTTTCTTTCTCTGAATTCAGTACAGTTACACTGTCAACTGAGTAGTACTTTCTTCAATTATGAGTCTAATACAATGTACTCCCGTACATTATGATGTTGAAAATTTCATTTACTCCAGCTCTTTTGTAACGACACATGTAAATAAAAGTAGGCACTTCTGTGATTCAATATTAAATATTATCGTATGCTTTTAGTTGCATATTGTAGTCATGGTCCTCAAAAAGCACAATAATAATGTTTGAGAATGAACTCAGTGTGCCATACTGGAATAAGTCAGCGAGTTGCCTTGCAACACGATTTGCCAGTTCTTCCACTTCTACAGAAACTGGTACAGGCATGTGTATACAAACAGAGGGATATATAAACTCTCAGAGGACTGCGCTGCGCTAGACAACGATTATATAAAATAACAGGTGTCTGGCGGAGGTGTTAGATCGGCTACCACTGCTACAATGGGAGGTTACCATGATTTGAGCGAGTTTGAACATCGCGGGCGAGAGATTAAACACAGCATTTCCAGGGTATCGATGGGCGGGGATTTTCCCGTTCGAGTGCAGCGTGAATGTCCAGAACCAGGTAAAACAAATATCCGACAACGCTGCGGCCGGACAAAGATGCTGCAAGAACGGGGCAGACGACAAGAGAATCGTCCAGCGTAACAGCGTAACTGTCCGCAAACTGTTTCAGATTACAATGCTGGGCCATGAACAAATATCAGCCGCGGTGGAGTAGGCGAGCGGTCTAAGGCGCCTCGCTGCAGAGCGCGCCGTCGGAGGTTCGAATCTTCCCTGTGGTGTGTGTGTGTGTGTGTGTGTGTGTGTGTGTGTGTGTGTCCTTATGTTAGTTTACCTTAGTTTAAGTAGTTTGTAAGCTACGGATTGATGACCACGCAGTTTGGTCCGATAGGTTTACAAACATTTGAACATTTGAACAAATGTCAGAGTGCGAACCATTCAACGAAACAACATTGATGTGTGCTTACGGAACCGATGGCTTACGCCTCGCCTGCATGTCAGCCAGGAACAGTTCAAGCCGGTGGAGACTCTATAATTGTGTGGGGGCGCGTGCAGTCGGAGTGATAGGGACTCCTGATACTTCTAGATACGACGGGTGACATCTATATACGCATCCTGCCTCATCAGTTACATCCATTCATGTCCGTTGTGCGTTCCGACGGACTTGGGCAATTCCAACAGGACAAAGAGACCCTCCACACATCTAGAATTGCTACAGAGTGGCTACATGGACACTCTCCTAAGTTTAAACATCTCCAGTGGCCACCAAACTTCCAAGACATGAACATGATTGAGCATATCTGGGATGCCTTGCAACATGTTGTTCAAAAGAACTCTCCACCCCGCACCCTCGTACTTTGACGGTTTTATGGACATCCCTGCACGATGTATGGCGTCGTTTCCCTCCAGCACTACTTCAGACGTTGGTGTAGTCCATGCCACGTCGTGTTGTGGTATTTGTGCGTGCTTTTTGTGGCCCTACACGATATTACGCAGGTATATCAGAGTATGTGGCTTTTGGATGTAGTGCCGCCTCGCTGAATGCTGTTTCCTTTAAGAAAAAAAAAGTTATAATGTTTGTTAAGCTTAAGGGACTTAACTGCGGGGTCATCAGTCCCTAAACTTACAAACTACTTATGAACTAACTTATACTAAAGACGGCACAAACATCCATGCCCGAGGGGGATTCGAACCCCCGACCGTAGGGGCCGTGCCGACTGTGACTGGCGCGCCGCAGACCGCTTGGCCACTGCGGTCGGCGTTTCCTTTTCTTTCGACGTAAAAGTAAAGAGGGTTACTGCATTACTAAACAATTATTTGCCATTGGATATTACTTTGTGAACGTTACGGCCTCGAACTATGTTGCTGTTTCAACAAAATGTGTTCCCTCAGAGGTATTGGTCGAGACGTTTACTGCAGAGGTGTTGTGACTGAAACTTGTCTCGAAGAGGACCGCCGCTCAGTGAACAAATGTTATTCTTTATGTCCTCTTTTTTCGCAATCGTTTCAGTACAGATTGTATAGGCTAGCTACAATTTTTTTACGACTGTAAAAATCCTGTAGACCGAACACGTTTTGCATTATAACAAAGCATCTTCAGTGGTCATTGCAGCAATATTTCTCTTCCTTCCATAAATCTAGTTTCATCTTCCTAGTACCTAAGTCTTTCAATGTAACGATCAGAAACAGTTCACCTGTAGCTGAAAAATCAAAATTAATAGTAACAAAAGGCTGAATTATAAGCGACATTATCACATACATGACACAGTGTACTGAAACATAAGTTGTTTGAAATACTGACGCAGTAAGTAATAAAGCGTACGTAAATATGCTCGCTCGCGGGCGCACGCACACACACACACACACACACACACACACACACACACACACACACTCACACAAAATTTTACCCGAATCTTGTATGTAAATCTGATACACGCCAAACTTAAGCATAAAGAAATATTGCTACTACAAACAGGTTTAAAACACAATGCAAACGTTAATTACTATTAGGGAGAAAATTTGATCATAGGATATGGGAAATTATCAACTATAAGCAAGCATTTGATACAGAAATTATGTGATGGTTCGACCTTAAATAGTGGCAACTATTTATTCACAACCTATACAAAAGCGTTACATGTTTTCACCTGTTACTGTCCTTCAAGTAGTCACCAGCGTTTGTAGAACCCGTTGCCAGCGATATGGATGGCGTAGTATACTGTTAGCAGAGCCTGTTCTGTTGATGGTGCGAATGGAGCGGTCTACTGCCTGTCGAATCTCTGCAACAGTTCTGAAGCGAATGCCACGAAGTGCTTCCTTCATCTTCGCAATCAAATCAAAGTCACAAGGACTTACGTCCGGGGTGTGTGGTGGATGGTACAGTACTTCCCAGTCCCATCGAACAGACCAGCCACAGCTTGCGCTTTATCCCCCGCGCATTATCGTGTCAAATGATCGGTGGGTTGCGCAAAAAGTGTTGCCGTTTCTTTCACAAAGCTGGTCGCCGGTGATGCTCCAAAACCGAACAGTAATACTGTGTATTGACGCTCTGCCGTGGAGGAACGTAATGCGTTAGGATAACGCCGTTTCAAAATGTTCAAATGTTTGTATAGTCTATGGGACTTAACTACGGGGTCATCAGTCCCTAAACTTACAAACTACTTATGAACTAACTAAGGACGGCACAAATATCCATGCCCGAGGGGGGATTCGAACGCCCGACCGTAGTGGCCGTGCAGACCGTGACTGGGCGCCGCAGTCTCCTCGGCCACCGCGGCCGGCAACGCCGTTTCGTTAGACCGCTCGCTCACAAGTGACTTTCCCTCGATTGTGCGCACGCCGGTGACGGTGGGAGGTTGAGTCCATTTGCTCGGCGGTAAGGTGGGTTTGTCAACAATTTGTGCTCTCACCGACAATAGTAGATTCCATTGCATAGCGTCTCCACAGCAATGCTGCCACTACGGAAGTTCCAACCCTCGTAATAGAAAACGGCAGTAGCTATAACAAAAAATACTGTCCATAATAATACGAACTCAAAGCATAACAATGCTTATGGGAAAATGGGGCAATCAAAACTTTATAAGAAAAAGCGTATTGTTACAGTATCTATTGAAAATGCTTTGAAATAAAGCGAAACCGGTTCTCCCTTAATAAGGCTTTTATTACAGTCGTAAAAGACTGTAATTAACCTACATAACCAGACTAAATGAAGTTTCATATGCACACTCAATTTCAGCACCACTCTTGTTAGTTTGTTGTGAGTCGGGTACATTTCAGTCGCCAAGGAGATGGCAACGTTTGTGACAGTGTTCCTAAGTGTGTATGCATGTTAGGAGAGTGAACACCGCGAGCCGCAGCGGAGCGGCCGAGGGCATTGAGGCGCTATGCTCCGATGCGCGAGGCCGCTCCCCGTCCGGGGTTAGAATCCTCCCTCGTGCATGGATGTTTGTGCTGTCTTTAGTATAAGTTAGTTTATAAGTAGTTTGTAAGTTTAGGGACTGATGGTTCCGCAGTTAAGTCCCATAAGCTTAACCAACATTTGAACATTTTAGAAGCGGTTCAGAGGTGGGTGGCCAGGTTTGTTACTGTTAGTTTCGGTCAATGCGCGAGTAGAATAAGTAGGGAACTCAAATGAAAGTTGCTGAAGGGAAGGAGACATTCTTTCGATAATCACTGTTAAAGAGATTTAGAGGGCCGGAATTTGAAGCGGACTGCAGAACGCGTCCGCTGCCACCAACCTTCGTTTTGCTTAAAGACCACAAAGATAAAATCAGAGAGATTGGGGCTCGTACAGATCCATACAAGCATTACTTTTTCCCTAGTTCTATATGGGACTGGAACAGAAAAGCAAGTAACTAGTAGTGGTACTAAGCACCCTCCGCCATCCACCTTCGGGTGGATTGCGGTTTATGTATGTAGATGTAGAATATATCACCACTTCACTACTGAAAACTCGTCAGTTTCGTGTGTTTTCAGGTCAGTGGCGGACTAAGGCTGTTGGAGGCCCGGGGTGGCGGCGAAACGAAAGGAAGCCCCTCCCCCCCGACCACTTGGAAATACATGTATTACCATAAAAAAAGAATTGGAGGTCCCCCCCTCCCCCAGGACGAGAGAGGCTCTGGACAGTCTAAAACATAGCTTTCGAGATTTGGAGGCTCCAGCAGAAAGAGATGCCAAGCGCACTAAAAAAAAAAAAAAAAAAAAAAAAACCCTTGCTTTCGAAGTATTTGGAGGCCCGGGACGGTCCGCCCCCCCCCCTCCCCATCGCTTAGTCCGCCACTGTGTCGGGTACGAAAAAGCTGTACCAGCGTGCAAAGGAAAGCGAATACACGATTTCACAAATGCAAAATAGCACTAGCGACTTTTCCGCCACATAGCCCTTTCAGGCCCTGCACGCACAAGTGTGCGTTTCTGGTTTTGCTCGCTTTATTTCTTTGTGATTCACGATAGGAAGTTTGGGCCTGCACCACACAATTGTGTATGGAATATTGGAACATGCGTAATGTGTTTTAGTTCCATGTGTGGCACCAGAAGTCGGCAAACTTCCAGTGCACTGACAATGGCGGCAAGAAAGACTCATTGATAAGGTGTTTATATCCTTATTTTGACATCTGACAGCCAGATTTTATTTGAACCGTGTGATGTTATGATGTCATTTCTGTAAAAACGCGTGTTCCTGTAAGTTTAAGCATATCAGAAAAAAATTGTACTGAAGGCCTAAAACAGACAATGTGAGTACAAAGTTTTTGAACATAAATTTTTCTTTTTTGTAATGAATTACTGTATGTATTTTGTATCTTAAACGCGCTTCTGTATATTGTCACGTCACTTACTAACCACTGGGCATGCTGATGATTAGAAACCAACACAAGGAATGATGAGTTAGCCGTGAATATGCATCGTGTCCCTCATAAGAGTCTTCAGGCACATTGTCTGTGATGTTTAGGAAGATATTTGCAAGTTCAAAAATGGTGAAATGTTCGTATGTATAATATGTATGAGACCAAACTGCCGAGGTCACCGATTACTAGACTTAGAAGCTAATTAAACTAACTTATGCTATGTGCAAAACACGCACATGCACATGTACGCACGTAGAGAGCACTCGAGCTCCGACGGTAGCGGCCGCACAATCCGTATCCGTGACGTGGCGCTTCAGACGGCGGGGCCATTCCCGCGCGGCATTTGCCCTTTCGTTTTTGCTGTGTCGGTGGAGTCATTCCAGGCAAATACTACTCGTTACGTATTTCATGCCACATCCAGCGCCTACGTAAATCATCTGTTTTCCGTTACCAACGAAACATTTTAAAGCGTCATGTTACGTGGCCATTCGATATTTTGTTTCGGTTTTTGTTTAGTGCGATATATATGTCTTATCGATATGTAGTAGCAGGAAACAAAAATGAATCATAAGGAGTACTTCAGTAGCGACTGCTACCATAATGTAACAAGCGCTATTGATTCTCTGTTGGAGTACATTTATAAAATGCATATAAAACTTCTCTTGACGCTGTCTTAAGAGTAGGTCTCCATTCCTTCTATACATCCATTTGTGGCTTAAATTGAAAAAAAAATGACAACAATTGAGTTTTATAGCAAAGTAAATAAGACAGAACAAATCACCCAATGGTACCCGAAAAAAAAGCAAAACACTTTCGTAGAAGCAAATAAAACAGCATGCTAGACTTAAAAGAACGTAAACTCTCCCACATTCCTAACGTTTCCAAATACTCGAAACTTACTGTGGACTTAAATGCCAGATGGTTTTAACAGTTACTTCTCTCTAAATTCCATGGCGCCGACGTTACGTTAAACCCTAATCTTCTTATTTTGGCCCACTTTAGGTTGCGGTAGTAACACTAAAAGTGGGCCTTTGCGATCGTCTTTTGACAGCTCAAAATTTAAATGAAAATAACGGCTGAACCATTAATCTGACACGAAAATTGAATAACCGAATTTGTAGAGGAGATAATTCCCTACAACTTTGCTCTTATGTTTTGTTTTTCATATCTCGTATCGTTTGAGAGATATTTGCAAAAATAACGGTGTTTTGACACCCTCCATTGAATTAACGAAAACCAGCCGTTCGGATATGTCACGTGACATTCCTCGCCCAGAACTCTCTCTGGTATACGCCATCTTGCGTTGCGTATTTGATGATTTTCTTATTGTAACTTACACGTTGTCATTTCAAAGCAATGGCGCACTGAGGAATTAACAAAAACACGTCGTTCTTCGTACGATAAATGATAATCTAGTGTCTACAAATGCCATATTAGCATCAGTTAACAGTGGCCACCAATAGTATGAGATTAAAGAACGTAACTTCTAACTGTTAGCCGTAGCGTAGTGGTCAATGCGTTGGACTATGACGCTAAAGGTCAGTGGTTCGGAACCCGCCACTACCTAAAAGGGTTTCAGCCACTCTTATTAATTTTTTATTATTTATATTATTATTTTGGTCAAAAATGTTTTAAAAAACGTATAAAACTACAAATCTAAAGTGGGCCGTAAAGCATGTCAGTGAGATTTTTTTATAGTGAAAGTACAGCAGGTCTGTCTAAGAATCGGGCTGATAACCGACGACATTCTGCTCGTACGTAAATTACTCTGAGGTTGCAAAACTCAGTCCACATCAGCTTGCACAGTGCCTTGTTGACAACTCGTATTCACGGATACGTGTGGTCTGTGCCACATGGGAACCGTGCTATCAGCTCGTACCAACTGCCATCGGAACTCACGTGACGAAGCGCCGGTACCCACGAGTTCCGTTAAAGTGTTAGTAGCGAAGGCAAACGAGACGGCCGTCTGTTAGTGTGTCTATTAACGCCAGCACTGACAACGCTGCTCTCTGTCACCAGGTGCAGGCCCTTGGACACCGCGTTGTCAGAGGCAATGACTAAAATTTGCTATTCTCGACAGGCTCTTGACACTGTGTATCTCGGAACACTGTATTCGCCATCGATTTCGGAAACGGAATGCCCGATGCGTGTAGCTGCCACTACAATTCCGCCTTCAGGCCGGCCGCGGTGGCCGAGGGGACTAAGGCGCTTCAGTCACGGTCTGCACGGCCACTACGGTCGGGGGTTCGAATCCCCCCTCGGGCATGGATATTTGTGCCGTCCTAGTTCGTAAGTAGTTCATAAGTAGTTTGTAAGTTTAGGGACTGATGACCCCGTAGTTAAGTCCCATAGACTATACAAACATTTGAACATTTTTTGAATCCGCCTTCAGGCATGAGTAAATTCCCGTCGTGCAGCCATAATCACGTCAGAAACGTATTATTTTGGTGTGGTGTCTGTTCTTTCAGACATTTCAGAAGGAACAGACACCACACCAAAATAATAAGTATTTAGACGCGACGACGGCGTCAGCTTCAATTACTTCACTGCAGATGCGGTAATACGTTTGACCTCGCACGGGAAACCGAAATGGCGAGTGTAAGAGGGCATGAAGATAGGGGCGCTACAGCCATAGCGTGCGACATGTGGGAATTTGAGACGGCCAAGAGGCGAGCACGGGTGGCCAAGTGGTTAACGCGACCGCTGGCCCAAAGCGGGAGACCCGGGTTCGATTCCCGGTCCGGCTCACATTTTCACTTGTCGCCATTGTTTCATTTCAATGCCCTAAAGTAGCCACTGTCAATCCTTTCCTTCCTAATCCTTCTTCCTTCCTCTCCTTTATCATTAATTTGCACGTCAGACACGTTTTCATATGAACCGTCGGAGTGCGAATGGCAGCTGCCAATAAACCGCTCTTTCATACTGTACGTACGCGCTGCTAGCGCTACCGGTGTCTATCCGTATAACTGTCCAAATTCAAATGTTTGTCAATATATCGGAGCAAACTGCCTGGTCATCAGTCCGTAGCTTACAAACTACTTAAACCTAGGTAAACTTACCTACGGACACACACACACACACACACGCCCCAGGGAGGACTCGAACCCCCACGGCGAGCAACCGCGCGCTCCGCAGCGAGGTGCTTTAGAGCGCTCGGCTACTCCACCGCAGCAAAGTATAACTGTCCGCTGACTATGTCAACGTGCGGCAAGACACACTCAATACCTGCGCGACTACGGTAATACTATATCGCAACTAGAGTGGAATTACTCGTCACAATTTTCCGAATATAAATACATTTTACCAAAGATCTTGCAATAGGAATTTTACAATTGTAACCCAGAGCAGCTGCAAATTTAGTAATTTGGATGTAGAAACCGTTGGTGTATCGAAAGAACTTCGGACAGTTACTAAATAAAGTCTCCCGGTCCAGATCGTATATCAAATAGCTATCTTTTCCAACCATACAACACCATTTTACCTGTACTTTACAGCCACTCGCTCACCTGAATATCCATACCACGAGAAATGCGAAGCTGCACATGTAATATTTCTACACAACAAGTATATATATATATATATATATATATATATATATATATATATATATATATTTCCTTTCTCTTTCCACTTTCTCCTCCTTTCCTTCTCTCTCCCTGTTCATCTTCTCCTACCCCTCTCTCCACGTTCCTCTTTCTCAGCCGATTACCCCCTCGTCTCTTTGTAGAAGTACTCCCCCCACATCTTCAGTCCATTTGTAACATTAATGTATGTGTACCCAATTTTTTTTTTCGAACTATTTAATACCAAATGTTTGTTTCTGCTGTAATCGATATATAAAATTTTGTGTATCAATCTTGAATTATTCTCTTGACATGTGAGGTTCATTCCATCAGCTGCCAGATTGCTTGACGCGCATGCGCAACGCTGAATTTGTGTTCCAGCAGCGCATTCTCCCGCTTCTGGCTACTTGGAGTGTGGCTGTTTGGTGTTCCAGCAGTTGCCGAAGCAGCCACACGCTACCCGGAAAAATGTTCCTGGCCCGGTCAAGCTGCCAATTTGCGCATGCGCAGAAAGGTCTGAGTTAGAGTGGGGGTAGCCATCACGTGATATGCGTGTGTTTTTCAATTATTTCGAAGTCACTGCAATCCCACTTGAGATCAGATATTTCTCGTTTACACTTCTTCGTTATTAGGAAGGAAAGTATTTTAATTATTCCTTTAAACTCACCTTCGCCTGCATCCAAAAACAGTGCTAAAAGCGTTCCAGCAGTGCAAGTATCAAACAAGGGTTTTTACGTCATAATAGCTGCGCATGCGCAGTAACACCTGCTTCTTAGAGTTTGAAAGTAGCCGTCTGGCAGCTGCTGGAACGAACCTGTGGTATGAGTGTTATCGTATTTCGAGTATTTGTAGAGGTAAAAATGATTTTTGTGTATCTTGATTGTACAGTATCTTGAGGGTAATATTTATTGTTATAAATAGACTTCGGATTTTAAGTAAAAACCTATTTTGTTCCTCATTAAATAAAGGCAATAAAAGTTGTAAAAAAAAAAGCAGTCAACAATCCGAAGATTGGTTTGAACACCACAGTGCTTTACTAGGCATGGTCCTGTTTGGAGGTGGTATGCCGTTGCCTTCCTCCGACCGTCGAACTGACTTACCCAGCCAGTTATAGGGGGACCTACAGTTTAACGTGGGTTCCGAACCGCGGTGCTACTCGGTATTTTTCACATGAGCAATACTGCCAGAGGTGAAAGAAGTGGAAAGTGACAGATAAAAAATCCTAGGACCTGGCGGGGATCGAACACGGGACCTTTAGATTTGTAGTCTGGCACTCTACCACTGTGCAACCGAAGTGCACATAAAAGTTGTATATACATGAATTATGCAAATTTATGAACGAAAAATACCTAATTTCAGGATAGTACCTGATTGTACCTAAATTTTAAGAATCGAATTCAATAAAAGATTTTATGAGGTAACTGTGAATGTAATTTATGCGGATAAACATTAATAATACCGTGGAAATGTGTACTATACCAGTTTCAGGGCTACCACTAATCATTAGAAAATCTACCAGCAAAATTCCCGTAAAATTATTTCTATTATCCTTAATCAAAAGGTAGTTCAGTATGGGTCAGTGGTTGGGAATTTTGTGTAGCTTGTGTGTGTGTGTGCAGTCCAGAATTGGCTGAACTAGGGGCACATATGTCATAAAATTCTTTGTTGTTTGAAGTGCAAACAATTAATGTTCAGGGCTACATTTAAGTAGTAAACGAGTGATTTGGTCTCCCTTGTCCTACATATTGCTTTCTATAGAGATCATTTTTTTATTAGACCATAAACTTAACGTTTTCTTCTTGATTGTACTTTGTTATTTAAAGTAATATTTACAATAAATTTGACTCAGGTTATGAAATATAGTTTAAACATTTTATTGCCTATAAATACCATTTAGTAAACTGATTAATTCTTGTACACAGTATTTTGTCCCCGTTTAGTAAATAGTCTGTCCAAAGTCCGATACAAGTGAAGTGTGTCGTATTCTTAGGTACACGCACGTTCAAATAAAGAACTCCAACCATGGGCTGTGCCCGTACATTCTCTTTAGACTCTGTTTTATCGTGTTTGGAGTGATTGGTAGTTATAGCCAGAGGTAAGAGGTTACACATTGTCTGCTCCATCTGAGGAAAAATTTATGATTCGGTTGACTTTTATGGTCATAAGTAGCATCTACATTTATAGGAAGGTACCCTACGTCATGCACGGTATGAAATATTAGACAAACGGCGATGTTCCTCTTCTTTTGAGGGTTAAATGTGTGAAATTTCATCAGCCTTGGAATAGAATGGTAGATTTTGTCGACGTTCGTAGGTAAAGTATCTTCTGGCATGCACCGTTCAAAATTTTATTTTAGACGGGGACTTCCCTCTTGTTTTGAAGATCAAGTGAGCGCAGCAATCAAATGAACGGTACGGCAGCACATAAAATATAAACAAACACACAAACAAAAAACATTGTATGTTATAGATTCGATTAAGGGGAAAAGGTCAGAGATGTTTTGTTCAGTGCGGATGCATACTAGGCCCGAACTGTTACGGGATTCTGCAAAATGCCGCAAGTAATGAGTGATAATGTGCAGGGCATTACGTTACTAGTGTGTGGGTAAGTTGAGAATTTGCGTCCGACAGGAGGTGCGCAAGGGTAGCCCTTGCGGCTGTGGAGGTCACTGAGGCGGAGTGGTCAGCGCCACTGCCTAGGAAGCAGAACGACCCAGGCTCGAATCCCAGTTGGTCATAAATTCTTAGCTTTCCCTATTCATTTATTGCACCGTCCACTGGTACCTAACGACGTAAATTCCTTAGTGAGTTGACAGAAAAATAACCCACTGAGGCTTATAGATACGATTCGTAGAAGGATTTTGGAAGATGTGCTGTATTTAAACGTGACGAAATGCCGCTAAGAAGACGATCTGTTGGCACACAACCAATATCGATTCACAAAATATCTTAAGAAAGTCACCTGGGTTTTTATTCACGCCGATTTCAGTACCTTAATGGAGCTAGATTCATTACTTTGCTTCCCCTTCATTGATCGCATTAAAATGCAGGTATGGTGTCCGTTCTTTTGGACATATCGAAAACGAAACCATACAGTTTATATAAGCAGTATATCTGTATCGCAGGCAAATAGTAGAGTTATTCCCTACATCAGAGTTCTTCAACCTGTGGGTCGCATAGACTTGCTCGGGGGTCGCTGTCATACGAGGAAGTAGGTTTACGTATACCACTGAACAACCAGCCGAGTGCACTACAAACAGTTCCATTATAGAAAAATATAGGCCCAATAAAAGGGAAATTTACTTTTTGTTAAAATTATATAATTTCTTGTTTAACAGAAATTCTGAATTGAACAGAACGTAGATTTTTTTTTCTTTACTACAGTGTGTTACCAATGAATAAGCGCAAAGTATGAAAACTGTTTTCATGAACCATTACTTAGGTGAATGTAAAAGATGCAGTAATTAATTCTAAGAAATTAAAAAAGAATCTACTTTTAAAATGGTCTATAAAGTGGGAGCTTTGTTAATTCGGTTCTCAATCTTGTCCGAGTTCGAAACACTCGTTATGCAAAATATACTTTTCTGTCGGAAATCGTGTAAAAATGTCTTCCATTCAGAAAAATATACATTAAAAATAGTGTCCAAAAATTTACAAAAAAGCTGTATCAACTGAAAAAACATTACATTCGTTGCCTATGAGATAAGTAACATATTTTTGTTAGAGTTCGTGTTGAGGGGGGTTAAGGGGAGGTTACCAGAATATTTTTAATTGGGAGGGCGACGCATATTGGAAAAGGTTGAAAATCAGCGCCATATGGCAACGCGAGGCGTTAATGGCCTACTAGATCGATATCCAGATGATTTTCCTTATATTTACATAAAAATCTGACACGAGCAATCGTTTTCGAAGTCGTCAACCGCCATTCACACACAAACGACAACTGAAACATAACCATGACCTTCCATAAACAGTGAATATGTCGCACATAAGCAGTCAGTAGAGAGCACTGCGTCTGCTTTGCTTTGCTCTGACTACAGTATGTGTCAAATTATTGAATCTGTGTCCTGCTTGTGTTACACAGATGAAATCTGTTTAAAAGCTGTCGTGTGTGGGGATGTGATCTGACGACGGTTTCGTTTTAGCTGATATTTTTCTAGGACGTATTTTAAACGACTGTTTTAACGATACCCGTGTTCTGAACCTAATTTTCGGTTTCTTCTGTTCCAGGTGGGTACCCAGTGTTGAATGCCTCTGCACCATGCAAGTCTTACCTGGTGAGTTATATTCAGTTTGTCTTCTCGTTCCACGATTATTTCCAAAGCCCTACATCTCGAAACAGCGCAGAAAACTGTACCAGGGTTTTGAATATACAAGAGCTTTGCAGTTAAATGTGAATTTTTAAAAGCGTCTTTCGTACGAGGCAAGGAACCGTCTGTATATATTCACATTTACATTCGGCTCTGAGGATAATCCCATTTTGTGAAATGGGAATGCTGATAAGTCTATACCTGCAGTAAGTAGTCCGTAGATGCAGGTGGAGCCTGTAAGATGCAAATAGTTCATTGTTCTGGGTAATTCAGAATCGCTATCCCAGGTTTCTAGGGATAGTGCAAGAGGCTAACATTGTGATAACGAACTCACGTTCGGAAATTAATCTTTTACTCATATATGGGCTGGAGAAAAAGTAACGACAACTATCATTTTTCTCGGAGATGACGTTATTGAGAGAGGTGCTTACTGTTACACACTTCAAGTATAATCGTCCCCCGTTATTTGTGACCTTTTGCCGAATGTTTGGAATGCGTTGTATACCATATGAGCGTCTATTTTTGATTACGTCGCGTATTGCCTAGATGGCGTAGATGAGTGTTTTTCAGGCTACATATTCAATAGCAAACGTACGTTTGGTGACGTTCAACTACTGTGGCAGAGGGAGCACAGGGAAGTGACAGGATTTTGTAAAAGTCGCTTAATTAACAAGTCATCCGTAGGTGAAAAAGTGCCTTTGTTCTGACACGTTTCGAGTAGCCGTCAATGAGACATCGAAAAAAGTGACAGATACAAATGTACCTATGCCACTTTTGATTTCTCATGTTGGGCCGGCTGAAACGCTTAACAAAGAAGCCATTTTTCCACCTCATGATGAATTGTTAGTTAAGCTACTTAACAGCGTTTGTCCTTTATTTTGTTCATAAATATATCGGACTCAGCTGCGTGGTTGTTAGTCCGTAGCTTACAAACTACTTAAACTAAGGTAAACTAACCTAAGGACAACACAAACACCCATGACCGAGGGGGGACTAGAACCCCCGATGGCAAACGGTAGCGCGCACCGCAGCACGGCGCCCCAGTGCGCACGGCTAATCCGCCGCGGCTGTGCAGTACTATTACAATCATTTGCAATGGTCGCAGTCTTCTTGTATGACTTTCACATGTTAAAATATTGTAATGTCAGAAAAATATCACTAACATAACATTATTTTTGATCAATGCATAACAATACCTTTTAACTACTGGGTCATAGTAGTTTGCTGCTGGAAACAATTTTTTAGTGCAGTTTTATTTTTAATGATCTAATATCAATACCATTTCATTACTGGATGATAAAATTTTGCTGCTAGTTCAGGGTTTTCAGTACCCTTTCGAAGAAATCCAATGTTTATGAAGGAAGGAAGGAAGCTTAGGGTTTAACGTCCCGTCGACAGCGTGGTCATTAGAGAGGGAGCTTACGCTCAGGTTGTTTGGGTAAGGATGGAGAAGGAAATCGGCCGTGCCCTTTGAAAGGAACCATCCTGGCATTTACCTGGAGCGATTTAGGGAAATCACGAAAAACCTAAATCTGGATGGCCGGAGGTGGATTTGAACCACCATCCTCTCGAATGCGAGTCCACTGCGTTACCACTGCGCCACCCCGCTCGGTCAATGTTTATGATCACCCTTGAAAGATAAAGAAGTGATGCTTCAGCTATTATGGTTAAGAAACATTTGAATATTTGATTTAGATCATTCGAAGAGAGTAAATGCAGAATTGCCTACTTTATGACAGTACGCAAGAAGAAGTAACTACTAAAATCGATAAATGATAGTTAGAACGCCAGAAAACAGTATGAAGAAAAGAAATTTTATGGAGTATTGCTCCGTATGACGTTGAGACATGACAGAATGGGGCAACAACGAAAAAGATTACAGATTTTGAGGCATGGTGTTGAAGTAGTGTGTTCAACAGGTTATGTTAGAAATAAATGAGAAATGAATTAATTTTTAACAACGTATTAAATCTCGTTGTGCAGGACTATCAAGAAACGACGGGACCATCGAGGTGGACACCTATCCAGACAGACGTTTCTTATTCTTTCTTAAATCAAAAGGAGGAACAATGTTAAAATGTTTGAGCCTGTTGGACCAAACTGCTATGGCCATCAGCCCCTAGACTTACAAAGATAACACGCACACGCCCGCGCACCCGCTCGGTGGAGGACTCAAGTCTCCGGCGTAACGGCCGTCCAGTCCGTAGCTTGACGCCCTAGATCACGTGGCCATGCCTGGGAATAGTGGATCAAAGAGTCCGCCTCCGAAGCTCAGACGGCAGTGTCGCAGACTGCCATGGAGGGGGCCAGGCAGGGGACTGGACGCTGTGTGTTGTCCTCATCATCTTCATCATCACTGTCGTGCAAGTCGCTGCAACGACGTCAACTAGGAAGACTTGCGCTAGGTGGCCGAACAATGCCGCACGGGATCTCCTGGCCAAAAATGCCATACCATCATTTCTTTCTTTCTTTTTTTCTTTCATGGATGAAAGAAATAAAGACTACGTTGCATCAGGATGATAAACAAAGGTGTGAAATTGACTACATGCTGCCGCGGTTGGTTTAACTTAGTTTAAGTAGTTTGTAAGACTACGGGCTAATAACCACAGAAGTTAAGCCCCTTAGATTTACAAACATTTGAGTACATGCTGTGATCTGAAGAGATTTGTAGAGGGTAGGGGAAATGTATTCAGAGAACTTTCGCCAACCAATCTAAGGAATGAAGACGAGAGAACAATATCAGAGCCACCCTGTGCCCCTCGCTAAAGGGGTGCTTGTTGAGTGAGGATTTATAAGTAGACCTCGCGCTCATTTTCCGATAGGGAGCAGGTCAAAGACTGTATTGTACTGCTTTTTCATTGGGGCTGAGATTCTTGTTTTTCAAATGTTCAAATGTTTGTAAATCTATCGGACCAAACTGCTTGGTCATCAGTACGTAGCTGACAAACTACTTAAACCTAGGTAAACTAACCTAAGGACAACACACACACATACACACACACACACACACACACACACACACACACACACACACAAGCTTGTAAAGCTCCCCCCTCGGGTATGGATATTTGTGCCGCCCTTAGTATTAGCTAGTTCATAAGTAGTTTGTAAGTTTAGGGACTGATGACCCCGTAGTTAAGTCCCATAGACTATACAAACATTTGAATTTTTTTTTATTCGAACCTCCGACGCGGGAGGCCGCGCGATTCGCAACATGGCGCTCCAGACCACTCGGCTACTCCCGCGTGGCGTTCCTTTCGTAATGAGTCACAATTTAGTTCTCATTCTCAAAACTGCACTCAAGCTTCAGCTAAATTTTCAACTGTATCCTTTCCTTTTGTTAGTGTTCCAGATAGCACTTTGCAAGCGTAATTAGAAACGTTAAGCAGAAGGATCGACTTGAAAATGCAAGGAACTCGCCTGGCGGGCCTGACGGGCTACCTGAGGGACAGCTCACGGAATAAGTACTTAACTCCAGACGGCAACTGTGCCCTTAGCTGTAGTAGTTCGGTATTGTGTGCTGGTCAGGCCGTGCGTGCCTGGCGCAAGCAACTTAGTCGGCTGCAGTCAAATCGATGATGCGCCGAGCACAGTTATAAAACGATGAGCAGTTCATCTCCGTTCTTGTTGCCCGCAGAGAAATCTATGCCGATCCTCGGGACCACCATTTCCCAACACAAAGCACACCCACCTTCACTTTCACCATCACGATCACTCTCAACCTCCCCGTCATCATTGTTGCTGTATTAATATAACACAGGCACAAGTCGCTGCAACTGCAATTCGCTATCAGTTGCGAATACTTTATCATATTCGCAGTTAAGAATATATTTCTCGTTTTCTTGATAGATATAGTCGCACAGTGTCCGTTTCATTCAGACATGAATCCATGTGTGGTTCAAATGTTCAAATGTTTGTTAAGCTTAAAGGACTTAACTACGGGATCATCAGTCCCTAAACTTACAAACTACTTATGAACTACTTACAACTAAGGACGGCACAAATATCCATGCCCGGGGGGGGGGGGGGGGTTTGAACCCCCGACCCTAGTGGCCGTGCAGACCGTGACTGAAGCGCCTCAGTCCCCTCGGCCACCGCAGCCGGCCCATATGTGGTGGACATTGCGTTGGTTAAGTCGATGGCTACGAATATTACACATGGAATTGTATAATGATTATGGCGTTGTAAATTTCGAGTAGCTCTTCCGAAGAAGCTCTTTTGCATGATTTTTTTTCTTTTTTGCATCGTTTCAGAAGTTTAAATCATTTGTAGCGGCCGGCCGCAGTGGCCGAGCGGTCTGCGGCACGCCAGTTACAGTCGGGGTTCGAATCCCCCCTCGTATATGGATGTTTGTGTCGTTTTTAGTATAAGGTAGTTCATAAGTAGTTTGTAAGTTTAGGAACTGATGACCCCGCAGTTAAGTCCCTTAAGCTTAAGAAACATTTGAACATTCGTAACGTCACACGCTGGTATCCTACAGAGTTCATATCCGGCATTAACGAAAATCAGTAATGAGTGCACACTAACGCAGTGCGTATTGCCTAGTGCGCGCACTAGTATGTCGCTATTATCAGAGCAGTGGTGAATGGAAAAGCTAACACAGTGAGAGAAGCCTGTTCAAATCCCCGTCTCACCATACAAACGTGGTTTGCCGTGGTTTTTCCGAAATCGTTTACGGCAATTGCTGCTATGATTCCATTTGGAATAAATTGCCGATTACTTTACCCATTCCAAAATTCTTCTCCGTCTCTAGTGGCCGCTTAGTTGACAAGAGGCGAACACGTTTGTGCCAGAAATTTTACTAATTTTTGATAAACAAAAGGTGAAAAACTGTGTTATGTTACGAACAGTTACACACATTCTCTATCAACAAAATTTTAAATTGGTCAATTTTGAAATTCGATTACGACACAAGGCAATCTACTAAGATTTTGAGGGTGTAATGTCTGTTCGTAGTGGAATTTTTATCACAATGGTAAATATAGAAAGGTATAACAAACCAGTTGAAAACCGAACGTTATTCTAACCGTTAAAATGACGAATTATCGTCCAGAATTTAAAACATAATATTTCAGTAAGGCCTTCACACATGCGTCCCCATGTTTCTTACATTCGAAACATTTTATGGGGGCCGCTATTACTAAATAGAAACTGCATACAGACCTTAGCATTACTGAGAGGTGTAACGAAGTTGCAAAACAATATCTTCGTTCGTAAGAAAACAGTTCCTTCAGAAAATTTGAGAACGGAGAAGATAAGAGTATTTCGTTTGCCTCGAATTTTGTGAAACTGATGCCCTGTGCCAGCAAAAAGACAAGGTGTCCCATTTGATCACTCACAGCCTTTTGTCTACCCGTTCCTATGGTCCCTGCTATTTTCCTCAGAGATTTAAAAAATCTTCGGTAGGTGGGAGCACTAGATAGGTCTGGGAAATAGACGTTGCAACGCTTAAAACTGCTTATTAATTCGAAGTGAATTCAACCGGGGAACAGTAGTGCATATCATCCCACCGCATTCCGTAGCGTTTGCTCGACCCACGCACAAAGGCAACGGGGTATTGCGCGGTTAAAAAAATCGAGCACGTTCAGTCGTTGTGTTATTACTACAGTTTGGTCACTTCATGACGTCATCAGATAAATGTGGACTCTCCATTAGTCAGCAACACTCTGTCATAAAAAATGTGGTTGCATGGTGCAGCGCGTGTTAGACCATAGTCTCTGTAACAAAGCACTCTGAATGAATGCTTTCTAGCATGGAAGCAATGCATTTCCGGACATAGGATCATTAGGCCTTATTTGTTCCGCATCCTCTCGTCGATAAATCGTGAAAAAAAAATCCCCCTGTGTTATTAAGGCGAAGAAGGCGATGCAGCCTTTAATCAGAGTGGATGCACATTAGTCCCGAACTCTCACGAGACTCGGCGAAATTCCGCGAGTAATGAGTAATTGACAGAGCACCCCGTTAGTAGTGTGTGGAGAAGTTGAGAAATTGCATCTGACGGGAGGCGTGCAAGGGTAGTCCGCGAGGTCTGGGTGATCGCTGTGTCCCCATTGGCGTAGTGGTCAGCGCGACTGCATAGTAAGCACGACGACCCGGTTTCGAATCCCGGCTTGGCACATTTATCCCTTTGATTTATTTCAGTGCCCACAGCAGACAACGCTGTAAATTTCTATGTGTGTTGAAAGCAAAATAATCCGATGAATTGTAGTAAGATTTGGTATGATGTGCTACATTTCAACGTGACGAAATATCGCTAAGATTACGATGTGTTGGCACATAACTATTATCGATTTACAAAATATCGTATGACAGAAACATGGGTTTTTAATCTCGCTGATTTCAGCACCCTTGTGCAGCTAGTCTTTATTTTCGTTCTTCCTCTCATTACAAATAGACGTGGTTTTTTGTTCTTTCGGACATTTCGGAACAGAGCACACATCAGCGCGATTCGTCATATGCCAGCAGTAAAAAGGTCTCCCACAAAATCTCGTTCTGCGCTTATTTCCGGCAGTAAGTGGACGTCGAAGACTGTGATGGGTGTGTGTTCCATATGTCAGTGTGTTACAGAATTACATATTTACACCAACAAACGTCTAGAGATGTAGAAGGCATCTTGAGGAACAAAATGACCATGGAAAGTCCTGCCCGGAAACGTTATCCTACGACGTTACAAAGTGTCGAAGTTGCTGGAGCAGATGTCTAGTGGCCGGTGCCTGTAAATTGTACTTGCCGTAGCGTCGTTGAACGGCTTTTCCGGGCATGGGTTTCTATGATCATTTTGTTCCTAAAGATGCTCTCTATATCTCCTTGAAATCTGTTGGTGTAATTGTGTAATTCTGAAACACACGACGTATGGAAAACACATCGATCTCACTCTTCGACGTCCATTTACTGCTGGAAATATGAGCAGAACGAAATTTTGTGAGAGACTTTTTACTTCTGGAATTTGATGAATCGCGTAGCCAATCTCCCCTTTGTATATCTGTTTTGCAGGCAAATGATAGTTTTATTTCCTACACAGTCCAAAACTCTATGGGCCGAAGTACATTAATATTGGCCACCATATTGTCTACAGAACATAGTAAGTCAATTTTTTCGCTTGTCAGATGAAACAAAGTGTAGATACTGGTGGTAGTTAAATTCCTCACTTAAACGGCTGAAGCTATTCTAGTCGTTCAACTTAACGGTAGAGCCGACATTCCCCGCCATCTTTCATAGAAATGAACATACCAAGGTTATTGCTCCATTTATTCTCTGGTGGAAACCGCACCTTTCCCCCCGCGGCAGTTCTCGAACGTGTGCCTCAAATATCTGCGCGCAGTATATAACCATTGACAGTACGAACAAAGAGAGTGGGTTTTGTGCAGCAATTGGCGACATGGTATAACTGCCGTGGAACCAGCCCGTATTCGCCGAGTAATATGGAAAACCACCTAAAACCACCCTGAGTTTATGCTGCCACCTAGCAGCTGGCAGCTCTCCTCTCGCTGCTCGCCGGCAGCCTTGTTGCATTCACGTTGCAGGTGCTCGCTGAGTGTATTCTCCTGCAGCTGTTACTTTGCAGCCAAATGCACTACTGCAGTGGCGTGAAGCGTAAAACATGTTCTCACATGACAATGATTCGTTCGCTACAAAAATGTTGTTATTGGAAAGGAGAAGGAAGAGGAAGTATGGAGTGCATCCTTTGAATGCTGAACGTCCTCACTACGAATACTTTCACAAGTGCTACCAACAGCTCAAAAACGATCCAGATCGTTTTTTCAGACGTAATAATCATTTGCTTCAGATTTCACTCCTTGTTGCCTGTACTGAAACTACCTCTTAACAAACAATATTCACCCCGTTTACATGGGCTCCCAAAACCGGATTTCGTAAACAGATTTTCCAATTCCGCTTTTGGTTGGTCATGTAAACACTCCAAAATCGATTCTGGAAATCCACTTCTCTAAAGCGGTTTTCCAGTTCCACAATCGATTTTCGTGCCCATGTAAACGCAACCATTTTTGAAGCGTTCTTGGCTTGTCAGATTGTGTGTGGGTTTGTTTTTTTGTAAGAATTTTCGGCACATATGGATAGAGTGATGTTTTCTAATGTGAAATAAAAGTATAAATATTAGAGTGACCATGAATCTGTGTATTTAAGTAAAGAAAAATAGCGATTATGCTGACCAAATCGGGGACTGAATCAGCTGTTTCTCAGCCGCCATCTTAACTGGATTAGGAAATCCGATTCAGGCTGTGCCATGTAAACACGACAGCGAAAAACGGTTTACGAAAATCGGTTTTCGTCTTCCGGAAGATGTGTTACATGTTAGAGCCGATCAAAACGGCCGCCACTCCCGCTCGGTTCCCGCAGCGCTCGCGCGTCGCTCTCGACGGCTGACGGCGGGTAAAGGGTTGGTAGAGGGGGAGCGATGACGTCACACTCGCGAGAGCGAGACGTTTCGGGCAGGACGAGTCACGATACTCCCGGGTTCACGTCGCACCCGCCGGGACGATCTAAGCTTGGCTGAGACGCCTCAGCCTAGTCGGCGCACGCCGCCGGCTGCGTGTGCCGGACGTACCCGAGACGAAGAAAGGGGGAAAATACACTTTTTCTATTTTCACGTTGTAAAAATTGTTGATGATATAGACGATCACGCTACATCGTTTTATGAAATTAGTTTTTCCTTACTAGCTTTGCCTTGCCTGTGAAAAAATAAAAAGGCTAATTTTCATTCCGCACGAGTTTTTAGTTCCGTAACGCTCCTCACTCGATTTTGATGAAAGTATGCGTTTTAAAAAATCTGATTTTTGGACACATTATAGTACAGCATCTTAGCTTTCGTATAAGACATTCACCTTTTCGTAATTCCCAACAGCCGTTTTCAAATGACGCTATTTCTCAAGTATATGCACTTGATCTACAAATCGTGTATTGAAAAAGTTAGATAGCGGGCAGGTAACTGTTCTATTATTTTTAGACCATATATTACAGCGAGTGAAATGGAGCTAAAAGAACAAAAAAGTTTTTGAAATGGTAATCGCACTGATATCTACCTCCTTTCACAAGTAATTGCGAGTTATCTGAGCGCCCTCGGGCCGCGATCACAAGTCTACGAACTCAGCCTGTGTTGAGCGTAGCGTGAAGCACTGCAGTGCCGAGAAATCTGAATTGCTGGCTACGTTTGTCGGTACCTCATGATGTGTTAAAGATCCATAATCAGAGAATAATAATGAACTAATTTTTCTTGGGTGGCAACCGATTACAATGGGCAACTATCTGCTACGGTTTTACAGCAGTTCATACTTGACTTTGAGAGGCATACATCTGGTTTTTTCCACATAATACAATTCATGGATTTTATACTTCGTGTTTGGAACTAGAAGAGAAGAACAAAGTAATGTAAATTGCGACTTTGCTCTTAATGGACTGAAATAAAATTTTGTGACATTTCAGTTAAAGGCTTTCTAGTTGCAGATGCATCTACTCCTAAGACACAATATATACCTTTTCGCTTTTGTAGCTTTCAGAAAATGTGTTCCCAAAGGGTGAAAATTATTGTATGCAGTGTGTCCGAGATAAATGCGATACTTTCACGTCTGAGATGAAAGTAAGAATGAACTGAGTTGCTTTTAGTAACCTGTCTGAGACGAACAACGTTTCTACGAACATTTTGCTGTATCATTTGAAGACAATTTTCTTTGTCTGCAAGATGGTACTTTCGAATTTTCAACATACACTGGTTTACTTTAGCCTCAGACACTGCAGGACAGGTCAGTAAAGGATGAGAAGCGTCTGTCACTTTTTTCTAATTTTTTTTCTGAGGGAAGGGGAGATCTTGTCCGAGGGAAGGAGAGAGCTATAAGGAATCGCAACACACTGTCAGCAGAAGATCGATTGCTGGCCACTTCAAGAATCCAGCTAACAGCTCATTGATTTTTTTATATATATATTAAAAGAATCTACGAAAACTCAAGTCAGTCGGACAGACTAAACTACCCGGCTGATTTCCTTCATTTTTGTGTAAAACTAAAGGTATTCATCCACTTTTTCTACACTCAAACGGGATTTCCTTCTGTATATTTCTTATGGGGATGTCCTGGCTGTAAACTAAAGTCATTCGGTCAGGCCGTTCTATCGGCCCCATTTCCTTCATTTTCGCTTTAAACGAAAGGTATTTATGTGCAGATTTGTCATCAAGTATCATAATTAACTTACGTCTCTCCTTCCTTTACTTTCATTCAAACGCGGGATCCTTCTGTCCTTGCATTGAATATATTAATCTGTTTGTTTTAGGATATCTTCGGTTCTAAATAAAGTACACAGTTCTCTTTGACCTAACAACACTCAACGGATCAATATCTTTCATTTGCGCTTTTAAACACTTCCACGGATTGATTTTGGAGAAAGCTATGCGTGAACATTCAACTTTACTTCCATGTTTTTCCAACGTTTTAGTCATTCCACTAAAGGTGCGAAGTATTCGCACGGGTCTTATTCGAACGGGTCCTCTATCTTTCTTATGTATTAAAAGAATCTATTTTATAATTATAATTGATTTTAAATAAGTGCTTTGATATGAATTTAAGAAAACACCAGCTTATATAATATTCTGTTTATTGTTACTATCTATAATAAATATTTTTAAATGGTAAATATTTAATTTTACTTATTTCCGTTTCACATGACTAGCCACTAATGCTGCAAAGTATTTGCACAGGTCGCCTAGTTTTATTACTATTGTTCTCACACTGTAGTGAACCGTCGGGTTTTATGAACATAAGAAATAGGTGGTAATGCACTCGTTCCATTCATATAGACTAACAGTTAGGAGAGTATTTCTTTCCTTTAACATTCGATATCTTTAATATTCACGGCGCGAGTCGGCGCCGCCACGAACCGATTGGGGTATGGTGTTGGTTCTGCAGCACAAGTATTACAAATCTCCAGCCTGTTTTGAGCAGAAGCTTCTATGCATGATTTTTTTTTTCAATTATACTTATGGTAATATGTTTATTTTCCTTCTATTACTATTAATTCTGTAATATGAATTTAAAAAATTAAGAAATGTTTAGTTTTTCACATAAGGAAAAACTCTCCTAAATGTTAGTCGAAATTAATGGGATGGGTCCATACCACATAGTTCTAATGTATTTATAATTCTATCACTACAGTGTGCAAATAATAGTAATAAAATTACAAAATCAATTAACAGTTAGCTGGCTCAAAGTACATGGCAGTGAACAAGTACTGGTCACTAAGAACGAAAAAACAAATCACAACATGAAACAAATGACACCTGCCTCTCATCCTTTACTGATCTGCAGTGTCTGAGGCTAAACTAAATCTGCGCGGTTTCCTTTCATTTAAAGTATAAAAATCGATATGAAAGTACCATGGAGACAAGGAAAATTGTGAGATTCAGGAAATGTTAATAGAAAAGCAGTTCCCATCAGACAGCTTCCTAACAAAATAAATAAAAATTCTGAGAACCGCGTAGAGTTCTTTGAAAGTGATGAGCTGAAACATAGTACAGCGTGTACCACATAAATCTGGCACATCTGACGAACCCCCATGACCATAAGTTGCAGCATCCCTTATCAGGAGGTAAATAAATGTCTTTAATTTTATTGTTATGTAATCCTACTTTAGTCTCGGTCTGAGGGATAGCTCTTCTATGTGAGACACTGTATATAAATTGTTTCACCTTGTAGTAGAACATTTTAAGAGAAGGTTCAAATGTTTGTTAAGCTTAAGGGACTTAACAGCGGGGTCATGAGTCCCTAAACTTAAAACTACTTGTGAATTACCTTATACTAAAGACGACACAAATATCCATGCCCCAGGGTGGGATTCGAACTCCCGACCGTGGAGGCCGTGCAGACTGTGACTGGCGCGCCGCAGTCCCCTCGGCCACCGCGGCCGGCTTAAGAGAAGGCTAAATAGTGTAATCTTAGGTGTAGATGCATCAATAAATGTAAGTATATTTTTGTGTTTCATCCGTTTATTATCCTCAACTTGAAAGTCATTGAGTAGAATTTCAGAAATTTTATTTCAGTCCATCAACAGCAAATTCGCAGTTTACAGTAATTGTTTCTTCTCTTGAAGTTTGAAACACGCAATATGTATTCAATCAATTGTGCACTGTGGACAACAAATTACTTGCATACCTCTTAAGTGAAGTATTACCTTACATAAAACCATAGCAGATCATTGTCCATTGTAATCGGTTGCCACCCAAGAAAAATTAGGGTATAGCTAGTTTCTGGTTATTAATTATTAACACGTCACGATGGACCAACATACGTGGCCAGCAAATAATATTTTCGGTGCTGCAGTGCTTCACGCTACGCTCAACACACACCGAGTTCGTAGACTCGTGGTTGCGGCATCATGCCGCTCAGATAACTCACAATTACTTGTGAAAGGAGGTAGATATCAGTGCGACTATCATTTCAGAAGCTTTTCTGTTCTTTTAGCTCAATTTCACTCGCTGTAATGTATGGCCTAAAATGCATAGTACAGTAAGCTGCCCGCTATCGAACTTTTTCAATACACGATTTGTAAATCAAGTGCGCATACCTGACAAAAAAGCATCATTTGAAAACGATTGTTACGAATTTCGAAAAGGTGAATGTTTTATTGGAAAGCTAAGATGTTGTACTACCCTGTGTACAAAAATCAGATTTTTAACCGAAAACTTTCATCAAAATCGAGTGAGGAGCTTTACGAAACTGGAAACTCGTGCGGAATGAAAAGTAGACTTTTTGTTTTTTTTTCACAGGCAAGGCAAAGCTTGCAAGGAAAAAATAAGTTGATAAAACTATGCGATGTGGTCTTATATACCGTCATAATTTCTTACAACTTGAAAATCGAAAAAGTTGTTTTTTCCCCCTCTTTTTCGTCTTGGCACATCCCCGCCCGGCTCGGCCCGGCCGGCAGTGTGAACGCACCGTCGTAGACGTGTGGCGGACGGGCGCAATAATTAACGGCGTCGTGAGGGGGGCTGGCCGTGCGCATGCGCACTGCTGTCGGCCGGGAGTACCGAGTCTTCTCGCTCCCGAGAATGCATTATCGGCACGGCCGGCTCCCGGGTACAGCGGTCTCGCCAGCCGCTCCCTCTGGCGGGAACGAGCGGGAGCCTGGCAGCGTTTGACGGCCTCTATTACATGTAAACGTAGTGATTGTGCGCGATGGGCACGAGAGTTCCACGCGCGCAACAGTCAAACGCCGCTCTGCTAGAGTGACCTTGAAGCAACCAATCACACTGCAAGTTTCAGGCCGGGCGGCGATGCTCGTAGCGCGAAACACAAACAAGTTTAATATCGTCGCTTGGCGAGAACCGTAGCGAGCAGTGAGCTGGGCGAGCTGCGTTGGTGCACGCTAAATGGTCTAAATGGGTTCGATTCGTCATCGCCGTGCCATGTCGGCGAGCAGCGAGGTGGCAGCATAAACGCACCCTTAGGTACACCGACCGACGCTGTTAATCTACTTGGCGAACTGCAGCGGGCGCTGCTCCGTGACCTAGAAAGCGGCGCAGCAGGCGCGCGTTAATTTAGCTCGACATAAGTCTCCCATCAGCGGCGAAAAGGTTAAACACGAATCTTGCATTTTCGTCTTACTGCAACACTGTGAAAAAGTAATTGGGATAGCAAGTCAAACGAATTATCTAGGAACGTTTATTTTACTTGCTCTCGCTGCATACTTTCTACCGAAGGCCTGGAACGTGACTGGTTGTTACTGCGTTCCAGTTAAAGTACCGTGCCATATTTTGTGTATAAAAAAATGTTATACCTCACAATGCGGCCCTACAAAGTGATCGGGCAGGCGGCAAATCTTGTTGTTAACGTCATTAATTTTCCGGTCGCTGAGACGGAGAAAGAGGTCGTAATGAAGGAAACGTTGACGGAACAGGCGAGCAAATTGATGATCGGCAATACTCACATCACGTGATGCTAGGTACACCGTGATTCAGGTAACTGCCGCAAAGGAGGTATGCACACTGTAACTAACCCAGACTATATGAGTAAATGGCAGCAATTTCTGTGATATTAGAACACTGCAAGGAAATACAATTGTCGCAAAACCTTTACAGCTTTTATCGCACACAACTTGAGTTCCAGGCTAGGAAAGATATTCTGAGAACAGCTCTTTAATTTTAAAAGGTGTCAAAATATACGAGGCATTAAGTGCGCATACGGGAACATGTTTCTGAAAGGAGGGCATACCATATTGGATTTTCACGAAAAATTGAAAGATCGGAATTAGACTTACTAGCGGTTTATTCAGACGCTATGTGGCCTCCCACACAATACACTATGAATAAATCGGGGCCGCGGCCGAGCGCATTGAAGCGCTATGCTACGATGCGCGAGGCCGTTCCCCGTCGGGGGTTCGAATCTCCCCTCGGGCATTGATGTTTGTGCCGTCTTAAGTATAAGCTAGTTCATAAGCAGTTCGTAAGTTTAGGGACTGATGACCCCGCAGTTAAGTCCCATAAGTTAAAAAAAATCGGGAGTTTGTTATAACTTCCTCCGACTTGTCAAACAATAGTGCCAGACAACGTTTCATACATATTCATGCAGACAGTGATACGGGTTTGGCTCCGTGTAGCATTTTCCTATATTACTGCAGCAGCAGAGCCGTAGAAGATCCAGAAGATCATTAAGATAATTAGAAGTACGCGGATACGTAGAGACAAGGAAATCCGCGCTTTGGGTATTATAGAGCGTTAACCAATCTTCTCCTGTCTCTCATATTAATGAATTATTGCAAGAATATGGTTTCCCTTCTACTGTCGCCATATTATCTACACTTAAATGCTACAGAACTGCTCTGAAATCTAGGAAAGAACAGGGTGCATAATAATAATAATAATAATAATAATAATAATAATAATAATAATAATTATTATTATTATTATTATTATTATTATTATTATTATTATTATTATTATTATTATTATTATTATTATTATTATTATTATTATAAGAAGAAGAAGAAGAAGTCAAGCACCTCAAAGGCGAACGAAGTACGCGGTTGATGCTTTTGGCGTCAATAAATAAACGTAATGTTTGGCACCCCCTCCCGCAAGAGGCTCGTAGTTCTTCTGTGAGTACGTGCGTTGTGACATATTTTTGTCTGTGGTTGTGAGCACGGTACCCCAAGCTAATGCATTTCCTTTCCCTTCCACTCCTTTTCCTATCCTCACATCTTCCCCTCCCCACTGGGGGATTAATGACCTTAACAGTTTGGCCCCCCTGTCCCAAAGACATAATCAATGTTGCCAGACCCTCCGAAAAATCGGAAGAGCTTCCGATTTTTTAAATTATTCCACAAAATATGAAATTTCGAGTGAATCTTCCAGAAATTTCCAAGCTTCCTTTTGCAACATGCCACGCCATCTGTGAGACAACATAAACTGAGGTCGCGCTTAGAGATGGCGCTACTTCGATACAACTACTACAGTATTGTTCAGACGTAAGCGTAGCAACGCCACGAAAAATGCAACATGCAGCGTTATCTGTGAGACAGCCTTTTCAACATAAAGACATATGGGTAAAGAAAGTATTAGATGCAGCACACTAATATGTATTGTGACCAGTGCAAAAATATTTCTGTGAACTTTGTATAAAGCTATTTACAAATAATTGTAAGTTACGTTTATAAACAGTTTCACCCAAAAAGTCAGTTAGAATAAAGGTTAAATTGATTATAAGAGACTGTCTTAATTTCACTCCCCTAGTTCTGAAGTAACTGCGTTCTCAATATCTTTATATACAGGGTGTCCCACTCAATTGCTTCACTCCAGATATCTCTGAAACTACAAGAGATATTATAAAACGACTTTTACGGTCATGAACGTATGGCAGGGTCTTATGAAAGTAGGTGCTATGAGACACTCAAAATCGTGAAGAAATATTATTTTCAACACAGCTTTTTTTTAATGGATACCCCATATTATTTCTTAAGCAATCGATAGGATGAAAAATCACAAAAAGAATGGCATCGGTTGCATCGCGATGCGTCAATTACTGCGAAGGGAATTTGACGTTTGAAACACATGAGGCGCGCTACTAGCGTGTATCCGAGACTGAAGCGAGACTCACGCTTGAGTCTCGGACATGCGCTAGCAGCGCGCCTCATGTGTTTCAAACGTCAACTTCGCTTCGCAGTTTCTCCGGAAGTAATTGACGCATCGCGTTGAAACCGACGCCATTCTTTTTGTGATTTTTCAACCTATCGATTGCTTAAGTAATAATATGCGGTATCCATTTAAAAACACAAGTTGGTTTTGAAAATATTTCTTCACGTTTTAGAGTGTCTCATAGTACCTACTTTCATAAGCCCCTGCCGTACGTTCATCAAAATGTTCAAATGTTTGTACAGTTTATGGGAGTTAACTACGGGGTCATCAGTCCCTAAACTTACAAACTACTTATGAACTACTTACGAACTAGGACGGCACAAATATCCATGCCCGAGGGGGGATTCGAATCCCCGACCGTAGTGGCCGTGCAGACCGTGACTGGAGTGCCTCAGTCTCCTCGGCCACCGCGGCCGGCCGAACGTTCATAACCGTGAAAGTGGTTTTTTAGTATCTTTTGTAGTTTCAGAGATATCTGCGGTGAAACAGTTGAGTGGGACACCCTGTAAAAAAAAAAAAAAAAAAAAAAAAAATCGGATTTTGCAACACTACACACGACCAACGAAACAGCCACCAAGCAGGTGTGAATTTTCAGTGCGACGTCATTCCAACAACATCCTTGTCTATTCCGTTTAATTTATAATCAAATGGCTTTTCATTTAGCCTCACGGTGCACCTCGTTTCAGATCTTCCCAGCAGAGAAAACTCTCTGGTCACGGGAAATGGAATGTTGACCTACCTCCACATCACTAGCCAAAGATGCTAATAACACAGCATGTGTAATTTTTCCGTAAATAATTCTCACATGTAGTAGAGAACAAAAGGAAACTGATTTTATTGCTGTGATATCAGAAAACTCTAAGAATGTATAACTCATAAAAAAGTGAATGTTAGCTGTTGATACGTTGGCAGATGATGAAACCGGAATTGAAACGAAATCAGTAGTTTGTTTTCAATAGAGAGTAGTGATTATCGTCCGCGACTGTTACAGCAGACGGCCAATCGATGAAAGCAGACGAGGAAGACAGCAGCATTACTGGCCGTTAGCGATACTGCTTGCAAAGCGGCCTCAGAAGCAGAGGCGAGGTACACCCAAAGTCGTGTTTTGTGTTTTGCGGCTTTTCATTTGTTCGCGCTCAGAGGCGTGCAGCGTATGACAGCCGTACACTCTTCAGATGTGTGGACTGCAGCTGTTACTACGTTCCCCTTCCACGTTTCACAACGTACCACTACACTGGCCAACTCTTCAGTTCTTTTGTCGGATAATACGGATTTATTCATAAGCACCTCGGGAATTTCAGAATACGACTGCGTGAAAACTACAGCGTTACCCCCGAAAAATCCCTTCTTTCGGAATTAAATCTGCCGGAAAGCTAAGATCGATGGACGAGTGCAGCAGTATGTTCGTTTATCGTGAAAGAAATGTTCAAATGTTTGTAAAGCTTATGGGACTTAACTACGGGGTCATCAGTCCCTAAACTTACAAACTACTTATGAACTACTTACGAACTAGGACAGCACAAATATCCATGCCCGAGGGGGGATTCGAACCCCCGACCGTAGCGGCCGCGCAGACCGTGACTGGAGTGCCTCAGTCTCCTCGGCCACCGCGGCCGGCTATCGTGAAAGAAGTGAGAATTTTTACAGAATTCCGAAACAGTACGAGAAGCTACTGACAGATGGATTGTGCCCTGTGCAGATCGTAAAGGATCAGTTTGCATAAGTAAATTCGTGCTCTGTAAGTAGTCTTCGCAATCACGTCACAGTCGTCTCGAAGTGTACACCATTCGCAGTATGGAGAGCTGCGAACGAACAACGAATTTGGCCGTCACATCCTGTCTTGTCTCAACGGATATAGATTTAGATGCCACTTCTGTCGCTTACACAGACGTACTGGAATGCTTCAAACCTCTTCCTGCTGCAGTATTTCGGCAGATTTTTTTCATTTTGATGAATAATTCCAGAAACCGTGCAGACATACTTAGGAGTAAGTGCAGTTTGTCTTAGTCCAACATGCGTTGTAAGGTAATCAGCCTCATTTTCTGACCCTTGAAATTTGACGAAAAGCTTGCAAATGATTTTTGTGTCGAGTCCTTTTCGAACATTACTGCGAATGGTGTACACTTCGAGACGACTGTGACATGATTGCGAAGACTACTTACAGAGCACGAATTTACTTATGCAAACTGATCCTTTACGATCTGCACAGGGCACAATCCATCTGTCAGCAGCTGTCAGCCCTAATTCTCTTTTGACCTGAGGTAACATAGAAGACGTTGTTCAGTGATAATGATGACTTAGCCGCGGTGGAGTAGCCGAGCGGTCTAAAGCGTCTCGCTGCGGAGCGCGCGGTTGCTCGCCGTGAAGGTTCGAGTCCTCCCTGGGGCATGGATGTGTGTGTTGTCCTTAGGTTAGTTTACCTAGGTTTAAGTAGTTTGTAAGCTACGGACTGATGACCACGCAGTTTGGTCCGATATATTTACAAATATTTGAACATTTGATTTGACATGGAGACATATCATCTGCCTATGTGTTGCGCCCAGGTAGTTCGCGACTTCGATTAGGCAACCTGGTAAACAAACCAGCCTGCTCACGCCACTTCTCAGCCAGCTTCTGCCAAGGGTTAAAATTAGCTGCACGCAGCTAATTAATTTTCGAATATCTTCTAAAACGCGCCCAGCAAACAACCGCTCGTAGTTTTATGTAGCGGTCGAATTTTCTTTATAGTTTTTCCCGGTCTGTCTAGAAGTCGTTCCAGGAAGGTCTGGGCTCTTGAAACAGGATCGCCGATTTGTTATGAATTACTTTTCAAAGTCTCAAAACAGTTTCCTTCGGGGTCTACAGTGCTAAATTAAAGGAACTGGGTCCACAGTGTTAGCGATGACATAGAGTGGCGTAATTGTATGAGTATAATCCAGAATACTCAACTGTTTATTAATGTTGATTGTTCGCAATTTCCGCAGTCGGGCAATAGTCAGGTTTACATGCCACTGGGGAGAGCGCGCGCGCGCGCACGTGTGTGTGTGTGTATGTGTGTGTGGCCTGAGGATAAGTATTTTGTAAGCTGTTTAGGTCCCGATGACCACTGCAGTTTGGTCTCATAACTTTACAAACATTTGAACATTCTTATTTTAGCTATTGGTGTGGCTTACTACTTTTATATCTCAGAAATCTATTTCAACTCTGTTATGTCTTCACTCGAAGTCCCTAAAATAACTACACACATAAACACAAAAAATAGACACTATCCGAACACCCATAAGATGAATATTCTTTCCCGATAAAAAATCTTGTACACATACATCTCTGAGCTGCTGTTAAATAACTGTAAATAGTCGTTTGTCCGAATTACGAAGAAAATATTTCGTAAATAAAATTACTAAAAAAAGGATTTATGGGATACAAAAGTACTAAAAAAAACTAATTCGACAGAGCAACAGCTAAACTAACAACCAAACAGAATAACTTATGTGTAATACCACCTATATGTTTCTGTGCATCTAATCTGTGTATAAATTTTCTTTGGCCACCTTCTGTAATTAATATAATTTTCGGTATTTCAATTTCATGTTCACGTATTAGCACCTGGTTCATTCCGCTTTCGTTGCTTACGCTCGTTTTTGTAAAATGACTAGGAACACCAACGGATTAGCAACAGTCGACAGTTAGTGAAGTAATGAAAACAAGTGTGGGAAAAAGGTGATAGCCTCTGTAACATTAAGAGCTGCAAAACACGACGCATCAAAAACTTTTAATTTAAAGAGAAGTGCGCGGGGATATGTTCTCTTGCCGTTTTACTTGATACTACCTATTACTATGCGGTTTTTCAGTATCTCATTACTACCATCTTAGTTGCGAAGAATGAAAATGTTCAAATATTTATAGAACTTATGGGACTTAACTACGGGGTCATCATTCCCTAAACTTACAAACTACTTATGAACTAGCTTAGACTACGGACGGCACAAACCTCCATGCTCTAGGGCGGATTCGAACCACCGAACGCAGCGACCGTGCAGACCCTGATTGGCACGCCGCAGACCGCTCGGCCACTGCGGCCTGCGCGAGGAATGAGTATAATTAATTTGCACGCAAATAGCGTACTGTCACATAAATGAAATCTTGAAATCCTTTAGTTCCGTATGTCTGATTCTTGAAAGTGCGCTCAGTTTTTTCTTGTTATAATGGAAATGTGAAAAAAAAAATCCAATTTATTATTAGAAAGAGACATGGCTGAGATCCTTCCACATCATTATCAAATCCACCCATGCGACGTGTCCGATAATCACGTAGTCGATGCCGTCTTGAACTGTAATGACCCTGTTTCTTTTTCGACAACTCCTGGTTTGGATTCGTATTGACTGTTCCTTCTAGGGGTTCCAATTTTCGCGAACGTGGGTGTATTTTCTGCATTCGCGGCACGGATTGCCAGCTGGCGACCGAAAAGAACCCGAAAGAAAGGCGATTAACGAGTGGGGCGGATGGCAGCGCGGGCAATGAAAGCGCGAGTGCTTTGGTATTTCCGCCGGCGCGTATCGCGTGCCGATAAATTGACCGCGAGAACGCTGAGAAGCAGCCAACGAGTGACGGCGCGCTGTTCCCTGATAAGCCCTGCCCCCCTGTTCGCTGGTCGCTGCTCTCCCCGCCCGTATCGCAGCTAAAGCCGAGTAGAGACACAGAATAGGGAGTATACAGAAGGGAAAGCTGGGAGCGGCGCCTTTGATCTGTATGTCACCAAGAGTTGCGCTCGACGCCATATTGAAAAGCAGTCAACTCCGAACTATAGCCACTTGGTACTCTGCCTGGAAATGGACTTTTTACGAACTGCAGCTAATCTCACCAACTTTTACGAAAGGAAACGGCTTTTCATTATGCTCTCATCTATTTTGCGCCCTCTTCTTGCACCAAATTGAAATCCAACGAAAAAAAAAAGGCCTAAATTTTAATACAACAACGAAAATGTACGGTGGAATCGAAGATCGTTTTATTTGGCGCTTATCTCTAGAAAAATCCCAAATAACACGGAGTTATGTTTGGGAAATTAGTTAAAACAAGAAAGTGACTTTACAACTGCCAGGTTTTATTTGACACGAATAAATTCACACAAAATATTGAGTCAGACTTAGCAGTACAACGTGATTACACAGAACTAATGACGTCTGGGCGTATATAAAAGTTGTATTTGTTTTAGGAGTATCATTTATTTACTGATCGGAGGAGGGCATATAGAGGAATCTGTCAACCACAGAGCTGGAACAGCATAAAATAATTATTCTCCTTAATCTATTTGTTTGAGTATCCGAAGAGCATTCGTTGCCAACATTAGCACACTACGATTCCAATGCAATAAGTAAAATTTGACCTGCCTACTTACGCACTATTCTTCGTCATTCATTTTATATTATTCCCTGCAACGTTAAACTTATAAAATATAAACGTACTTCAACATTTCGATGCTGTTGAACTGCTGCAGCAACAGCAACAGCGAGAGTTATCGCGAAGACAAGAAGCAAGTCTACTTTTAATAATTATGAACACATTGCTCCCATTCGAAACTGATAACATTTAACTTTCACTACACATATAGCGACGTTCACTTACTGCTCATCATCTTTTGGGAAGGTGAAGAAACTTATATCCTTATTTGTATCCGGATTATTACGGCAATTAGGTGCTGAACACCATCGGCCGCCTTTTCTTTTATTGCTGCTCATAATAAAAACGGAACAGCTCCAACTACTGACACACAGTTCTTTCTTTTCAGTGCACCAAATACTTGTTAACTTTTATGCGATTCAGGCTGTTAAAATAAACAATTAACAAACAAAGACGGCGCATTACCACACCACAGAGTAAGGGGTGACCACGCGTTTACTGCTTTTCAATATGGCCGATTCCGCGCATGCGCACTAAATTTTGGACGACAGACTGCAGCGGGAGTTTCCTTTCTGTATACTCCTTATCCTGTGGTAGAGATACGTAAACGTGAAAATTACTTTGTACTCTGAAGAACCAAAATAATACCACCACTTTCTTCTCGTGTAAGTCCACCGATTCAGCATGCTATGCAGTGGCGGCTGGAGCTTCATATAACTGGGGGATCACTTCTTTCAGCGGCCGAAACTTAATAGTGTCCCCCCCCCCTCCCCCGCTGACAATTTGGCGCCGGAGTAAAGTGCCCCTGTTTGCCCCCCCCCCCCCCCACCCTCCTTTAGATCCGACATTGACTTCTTTTACTGCATTATGTAAATTACCTTTCCAAATAATTGAATCAATTTTGCCGCGTACTCGGCTACTGATTTTTTAACCCTCAGTCCAAAAGAGCCAGTACTCTGAGAGGCATTGCCTACATCTTCAGCGTGTTGGGAAAAGAGATATCTTTATTTTGGGATTGGCATCATTGTTTGGCGGAAACCAAGTGTCTTCTTCTAGGTTCTTATTTTATAACTACTGTTTGCCTTGTTATTGTTGTTATTGTTGTTGATATTATTAGCCGGCGTTGCTATTGCCCCGTCTTCTTAGATGGTGTGTTGATACTGCATTAGCGTCGACTACACTTCAAAGTCGGCGTCTTGATGGTCGTGATATTCATCGGAATTTCTTCTGTCGATGTCTGCAAGTCTGTTTAGCAGCTCTTCTCGGGGGCTCCATTATTATTTCCGAGGCTACTGTGGGAGGCAACACGCACTTTGCAGTGGCGTCCCAGACGATGGAAGGAAGCTTAGGGTTTAACGTCCCATCGACAGCTTGGTCATTAGAGACGGAGCTTCCGCTCGGAGTTTTGGATAAGGATGGGGAAGGAAATCGGCCGTGCCATTTGATAGGAACCATCCCGACATTTGCCTGGAGTGATTTAGGGAAATCACGGAAAACCTAAATCTGGATGGCCGGGGGTGGATTTGAACCACCGCCCTCCCGAATACGAGTCCAGCGCCACCTCGCTCGGTAGCCAGTACTCTCCTGCAGGCATAAGTAAAAATGTGACAATAGTTTTCCTGAAAAGCTCATAGTGTATTGTGCTGTATAGGAGTGTTTTACTTTGTTCATACCCTTTAGATTTACACGCACCACTCCTGAGCCTTGGTGTTCTAGGGTTCGGTCATACGTCGACCGATACTGACCACCTGGAAAGAGACGCTACAAATATTTTAAATAATGAAGTCCCATACTGACGTTCTGCACATATAAATACAAAAAGACTTATATTTATGTTGCGGTTAATTCTGACGTCAGTAGTATACGCATTGCGGTGGAGCACTAAAATATTTGCCGCTGGGCAGTGCCGAACCCGCGACCTTTTTAGTATGAATCCGAATGTGACGGCGCCTTCCATGTGGTCACTGGTTTCTTTAAAAGGCTGCTCTCCCCCACTTCTTTTCAAACAGTTAAATATTTGTTACAACGAAGAGTATAAATCTCATTTACCCTCAAAAACGTTCAAAATGTTCAAATGTTTGTATAGCTTATGGGACTTAACTATGGGATCATCAGTCCCTAAACTTAAAAACTACTTATGAACTAGCTAATACTAAGGACGGCACAAATATCCATGCCCGAGGGGGGATTGGAACCCCCGACCGTAGTGGCCGTGCAGACCGTGACTATAGCGCCTCAGTCCCCTCGGCCACCGCGGCCGGCCCAAAAACGTCCAAAGATATGTGCCAAGTAACAATCCAGACTCATTGTTGCTCCCAAATCTTTTAAAAGGGACATTACGAACATTGGGTTAAAAAGAAAAAACTGCTTGCAGTCAGGCTCGAACCCACTACCTTTAACACTACAGCGCGATGACCCTAACCCACGGCTAGTCTTTCCAGATGGAGACTATTGGCATTATTCATGATGGGATCTTCTGAATACTCTTATAGCTGATGCATCATCAGTTGATAGTTATAAAATGTTTTACATAATATGACGTGTTTTTGATAAATCTTCAATGCGCCAAAAACAAATATGAAGGGCCGCGGTGGAGTAGCCGAGCGGTCTAAGGCGCCGCACTGCGGAACGCACGGTTGCTCGCCGTCGGAGGTTAGAGTCCTCCTTAGGGCATGTGTGTGTGTTGTCCTTAGGTTAGTTTACCTTAGTTTAAGTAGTTTGTAAGCTGCGGACTGATGACCACGCAGTTTGGTGCGATAGATTTACAAACAAATATGAAGGGCGGATGTGGCCTTCATGGAGGAATTGCCCATGCGCAAGGCTACGTGCGCAGTAGCTCCAATGTCTTCGCTTCGGGACCATTCGTGCGTAACCAACAGAGCTCGAGTAGCCAGGAGATGATGTCTCTACCAGTTCAAACGCCAATGTTAATAGCGGCGTTTCCTCTCGCCGCTCCCTGCCGCGGGAGCGCCCATGTGCTGTCTTGAGGGGGTTCAAAGGAGAGTTTTAATCTCAGCCGCGCATGCGCATTGCAACGCTGCGGCCGATATTAGGGGGCCGCGCTACGTCTCGTATACGTTCTGTCTCCGCGACTTGAAACGTTTCTCGTGCGATAAAAAATACTTTGTGCATGTAAAATGATCTCATAGGAGAACGAAACGAACAATTATAGTTTAAAAAAATTTTATTCACTTTTTTCACGACGAATTTTTTTCCTGGAGTTCACTGGACCAGTCAACATATAGGACGCGTCGCCACTGATGCTATGGATTAGAACAGTCATTGTCAGTTTTCTGGAACCAGACGTCATGGACAGGGGAAGCAAATCCCGCAAAATGGGCGCGCGTTTGGGGTCCCAGGAACGCTCCATTGTGTTCAGATGGGACTAATTTAGTAAAAGTCGTGCCTGGCGGAAATAAAAGTTAGTACGCTCTCCTAGAATTTATTCAATCTACTCAAGATTTATTGTTGAAACAGTGGATGTGGAGTACATGATGTTTGCGTTTATAGCTCATGTGGTATTAAGGTTCAGGTGTCTATCCGTGCTGAGACATCTATGGTAAGCCATAATACTCGGCAGCAGTGCAGGCGCTGATTTCGTCATCCATTCGACCATACAATGGCGAATAGTGTCGGTAGACATAATTCCACGCCTACTCGACCTGCTCACGTAGTTCTGCAAGAACTGGGAGTTGATGAGTCGCACGCGACAGTTGTCCCACATGTTGTCACATGTACTCAATTGGAGGCAATTCTGGATACGGTGCTGGCCAGGAAAGCTGTTGCACGTGTTGCAGAGCACGCCGAGTTTCACGCGCAGTGTGAGGGGACGAGCTTATTGGCACAACACGACACCTTCCTGTTGCAGGAATAGCTAACGAACGGGTCTTACAACATTCTCTAAGTACCTAGCGCTGCTCAGCGTTCCTTCCACCAACACCAACGTGAACCAAAGTCGTAATTTATAAAATCCAAGAACATAAGGTCAGAGGTGGGGTCAGTGTGTTTTCGATGAATGCACTATGCGAGGAAGCGACTGCCAGGTCTAAGTCGTACGCAGAAACAACCGTCAATTGCGTGCTGGCGGAATCTGCTTTCATCGCTAAAGACTTCGACCCGCCTTTACATCTTCTACATCTACATACATACTCCGCAATCCACCGAAAGGTGCGTGGCGGAGGGTACACTGTACGACTACTAGGCATTTCCTTTCCTATTCCAATCCCAAACAGAATGATGGGAAAATGTCTGTATCCCTCTGTACTAACCCTCATTTCTCTTATCTTGTCTTTGTGATCTTTACGCGAAATGTAAGTAGGTGGCAGGAAGATCGTTCTACACTCAGCTTAAAATTCCGGGCCTCTAAATTTCAACAGAATTTCTCGAAAAAAACATCGTTTTTCCTCCAGCGATTCCTATTTGAGTTCCCGGAGCATTTCTGTGACACTCGCGCATTGACCGAACCTACCAGTAACGAAACTAGCTGCTCGCCTCTGAACTCGCACCAGTCACGTTCTGCACGGCCACTACGGTCGGATGTTCGGATCTCCCCCCCCCCCGGACATGGATGTTTGTATCGTCCTTAGTATTAGGTAGTTCATAAGTAGATTGTAAGTTTAGGGACTGATGACCCCGCAGTTAAGTCCCTTAAGCTTAACAAACATTTGAACACTCGTCTCTGATAAACACTCACCGTCGAGAACAACGCACTGCGTTCTATTACTTCCAAGTGATCTTCTGACGGCACCAGTCGAGCCGTGCACATAGATGATTTGGCGTGGATGACGGAGTAGAGATGAGCGTGCCTGTAGTTTAAATGCATGTTGGCTACAGTTTGTATTGACACTTTTTGGCGCAGCATTGAAAATCACATTGTTAAACAACTGACGCAGTACGTCCAACGTATGTGGCAATTCTCCGAAATGACCATCCCTCCACTCGGAATGTCACAGTTTGTCCTCTTTCAAACTCGCTCATTTAGCCGAAGGAAGCAAGAGTGCGCATCTGTAGCACAGGGTGGCACTCTGCAGCTATGTCACTGAGTTACCTGATAGCGGATGACATAGAACCTATTATCATTACATCTACGATCCCTCTGACATCTGTCGCCATAGGAGCGAAATCGACGTTGTCTTTCCAGGTGTACCATTTATCCCCTTTTTTCGACAGCGTACAATACTGCCCCCATCTTCAGTGGTGTGGTGCATGTTACGACCAGCTGTTCCCCTGAATCACGGCCTATCGAGCCACAACCGTCGACCTGGTGTAACAAGAAACGTGACTCAGCCGAACAGGTAACAGATTTACAATGATGATAATATCGGGTGTCATTGTTGGCCGTTAGACCCCAGCTGGGATCGTGTTCGTCCTGCCTGGTGCAAGTCTTAAGTTGACGCCACATGGGTGACTTGCGCGTCGATTATGGTGAAATGATAACACAATATCCACTCCCCGAGTGGATAAAACCTCCAACCCGACCAGGAATCGAACCTGAGGCCCCCTGCGTGGCAATGTAGCACGCTGCCCACTGGACTACGGAGGCGGACAGATTTGCAATGATCAGTCATTGAACCCTAGCCGAGTTATACTGATCCCGTGTAACCGTGTAAATTGCAATCTTAGCTGACGATGTCGCTGGTTTGCCGAGCGGTCTGCGGGTGCCAGTCATGGTCTCCATGGCCGCTGCGGTCGGGGGTTCGAATCCCCCCTCGGGCATGGATGTTTGTGCCGTCTTTAGTATAAGCTACTTCATAAGTAGTTTGTAGGTTTATGGACTGATGACCCCGTAGTTAGGTCCTATAAGTTCTACAAACATTTGAACATTTTAACCCTTAATAGGATAGTGGTCGATATATCGCCCACCTACCATAAGTGCAAAAAAGTGTACATTACTCTTTGCCTTACTTGATTCCACCCGTTTCATTATAAATAACAGGTTGCCACTGGAATTTGTAATATTTCATAATATTTTATCGTTTGAATATTGTAATGTGTTCAATTTTTGTAATAGTAAATTATTTAATAAATTTTATCTTCTTTGCATTCCAAATGCCATTTTTAGTTATCTTTTCCAGATATAAGAATGTGGTCTTTTAAATGAGGACCCCATCCACAATAGTTTAAGCCTCACCCAAAATCGATAGTGGTCTGTACATCAACCCCCCTATGTCTTCCTTTCACTTCCAAGTTAAATGAACATAAGATAACTCTGAGTATATTACATGCCTATATAAGTGAAATGGGATGCGTTAAAAATATTACCTTGCAAATTTTCAGAAAAGAAGTTGTGTCCTAGAAAGGGTTAACAAGGGAACATTTATGGGTTTTGTGCCGTGGAGTCCCACGTTGAACAAGGTATGCTGAGCCGTACTCTTAAATACGTGTGACAACATTCAGCGTGGCGCTGCGTCGAAATACCCGCCACAGATCGCCGCCTGTCTTGCTGTACAGACTAGGCAAACCTTCTTCGTCCCCATTCTGTGATGAGGTACGGATGTCTCACACCTTGTACCCTGCTCGTAGTTTCACTGTCCTTCAACCACTTTCTACGAGAGAAACACACGAACAGTTGACCAACTTTGCCGTTTCCAGGCGTAATGCGCCACCTTGCCCATAAACTGTCTGCTACATCGCTCGTGTCCCGGGCGGCATAAATGGTATCACTTGCCCCACTTTGAGAGCGAGATAAATATTATTAGACCGTAGGGAACTCAGATTAATTTCACACGCAGTATCAGATCGTCGAAAGATAGCGACTGTGTTTCTGTTTGCAGAGGCCACTAAATTGTATGGATTCCGGGTAACGGTGGTAGGAACGCAACCAGAGTAGTAATTAGAGAATACTTAAATTTTTACAAAGCCACTCCTGTTCTAGAAACAAATTTCTCTTGCGCCTTGTTTAATGCTGATAAGAGTTTGCTATGGCTGGAGCTTATTTAATAAGCCAGGATAGTCTTATATGGTAAGCTGCGTTTATAGCTTAACGTGGCCCCAGATGCTAAATGCGCTACAGAATTAATCTTTTGTCTGCACTCTGATGTCGACTCTCAAGGAATGGCCAACTAACCCCTCCCAACGTATGTTTCACTTCTGCAAGTTTCCTTTTCGGTTTATCTCTCAGAATTGCAACGGTTTTTTTTTCTATATCCTTAGTGTGTACGTATTAATCATTGCCTAGGTCCGGCTCTAGCCCAATGACATTGTGGCAGGTCACTAAGGAAGTGATTACACGAATTTATTTTTATTATTTATTTATTTTCGTTACAGCCATCTATGCGTTACGTTTACACAACTTCCCTCGCTTTCTAAAGTTCTCTTTCTTCCTCTTTCGCCAGTACTTTATCCGTTGGCTCACTCTTGCACGTTCTTCTGCCGCGAATCCTCTGTTCTATTCTCGTAATATGTCCATGGATAGAAAGACAGTCTTCTTTTCTTCATTGATGTGGTGATACTTTTAAATCGTTGATAAAGTTCTTGATTTGATTTTAGGCGGAACGTAAATGCATTCGATATTTTTGTGTGTATATGGATTTACCGCTATCAAAATGCCAATATCGAGTCCGCAATTTTTTATTTTATGTTATACTTTTTTCACAATTTTCCGTTAATATTTGAAATTTTTGTCATTGAAATTGTAGTAGAATGTAATTTTACTTCCACTACCTGCCGGCCGCGGTGGCCGAGGGGACTGAGGCGCTCCAGTCACGGTCTTCACGGCCACTACGGTCGGGGTTTCGAATTCCCCCTCGGGCATGGATATTTGTGCCGTCCTTAGAATTAGTTAGTTCATAAGTAGTTCGTAAGTTTAGGGACTGTATAGCTTATGGGACTTAACTATGGGATCATCAAACATTTGAACATTTCAACTACCTGAAGGAGTCTTAAGGCCAAGTCACACTGTCCATCACCGAACCATCACGTTACGTCACATCAAGGTTTCTCCGGAAGAAAGGTAAGTTTCTCTTTGTGAGGGGGAAGGGGGAGTGTATGATGGGACATGCTAACATAATCGGGTCTCGGCGCCCAACAGAAACTGCAGCGACGCTGTCGTCAACGACGAAAAATCAGGATAATCGACGTGTAGTGACCAGGAAAAATTAAATATGTGACGAAACAGAACGACGGACTTTGCACTGTCTTTATTGTGTCATTGGTAGCAAAGTGGTAATCATGTCGTCTGCAGAGCACTCGTCCATTGTGTGGAAGTTTTTCAATAATTTGGACTTGAGAGTTGTTTCTTGCAATTTATGTGGAAATCAATATAAAACTAACGGAAGCACAACAAATCTAGCTCAAATATCCAAATGTTTGTAACACTTATGGACTTAACTGCGCGGTTATCAGTCCCTAAACTTATAAATTGCTTAGGAACTACGTTATACTAAAGACAGCACAAACATTCATGCCCGAGGGGAGATTCGAACCCCCGACGGGGAACGGCCTCGTACATCGAAACATAGCGCCTCAATGCGATCGGCCGTTCCGCCGCGGCACAAATCTAGCTGGCACATTTGAAGACCAACACCACTATGCGCGTCTGCCAATCAAAGAAAACTGGCACGACAGCTAGCGGTACTGGCGCTGGTACGACTGCCCTGGAGAAAAGCGCTAAGAGTTTATTCAGTCCAAATACCAATCACATTATATCCGGTGACCAACGTGAAATATTAACAAATGACTGCAAGTCTTCACTTTATTTAGCTTTTGATTTTACACTTAGAGAATATTAATTAATTAAAGCAGTGCTTATCAAACTTTCCCTTCTAGCACAAACACTTTCACAAGACACATATTGACTATTATTAGATAAGAGCTATTGTGTTCCACAAAATGAAACTTGAAAGAAATGTATGTCCTTAGAAGTGAGACGCCGCGGCGGAGTAGCCGAGCGGTCTATGACGCCTCGCTGCGGAGCGCGCGGTTGCTCGCCGTCGGAGGTTCGAGTCCTCCCTGGGGCATGGGTGTGTGTATTGTCCTTAGGTTAGTTTACCTAGGTTTAAGTAGTTTGTAAGCTACGGACTGATGACCACGCAGGTTGGTCCGATAAATTTACAAACATTTGAACATGTTTTGAAAAGTAAGACAGTGCAGCCCCTGCACTAGCGTTTATATTTATAAACATACGCGCTGCGGCGATAACGTTGTCGGGAATTGAGCGCGCACGTGCTTGCAGCACTGGTCCCAGCGAGCGGCCCGATTTCACGTGACGTAAAAACCAGGCCTGTAGCTGGACTTCTTTGGCGGATAGCTAGGATTATGCGAAATACAAAAGTAACAGAAAGAAGTTAATTACTCCCAAACCCAGCGCGCTACTGGAATGTCCGTACCCTCAGATTAAAGAGACTGTTGAGATGAATAAAGTGGCGTAAACACTAAGATTTCACACTTAGTTCTTGAACTATTTAACAATAAACAATTTTGTAACAACTGTTGTTGTTGTGGTCTTCAGTCCGCAGACTGTTTTGATGCAGCTCTCCACGCTACACTGCCCTGTGTAAGACTCTTCTTCTGAGAATACGTACGGCAACCATCATCATTTGAGACCTGCTTAGTGTATTCGTCCCTCGGTCTCTCTCTACGATTTTTACCCCACACTCTTACTTCTAATGCTATATTGACGATTCCTTGATGTCTCAGGATGTGTCCCACCAACCTATCCCTTCTGTTAGTGAGTCTATACCAGAAACTCCTTTTCTCCCCAATTCTGTTGAGAACCATCTCATTAGTTACGTGATCTACCCATCTAATCTTTATCATTCATGTGTAGCACAACATTTCGAAAGCTTCTATCATCTTTTTGTCTGAAGTCCTTATCGTCCATGTTTCACTCCCATACAGTGCTACACTCCAGACGAATGCTTTCAGAAGGGGACTTCCTAACATTTGAAGTAATATTGGATGCCAGCAAATCTTTTCTACTTCGGCCGTCAGGAGTTATCTTGCTATCTAAATAACAAAACTCATCTACTATTTTTATCGTGTCATTACCTAATCTAATTCCTTCAGCATCGCCTGATTTTCTGACACTACGTTCCATTACCCTCATTTTACTCTTGTTAATGTCCATCTTACAGCTTCCTTTCAAGACACTATCCATTCCTTTAATTGCTCCTCCAAGTCCTTTGCTGTCTCTCACAGAATTGCTATCTCGTCAGCAAACCGCAAGCATTTTATTCCCTCTCCCTGGACTTTAATTTTTCTCCAAATTTTTCCTTGCATTCCTTCACTGCTTGCTCAATGTAGAGATTGAACAACATTGGGGAAAGGCTACAACCCTGCCTTACTCCCTTCCTCATCTGTTTCCCTTTCTTGCCCTTCGACTCTAATAACTGCTGTCTATTTTTGTATAGGTTGAATATAGCTTCCTATATTTTATCCCTGCTACCTTCAGAATCTGAAAAAGTGTATTCCAGTCAAGCTCTCTCCAGATCCACAAAACGTAGTTTACCCTTTCCTTAATGTAAGTATTGTCTTGCCTGATCCTACATTTCTCCTAAATCCAAAGTGGTCGGGTTCCACCAGTTTTTCCATTCGTCTGTAAATAATTCGAGTTAGTATTTTGCAGTCATGACTTATTAAACTGTCATTTCTTTGTACCGTAACTACTATAATTTTAAAATGTTGCAATGCTCTATCAGACTCTAATCCCAAAAGTGTTAAAACTTATACTATTTACTAATTATCTAATAACAAATTTATTGTAATAATCTGTAGTTTCTGAGGCATAGGATTCATTTAAATAAACAAAATGACGGCAGCAAAACTACTTAACGTACAAGAAAACTAATTACAGCACTGGAATGCTGGTGAAATTTCTGATCAAATTGATATATAACCTGTATTGAAAAAGTCCTATTGAAAGTTTTTGTAAAACTGTCCAGTTCAGAGAGTCCTATAAAGAGGGGTGTGCCGTCTCGATTTGAGTCAGTTAGCGTGCGAGCCTTGTAGAGGCAGGATCTCCGTCAGTTTGCAACGTGACTGGCAGTGTAAAAATCAACTAAGATTCCCTTATGGACTTACAAGAATTTTCGTCTCTGCGGTTAAGATACGGGTCTCCCAAATTTTTGTATGAATCTGGCCTCGATCCCAGATTTCGAGAATTTTTTGGTGGTAGTGCGCGGGCGTGAACTTTTCGCAGAAGATTGGCGAACTTTACCGACGAATACCTATCGTGGTTTTGCACCTGTCACTTGAAACAAATTATTTGGCGCTATGCTCCTTTGCACGAGGTCGTTCCCCGTCGGGGGGTTCGAATCCTCCCTCGGGCATGGATGTTTTGTTGCCTTTAGTATAAGTTAGTTCATAAGTAGTTTGTAAGATTAGGGACTGATGACCCTGCAGTTAAGTCCCATAACTTTAACAAGCATTTTAAGCTAGCTTATGGCTTAACATGCCGTCCCCCCAGGGGGCCCACAGCTCTTTTGTGGGTACGTGTGTGGCGCGCATGGGTCCCCGAGCCATTGCAGCCTTTTTTCCTGCTTTCCCCAGGCTGCATTACCCCTCCTAGTTCCCCCTCCTTCCCATCCCAATTCCTCCTTCCCACCCTCTCCAACCCCGTCTCTCGGTGGTACTCTGTATGACGGCTTGGCTATCCCATGGTACCGATTGTCCTGCACTTTGGTTTTGTCTGCTGTGTACACCGGTTTTTGGCCCAGTTTGGTCCCCCTCGGGGTTTGACCTTCCATACCAAAATTGTCCGATAATGTGTGAGCCAATTGGGGAAGAACTCCCGACCTAGCCCCTACAGCGCGGGTCCTATCCTTTTCTTTCCACTTCCTTTCCTCGCTGTAGCCCCCATCCCCCGCTAGGTCCCCAGCACGTGTAGCCAGTCCGTGTGGGGGGGCTGTTATGTACCCTTTGGCTGAGCCCCCTGACACCACAGGGATCACACTACTGGTGTCTGAGCTGCGACCTCTCCATGCAAGCCAAGGAGTTGATGCCTGTCCTCGGGGGTATCAGAACTCCCAGCAATGGCCATCGTGCCAGGTGGCCTTTGCTGAGGCTGGGTGGCGCCCATGGAGAGAGCCCCGGTTTCGGAGTGGGTGACACCAGGGCGGACGTCTAGCACTATGAAAAGAGTTAGACTCCAAAATGGTCGTGCATCGGCCGTCTCTCAAGACAGGAAGAGATCATTTAATGCTACTACTGTGGATAAGAGGATGTTTCCCTCCCTTGCTACCCCTTGGGAGGAAGGCCAGGCTCGCCGGTTAGGAGCAAAACCCTTTCCTCGCTATCTCGTTTGCTCAAGGACTGATGGAGGGACTTCCACTTCCACCAAACCTCTGTTCTTTGTCGAGACCATAGAGGACAAGTTTGGTGAAGTGGAATCTATGGGTAAGCTTAGATCTGGTTCATTACTCATTAAAACAGTCTCGGAAGCCCAGTCTGAAGCTTTGCTCGCCTGCAACACCCTTGGCGACATTCCAGTCACAATTGTCCCGCACAAATCCTTGAATATGGTACAGGGTGTGATATTCCACCGGGACCTCCTCCTTCAAACTGATGAGGAGCTTAGGGCCTATCTCGAGCGGCGTGGTGTACATTTTGTTCGCCGCGTTCAGAGGGGACCTAAAGATAACCGCGTCGATACTGGGGCCTTTATCTTGGCCTTCGAGGGGGACACACTCCCAGAGAAGGTCAAGATCATGATATATCGATGTGAAGTGAAGCCCTACATTCCACCTCCCATGCGGTGTTTTCGATGTATGAGGTTTGGTCATATGTCCTCTCGCTGTACAGCAGTCCCAGTATGCGGTGATTGTGGACGCCCACTACATGAGGGGAGCCCCTGTGTTCCTCCGCCGGTGTGCGTCAACTGTCAACAACACCACTCTTCACGGTCGCCAGATTGCCCTATGTTCAAAAAAGAAAAGAAGATACAAGAGTACAAATCCCTGGAGCGTTTGACGTACCCTGAGGCCCGCAGCAAATATGAACGTCTGCATCCCGTGCAAATGGCGACGACCTTCGCTACGACGTTATCGTCTAGCCTTTCACCCTCCCCTTCCCACTCCCATCTCCCCCCTACACCCCGTCCACACCCCTCCCTCACATCTCCCTCTCCTGTAGCTCCTGTAGCCCTCCCTTTGTGTCCCACCCCTTCCCAGCCGGAGAAGTGCACCCCTTCTCCGTCGCCTGCCGGTGACAGTGCCCTATCTCAGGGCCTTCCGTCCCGGCGTTCCCCAGATCGGAGATCTTCGACCTCCAGCCGGCCATCGGACTCCCAGTCAGTGAGTTCAAAGGTCGCCCGATCCTCGTCAGTACCAGACCTAACTGACAAAAGTCCTCTCTCTGGGGTGGGTCCTGCCCGTCCCACACGAGAGAAGGAGAAGGAGAAGGAGAAAGAGAATGAGAAGGAGAAGAAGAAGAAGAAACCAAAGTTACAAGATAAAGCCCCTCCGGTACCACCGGAGGTGCCGACTGTGCTTTCGCAACTCGCTCATCCCATTGAGCCCGAGGCTGATCAGCTATTTATGGATGTTGTCCCTTCTTCTTTGGTGACGGACGCTGACAAAGCAGCGTGACAGACGTTATGCCATTCGCTTCCCGCCTAGATCCTCGTGATGTGATCATCCAATGGAACTGTAATGGTTACTACCGTCACCTCTTGGAGATTAAACAGCTAATCTCTCTCTCTTCTGCGGCCTGTGTCGTCCTGCAGGAATCGAGGTTTATGGATGCACATTCACCGACCCTCCGTGGGTTCCGTGCTTTTTGTCGGAACCGGGTTGGTCCCCTCCAGGCGTCTGGTGGGGTTTGTACTTTGGTCCGGACAGATATTGTCAGTACTTGGATTCCTCTCCAAACTCCATTGGAAGTGGTTGCTGTCCGGGTTCACTTGGACACTCCATTGACCATTTGCAACCTCTACCTTCCACCTGACAGGCCACCTACTCTCACGTCCCTAGTGGCCCTCCTTCAGCAACTCCCCCCTCCTTACCTCATCCTTGGGGACTTCAATGCCCACCATCCTTTGTGGGGCAGTGCTTATACATCTAGCCGGGGCCGCCTCATAGACCAGTTTCTTGCTGACCACAATCTGAGCCTTCTCAACGATGGTTCCCCAACTCATTTTAGTGCCGCTCACGGCACCTTTTCTGCCATAGACCTCTCTCTCACTTCTCCTTCTCTCCTTCCCTCATTTCACTGGTCGGCGTATGACGACCTCTGCGATAGCGACCACTTTCCGTTGATCCTTTCACTTCCCTCACGCCTACCACGAGCCAGGGTACCCCGCTGGGTATTCCGTCGTGCTAATTGGCCGCTATATACATCCCAGGTTGTGTTCCCATCTTCCCCCTCAGGCTGTATAGATGATATTATAAGCCAAATGACCAACATGATCACCCAAGCTGCCAACGCCGCTGTTCCCCGGTCGACAGGCCCTCCTTCTCGCCGGCCTGTCCCTTGGTGGAATGCAACTGTTGCCGCAGCCATTCGCGAGCGCCGAAGGGCCTTGCAACATCTTAAGCGCCACCCATCGCTCGCTGGTCTAATAAATTTCAAACGTCTGCGTGCCAGAGCTCGTTACTTAATCAAACAAAGTAAGCGGACATGCTGGGAGCATTTTGTCTCCTCGTTGGGTTCTTCTGTCCCTTTGACAAGAGTGTGGGCTATGCTCCGATCTATCCAAGGTAGCTGGCGGCCGTCTTCCGTCCCTGGTCTTGCCCTGCCTGATGGGGTCTGCACGGAGCCATCTGTTGTTGCAGAACATCTTGCAACTCACTTCGCCAATGTCTCGGCGACAACTTCATATCCGGCGACCTTTCTCCTTCAGAAACACCAGGCCGAAACCTTCAAATTAGGCTTTACTTCTCACCAGGTGGAACCATATAACGAACCTTTTACTGACTGGGAGCTGTCGCTGGCCCTCTCCTCTTCTCGTGATTCAGCACCTGGCCCTGATGATATCCATAATCAATTGCTGAAACACCTTAACCCCTCACAACGACAATTTCTCCTAAAAGTTTTTAACCGTATTTGGCTTCAAGGGGTGTTCCCCTCCCAGTGGAGGGAGAGTATTGTGGTCCCTGCCCTCAAGCCTGGCAAGGACCCGTCGGCGCTGGACAGTTATCGACCAATAAGCCTGACAAGTGTCCCCTGTAAACTACTTGAGCGGATGGTAGCCCGCAGATTATGCTGGGTTCTTGAATCCCGGGGACTTCTCTCACCTTACCAGTGTGGGTTCCGGGAGGGACGATCCCCTATTGACCATTTACTTCGACTGGAGACTGCGATCAGACAGGCCTTCTCTAAAAGACATCATCTGGTAGCAGTCTTCTTCGATCTGCATAAGGCGTACGACACTGCTTGGCGTCATCATATTTTACGTTCTCTTCATGACTGGGGCCTCAGAGGCTCCTTACCAATTTTTATCCGTCAGTTTTTATCCCACCGCCTGTTCCGTGTCAGAGTTGGCTCTTCCTTTAGCTCCCCTCGGGTACAGGAGAACGGTGTCCCCCAGGGCTCAGTGTTGAGTGTTACACTTTTTCTAATCGCCATCAATGGGTTGGTGAGCTCTGTTGGGTCACTGGTAACCCCGGCATTGTATGTCGACGACTTTTGCATATGGTACAGCTCCTACTCATTAGCCTCTACTGCACGTCAGCTCCAGAGCGCCATTCGGCGGGCTTCAGTGTGGGCTACGTCCCATGGTTTCCAGTTTTCCTCATCAAAAACGAGGGTGGTGCACTTTTGTCGTCGTACTACAGTTCACCCTGATCCAGAACTGTTCTTGGGTAATCAGCGCCTGGAAGTTGTAGCACAGCATCGTTTCCTGGGTCTTCTCTTTGACAAAAAATTGACTTGGGTGCCCCATATTCGCCACCTAAAGATTAGTTGTATGAGGAAACTCAATGCCCTACGTTTCCTTGCTCATTCATCTTGGGGTGCAGACCGAACAACTATCCTCCGTATCTATCGGGCTCTAATCTTGTCCCGATTGGACTATGGGTGTCAAGTTTATGGCTCGGCAGCTCCTTCTGCCCTGAAATTATTAGACCCGGTTCACCATTATGGTGTCCGCTTGGCTACAGGTGCATTCCCGACTAGCCCGGTCGACAGTCTCCTTGTTGAGGCGGGAATCTGCCCTCTTCAGGTCAGGTGGCATCAGCTTCTGGCGTCTTATGCCATCGCCATCCGGCAATATCCTGCTCATCCCGCTTACCAGGATCTTTTTGCATATGAAGGGCTTCGACCCCCTGATACCCGGCCGCGGGCGGGCCTTCCCGTCGGACTGCGGCTTGCCTCTGTTTGCCGGGATTTCCATTTCCCTTCGCTAGACTGCGCCCCCCATTTTACTGCACGCACACCTCCGTGGATGGTGCCGCGACCACTAATTCGGACGGATCTCTTCCAGGGCCCAAAAGCTTTAATTTCCCCCATGGTCTTTCGGCGTTTGGTGCGCCCAGTACTAGAAGAGTTTCAGGGAGCCTCTATCTTCTACACTGATGGCTCGAAAACAGCGGGCCACTCCGGATATGCTTTTACGTCTCCTGTTGGGGCGGAATGCCATTCTCTGCCAGAGGTATGCAGTGTGTTTACGGCAGAGCTGATGGCGATTTATAGAACCCTCTGTTTTATTAAACATTCTGCCGTGGAACGTGGTTTAATCTGTGCTGACTCCATGAGCAGTCTGCAGGCCATTGATCGTTGTTTCCCCTCCCATCCTTTAGTTATTTCCATCCATGAACTCCTTGCTGACCTTCATCGTGCTGCCTGCTCAGTTACCTTTCTCTGGGTGCCAAGCCATGTTGGTATTACAGGGAATGAAGTGGCTGACCAGTTGGCTAGATCGGCAATTACTCGCTGCCCGTCTCCCTTTCAAATTCCGGGTGCGGATCTGCGGGTGCAGATCAGATCTTTGCTTCACTCCTCATGGGATAGCAGTTGGAAAGCTACTGCCCCTTCCAATAAACTCCGCACCATCAAGGATACGACTGCAGCTTGGAGTTCATCTTTACGCCCTTCCCGGAGAGAATCAATTGTCCTCTGTCGCCTCCGTCTTGGACACTGCAGGCTGACCCATGGATTTCTTTTACGAAATGACAATCCACCACATTGTGATTGTGGAGCCGTACAATCCGTGTCTCATATTCTGACTGAATGTCCTCTCCATTCCACACTCCGCGGCGACTATGGCCTACCGCCTGCATTGCCTTCAGTTTTGGCGGATGACCCACGGATGGTTGATCGCGTCCTTGCCTTCCTCCGTGAAAGTAGATTTTATTGTCAGCTCTAGGACTCGCTTGTTCGGGGTGAGTGGGTTTGTGATTCTTGGCTGATTGTGGGGTTTAGAGCCTTATCCCCATCAGCCCCCCCTCACTCTTTTACATTTTAATGCAGTTTTATTTCTCCCTGCTCTGGAGCTATGATACGTTGACCACTGTGCCATTAGTACCTTGTGGTTAAGGCTAGAGGTCGCTTCCAGAGCTGTGGGTTCGGACACTGTAGCATTTGCTGCCCTGGGTTGGTCTTAGTCTTGTTGACGAGTCGATTTTACTTCCTAGTGTAATGGTCTTTTGGCTTTCACCTATTTTTTGTCGAGTTCCATGGCGTATTCAATTTGAGGTTGAAGGGACTGATGACCTCGTTGTTTGGTCCCTCATGTCCACCACCACCCACCCACCCTTAACATGCCATCGACTGCGTGGTCATTAGAGACGGAGCCTACGCTCGGATGTTTGGGTAAAGATGTGGCAGGAAATCGGCCGTGCCCTTTGAAAGGAACCATCCTGGCATTTACCTGGGGTGATTTAGGGAAATCACGGAAAACCTAACTCTCTATGGCCGGAGGTGGCTTTGAATCACCATCCTCCCGAATGTCAGTCTGGTGTCTTACCATTGCGCCACCTCGCTCGATTTTGTCCAGTGGGTAACCTCGGAGTGCTCATGAGTCTTTCTGTAGAATAGTTTATGTAAAGGCAGCAATGTACAAAAAAAGGGGGGGGGGAAGACCTGTAGAGGGTTTATGATGGCAATTGACGCTGAACGTAAATAAATATAAAATATTGAGCATGCAGATCAGAATAAATCCACTTTCGTACAGTTACACTATTGATGACGTCCTGAGTTCTGTCAGAAAGAAAGTGTTGCTTCTAGTTATAAATCTGGTCAGATACTCGGTAAGCTAGTGTATTTTCACTAAACGACAGATCGGAACTGTATCAGCATATACCTAAAGTCAAGGAACACGGATACAACCTGAAAGACAATCTTAGGTGCCCTCGATGTCACCAACATAGGGAGCAGCAATTGCTGAATACAAGTTTGTTTTGGACTTTCGTCTTCCAAAAAGTCGTAATACGTGAGAGTAAAACAGGTCCCACAGTTTTGCAGCAGACTGGCATTTGTCATCCTACTCTTCTTGAAAAGGGAAAAGACCTGCGGTTTTTTCTAGCCACAAGGTACCCCTCAATGCTCCAGTGATCCACAGTAAATTACAGTTAAAAGTGGATCATGCTATTTTGCAGAAACCTAGATGTATTTAGCGCTGTTTTGTCAGAAACTGGCATTATGAGAACCGTGATTGTTGTATTACAATGCTTATAATTAAAATCAGCGACCATCCTCAAGCATGGTATAAAATTATATATGTGTAAAATACACAAGAGCAATAAGGGACGATTTCATCACAGAAAAGGACACAACACGTAAGTTTTCGCCATACTTCATGATTTTTTAAGTGTAAAACTCTTTTATTAATGTGTTGATGAAGACAAACATAAGGAAACCTAAAGTAAACTTCAGCAAATAGTAAACGAAATATAGTTTCGCAACCCTAGGATAAACAAAAAATAACAGATGTAAAACAAGGCTACAGCTGAAAAGCATGTAAACCATCTGAAGATGAATTCACTGACTGTTCTGTTGGTGTCTCACAGCTGCATCGCCACATCTCTGTAATATTTACCTGATAATGCCGTAAAAGCCGAAATCCGGTTAGTGAAAACAATAAATTTGCAGAATATTACACAGTTATCTCGTGTGTTTCATTCATCTGAAGATTTGGTAAAAAGTAATCCGAAACCGGTCATGATCTAAATAAAAATAAATAAATATTATATACCATACTTGTGGCTGGTCACTGTTTTTAATTATTAACATTTAATGTATCTCTTTTAGTTCTGACTTTTTTTTTCGGCATTCACTTCGTATCTGCTATTTCGACGGTTTTTTTTAATGATTTTAAGGGGGACCTTATTACGATCTTACGCCAACGCTTGCTTCCAAGACTAGGTAAAAGGAAACTAACATTTGTGTTAATATTCTGGAACAGCCTTGTTAAGGACATGACATCCATTGCAACTGTCGTATTAAAGGTTTAGTCGAGCTCTGAGTTTGCTTAACGTTTCAGGTGGATAGTAACTACGTACCAATTTGGCGGTCATGTAAATCGCGCTGTTATTCACTCAGATTAACCGCCATGTCGTTCGTCGTAAAACGGCAGCAACCGATTCAGCAGCCCATTATTTGGCTTGGAGCGTGACGTGTTCCGGAAACTGCCCGTCTTACCAGGGCACAAACGTCCCTGCGGAGGTAACCTACTTTCTGTGCTCACTTTATTTACCGATTGCACGTAAGTTAAAAATTTTACCTTCTGTGGACGAATATAATTGTATCCCTCGGAACTGGAGACATTAAGGGCATCCACATAAATCACGAGTTGGCGTGTGACGGCACAAACTGACCAACGTACATGCCTTTTGGTTGGGACAAGACTCTCATTAGTGTAAGTCATAAACAGTTTTCCCAGTTTTCAGCTACTTCTACAGGATGTTTCACTAAGTGTGTTTGCCTCTGTATCTTATAAAATAATAGGTGACGGGAAATTTTAATGCGGTAGGTCAACACAAGAAATGTTACACTTTCTGCGGAGCTATGAACATAGGTTATTGTATCATTTTCCAAAGAGGTTCAGCACAAAGATATAATTTTTTAAATGGAACAATAGTTTTTTTCTATCGTGTATTGGATTCGTTTAAACCAGCTGCGTCCAAATCAATTTAAACTACATTCCTATCACTGTTAGTTTGGGAGCTACAAACTTTCAAAGTTCCGGGAGCGGAGGCTACGACAGCGTAGATAACTGGCTGGTGGTCATGAGACAGTGGTCCGTGCCCCAGGGGATAGCCACTCGGCCAGTCAGCTACGCTATCGCAGCCTCCGCCCCGGAACTTTGAAGGGTTGTAGCTCCCAAACTAACAGTGATAGGGATGTAGTTTAAATTGATTTGGACGCAGCTGGTTTAAACGAATCCAATACACGATAGAAAAAAAAAACTATTGTTCCATTTAAAAATTATATATTTGTCCTGTAACTCTTAGGAAAATGATACAATAAACTATGTTCATAGCTCCGCAGAAAGTGTAACATTTCTTGTGTTGACCTACCGCATTAAAATTTCCCGTGACCTATTATTTTATAAGTTACAGAGGCAAACACACTTAGTGAAACACCCTGTATCTGCGAATATACCCCGGAGGCCACCATGCGGTACGGGTGGAGGGTATTTTGATAGTCGTATCCGCTACCGCAGTCTCCACTTTCGTCTGAAGTCCAAAGACGGCTTTCATTCAGTCCTTCATCCTGTGCATGAGTCTTCATCTCTGCGTTACCCCATTGCAGCCAACACGTGTTCGAATATTTTTTACTCTAGTCGACCCTATCTTCCTCTATAATTTCCATGTTATGCTCTTCCCTCCATTACAAAGTTAACAATGCCTTGATGACTAGGGATTTGTCCCTTCAACCTACCCTTTCTTTTAGACAGGTTGTACTTATTCAATAGCCGCAAATACTCCGTCAGAAAACCTTTTCTTGATATCAGCATTCGGTGTTTTATTTCATCCCTACTTATGCCGTCTTTAATTAGAAATTCTTCTGCTGCTACTGGAGTCTGATTTTGTAATCAAATTCCCTAGGTATCAAATAATTCAGCTAATTCTATTCTACCCTTATTTAATTGTTGTTGTCTTTGCCACAATAACAATGTCAACGCCAAACATGTCCGCCTCCATAGTCCAGTGGAATCCGTGGTTGGTTGCAACAAGGGTTGCCGGATTGGAAGACTAAAGGAACTAGAAAAAATAACCAAATGTCTGGATTTCGCAGTTTTCGTCCGGAGAAATAAATATCATAAATAAAAATGTTAATTTCTCCAGAATGAAACTTTCACTCTGCAGCGGAGTGTGCGCTGATATGAAACTTCCTGGCAGATTAAAATTGTGTGCCGGAACCGGGACTCGAACCTGGGACCTTTGCCTTTCGCGGGCAAGCGCTCTACCGACTGAGCTACCCCGACACGACTCACGATGCCGCCTCACAACTTTACTTCCGCCAGTACCTCGCCTCCTACTTTCCAAACTTCACAGAAGCTCTCTTGCAAACACGCAAGACTAGCACTCCTGGAAGAAAGGATATGGTGGAGACATGGCTTAGCCACAGCCTAAGGGATGTTTCCAGAATGAAACTTTCACTCTGCAGCGGAGTGTGCGCTGATATGAAACTTCCTGGCAGATTAAAATTGTGTGCCGGAACCGGGACTCGAACCTGTGAAGTTTGGAAAGTAGGAGGCGAGGTACTGGCGGAAGTAAAGTTGTGAGGCGGCATCGTGAGTCGTGTCGGGGTAGCTCAGTCGGTAGAGCGCTTGCCCGCGAAAGGCAAAGGTCCCAGGTTCGAGTCCCGGTTCCGGCACACAATTTTAATCTGCCAGGAAGTTTCATATCAGCGCACACTCCGCTGCAGAGTGAAAGTTTCATTCTGGAAACATCCCTTAGGCTGTGGCTAAGCCATGTCTCCACCATATCCTTTCTTCCAGGAGTGCTAGTCTTGCGTGTTTGCAAGAGAGCTTCTGTGAAGTTTGGAAAGTAGGAGGCGAGGTACTGGCGGAAGTAAAGTTGTGAGGCGGCATCGTGAGTCGTGTCGGGGTAGCTCAGTCGGTAGAGCGCTTGCCCGCGAAAGGCAAAGGTCCCAGGTTCGAGTCCCGGTTCCGGCACACAATTTTAATCTGCCAGGAAGTTTCATATCAGCGCACACTCCGCTGCAGAGTGAAAGTTTCATTCTGGAAACATCCCTTAGGCTGTGGCTAAGCCATGTCTCCACCATATCCTTTCTTCCAGGAGTGCTAGTCTTGCGTGTTTGCAAGAGAGCTTCTGTGAAGTTTGGAAAGTAGGAGGCGAGGTACTGGCGGAAGTAAAGTTGTGAGGCGGCATCGTGAGTCGTGTCGGGGTAGCTCAGGCGGTAGAGCGCTTGCCCGCGAAAGGCAAAGGTCCCAGGTTCGAGTTCCGGTTCCGGCACACAATTTTAATCTGCCAGGAAGTTTCATGTTAATTTCTATTTTTACAATCAACCGCCTATCAAAAAGACAATACTGTTGGTAGATAGGCTTTCATAATAATTAAAATGCAATTTACATTGCCTTTTGCTTTTTATACTGTATTTTGCAGAGTGCATCAATTTGGGTACTATAGCATTATTCGCAAAAAAATTAAAATTCAAACAATTTTCATTCAAATTGAGCTTAATTATTAACTCTACATTTATTAAACCAAGTTCGCTCCATAGCCGAGTGATCAAGTTTTTAAACTGGTGTTCGTTTTGCTCGCTATAAAGAAAATGGTCCAAATTATGTCACTCGATATATCCGTTGGTTTAGAAAGAGGTTTCTTTCGTTCAAAAAGATGCGAATGAATGTGTGTGGAAAATTCAAATGATTGTTGTACAGATTGTTACCAAAAGTTGTTTGTCTTGAGATTCCGTATTTTATCTGGACTCTGGACGTCGTATGGAATGTCGGGAGAATCCAGACGAATCCCGACCATCTGGCAACCCTAGCTGTCACGCAAGGAGCCTTGGTTCGATTCCCAGTCGGGTCGGGGCTATTATTCCCTCGGAGACTGGTTGTTGTGCCGTCATCATCATCGTTATATCATCACTGACGCTCAAGTCGTCTCCGCTAGAAAGACTTGTACCAGGCCAGCTGAAAATGATCCAGTTTGGCGTGTAATAGGCACAATGGCCACACGATCGTCTTCATCGTTATCATCACGACAAATACCAAAATTTTAATAACTTTCCCTGACCTTTCATATAGTTACCAAAGTTCCCATCAGTGTGAATTACTGCTTGCTCGTTCTACAGACTTAATAATATGGGGGAGCTCCCTCTTTTGTCTATTGGGGCTTATCTTTCGTTCTCTTTTGCTCTTAAAATTGTGATATTGTTTCGGTACGAGTTGTCGATAACCATTATTTCCCTGTATTTCTATCCTGTAGCCTTAAAAATTTCAAAGAATTATTCTAATTAAATGTTCAAATGTGTTTAAATCTATCGGACCAAACTGCGTGGCCATCAGTCCGTAACTTACAAACTACTTAAACTAAAGTAAAGTAACCTAAGGACTCGAACCTCCGACGGCGAGCAACCGCCCGCTCCGCAACGAGGCGCCCTAGACCGCTCGGCTACTCCACCGCGGCAAAGAATTATTCCAGCTAAAACTGTCGAAAGCTTGTACTAAATATACAAATGCTATTAACAGGTTCGTTGTTCTCTACTCGTTATACGAATCATAACACAATCTTCTCAGAAACAAATAACATTAAAGCGCGAATTATGTATTTATAACTGATACGTTACCAACACCTGGTATACAGAATATGGATTAGTCTTTTGGAACATTATTATTTTCCCAATTGCGACGCAAAAGTTCGAATTTTTTTCAAAATTACCTTTTTCTATAATTGTACAGATTGGTATCCCACTTTGACAGAACCCTCAAGCACAGCCATGTTTCAGGCGGCAAGGAGTTGATGGTTAGAAAAACGGAGTTCAGGCGTTAATGTGAGGATGGTTAACGTTGTCGCAGAGGCACCACGTTTCTCCGTAATTCTCCAGACCAGTGGAAGGTACTTACTCCTCTAAATCACTCACATCTGACACCTTCTGTTGATGTCCCTGTAACGGAGGTCACACCATAATGCCCTGTCATGAGATACGGTTTTATTATGAATGACCTAGGAAAAGATTTGGGACGCACCGATGCCAGAAGGTCTCTTGGTGAGTCACAAAGGGCATGAATAAAAGCACTTTTTTTTTAATTATGGGACTTAACTACGGGGTCATCAGTCCCTAAACTTACAAACTACGTATGAACTACTTAAGACTAAGGACGGCACAAATATCCATGCCCGAGGGGGGATTCGAACCCCCAACCGTAGTGGGCGTGCAGACCGTGACTGGAGCGCCTCAGTCCCCTCGGCCACCGCGGCCGGCCACTTTTTCCTTGTGGCGTTCATTTTCACTCTTTTCGCGGTCGAAAAGAGTGTGCAGTGCAATGGACAAGGGATTGAAATTCTTGACTCAATTTACACCTGAAGTGTAGTTGCATTTGAACTGCTTAATGCGGTCCAAACGTCATTTGTCTCTATATTTCCCTCTCACTCCACACTTCCTAACCAGGTAATATACTTACATACATTGTTACAAAACAATAAGGGCGCGCGCGCGCGCGCACACACACACACACACACACACACACACACACACACACACACCTCTGACGGCAGTTAATATACTGACCTGGTATCGCAATAAACAGTGAGGAAAGAAGGAAGATATATTAGGATTTAATGTCACTTGAACAGCGTTGTCATTAGAGACAGATCTCGCATTCGGAGTTTTGGGCAGGGAAGGGAGAAGGAAATCGAATGTGTCCTTCATAAGGAACCATCCTAGGATTTGCCTGGAGTGATTTACGGGAAACCAGATGTGAATGCCCGGAGATGAATTTTAGCCGGCGTCCTCCAGAATGCGAGTCATTGGTGTTCCCGCGCCATCTCGCTCGGTTAGTAACCAATGACACTGAATTACGTTGAAATTCTTACAGTAAGTTGTGCTACATACAAAAGAATCCTTTTGGTTTATGACTTCGAATGGCGTTGCGTCTTTTCTGGGAAACATTACTTTATTATTGACGACTAGCAAACGTGAATAATTAAAATACGTAAAATATAAGGAGAACAGAAAATTTCGGAATGGTCATTGTTTGCAGTTTACCTATTTGAAAACGGGGTGGTGTACCGTTAGCAGTTTCCTACGGACTTTAATTATGTAATGAACATGACGTTTATTTCAAACGGCCGTTTCAGCACACAGAAGGAAACGGCGGTCCCTTGCGCGCCGCTTTTTACGGCGACATTTATTACTTAATCAACGCCTGTGCCTGAAAAAGATTTATGGCATCCTTGTTGTGATGGCCATCAGTAGACTCTGTTGTGAGAACAGAATAGCTTTCTGCCGGATGCAATAGCCGTTGCAACCAGCTACGCCAAATGCATTTTAGTCCTCTACAGCAGCTTCCGAATCAAAGCGAAGGTCTCTTTTGTTTGTCGATCCGTGCCCGTCTGTAGGGGCCGTATTAATAAAGGAGCAGACTTCTCGGACGGAAGCAATTTAATCTCCCTCCTAGTACTGGCGTCTTCCTACAAAGAACTGGACACTTTGATGCTTTTTCTTCTGCTAGAACTTCCTTTCTTCCACATAAACTGACTTGTACGGAACAGCAAGAACAACAGAGGAAAAATGCATTCCTTATTCTCCTCGTCTTGCAACACAGAAAGTGCAGCTTTTCCCTCGGTTAACAATAGTTACATGTTAGTGGATAACATGTGACTTCTACTAAAGAGTTTGGATTTACCGACGCTGCCTTTGTTTTAAATATTTATAATAGTTTTCGTAAGGTTTTCTTTTAATAACTCGAATTCGTGCTAGTACACGTAGGGCTGTGGTTCTGCGACAGTACTTTAGTAAGGGTATGGACAACTAAACAACATAATAAGAGCAGCCGTCAAATCTGACAGAACGGAGCTGATCGTTCTTCGTTTAATGAAGGCCTTAAGAAGGGATAACGAAATCATCGTGGTGTTTACTACGAGGAGAATCCCTGTTGCTATTCTCTCTCTCTTTTTGCCTTCCGCAGGGTCGACGTTTCTGACAATTTCCTTCCAGTTTTTTCGGTTCTGCGTGTCGTCGGACATCATTTTATCTTCTTATCTTCTTCATTATTCCTTGAACCCTCCACTTCCATCTGTTGTTCTTTAAACATAACTTTTAGTTATAATTACGTAGGCTTCCGCGGCCAGAGTCAGATGACATAAAATTTTTCTGGGTATTGTACCGCGTCATGATGTAAGGCTACTACTTAAATAACCGACGTTTCGGCCAACGTTACAGTGGCCTTCATCTGGGTATACTGTAACGTTGGCCGAATCGTCGGTTATTTAAGTAATAGCCTTACATCATGACGCCGTACAATACCTAGAAAACTTTTCTGTCATAACTTTGGGTTGTTCTCTTGGTATATCCATACATCAGAGTCTTTTAAAATACACATAATTACACATCTCAACAATTTTCACCCTTCTCGCATTCTTTTATTTGGAGTCCGTTCTCTGTTTGGTGACGCCCCACATTCACTTCAACACCTTCATCCCAGTAACATTTGGCGTATTGCATTTGTTGTTTACTCGATATAATAATGCTGACCTAACAACTGCTTTATATGCCTTTCCTGCAATTTGAAATTTTATAATTTCGTCCCAAAGATTTCCAGATATCCTTTTCAAATCCCTCCACCGTTCTTGCACTGTATAGTTCCCTCTGTCTAGTTTTTCTTTACTTTCTGCAGTTCATCGGAGGTTCCGGAAACGATCTATCCTCTTTAGGCTCTCCCCATTTAGTATGAGTGTGCCACCTTTCTCCTTTCCCAGGCGTAAATACTCTTCCGTACTTTGTTGATATTAAGCACTCTGTTGACCAGTTCTCTTCTCCAGTCTCCCAATGTGCACAGCTTTGCAGGTGGTGCACTATACGATAACGATTGTAAGGAAAATTCTGCGTGAGGCTGCATGTCTAATTGTTTCTAGCAGGACGTTCATAACAAGATCAAGTAAGTAGGGGCTAAGTGTAGCTCTCTGGGCAAACCGACATGAATTGGTATACGTTTCGCCGTACTTTGCGTTAAAATGGATTATGGTAATGTGGTGTCGGGGATATGGGTGGCACCAGCGATCACGATACCAGTATAGATTTAGTCATCGTCGCTGACGATGGAGCACGTATCGTCAACAATAAACATTTCGTGTTTTCCCGTCAGAAGCGGTACGCTTTTCGATGATGATCACGTGTTTCTAATGTAATAAGCTCAACTATAGTTAAAGAGCCCGTACGTAACGGCCTATGGGGCAGAGTACATTGCTTGGTCGAAATGTGTCCTCACCGTGCTACTGTGTACGGCAGTGACTCAAGACTCCGAGAAGACGTCGCTTGTTTACTGGCCGACACATGGAATAATCGCCGACTGTCTGAACAGTACTTTGACGGATAACTCGGTGTCTGGAACTTGATCAATCCTAAATTACTGTATTTTCGCCAACGCCAAATGAGTATTCACACACACACACACACATACATACATACATACATACATACATTCGGGCGGGGAGCGCGCGCGCGTGAGGGTCCCACATAATCTGATCTGGCGAGCTCTACGACACGACAGAGTACCAAAAATGTACGTGAACTCGATCCAGCTTCTCTATCGAGATGTTAAAAGTGTATTCCGGTGTCTTGCTGGAGTCTCTCCATCCTTCAAAATCACTATCGGTGTTCATCAGGATTCAGCACTCTCTCCACTAATATTCATCCTTTTCATGGGCACAGTAACAGCCGATATACAGAGCCCTCATCCCTGGACGTTTCTCTATGACGACGACGTGGTACTGACACACAAAACCAGTAAGGAACTTAAAGATCAAACCCAAGCGTGGAATGATAGTCTAGTAGAGAATGGCATGCGTCTGAATCTCCAGAAGACGACCTATTTAGAAAGCAGTCCTCAAACCAGCGGAGCCGCGGTGGAGTAGCCGAGCGGTCTAAGGCGCCCCGCTGCGGAGCGCGCGGTTGCTTGCCGTCGAAAGTTCGAGTCCTCCCTGGAGCATGGGGGTGTGTGTTTGTCCTTAGTTTAGTTTACCTTAGTTTAAGTGGTTTGTAAGCTACGGACTGATGAACACGCAGTTTGGTCCGATAGATTTACAAACATTTGAATTTTTTTTAACCAATGGAACCAATAGCGTCGACAGTCAGGATTTGAATATTCCACCCTGGACACTCGGATAAGACTGAATACAGCATGGCTGAAATGGATACAGGTGACTGGTGTTCTCTGTGACAAAAGGATGCTTGTACATCTAAAAGCAAAAATTTATAAATCAGCAGTGCTTCCAGTAGCCTTCTACGGGATAGAATGCCGACCTTTTACAAGAAAAGGCTCTCCACACAGTGCAGATGAAAACGCTTGTGATGGTCCCTTGGATTGGCTCACAACGACCATGCAACAAATAACTATGTCCCCCAAAGGCTTGGCGTAGTCTCAGTCATAGAGAAAGCAAGAGAGGCTCGTCTTCGGTGGTACGGCCACGTCATGAGGAAATAGTGCAATTCTGTGGCTAAAACAGCACTCCAATTCAATCCAGGACGTCGCCGACCCCGTGGTAGACCGCTCAAGAGGTGGATGGACATCATGGAGGACATGAGCGATGCGGATCTCAGCCCTGAAGACGTCCACAACAGAGCTCTGTGGAGGAGACGTAGCACAAGAGCGGACCCCAAGTAATGAGAAAAATGCTAGGAAAGAAGTACAAGAAGTATTTTAACACTGTGGAAAAACGGCCCGTATTACTAAATGGCATGTTGAATGTAAATGGTGGCAAATGAAATTGGAAAAGAAAGCTGGTCTACCGCGTGGCAGCACTGCATTACGAGTTGTTGGTGCCAGCTGAACAGTGTCATTTTAACAGCATGTTGTACACTGAATTACCCGCATTCCATACACAGTTTACCGAACGAATCAGGTGTAAGGCCTCCAAATTTAAGACAAATCGAAAGAAAAGGGAAGTCAGGGAGATTAACATTAAACTCCACAGGATTTTGTATGAGAAGGACAGGCAAGAGAAACGGCTGTTTCCTTAAGGAAGGATCCATGCCTACACTAGCCTCCACGGATTAATGCAAAGTACGGAAAATCTAAAGCTAAGTGGCTTAACAGAGGTTTGAACCAAGGTAATTCAGAATATGAATCTAGCGTTTTAAAAACAAATTTCAAATGTTCGTAAACCTAAGGGACCGAACTGCTGTCATCAGTACCTAGACTTACGAACTACTTTAACTTATCCTGAGGACGAAACACACGCATACACACTCAAACGCACGCGCGCGCCCGAGCGAGGACTCGTACATTCGACGCGAGCGGCCGCGCATTCCGTGACGTGGAGCCCCAGACCTCACGGTATTCCCGCGCGCACTGCTTCATTTCAGACAGCTTAATGGAATATTCCCATCAGACAGAATGTAGTCATCCAGAAGACATCCATCCAGTGTAACGCCGTCTCTAGTCTTAAAAATGTTTTCGGTCAAGGGGGGAGAGACACCACAACTTGCTTAATGTATGTCACAACCAACTAAAGATACTCTCTCACGATTTTATCGTGCACATCGATTAAATTACTGGGATGTTGACTGCCATTTTTGAACCGGGCCTCTTATAGTTCTGACATTTGCAGTAGGATTCAGATGAAGTGACGTACCGCGTCAGTGATTTGGCGTCTGAGCCGTCATCAAATGAGGCGCGAAGTCCTAGAGCATTGTAAGCACGGCTGATGTCATGTTGGAAAATGGGCGTGGTACAGAACACTTATCTGGATGCCGTCGAAGAAAGCAAACACTTAATCTACAAGATAGTTGAAATAAACACGGTTGGTCAGGCACCCGTTAACTTTAATGAGTGGATCCAACTCAAGGTACGCAGAACAACCCCTAAACATCATAAACCACCCCGACCTCAACTACACATACAACACACAGCGTGGTAGACGTTTTATAGGAGGAATGTTACTGAGCAATGTGCGCGGTGGCTATCATACTAGACTCCCATTCAGGAAGACGACGGTTAGATCGCCGTTTGGTCATCCAGATTTAGGGTTTCTGTGTGTTTTCTAAATTGATCTAGGCGAATGCCAGAAAGGCTCCTTTAAAGGGCGACGGGCAATTTTCTTCCCAATCCTTTCGTATTCCTGACTTGTAGTCCGTCTCTAATGATCACGCGTTCAGAGATACTTCAATGCCAAAATTACTCCCTTTTTCATATAGGACTGTCGGGACACTCGACGCCTAGCACGCGGACCTTCTTTTACTGACATCAAAAAATCCTGCTCGGTTCTAAACATATACTCATCTAAAGTCTATGGCAAGATATACATACACGTCAGGCACGAAGAAAATGTTGCCGGCCGCGGGGACTGCGGCGCTTCAGTCACGGTCTGCACGGCCACTACGGTCGGGGGTTGGAATCCCCCCTAGGGCATGGATATTTGTGCCGTCCTTAGTATTAGCTAGTTCATAAGTAGTTTGTAAGTTTAGGGACTGAATACCCCGTAGTTAAGTCCCATAAGCTCTACAAACATTTGAACATTTGAAGAAAATGTTCATATGTTTGTAAACCTAAGGGACCAAACTGCTGTCATCGGTCCACAGACTTACAAACTACTTACACTATAGTACGCTAAGGACAATACACACACCCATGCCCGTGAGAGGACTCTAACCTCCGACGCAGAGTGGACACGCAATCTGTAGCATGCGCCTTCGAGTGCGCTGCCATTCCCGCGCGAATATTCTAATTAAATGTTTGTAAATCTATGGGACTTAACTGGTGCGGTTATCAGTCCCTAGGTTTACAAACTACGTAATTAAACTAACGAATAAACACACACATACAAACATATATGTATATGCCTGTGGGAGGATTCGAACCTCCGACGGGAATAAACCGCGCGCTCTGACTCAAGGCGCCTTAGAGTGCTCGGCCATCCACCGCGGCAGGTTCGAATACTTTCCATTTCTCACAGTTGTATAACTTCACTTTCCAGTCATCTTGGTTTAATTAAGGAATGCCCTGCCGTAAAACCTGGAGCCGTGCTGACTTACGGGACAGATTTTTTCTGGTAATAGGTTGACAAACGAAAACTGCGGAATTCATTGCGCGGTATTTCTGCCCCCATCCCCCACCCCTTTCTTATTAATATTCTGCATTCCTTTGAAATCGATGGTCCGACCGTGCCGTATAATGAAATTCTGCACGAGAACTGAGATTTGATTACATCAGTACCTTCCACCTGAATTATCAGCCGTCACAAAGAAGTCCATCTGAATTACCTAGTGCCTTTAATTACCGAAAGTATTCGACAAATTCCACAGACGATTATAATCTGCGCAAACAGCGTGCAGCTAACGATATCGAGACTCGCCTCATTACACCGAGATGTCGGCATACTCCATTAAAACGATAGGAAGAGGAGACATATCTTCTTCCCAAGAACTGAAAGTTCTTACTTCCCTGTAGTAAAACTGCAGCATTGCTATAAACAGTTGCGTGACAAGCACGTTAAAGCTCTTGGTTGTTTACGCCGCTGTTTCGAAATTTCTAATGTTCGTAAATCTATTGGACTCAACTTCTTTGATTATTAGTCCCTAGGCGCACCACACACACACACACACACACACACACACACACACACACACACACACACACACACACACACACACACACACACCAGGGATGACTAGAACCTCCGACGGCGAGCAACCGCGCTCCTCAACGAGGCGCCTTAGAGCGCTCGGCCACTACAACGCGGTGTTTGGAAATTTCCCAACAAGTTAAACCTGTGTGACGGAGCAGGACTTAAACCCTAAATATTGGCGTTGGAAGACATTTGTCTTACCGAATGAGCAAGAGTCAGGGTTCGAGTCCCAATCCGCTATACAGTTCAATAACAAAGTGAATAGTATGAAAACACACGTTAAAGTATTTCACACAGTGGCTTGGAAATGAAAATGACTAAATCTTCTCGAAAGTAGCAAAATTCATGTTAGAAATTAGTAATTTAGTGTGTATTTGGCAAAAAAGCAGTTCTCCAGATATCGGGCCGTGAAAGCTGCTTGTCAGGTGTTAAACTGGGAACTTCTTCAAGGTGAAATGTCTACGAACTTAGAATAGTTGCTTTAGTTCAATACAGACTGTGTTACAATTAATGACGATAGCTTTGTTAAATAATATATTACAATAAGATGCGCACACGCAGCTAACATAAGAATTTTAAGAAACGAGTCTAGATTGCATACTGACAACTGAGCACATGTTGAGCTACGCACAAGCATCTATATATTCATCAATAAAACTCTGTTTTTAAAGGACTTGAAGACTAATTTATGGTAGACATTAAGACCACCTTCGAAAAACAAAAAATTAGAACAGCTGCCGCTACATGAAGTGACTCACAAGTAACAAACTTATCTAAAAATCGTCTATTTCAATTCTAGCCCCTAAATAGTCACTATAACACATCATACACTATCTAATCAAAGTATCAGGGCAGGTGTTTGTAAACACTAATATGGTGTGTTGATCATCCTCTACGAGCTGTTCCTCCACTGAACACAGTACGCAGTGTTTCGAAAATTATTTATTATTTCCTCATTTGGCACATTAATGGACGCACACCTTCGACCTTATTCACCTCCCCTTCCCCATGCTGCTGCACCACTTACCCTGTGCTTCACGGCTGCCACTGTACACAATGGTAAGGCCATTCTCCAGACATCTTACAAACCCAAACTCCACCATCGGATTCCACAGAGTAAAGAGCGAGTAATCGCTGAAAATCTGTCGTTTCGAGTCGCCCACTGTACATTGACAACCCTTCCATCACCTAAAGCGTCGCATAGTATTGACACCAGAAATGTCTGAATTACGGGGAGCTGCTCGACTATCGTATCGCATTGTTAACTCCCTACTAGCTGGCCTCTTCGTAACAGTTTCGAAACCGTGATTGATTCCTTGCACTGTGATTTTGAGCACCTACCATTCCCAATGCTCGACGGACCCTGTCAATCAGTGTACGACTTTTACCCTCTCTTGGTGTAGCTGTGGTTGTTCCTTTGCTTTTGCTCTTAACAGTAACATCGCCAACACAAAGTAATTTTAGAAGGGTTGAAATGTCCATGATGCATTTGTTATTCAGGTGGCATCCAGTCAAAAGTTGGCGTTCGGAGTCGCTTCTTCACTGTTGATAAGACAATGCTACGCGTCACGTTTGATACTGGTGCCTTCATCTCTAATAGTCTTTTACGCATTACATAGGCTGTTCAGATACTTTTGACAAGGTTCGGTATACTTTACCAGCGCTTGCTGCGATGCCCGAAACGTTTCTGCAACCCCATTTTCGTGATAGCTTTTAGCTCTCTCAGCGATGCGTCCGTACGATTACCCTGTTAGGTTTTCTCTGTTGTATGAAACATGTACAAGCCATTTCTGCAAAATATGGAAGCTTGCCTATTTTTACTGGATTATTTTTAGCCAAATATTCACGAATAAGCAATGAAATACGAGCAAGTCCATTCTGGATGTCTTCACGCAAACGTATTGTAAGTAGACCATCTTATTGAGCTCTCGACCTTTAGGTAAAGAACTCGTCCTACACATGCCGTTAAAATCAAAGAACAAAATATGATAGCTTGTATATCAGACGGCTAATCGAGGTTTTTCAATTTCGACGATCCAGGATGCTTTTACTGTAGTGATTCAGCCTTTTTCAAAAATAAGGCTGATACATCTATAAACTTAAGTTTTATCCACTGTTACCATCCGGTTCAATAGTACCGCAGCGTTGTTGATTCAGTGTAGTGACACGTTAGCAACCTGCCTCTGCCAATGCTTTTGTACGAACTTCAACAATCGTATCGTGGTAGACATTTTTCTTTTACATGTGTCATAAATAATAGCATGAGACAGATGGTATTCGAAATTCGGATGTCGTACGTAATCATTTCTTTCGCGTTTTCATCGGTTTCTAATGTGCCGGATCGCACAGAGCTCTCGATAAACCTATGTTATACTAACAAAAGCAATGTTCATTATTACAAAAACTTTACTTCACTTCATTCCATCCAATTCTCTGATACCATTATATAAAAATAAAATCAGCAAGACACAAAAGAATGTGACATTTGCTGCTTTGCTACAAGTGAGCATTGAAATACATCACTTTGGAAAGTTGAGAATTAGTGGCTAGCCGGGATTTTAACGCGGGTTTCCTGCTTACTAGGCTAACCACTTCTCCACGAGGACACCACGGACTGCCTCCCAACAGACGTGTCCACAAACTACTGACGTAGAGCCCCTGCCCATTTGCACTCATTACTCGAGGCACTTCGTCTGTTACCATAAGAGATGCCGAGCGAGATGGCGCAGTGGTAACGCACTGGACTCGCATTCGGGGAGTCGGTGATTCAAATGCACCTCCGGTCATCCAGATGTAGGTTTTTCGTAATTTCCATAAATCAGTCCAGGTACATGGTGGCATGGTTCCTTTCTACATCTACCTGGGATACTCTGCAAATCACATTTAAGTGCCTGGCAGAGGGTTCATCGTACCACCTTTATACTATTTATCTCCCATTCCATTCTCGAATAGCGCGCGGGAAGAAAGAACATCTGAGTCTCTCCGTTCGAGCTCTGATTTCTCGTATTTTATTCTGATAATCATTTCTACCTATGTAAGTGGGAGTCAACAATATATTTTCGCATTCGGAGGAGGATGTTGGCGATTGGAGTTTTATAAGTAGCCCACGCCGCAGCGATAAGTGCCGTTGTTGTAATGATTCCCATCCCAGATCTTGTACCATTTCCGAAACGCTGTCACCCCTGTATCGTGACAATACGAAATAAGCAGCCATTCTTTGGACTCTTTCGATGTCCTCCGTCAAACCCACCTGATAAGGATCCCGCACTGGGCAGCAATACTCCAAAAAACGACGGACAAGCGTAGTGTATGCAGCCTCTTTAGTAGTTCTGTTACATCTTTTGAGGGTTCTGCCAATAAAACGCAGTCTTTGGTTCGCCTTTCCCACGACATTATCTACGTGTTCTTTCCTGGTTAAGTCTGAAGAAATAATAATTCCTAGGTATTTTGTGGAGTTTACGGCATTCACATTTGATTGATTTATCTTGTAAACAAAGTTTAACGGATTTCGTTTCGTACTCATGTGGACAACTTCACACTTCACATTTATTTAGAGTCAATTGCCAATTTTTACACCATACTGATATCTTATTCAGATCGTTCTGCAGTTGGTTTTGATCTTCAGATGCTTTTACTAAACAGTAAACTACGGCGTCATCTGCAAACAACCTAAGAGAGCTACTTACATTTTCTCCCAAATCGTTTATGTAAATAAGAAACAGCAGAAGACCAATAACAATACCCTGTGGAACGCCCGATATCACCTCTGTTTTAGTCGATGCCTCACCATCGAATACTACGACCTGTGTCCTCTCTGACAGGAAGTCCCCTATCCAGTCGCAAATTTGGGGCGATGTACCATAACCACGCAATTTGATTAAAAGCCGTTTATGAGGTACGGTGATGTTGATGATCGTGTGGCATTTATGACCGTTAGACCCCAACTGGGGTCGTGTTCAGCCTGCCTGGTGCAAGTCTCTTTATCTGACGCCACTTCGGCGACTTGCATGTCAATGATGATGGAATGATGATGAGGACGACACAATACCCAGTCCCCGAGCGGAGAAAATGTCCTACACGACCGGGAATCGAACCCGGGCCCCCTGCGTGGCAACCAACCACGCTGTCCACTGGACTACGGAGGCGGACATGAGGTACGGTGTCAAAAGCCTTCTGGAAATCAATAAATAAGGAATCGATTTGCGAACCCTTGTCGATAGCGCTCATCACTTTCAAGGGGCACGGCCGATTTCCTTCCCCATTCTTACCGAAAACTCAAAGCGCTAGCTCCGTCTCTAATGACCAAGCTGTCGACAGGACGTTAAACCCTAAGCTTTCTTCATTCTGTAAGAGTTCCGCGCCTAGTGGGCATACGTACAGAAGAAAGGATAGTTTCCCGTCTTCACTTTACCTATCTATATAGTATGATGTACGAAAGAACAGACGCCACATACATATACAGGGGGTTCAAAGAGAGTCAAATACTTTGAAAGGTAGTAGTACTCACCGAAACAAGAAAAATAGGTCCAATGAACATAGGATCGGAAACGCATACAGTCTTAAATGGACATGGATTTATTCATGACAATTCCTCCCTCTGCCCTTCGGCGTAATGAATGACGCACCCTTTGAAGTATACCCGGTTGTTGCTGTAATAGTCTCTGGCACCCACAGAATACGCAACCCTTCAGTGTTTGCGCATCGTTGATTAGAGGTGCGTAAACCAATTCCGTCAAGTGTCCCCATGACCAAAAGTCAAGGGGATTGAGGTCTCGTAAACGGGCACCGAGCGAGGTGGCGCAGTCGTAACCCACTGGACTCGCATTCGGAAGGACGGTGGCTCAAATCCACCTCCGGCCATCCAAATGAAGGTTTTCCGTTATTTCCCTAAATCACTCCAGGTAAATGCTGGGATGGTTCCTTTGAAAAGGGCACGGAAGATTTCCTTCCACATCCTTGCCCAAACACCCCGAGCATAAGCTTCGTCTCAAATGACCACGCTGTCGACGGGACGTTATTAAACTCCAAGCTTCCTTCCGTCTTCTAGTGAACGGTGCTCGCAGGTACGTCCATTTGCTCAACCACAGCAGAATATCATAAACGCCATTTTACTAGTCAAGTAATAGGCTTTCCTTGCTAACAAGTGATGGAAGAGATATTTGCACGTAAAAAAAAGTACAGTAACAGTTTTAAAAAATGAATCTTTTATACATACGCAAAGTTGACAGTACTGTAGCCGTACGTGAATAGCCGATGGATTGATGACGACAGTAGTTTGGTTCCATAGATTTACAAACACTTGAACATTTTTGACAGATTGTACCGTACGGCACGCAGCTGAAAGCAGAATACCTAATGTTAGCCAGAAGACTGTAAGACATCATCATAGCCTGTTGACAGATTTCACGGAGGGCCTATGTATCATTTTTCATAAACACACATTTATCTCGGAAAGTATGCCTTTCCGGACCCATTTGTCCATCTCTATTAAGTATTTGACACTGGTTTTTGAACACCCTTTATAAATAAAATAATAGCTGATACTGTCGGAAATATTTGTAAAATTTTTGACATCTCACAACGTAGTAAATATCAAATATGCCTAATACTGTATAAATACCTTGTATATATTACTGCAACGCGGAACAGAAATAACACAAAACCCGCGATTTTGACTAACACAACACGCGTAATTACAAAGTTCTTCATAAGTTTGGAATACACGTCGTGTTTTAAGATTTGGAAGCGACTATAATTGCGACAAGGAAACACGAAATCTCAGTGCAGCTCCTATTATGCTGGACTCACGAGGTATTAATTGCGTCACTCGCTCCATTAATAGCTCTTAAATGCAGTGTGACGATCCATGGCTGCACAGTTAATCAAGGTTGAGCGAGTTACAACTTATTATTGTAGCTTTTCGTAAAGCAGCAGTTGTCACTTGTTAGCGTGACTTTCGTAAAGGTTAAATTAATTAACATGTTTATGTGGCTGACACACAACATCGATATTCATGAGACACACAACTACTAATAGTTATTTCAGATAGGCAGAGATGATGGTACACGCGGGATAAAAAAAAAAAAAACCATCGCTCCGTATCCCCAGTACTGCTCTATGTCGTTGCGGAAAAATTCTTTCTCTGTCGACCAGTATTGTATGTTTTGTCACGGAATAAAAACGCGCGAAATTGGTAAATCTGCAAAAGAATCAGCTGTCATGTAGCACGTGAAGCGTATACCAATTACATTTCTTTCGCGCTGTTGCCACTAGTGTATGGCAATACAGTTAATATTCTTGATCTTTGAAGCGGAAATCAGTTTATGCACCAGTTAAAATTCTGGCGGAACGGGTGTAGTGGATTTTAAATTTTCTTGTTGGCTATGCAGTATCGAGATCGAAATACTCGAAATATTCTGCAGTGTTAGGTTCCCTGTTGTACACATGTGGGTATAACAATTTTTTGTTAATGGCGTAAAATTGGACTATATCAAAAGGTATCATCATTAAGTTTACGTAAGCGGAAATACCATAAAGGTTCAAACGAAATAACTTTCAGTTCTAACTGTAGGTTCGAATAACGAACTTTCCAGATTCGTAGACTGGAAGATCGCTCTTAATAATTGATTGGAATCTAATATAGTTCTCAGCTACATTTATGGTTGAGAGGCATAACGGTGCAGCTGGTTAGTTTTCCGATCAATTGAAATTTTTCAGTATGGGAACGACTACAGAAGTGCGTAGTTTGGCCGTTTTCGAAACTCTTTGTAGTATATAATATGAATCCAGTCATTACTGTTAAAGTTTTCGAAAGTCTGACATAACTTGGAATGTATTTTACTTTTTTTTATTTTTTGTTTTACTGCGTGGATTCTGCGTTAATGTCTGCGCAAGGTATGTCTCATATACTTTGACAAGGCCATAAATAACTGAACCATTTGCGATTTGTACATTATTATTACTGGTTACTAAAATCTATGTTCGTTAGTAATGAAACAAGGCATCAGAAATTTATCGCTATTAATCAATGGAAAGTGTCAAAGGCTGAGAAAAACTACGCAAAAAATTTATGGGAAGAAATACAATAGCTGTATTACCCTGTTGCAATTCCTTGCAATTCCACCAGGCGTGGCCCACAAGAAATTGGCAGTTTTAGAATTTTATCTGTATACATTAAAACGCTTAATACTTCCAACTGGGCGAGTTAGTTTGGATTTCTTTAGCTACAGTATTTTTTTGCCCTACTGCACAACAGACTGCCTTATTTCGTTGCAAATAATCGCCAATTCTTGGCTTTAAGTCAAGTCTCACATTACACCACTGACATTAGTAACCAGATTGGTCACGACCTGGTCATTTACTCTTCAAAAAATTACTCGAAGGCTTAAAGAGACGACTCTGTTGAATCGAGTCAGAAAGCTGTAACCAACATCAGCACGATTATACTAAAAGAAAATTGTCTAGGGCGGCTAAGAGACTGTATACTTAGAACTGAGTAATTCATTGGGTTATTTGGGTACTATTGGAACAACATACACTGAAGAGCCAGAGGAGCTGGTATAGCAAAGCGTTTGCAAACACACAGAGCTGTGTAAACACTAAGAGGACGTTGCTGCGGTAGACAGAGCCTATATAAGACAACAAATGTGTGGTGCATGCATTCGATAAGTTACAGCTGCCACAAAGGGGACACAGCACCTCTGAGGTAGCGACGAGATGCAGATTTTTCCTTACATTATTTCACGACTGCAGCGTGAATCAGGTAAAACATCAAATCTCTGAAAGAAAAATCCTGCAAGAAAGAAATCGACGTGACAGAAGTGCAACCCTTCCGCACATGGCTGCATATTTCAATGCTGGGCCATCAAGTGTCAGCGTGCGAACCATTCAACGAAACGCCGTCGTTACGTGCTTTCGGGGCGAAGGCCTTGTCGTATACTGTTGCTGGCTGCGCGACACAAAGCTTTACGCCTTGCCTGGGCCCGGCTATAGCGATACTGGACTGTTGATGACTGGAAACATGTTACCTGGTCTGACGCGTTTCGTTTCCAATTGTGTCGAACAGATGGACGTGTACGGGAATGGAGACGACTTCATGAATCCATGGACCCTGCATGTTCACGCTGGTTGAGGCTCTGTAATGGTGTTGGGGGATGCGCGGTTGGGGTGATTGGGGCCTCTGATACGTGTCACCTGTCAGAGACATACCTAGACGTAAGTACATATCCTGGCTGATCCATTCGTGTCCACCTTGAATTCCGACGAACATGGGAATTTCCACGCCACACGTCCATAATTGCTACAGAGATGTTCCAGGAACACTCTTCTGAGTTTAAACACCTCCGCTGGCCAACAAATTCCCTATACACGAGCATTGCTGAGCAAATCTAGAATGCCGGCCGCGGTGGCCGAGGGGACTGAGGCGCTCCAGTCATGGTCTGCACGGCTACTACGGTCGGGGGTTCGAATCCCCCCTCGGGCATGGTTATTTGTCCCGTCCTAGTTCATAAGTAGTTCATAAGTATTTTGTAAGTTTAGGGACTGATGGACCCGTAGTTAAGTCCGATAGACTATACAAACATTTGAACATTTGAAAACAAATCAGGGATACCTTTGAACGTGCTGTTGGGAAGAGATCTCTACTGCTTCATACTGGTACGGATTTAGGGTCAGGCCTGCAGGCTGCAGGGTGTCACATCCGTCCAACACTAGAACAGTCCACGCCACGTCGTGTAGCGGCATGTGGGCGTGCTCGCTGGGGTCCTACACGATTTAACAAGCTGTACCAATTTATTTGACTCTTTATTGTAGTTTACACCAGATTGATCACATTCATCTCTAAAGAAATTAGCATATAAAAACGTAGAGTGGATATAATCAGTTCTTAAAATTTTACTTTAATAAGCAAATAACGTAATTTTTCTTTACTGGGTGATCAAAAAGTCGGTATAAATTTGAAAACTTAATAAATCACGGAATAATGTAGATAGAGAGGTAAAAATTGACACACAAGTATTGGATTGACATGGGGTTTTATTAGAACAAAAAAAAGTTAAGAATATGTCCGACAGATGGCGCTTCATCTGATCAGAAAAGCAATAATTAGCATAACAAATTAAGACAAAGCAAAGATTATGATCTTTACAGGAAATGCTCAATATGTTCACCATCATTACTCAACAATAGCTGTCGTCGAGGAATAATGTTGTGAACAGCACTGCAAAGCATGTCCGGAGTTATGCTGAGGCATTGGCGTCGAATGTTGTCTTTCAGCATCCCTGGAGATGTGGGTCGATCACGAAACACTTGCGACTTCAGGTAAGCCCAAAGCCAATAATCGCACGGACTGAAATCTGGAAACCTGGGAGGCCAAGCATGACGAAAGTGGCGGCTGAGCACACGATCATCACCAAACGAGGCGCGCAAGAGATCTTTCACGCGGCATGCAGTATGGGGTGGAGCGCCATCCTGCAAAAAAATCGTACGTTCCAGCAGGTGTTTATCAGCCAAGCTGGGGATGATGCGATTCTGTAACATAACGGCGTACCTCTCACGTCACGGTAGCAGTTACAAAACCAGAATCACGCAGTTCCTCGAAGAAAACAGGCCCGATAACGGTAAATGTGGTTCTAATAAAACCCCATGTCATTCCAAGCATGTGTGTCAATTTCTACCTCTCTATCTACATTATTCCGTGATTTATTAAGTTTTCAAATTTATACTGACTTTTTGATCACCCGGTATATATAGTTTTAAATAACTGTCTTGTATTATTTCATATTGCGTTTTATTTCCTTTGATTTGACATCAGTGTCAAAAGTTGTGCTTAAACGTTTCTGCATAATAAATAAGACTCTCTTCTTAGATCGAAATTGTTATTCCCTGTTGTTTTTCATTATGGTCTACTTGGGAAACGTTTTACGAAAAAAAATATGTGCTACTTTGTTTTGTTGGGTTCCATATAGTTTATATGCGAATGTAAGCATTCCCAGCATGTACTGCTTATGGTACCTCGGGTCCATATAGTTTTGTTTGTAATTATAAGGTCAACATTGTTGTGACCTCTTCGCCTTTTGTTTAGTACTCGTCCCGGTCTAGTTGTCAATAAAGGTACTGGTGCAGGTATCCAAGTAAACTGTAACACCTATGCAGATTAATAAAACAAGTTATATTGACTGAATGTTCTAATACTCAACTTTAGAATATAAGTATGTTTCTTCTCTCTTCTTGCTTCTCGCGGCGTCGTCTGTATGATGCTGCTGAGACCTAATGACTGCTAAGTTTGTAGCCGCGTTCAGACTTAGTACTGTCCTAGTTCTGTCGTCGTAGCTGCCTAGTAACTGCCCGAGCTCTGAATAGTAACTGCCCAGTTCTCACTAGTAACTGCCGTATTCCTGAATAGTAACTGCCGGGCCACCCAGACGTATGTGGGCCTAGATATAGCCGCTTGTAGAGGGCGCGCATCTTAGATTACGCACTCCAGGATGCGCGGCGCTTGCTTGTCATTGGCTTTCGGTCGATCACTGCCTTCTCCACGATCGTTCTCTTACGTTTGGCTTGTGGCGTTGACTTTACACCACAACAAACATGAGAGCCTCGTCCCGTAAAGTAATTGTTTGCAAGGATCACAATAAACGAAAAAGGTACGGCTTGTTAAATCTAGGAAAAGACAGGCAACAAAATGTATCAAAAAAAATTCTTCGTTTGTGTGGCCATAATGTCCGTAGTTGCTTTCATAATTATGAATAGCAGTGATTTTCCGTCTTTGCAACTACAATAAAAATGCGATTTTTTCAAACCAGACGCGTTTCGTTTTATTGAATGTAAAACATCTTAAGTGGTCTGAAATAGTAGAAATCTATAGTTTTTTTTTATTAGATCGAAAACAGTTCTTAAATGGACCCTGAAAAGTAGGCCTAATGTTTGGTACTTACGGAAATTTTGTCTTCTTTTCAGGGTCCATTTAAGAACTGTTTTCGATCTAAACAAAAAAACAAACTGTAGATTTCTACTATTTCAGACCAATGAAGATATTTTACATTCAATAAAACGAAACGCGTCCTGGTGTGAAAAAATCGCATTTTTATTGTAGTTGCAAAGACGGAAAATCACTGCTATTCATAATTTAAAAAAAAAATCTCAGTATGTGATGCAAGGTTCTCTGAAATAGAGACTTACTTTGAAAACGTGGAACTCAGTACGCAGGCAATTAAGTATACTATTGAGAATGACAATGACGTTTGAAAGTTTCACCGCATTGAGTGAAATCTTTAGTCCTCTTTTGAACTCTTCTTGCTGCATCAGTGCGCCTGCAGTGTCTCAAGCAGGCAGTCCGCAAAGCGAATGTGTCTCGCGGCACCGTCTGGGTAAGGCGCGTAATGTGCGAGTGAATAGTGCATTATAAGGGGACGATTCCTTCTGATAACATGCTGCTTGCATATACTCTGTACCAAACACATTCAGAATCATTAAAATCCTACTCGTCGAGTAACAAGGCCAGAACGAATATACAAATACGGGCAAGTGAGAGCGGGACTCGCACAATGAGAATATCGTACAAACGTATTTGTTTCGAAACTTTATCTATTTTAGTAATCGAGAATTTCCACGATTTTTGCCCGTTACCGATCTCAATAATAGCAATATATCGAGTACGAGAGTGTTTAGTTTTAAATTTAAATTTTGTTATTTCGCATTCGCTGTTGTAATTTAAATTTGTTTTATTTGTTTTGGAGATACAACTACTCGATTTGCTAACTGGCAAATCGGACGTTTTAGCATCGTCTTTCATCCCTATTGCTCTTACTAAACTTTTCCGGTGAACTCTAGAGGGGGAGGCGTACACCGACCAATAGGGATATAATCGCAACACAAATGTCACAGTGTTGTGTGAAATGTTATAATGCATATTTTATGCGACATCAGAACATCGTCACAAATAACGGAAGTGCAGTCGTTCAAAATGTTCAAATGTTTGTAGAGCTTAAGGGACTTAAGTGCGGGGTCATCAGTCCCTTAAACTTACAAACTACTTATGAACTACCTTATACTACAGACGGCACAACCATCCATGCCCGAGGGGGGATTCGAACCCCCGACGGGGAACGGCCTCGCGTGCGAATCGTAGCATAGCGCCTCAATGCGCTCGGCCGCTCCGCCACGGCAGTGCAGTCGTGGGCAATGACTGTGAGGGAATGATTTTATATACAGTAAATCGACGTGGCGTAGTCAAATGTTCAAATGTTTGTAGAGCTTATGGGACTTAACTACGGGGTCATCAGTCCCTAAACTTACAAACTACTTATGAACTAGCTAAGACTAAAGACGGCACAAATATCCATGCCCGAGGGGGGATTCGAACCCCCGACCGTAGTCGCCGTGCAGACCGTGACTGACGCGCCTCAGTCCCCTCGGCCACCGCGGCCGGCGTGGCGTAGTCGTCCGGTGCCTTGTCGCTACTAGATGCCAAAAGCATCGTTTTCATAGCGTCAGGGCTTCCACTTCATCGCAGCTCCGGCAATTATCCTTATCAGGTGGGTTTGACGGAGGACATCGAAAGAGTCCAAAGAAGGGCAGCTCGTTTCGTATTGCCACGATACAGGGGAGACAGCGTCACGGAAATGATACAGGATCTGGGATGGGAATCATTACAACAACGGCGCTTATCGCTGCGGCGTGGGCTACTTACGAAACTCCAATCGCCAACATTCTCCTCCGAATGCGAAAATATATTGTTGACTCCCATTTATATAGGTAGAATTGATCAGCAGAATAAAATACGAGACATCAGAGCTCGAACGGAGAGATTCAGGTGTTCTTTCTTCCCGCGCGCTATTCGTGAATGGAATGAGAGATAAATAGTATAATGGTGGTTCGATGAACCCTCTGCCAGGGACTTAAATGTGATTTGCAGAGTATCCAATGTAGATGTAGATATACTCCGTGATTCATTCTACCTATAACTACTGTAGTGACTGAGATTATTAATGCAACGTAAGTTATTGATGACAAAAGTATTTTTATATGATATAAAAATAAATTACGATGGGTGTTCAAATGAAAACGTACTAAACGCCTTAACAACCAAACCGGATGAAATTTGAATATACGGTTTTAAAGTAACGTAGTAAGACATCTAGGTTTGCGAAGCATGCGTCGTCACGTCTCCCTAAAAAAATTGATAGCTCTGCCCTCAGCGGGCAAGGTGATGGTCACCGTCTCTTTCTACGTCCGATATCCGATACTCCGTATCCTACGCAATTAGATTAAGGGCAAACTGTGTGGTGTCGCACAAGTCCAAAGTGCGCGCCACCTACTTTCGCCGCGCGCCGCCATGCACGCACGGCGCGGCGTTCTTACGACGACAGCCACGAGCGCCCTCTGCGACAACGCCGCTCGTGGCCACCACTGAAGGACATGGGTCACTTCGGACTGAGATAGCAACCAGTTAGGACCTTCGTAATCAGATAGGCACCAGTGAAGACTTTGCTATCGTACAGGCACTAGGCAGGCCTCTAACAACTATGTATCAACATTCTGCAGTACTATGTAAAAGTTAAGTATTGTTACATTCTGTGCAATATATATCTCTTTCTAATTTACTCTAGTGTTTATAGTTTCTGGCTGCTCCCCTCCGTACCTGCACCAGCGTGCTATTTTTGTTCCGGTGTCGGGCTCATTCCACTCGGCCACCGACACCTACGACGAGGCTGGGACACAAAAGCGGCGACGAAGTTGGGACACAAAAAACTGTCTGGGCTGCTCACGGCGGGAGTGATGATAACATGCGTCCAAGTGCCTCTAGGGTCACATAAAGCATACTGCCAAGTTCAAGTGGGAGCAGATTGAACATACGACGTACATGCCGTCCTGTGACTTCCATCTGTTTGGTCCGCTGAAAAAACATCACAAAGGGAAGCGCTTCAACTCGGACGCCGAACTGAAGGACACAGTAGAGGACTGGCTCTTGTCACAGCCACAGCAATTCTGAGTACAGGGGATCCTTCGGCTCGTTAAACAGTGGGATACTTATGCTCACACCTCTGGTGATTAGGTTTGGATAAAGACTTCAACTATACCCACAGTGTCGTTTTGTACCTTTTCATTGAACAGCCCTTGTAACAATTTTATGGTTGTTTCCATCACTTTCACTGTGAAACCTTGATTCTACCAAATTCCGTGATTGTACATCAACGGGAATTACGCCATAGGGTATGAGTTAGTTTGCGAGTATGAAAATACGTGATATAAGTGGACTGTCTTAAGATTCGAAGCTAAAAATTTTTATACGGTCAAGGTACCGTATGTCTTGTGTGTGGCATAAATATCAGTTTGATTTCCGTACTCTTTCCTGATAAAAATGGGTCTTAACAGTCGGACAACTAGACAGAGAGAAATCATTCCGTTTGTACAGATTGACGTCCAGACTCTGAAAAAAAGGGTCCGTTCAAAATATTCGCTTCACTTACGTGAAATTATTTTCGTAAGAATACAGTGGACGAGGATCAGAGTATGTACGCAGTTGCCCCATCCTAAAGCAGAGAACTATAACAGTTTATAGTTTACAAACAATTTATTTATTTATTTTTGCTTTTTCCCGCGATACCTGTATGAGTATTAATTTGTGACCAATTTGCATGACTCTTTCGTGTTGCATCGTTTTCTGTTTTAGTGTATATCAGGTTTCCTCCGCTGTTTATGCGCGTTGTCAAACATAACGTCACTGCAGTGATATGCAGACATACTCAGAGAATTGCGGCATCAGTATTCGTGTGTTGTTCCGGTTTCACCTGGCGCGACTCCAGATTCCGAGAAAAACTGTCAAATGGAGCTGGCCGTTTGCCCGCCATAATAGATAAATAACTGGCCCGGAAGCTGGATGAAAAACAACAGTATGTCTGATAGTGCAGAGGAATCTAGTATTTCCAGTTTTCCTTTATGGTGCTGAAATGTGGACAGCAACTGAAGTGGGCCGCAAAAGAATTGATCCTTTTGAGGTGTGGAACTACAGAAGATTGCTAAGTATATCATGGACAGACATACAAACTAGCAAATTTAAGCTTCAAGAACTAATGGCGGAGAAGTTGTCCAGTATTTGTTTACTATCTAATCCTACAGTTGTTCGTCCACATCGTTCGAAGACTTGGAAAGATGACTATCCCAGGAAAAAGTCAAAGGAAAGCGGTTTCAGGGAAGACTACCAAGACGATGGATGGACCAGAAAATGTAGAAGACCAACCAGACACAGAGTCAGCTACTCTGAGATGACGAGGACCGGAAACGTGGAGACTTACTTGAGAATTGAAACAGAGGATGACACTCTAAAGGCAGAATTACTAAATGTATTTTTCCAAAGCTGTTTCACACAAGAAGATTCCACTGTAGTTCCTTCCCTAGATTGCCGCACAGATTACAAAATGGCAGATATCGAAATAACTGACAGAGGGATAGAAAAACAATTAAAATCGCTCAAAAGAGGAAAGGCCGCAGGGCCTGATGGGATACCAGTTCGTTTTTACACAGAGTACGCGAAGGAACTGCCCCCCCCCCCCCCCATCCCCATCCCTTCTCGCAGTGGTGTATCGTAGGTCTCTAGAAGAGCATAGCGTTCCGAAAGATTGGAAAATGGCTCAGGTCATCCCCATTTTCAAGAAGGGTCCTCGAACAGATGTGCAGAACGATAGGCCTATATCTCTAACGTCGGTCAGTTGTAGAATTTTGGAACATGTATTATGTTCGAATATAATGACATTTCTCGAGACTAGGAATCTGCTCTGTAGGAATCAGCATGGGTTTCGAAAAAGGCGTTCGTGTGAAACCCAGCTCCACGAGACTCAGAGGACCATAGACACGGGTTCTCAGGTAGATGCTGTGTTTCTCGACTTCCGCAAGGCGTTTGATACACGTCCCCAGAAACGTTTAATGAACAAAGTAAGAGCATATGGTCTATCAGACCAATTGTGTGATTGGATTGAGGAATTCCTAGATAACAGAAAGCTGTAGGTCATTCTCAATGGAGAGAAGTCTTCTGAAGTAGGAGTTATGTCAGGTGTGCCACAGGGGAGTGTCGTGGGTCCGATGCTGTTCACGATGTATATAAATGACCTTGCGGATAACATCGGAAGTTCACTGAGGGTTTTTGCGGATGATGCTGTAGTATATAAAGAGTTTGTAACAATGGAAAATTGTATTGAGATGCAGGAGGATCTGCATAGAATTGACGCATGGTGCAGGGAATGGCAATTAAATCTCAATGTAGACAAGTGTAATGTGCTGCGAATACACAGAAAGAAACATCCTTTGTCATTTAGCTACACTATAGCAGGGCAGCAACTGGAAGCAGTTAATTCCATAAAGTATCTGGGAGTAGTCATTAGGAGGGATTTAAAATAGAACGACCATATAAAATCAATCGTCGGTAAAGCAGATGCCACACTTAGATTAATTGGGAGAATTCTAAGGAAATGCAGTCCGAAAACAAAGGAAGTAGGTTACAGTACACTTGTTCGCCCACAGCTTGAATACTGCTTACCGGTGTGGGATCCGTACCAGGTGGGATTGATAGAGGAAGTGGAGAAGATCCAACGGAGAGCAGCGCGCTTCGTTACAGGATCATTTGGTAATCGTGAAAGCGTTGCGGAGATGATCGATAAACTCCAGTGGAAGACTCTGCAGGAGAGACGCTCTATCGCTCGGTATGGGCTTTTGTCGAAGTTTCGACAACATACCTTTACCGAGGAGTATAGCAGTATATTGCTCCCTACTACATATATCTCGTGAAGAGACCGTGAGGATAAAATCAGAGAGATTAGAGCCCACACAGAGGCATACCGACAATCCTTCTTTCCGCGAACAATACGTGACTGGAATAGGAGGGAAAATCGATAGTGGTACTCAAGGTACCCTCCACCACACACCGTCAGGTGGCTTGCGGAGTATGGTTGTAGATGTAGAATATCCCATGATGGGTCACAAACTATCAGCTATGAAAGTCGGAGTGGTTGTTGTTGTTGTTGTTGTTGTTGTTGATGATGATGATGATGATGATGATGATGATGATTATGATGAATTTCAAAGGAAACTTCGCAAAAGAGTCATCACAGACCAATTTTTAACCAGTCACTAGCGGTGTGACAGCTGTTCGAGGAGTTTCCTGTAAGATCTATACTGCCACAGCGGCGGCTGCTCTTCCGCACGACGTTGCGTCCATTACTCGCTAAGACGAAATGATTAGCTCGCTAGGGTGGCAGCACCGTCGCATTTGCGCCCGAGACGCAGCATTGTGGTTAGTACCAGCTTACACTCCAGTGCTCTAACTAGCGTTGCGCTGCCAGATGCTATACTTGAGCACGCGCCACCGCACGTAGTTCCCGTTTAGAGAAATAGCAGGACCGACAGTGTATCTCGGGGAGGCTGCTCAAAGCGCTTCGCCTGCAGTAACCGCAAAACTAGCTGCTCAGGTGGTTCTGCACAGCTGTGCCTGTTGATTCCACATTTGTTGTTTCATTCGCGGATGATAATAATTCCTATTCCTTGTTAGAATCTCGGCAGACTTATGTAGTTCAGTTTTATCTTTATTCGCCCGTCAGAGTATTTCTTATGTAGTAGTCTTCATACATTTCCTGGCACAATAATGGCTTCTCTAGTTCAAAAAATGTTTGTTAAGCTTACGGGGTCATCAGTCTCTAAACTTACAAACTCATTATAAACTAAATTATGCTAAAGCGTTTGTCGATTTGGAGAAAGCTTTTGGCAATGTCGACTGGAATACACTATTCGAAATTCTGAAGGTAGCAGGGGTAAAATATAGTGAGCGAAGAGTTCTACTCAACCTATACAAAAACCAGACAGCGGTTGTTAGAGTCGAAGGGCAAGAAAGGGTCGCAGAGGTTGGGAAGGGAGTAAGACAGGGATGTAGCCTTTCCCCGATGTTGTTCAATCTGTACATTGAGCAGGCAGTGAAGGAATGGAAGGAGAAATTTGGAGAGGGCATTAAAGTGCAGGGAGAAGAAATAAAAACATTGCGGTTTGTTGTTGACATAGTAATTCTGTCGGAGACCGCAAAAGATCTGGAAGAGCAATTGAATGGAATGGATAGTGTCTTACAAGGAAGATATAAGATTAGCAAGCTGAAGGAATTAGATTAGGTAATGAGACAATAAAAGTAGTAGATGAATTTTGTTATTTGGGTAGCAAGATAATTTCTGATGGCCGAAGTAAAGAAGATATAAAATGCAGAATGGCTATGGATAGAAAAGCGTTTCTAAAGAAGCGAAACTTAACAACATCCAGTATTGATTTAAATATTAGGAAGTCCTTTCTGAAAGCATTTGTCTGGAGTGTAGCATTGTATAACAGTGAAACGTGAACGATAAGGAGTTCAGATAAAAAGATGATAGAAGCTTTTGAAATGTGGTGCTACAGACGAATGATGGAAATTAGATGGGTAGATTACGTAACTAATGAGGAGGTGCTTAACCGAATCGGGGCGAAAAGGAGTTTCTGGCATATCCTGACTAAGAGAAGGGATAGATTGGTTGGACACATTGTGAGACATGAAGGAATTATCAACTTAGCATTAAAAGAAAGCGTGTGGGATAAAAATCGTAGAGGGAGACCGAGGGACGAATATAGTAAGCAGATTCAAAAGGATGTAGGTTATCGAACATATTCTCAGATGAAGAGACTTGCACAGGACAGGGTAGCGTGGAGAGTTGCATCAAACCAGTCTACGGACTGAAGACCACAACACTAAAGACAGCATAAACATCCATTCCCGAGGGAGGATTCGAACCGCCTACGGGGAACGGCCTAACGCATCGGAGCATAGCGCCTCAATGCGCTCGGCTACTCCGCCGCGACTCTTCTCTAGTCTTACGATGTTATAACAGTAAATACCTGATGTATCGAAAGCTTATTGACCGCATGGTCTAGAGCAGCAGCGATGCCCAACCCTCTTAGTTGTGCGAGCCACCTGTTTAGAGACCCAGTAGCTAAATATGAAACTAAAAGTGTAAATAAACACAAATATACACCTGTAAACATAGAACGTATGTCTATATTACGTCACTGCAGTTTTAAAACCTCATTCAATTTGCGTCTGTGTGCAGAATATGTCTACGTTAATACGAGATAGAAATCCACAGAGGTGTTGGGATGTAAGCTATTACTGTGCGTAAGTATTATACAGACCGACTGTATTTCGAAATTTTACATGTAAAAGTTACAGGCCGTATTCAGTAACAAGTTTCTTTCCCTAAGTTTGTCTTTATTTTGCAACGACTTAGCCACAAAAATTATTGTACCTGTCGGAATGCCATTACATATCGGTTGTTAGAAGAAAACTCTACAAATACTGACAATCCTAACTGTGGAAGGAATATAAAGACAGTAATGTTCCGTCCATGCTTCTTGTTGTATCTGGATATTGTTGTTGTTGTGGTCTTCAGTCCGTAGCCTGGTTTGATGCAGCTCTCCACGCTACCCTGTCCTGTGCAAGTCTCTTCATCTGAGAATTCGTTTGGCAACCTACATCCTTTTGAATCTGCTTATTATATTCGTCCGTCGTTCTCCCTCTACGATTTTTACCCCACACGCTTCCTTCTAATGCTAAGTTGACGATTCCTTGATGTCTCACAATGTGTCCAACCAATCTATCCCTTTTCTTAGTCAGGATATGCCAGAAACTCCTTTTCGCCCCGATTCGGTTAAGCACCTCCTCATTAGTTACGTGATCTACCCATCTAATTTTCATCATTCGTCTGTAGCACCACATTTCAAAAGCTTCTATCATCTTTTTATCTGAACTCCTTATCGTTCACGTTTCACTGTTATACAATGCTACACTCCAGACAAGTGCTTTCAGAAAGGAATTCCTAATATTTAAATCAATACTGGATGTTAAGTTTAGCTTCTTTAGAAACGCTTTTCTACCCATAGCCATTCTGCATTTTTTATCTTCTTTACTTCGGCCATCAGAAGTAATCTTGCTACCCAAATAACAAAATTCATGTACTACTTTGATTGTCTCGTTACCTAATCTAATTCCTTCAGCATCGCCTGATTTTCTGACATTGCATTCCATTAACTTCGTTTTACTCTTGTTAATGTTCATCTTATATCTTCCTTTCAAGACACTGTCCAGTCCATTCAATTGCTCTTCCAGATATTTTGCGGTCTCTGACAGAATTACTATGTCATCGGCTAACCGCAGTGTTTTTATTTCTTCTCCCTGCACTTTAATGCCCTCTCCAAATTTCTCCTTCCATTCCGTCACTGCTTGCTCAATGTACAGATTGAACAACATTGGGGAAAGGCCTCAACACTGTCTTACTCCCTTCCCAACTTCTGCGTCCCTTTCTTGCCCTTCGACTCTAATAATCGCTGTCTGGTTTTTGTATAGGTTGAATGTAACTCTTCGCTCCCTATATTTTACCCCTGTTACCATCAGAATTTGGAAGAGTGTAATCCAGTGGACATTGTCAAAAGCTTTCTCCAAATCTACAAACGCTAAAAACGTAGGTTTGCCCTTCCTTAGCCTATCTTCTAAGATAAGTCGTAATGTATTGCCTGCCATGTTCCTACATTTCTCCTAAATCCAAACTGATCTTCCCCGAGGTCGGATTCCACAATTGTTTCTATTCGTATTTAAATAATTCGTGTCAGTATTTTGCAACCATGACTTATTAAACTGTTAGTTCTGTAATTTTCACACTTATCTGCACTTGCTCTCTTTGGAATTGGAATTACGATATGCTTCTTGAAGTCGGAGGGTATTTCCCCCGTCTCATACATCTTTCATACCAGGCGATACAATTTTTTCACGACTGGCTCTCCTAACGACATCAGAAGTTCAGACGGAATATCATCTACTCCAGGGGCCTTGTTTCGACTCAAGTCCTTCAGCGCGCTGTCAAATTCTTCTCGCAGTATCATATCTAACTCATCTTCCTCCACTTCGTCTTCCATGAACAAATACAAGAGAGAAACGGCAATATTAAGAAATTGGTAGGTTTCGTGTCCGCCACGAGCAACCTACAGGGACCGCACGCCAGCTCTTCGGCGTATTGTACAGGCAACAACCTGATGACACACGAGTTGCACCAATTTTCAACATTCAAAAATAAATATATTGGCGGTTAGTCTCTGCGCCGTCACTTCTTCTTAGACACTCTGCCAGTTTACACGGCCCATTGTCCCACTGACCAGGCCCGTGGCCTGTGAACCGCTGGTCTAGAGCTCAGCGTTCTTGGTCAGTAACACTAAGCTTCCGGGTTTGGTTGCCGGTGAGTAGCTCCAAGTTTTCACTTGTGAAAATATCAAATACGGGCTCTGCTCTGCCTCGTTAAGTCAACTAAAGAGCTATTAGGATATAAAAATTGGGAATTTGACTCGTAAATCACAGAGGTAGCGTTATGTACGAAGGCTTGCACCAGGCAAGGTGACATACACCGGTTATTAGCGGCAAAAGCATGCATCTTTTTTTCTGGTTGGAGAGCAAGGTGATATACTTATCATCTTTAAAATATTCCGGGCGGGTTTGTAAGATTTACTTTTCGGTGGTATTACGACAGTAGTACGGGAGCACTTTTCTTGCAAAATTTTTTTCATTTCACCTTTGCATTCTGAGCACTGCTGACATCACTTTTCACATAGTCACGTTTTATGGACGAGATTTTCATTTTAATTACAGTGTTTCATTTCTTTCATGAAACAATCAATATACATGTGAGTGGTATAACAAATTGAACACACAACAGAGACACAATATTTATGTATTAGTAAGGACTTGGCAGACTATTAGCTTTCAGAACAGTTGCAACTCTTCGATGAACAGATCCGTGGAATGTCTTTGTAGTTCCCAAGAGGTTACTCATTCTTAAACCAAAACACAGTAATAGTAGGTGGTGATTTTAATTTACCCTCAATCTGTTGGCGAAATTATATTTTCAAATCAGGAGGTACGCATAAAACACCGTGCGAAATTGTAGTCGACGCATTCTCTGAGAATTACTTCGAACAATTAGTTCATGCGCCAACTAGAATTGTAAATGGATGTCAAAAACACACTTGACCTCTTAGCAACAAATAATCCTGAGCTCATAACGAGCATCAAAACGGATACAGGTATTAGTGAACACAGGGCTGTCGTAGCGAGATTGAATATTGAAAGTATCAAAGTTACCAAAATAGACGAAAAGTATATTTGTTCAGGAAAGCAGATAGAAATACAATAGATTTGCTTCTTGAAAGATAGTTTCCAGTCGGTCCTAACACTAAACGTACGTGTAGACAAGATGTGACTCCAATTCAAAGTAGTAGTATCGACAGAAGTAGACAGTTTTATACCAAATAAATTAATAAAAGACGGAGGTGATCCCCCACACGTAGATACTGTCGTGGGAAAGGCGAACCAGAGACTAAGTTTTATCGGCAGAACTCTTAAAAGATGCAACAGAAGTACTAAAGAGACTGCATACACTACGCTTGTCCGTCCTTTTCGGAGTATTGCTGCCCAGTTTGGGTTCCTTATCAGATGGGTTTGACGGAGAACATTGAAAGAGTCCAAAGAAGGGCAGCTCGTTTTGTATTGTCAAAATACATGGGAGACATCGTCACGGAAATGATACAGGATATGGAATGGGAATCATTAAAACAACGGCGGTTATCGCTGCGGCGTGGCCTACTTACGAAACTCCAATCGCCAACATTCTCCTCCGAATGCGAAAATATGTTGTTGACTCCCACTTACATAGGTAGAAAAGATCATCAGAATAAAATACAATAAATCAGAGCTCGAACGAAGAGATTCAGGTGTTCTTGCTTCCCGCGCGCTATCCGAGAATGGAATGAGAGATAAATGGTATAATGGTGGTTCGATGAACACTCTGCCAGGCACTTAAATGTGATTTTCAGAGTATCCCATGTAGGTATAGAAAACATCAAATGCTGAAATGTTGGAGGAAATTGGTATGGTCATCAGTCCCTAGACTTACACTAAGGACAAAACACACACACACACACACACACACACACACACACACACACACACACCAGGAAGGAGTCGAACCTGTGGCCTAGACCGCAGCATGATGCCTTAGACCACGCGAAACCGAATATTCTCCAATTACATCAACAACGTTGTATCTGTCAGTTTGGTCTTCATTCATGCCAACCTGGAACAAGATGTAGTATACTGCGTGGTGTTCGTATTAGTCTGTACATCCCTTCTAGTATCCTCTTTCCAGAACTAGGTTTGACCACTCATTTACCTTAGAGAATCAGTAGTAATAAATGGAACAGATTTTCTCAGAGTTTGTTTGTTAGCTTGGAAGTCTAGTTCTCGGCGACAAAATCTCCGTTTTTTAAAAACGGATTTTCTTCATATTTTTTATAAGTCGCAGAAATTGCTGTCTAGTATCATTTATTTATAATCTGTATTATCAAGATTTATTGTGCACATTTTACTTATTCTGCTTTGGGTGTAGGTTCCTGAATAAGGCTTCATTCGTCATCGTGCGTCCTCTTCCGCAGTTAGTAAACGTTTGTCTATTTATCCGCAGTATCCGACCCTTATCGTTCTCATTGTCACCAAAATTAATGACGTCACCAGGAAGTTGGCAGTTTCCCGCGAAGCTATTTTCCTGGCTCACTTTCCGCGAGCGCACTTTGAGGTAACGACGCTGCTGCTGTAATTGGAACATGATTGTCCCTAATTACGTGGCCAACTATGTTTTCCCTACGGCTGGGTAACCGTTCTACTTCGCCGAGTCGTCCTCTCGTTTAGAATTTCCCCGTGCTGCTCTCCTCAAGCCCCTTTACTTGGAATAACAGTTTCCTGACAATATTACGTCCTTGCACACGTCTAGGGCGTCCACAAATAACCTCCGAGAGCTACAAGCGTGTTCCGCTTAAGTTTAGATTGCACCAGTTAACATAACCACGAAGTAAAGACAGTAAAGTATTAAGTAAAGAAGAAAATCAGACGGAGCGCAGGTAGCAGTATTATGGCAGGATATAAAAATTACGGTTTTTCAAAGAACACGATATTGTTTTCACCACCGCTGCGGAATAGCCCTGCGCACTAATGCGCCTTGCTACGGTGCGAGCGTTCGTTCCACGTCGAGATTCGAGCCCTCGCTCGGGCATGTGTGTGTGTGTGTGTGTGTGTGTCCTTAGGTTAGTTTACTAAGTATAACTAGTTTGTAAGCCTAAGGACTAATAACCTAAAAGTCCCAGCCGCGGCGGAGTAGCCAAGCGGTCTAAAGCGCCTCGCTGCGGAGCGGGCGGTTGCTCGCCGTGGAGGTTCGAGTCCTCCCTGGGGCATGAGTGTGTGTGTTGTCCTTAGGTTAGTTTACATAGGTTTAAGTAGTTTGTAAGCTACGGACTGATGACCACGCAGTTTGGTTCGATAGATTTACAGACATTTAGTAAAGTCCCATAGATTTACAATTTTTTTTATTGTTTTCACCTATCTATAAATGTCTCATTTCGTGGGCTAGTGAATTAAAATCTTTAAATTGGATAAGTAAAATGTTATGAAGGTAGCGTCTAGGTTTGGTGTACTCGTTCATGGCAGTCATTTCGAACGCATTTAAATACATAATGTGCAGACGAAGTCGTATCTGAAGCAAGTAATCGCTCTTCATCGAGGCCACATGGCGTGCAAATCCTGCGCGAGTACACTCCTCAAGGATGTATGGTATATGTAGAATCACCATATGAAATTAATATAGGGATTTCCCAACGAGTTTAGAAATTGCAGCCGGATGACGTAGACATCTTTCCCCTCACATGTGCGTTTTTAAAATGTTCAAATATTTGGAAACCTATAGGACCAAACTGCTGTAGTCATCAGCCCTTAAACTTAGAAACTACTTTAACTTACACTAAGGACAAAAAATAAATAAATAATAAAAATAAAAGCGCGCGCGCGCGCGCGCGCGCCTGAGAAAGGACTCGAACCTTCGGCGGGAACGACTGTCCAGGCATGACGCCTTAGACCACGTGGCCATTCCGCGCGGCGTGTGGCTTTAACCGGACGACTGACAAGGGGAACACCAAGTATGGTACCAACGGAATTTGATGGGTCGTAGGTATGTTGTAAGGGAATTCCTCCAGACCATCAGCCTAAAAGGATTTGTTCTATTGGGCCTCGATTTCTAAGAAAATAGAAATCAAATTCGCAACAAATTACCACGTGTAACCTGTCTACTTATACATGGCGGTTACCGCTCAGCGAGACAGAGTGGTGTAATCGGCAAGATGCGAGGCTGCCATGCAGTCTGACATGGATCAGTTACTTTTCGCACCGTCCGATGATTGTGCAGAATTATGTATTTTTATAACCATTCTTATGTAAACGTTAGCAGTAAATGGTCAGGATAAAAACATGTAACATTCGCTCAATATGTTATGTACTGCGCGACGATTATTTTATTCATTTTGTTTTTTTCGAAGCACAATATCGCTGATGAAAACACCTTGCGCCTGTAAAGCGGTAGCATTTGTTAGATGTGCGTGGTGTTACAATGTTCTGTACAAAATTCTGGGTGATAATTGTCACAGAAGCACCGAAAACAGAGGTGTTAGTGACGATGGCGACAGTGAGTAAATAACACTGCGCAATAAGTAAAATAATCAGTTGCTTCTGTGTTATTTGCTATTATCCTGACTGTTCACTCAAGCTGTAACATAGAGAGGGTATAAAGGCATATAATTATGCACAATAAAAGAAGAGAAATGATGTGAAAAATAAATGACCCGAAGGGGAAGACTTTAATTTTTTTAATCGTTTGACTTTTCTCTATTGTTGTTTCTCTTTCTTTATATCTTTTTCTTTGCTTAATTATTTTTAATTTTTTTAAATATAAAAAGTAGCAATTACAATTGTTGAAAATTGTTCTGGCGCTAGGTACCGAACCCGGGTCTCGTGCATGGGAGCCTAGCAACTTGCCGATTACACCACGCTGTCTCGCTGAGCGGTAACCGCCACGTATAAGTAGACACATTAAGCGTGTTAATTTACTGTGAATTTGATTTCTATTTTCTTAGAAATTAAGGCCCATTGGAATAAATCCTTTTAAGGCTAGTCTACACGACGACACTAGGTTGCGATACTCGTTTCATGAAATGAGTTGTGCGCAAATGGTTTTTTGTATGTCTATAGACACGGCGCCAATACTATACACTTCAGTTTCGTTGTTTTGTAAGTGCCTTAGTCGCCGTAGAATGAAAGTTTTGGTTGCTGTAAGAGTTGTGGCGGAGCTATTGCTTCTCTGTGTGAAGTCATTACATCAGACTAAACATAAACAGAATAAGAAACGTGTTTGGGTTTGTGACTGGATTAAAAAAAGACGTCAGCTCGGTTGCTTAGCGACCTTGCTGAAAGAAATTGTAATTGTAATTGGAGACCCTTGAAGCTATTTTAATCAACTTAGAATGTCACCAGAACAGTTTACGTTCCTTTTTAACAGAGTTAGTAATGCAATAAAGAAACAAAATATTTGTTATGCGTGAAGCATTGTAATCAGAAGTGAAATTACAAATTGCATTACGTTTCTTGTCAAGTAGATATTCGTCTCTACAACACCTGTGCCGTGTTCCCAAATCCACAATTGCCATAGTTCGGTTGTATAGGTATTTGGAATTGAATGTATTTTAGTCTGCAATTCACTAATCGTCAACCAATCAATATTTAATTCACGAATAATTGCTTCAAGAGCACTAACACGCCGCTGTTTAAAATCGCACAAACACCTATGCATCGCATATATGCTCAAAAATAGAATTATTTCTTCCGTTCCCCCATTTATGTTGTTTTTTTGTTCTGTATTGGTTATAACCTAACCTAAAAACACGCGCAATCAGTTTCGCCAAAGTTGGAAGGTGCCGAAACTGTTTAGTTTCGCCAACGAGTTGCGCGAACGCCTGCCGCGCATGCGCACTGGCCACTAGCGCAGTTTCATGAAACGCAGTGTCGTCAAAACATACCTGCGACCCATCAAAATCCGTTGGTACCATATTTGGTGTTCCCGTTGTGAGTGCGGCGAATCTGCGCGCCCGTCTGAATGCGTGCAGATCCGTGGTGCTCAGGTGCGTGTAGCCAAGGTTGAGGACATGTTCTTGACCGCGCGCAAGTCGGCGTTCAGGAGTGCCACGCGCAGGAGTCTGCATGTAAATGGTGGAGCCAGCGCGCAAGTGTGCAGTGTGTGCAGTTTCGTCAGTTGTAAGATTTAGCGTGGCGCGCGCACATCGTGTAGTTAGCTGCAGCGCGTGGCGTCCGCGTGGCCTATGGACCTGTGCACGCGCTTGCCGTAAAGTATCGGCCATCTTCGGCATCATTCGCCAGTACTCCCGAAGTGTATCCGCGCTCTCACTGGCACACCACCGGCGCGTGCGAGCCACGCGGACAGGCCACGCGGATGCGGGGCTCTATCAGACACAACCATGTTCCAAAAACTCGCACTTGGCAGCTCTTGATTAAAAGTAAATAAAAGCAAGTCGTAGTTTCATAAAGATGACACATGCGTTACATCCGAAGACCTGCCACAACTCTTGCCGCCATAAACTTTCTTCAGCTCCTTTCTAAAGAAGCCCTCCGGGCTTTGTAATTCTTTTTTTAAATTTTCTCTGCGAAGTTGCGGTTTGCTTTCGAAAAAACCAGCTTCTATTTTTAAATTCTTATTTATGCACTCTTTGACTTTGACTTTCTACAACCATTGTTGCTCTTTATACAGGGTGTCCAGAAAAGGGCTCCCTGATTTCAAAACTAAATATCTCGAAAACAAAGATCGATAGAGGAATGCAGTAAACGGTATGTTTATTGTGAAAGCTGTAAGAAGTTTATACAGCAGTTTGAAATAATAGTTACAAAAGCTGCTAACAGATGGCGCTGTACGCTGTACAGCTCATATCAGCATACATAAGCGAAATAATCGTATGAAAACACTCTTTGCAAACAATCACATCACAATGTTTTCAAAATGTTCACCCTTAGCAATACAGAGGTGGCGCAAACGAAGAATGAAATTCGTCATCACATAGCGTAGTGTCTCAACGGAAATGGATTCACATGCCACAGAGATCGCCGATTCAAGCTCGTCCAGCGTGGCGGGATGCTTCGGGTAGACCATGTCTTTCACTGTGTCCCACAAAAAAAGGTCGCGGGGAGTCAAATCCGGAGAATATGGAGGCCAATCCATGCCTGCACCAGTAAATTTGGGATATTCCAAAGCAATGACTCGATTCCCGAAGTATTCCTCAAGAAAGCGAAACACTTGTACGGTCCGATGTGGTCGGGCTCCATCTTGCATAAACCTTTCAGTACCTGGTCGATTCTCTGATGCTTGCTGCATGGCGACAAATTGTTCCAAAATTCCAACATAACGTGCTCCAGTGACCGTTTCTCGAATGAAAAAAGGGGCCAATAATGCCTCTGCTGCATACTGCAGCCCACACAGTAACTGTAGGAGAATACAGGGGTTTCGCTTCACACCAATATGGCTTTTCGGAACCCCAAAATCGCCAGTTCTGCTTATTCACGTATCCATTTAGGTGGAAGTGTGCTTCATCTGTAAACCAGATGCAGCCAACATCAAATCCTTCACTATCAATCATTGTGAGCATCTGATTAGCAAAGGCAACCCTTTGTTGCACAGCTCGTACGGATATGGCCTGGTGCGTTTGAATTTTGAATGGGAACATGTGTAGGCTCTTTCTCAGTATTTTATGCGTGCTGGAACGCTTCAAACCAGTCTTAGATGCAATTCTACGGACGGATGACATTGGATTTCGCTGAATAATTCCAGAAATTGTAGCGATTTTTTCAGGCGTAACTGCGGTTTGCTTGCGGCCAACATGCCCCACTAGATCATCAGTTACGCTGCCTGTTTGTTGAAATTTTGCGAAGAGCGTACGAATGGTTTTCGCATCGGGTCCTTTTGGAACATTAAATCGTGCTTGAAAACTTGGCCTTGACTCTCTTCTAACCTGTGGTACTCTAGCACCAGAAAAACCGCGTTGTTCAATGGAGTACATGGCTTTAATCTCTTCCTTCGGTACGCTAACCTCCTTTCACGTTTCACTAGTGGAACAGATCGCTCTGGGCTTCGGATCACTATTTATACTAGGCATTACGTATGGCGATTACAGCGCCATCTGTTCATCCCTGTCAGGGAACAAATTGCGAGCCATTAAACTTATGTCTGATCTCTGGTCAACGTCATCTCGACCCTCCCGCCGAGAAGAGATTGTTCTGGCCCGGCTTCGTATTGGCCACTGCCGTTATAGCCACCAGTATTTACTATGTGGTGGTCTTGCTCCCTTATGTGAGTACTGTGATAAACCTTTTACTGTGAACCATCTTTTAGTGCAATGTCCGTTTTTTAATCGTCTCCGTCATGATCTATGTTTACCATTTGAAATGTCTGATATTTTAGCTGATGACCCGCATTCTGTTAACAGTTTTACTTTTTATACATCGTGCAAATATAGCGGAAGCCATTTAAGTACTAACCCCGGTTCTATTTTACTATGGGCAGTGTTGGGCGCTAATGACCTCAGCAGTTGTGCGCCCTAAAACCACATAAAAAGCGCCATCTGTTAGCAGCTTTTGTAACTATTATTTCATACTGCTGTATAAACTTCTTACAGCTTTCACAATAAACATACCGTTTACTGCATTCCTCTATCGATCTTTGTTTTCGAGATATTTAATTTTGAAATCAGGGAGTCCTTTTCTGGACACCCTGTAAATGTTTATAAGCTTCACCAAAAAGTCTTTGGCCCAGTCATGGTCTTGTTACGAACAGTAATATACGTAAAAGTGTATGATGGTCGAATCGTTTACTGTAGGCAACGGATAAGAACTCTGCTCGAGAGCAGCCAAAAAGACGGCAGGCGTGTACGTGTGAAGTGTCTGGCAGTACAGATTAAAGCTCTGTATAGGGAAAGTATGGTCATCCTTTTCCGCGCCGCTTGCCGCCGTCTACAGCTCGTGATTGGCTGAAATCGAGTCACATGGTTCTTTCCGCCATCTTGGTCCTATACGTTGCTTGCCTACCATGAGAAACCTTGTGAATATTCGTATGTTTGGGTTTGAATAATGCCACTGTGTTGTACTTTTCGGTGTTCTTAAGAAACGAAGAAGGGAGGGAAACATTATAGTACTTCCATTAGATATCAGAAATGCAGTAAGATGAACAGTCTGACTGATGAAAGTCAGAAGAAAATTCCTGCAATGTCATGAGGTTAAGTTATTCACGCGTCGTCGGTTTTACCTCCAGGCAGCTGCCGAAAACACCCAAATTTTGGACATATTTGTGACTGATCTAGATTCTCGTTTAGATGTGAAAGTAATATATAATACCCGAAGCAAGCTTTTCTCGATCATTTTCATGTGTTAAGTGTATCATTACAAGAAACAAAGAATTGAAACAAGACAAATATTAGATGTTGAAATGCAATTGGCGTTGTAAAGGCACCTTTGATTTCTCTTTTTGCTGAAAGTCATGTAGTGGGTATCCCCTTCTCATTTTTCGTAGTTCGTGTAAGGTATAAGAACACAATACGTAAGAAAATACTCATCAATCCATAATCTCAATTGCTCTCTTAATCTACAGTATGTTCCGATGACGACATGTTAGCGGACTATTCGAATGTTTGTCTATGGTACACGTCAATCTGAATATAAGTAGGCGAACTCTTTAAAACTGGAACCACAACCATACAGTTTTCTTAAAATCGGGAGATAAGTATTTCGTAAAGCCACCAGGTCCGCATGGACAGAACTACGCGAAGTTCCCGCATCTGAACGTCGGATATAACACCCTGTATCTCGAGAATGAAAAGAGTTATCGTTCTGCTCTCAACCTTAAATGAAATTTCGATATCTTACCTACATTTCGTCCGCAGCATTGTATGTGCTAAAATCAACCGTACGCAAAGTCTACGCAATGCGACTTTTCCTCTGCAAACTCTTCTAACTTTTGCGCAATAGTTTACTTAATTTGATATAGCACGGAAACTATACGTAATAATGAATAGAAAATCAGATAATTATCGAGCTAATATATCACACTATATAACACGTGAAAAAGTTAAATTTTTTCATTGAAAAGTTTTCTCAAAATCGGGTGATAAGTATTGCTAAGCGCTGGGAACGTTGTAGCGGTCGGTGCGTAAGCAAGGAGCGGAATAGGCCCAGCATGGCTGCCGCTGGCAGGCTGGCCATACTTTCCTTATACAGAGCTTTAGGTAGAGATGGGTCAGTGCGCCTCGGTTGCACAGTGGTAGAGTGCCAGAGTACAAATCCAAAGGTCGCGGGTTCGACCCCCGTCGGGTCCCAGGATTTTTATCTGTTACTTTCCACTTCTTTCTCCTCTGGCGTACTGCTTATGTGAAAAATACTGACTAGCACCGTGGTTCGGAACCCACGTTAAACTGACCGGGCATACCACCTCCAAACAGGACCATGCCTAGTAAAGCACTGTGGTGTTCAAACAAATCTTCGGATTGTTGCCGGCCGCGGTGGCCGAGGGGACTGAGGCGCTTCAGTCACGGTCTGCTCGGCCACTACGGTCGGGGGTTCGAATCCCCCGTCGGGCATGGATATTTGTGCCGTCCTAGTTCGTAAGTAGTTCATAAGTAGTTTGTAAGTTTAGGGACTGATGACCCCGTAGTTAAGTCCCATAAGCTTTACAAACATTTGAACATTTTTTTTCGGATTGTTGACTGCTTTACCTTTAGGTGCAGGGCGCCTCTGCCAGCGCGCCGGCTAAACCACACACCAGCCTCGTTAACTGCCGCTGCGTTCACACGTTCTTGCGCGCGGAACTGTGTGGCTCGTCCCGAGTCGCGCGGTTAGGAGCGCCGTGCGAGGGCCCCTAATTCAGTCATCCTCTGGTGGGGACAGAACCAGTAACTCTCAGAATCCGTGTTAGAAACAAATGGCTCATGCCCATAATAACCGCTACAGGACTGCTCTCTGTCCCCTGCTGCTACATGTGAGACGCACAGGCGTTTGCGTAACCGTGATATTGCATGCACGCGATTTTTCAAATTGCTGACCTGCAAATTTAACTCTTCAGTACGTTGCTTTGCAGATGTGCAAAGCGAAGTTTTAACTCTTTTCGTCATTGACCTACAAGTTTAACACTGGAAACCAGTGCTGCGTTATAAGGTTATCTGAACAGATTCTGTCAGTATAATGCGCTACAGTCCTCGTTAAAATGACAATGTGTACTGCTCTTTGTAGCATTCTCAAACCAGCACACAGAGCTAGTGCTCTCTTTTTGATGGTAATTTTTTGTAGCTGCAAGCAGAAACATTCATGAATTACGTATGTCCATTTCATGCGGTTTTTCATAAGTGCAAAGTGGTAGGTATGAATAAATTTGAAAGTTTAACTTTGTTTTGCAGAAATGCAAAGTGTAAGAAATGCATTTTTTCAACAATTTAGATTGTGTAATTTTTTTGACATTTTCTAGGCACTGTTGAACAAATTGTAATTCGAAAAAAGATTTACGATTGAAAAAAAAGTGAGTGATTAAGGGTTAAAATTCAGTGGCCAAATAATAGAATCAACTGCCCGTAGACGTACCATTACGTGAACAAGTGTTCACAACAAACGTAGTGGTCGATTTTGGGAAGCAATACTTTCGTTGCATGCCAATGCGCGTTGACACACTGCCGTCCACATAACTCAGATTTTTCAGACGCTACGTTTCGAGGTGTTAAAGCGTCCTGCATGCATTCCCTATCTCATCCCGCCAGCTGAAAACTATAGAGACATGAGGTGGCATTTAGCCATTTTCATTGTTTTTACTACGCCCATTTATCTTTTTGTTTAAATATTAGACTATTATAAAATGTCCGCCAAGGGGGCCCACAGCTCTTTTGTGGGTACGTGTGTCGCGCACACAGGTCCCCGAGTCACTGCAGCCTTTCTTCTTTTCCTCCCAGGCTGCTCTTCCTTTCCCCGTCCCCCCTACCAATTATCCTACCTCCTTCTCACACTCCACTCACTCCCCCTCTCTAGGTGCTTCTCTCTACAACGTCTTGGCTATTCCCACGACTCTGATAGTTTAGCGCTTTTGCTTCCTTTGCATATTCCCAATTTTGCGGCCCAGTCCGGTCCCCTTCGGGGTTTGACATCCCTCGCCTAATTTTCCGTTGCAGTGTGAGTTAATTGGGGAAGAACTCCCAACCTAGCCCCTGCAGCACGGGTTCCCCTCTCTTCCTCTTCCCTGTTCCCTCACTGTTGCATCCTCCCGGCTATATCGCCAGCACGTGTAGCCAGTACGTGTGGTGGGGCTGTTGCGTACCCTTTTGGCTGAGCCCCCTGAACGCACAGGGATCACACTGCCGATACCTGAGCTGTCACCTCCCCATGCAGGCCTAGGAGTACGTACCTAGCCGGCCGCGGTGGCTGAGGGTACTGAGGCGCTCCAGTCACGGTCTGCACGGCCACTACGGACGGGGGTTCGAATCCCCCCCTCGGGCATGGATATTTGTGTCGTCCTTAGTCTTAGCTAGTTCATAACTAGTTCGTAAGCTTAGGGACTGATGACCCCGTAGTTAAGTCCCATAAATTCTACAAACATTTGAACATTTGAGTACGTACCTATCCCCCTGGGGTATCAGGACTCCCGGCAACGTCCATCGAGGCAGTTGGGCGTTGCTGTGGCTGGGTGGCGCCCATGGGGAGAGCCCCTGTTCAGAGTGGGTGGTATCGGGGCGGACTTTTCGCACATGAAACGCCAGCACGTGTCTGGCCGCTCTCCGGCGGCCAAAGTCTCTACAAAGAGAAATAGTTGTTTTGTCTTCTACGGCCTTCCCATCCTTGGCTACTCCATAGGATGAAGGCCAGGCCCATCGATTAGGTGCAAAACCATTTCCAAGAAAGTCTGTTGCAGGACAGACGGGGAGACTTTCGCTGCTACCAAACCTCTCTTCTTTGTGGAAAACATAGCAGATAAATTTGGTGAAGTCGAGGCAATAAGTAAGACGCGATCAGGCTCTGTCCTCATTCGCACTTCTTCTGCCAGTCAGCTGCTCTAAAAGCTTGCCAGCAATTTGGTAGTACTTCTGTGACCATCACACCTCATCAGTCCCTCAATATTTTTCATAGGGACCTATCGCTTCGCCCCGAGAGGCCCCAAAGGTAATCAGATCGACACTGTTGCCTTCATTTGGGCATTTGAAGGGGAAAGTTTACCTGAAAAACTAAAGGTAATGGTCTATTGATGCGGTGTGAAGCCGCATATCCCACCTCCTATGCGCTGCTTCCGTTGCCTCCGTTTCCTCCAGATGCACCATTGACCCCGTCTGTGGTAACTGCGACCGTCCCCTTCATGCTGGGAGCCCTTGCATACCGCCTCCACAATGCGTGGATTGCTATTCACATGGAAACAATCAGCTTCCCCCTTTATCTGTAATGTCACAAAGCGATACTCGCTTCTTAATAGTGTCATCTGCTAGGACTCAGAGTGCTCTTCAGAGCCAACTGTGAGCTATATCCAGTCCACCACATAGTACAGAGTATCCAGGAATGCTTCTACTCACTTCGTGTCAGTGGAGCCGCTGTGGCTTTCCTGTGGGTTCCTGGTCATATCGGAATATCAGGGACATTGTGCGGATACTGCTGCCAAGGAAGCAGTTCCCTACCCCGGCTAGCTGCGTATTCCATACCCCTAGGTGACCTCACGGCGTGTGGTATTGCTCTGGCACGCAGATTGGTTCTCCCTCCAAGGGAACAAACTCCAGTATATTAAGACTTCCCCTACTGCTTGGTTGACCACCTCTCGGCTCTCCCACTGCGAAGAGGTCATTATAGCACAGACAAATATATACAGACGGGAAACCTCCGTAAGGGCCTGGTCACACGCTCAGGGGTGCGGGGAAGGAAGGTTCCGTAAGATGTCCCATGATGGCGCTGCTGTCTAAAGCAGCCCTTTAAACTGGCCAGAGCAGGCGGCAGCTAGCGGTTGCCCCCACCACCACTTCCCCTCAAACGCGAGCAAGCGGGACACAGCTGTGGCCTCATGGCAGGCGGCACGAGCTCTCCCCTCAGCCTCCCCTGCACGCTACCTTCAGAAGCGCCTCTAGTGTCGTCTACCGGTACTAAGCCGGGGAACCGTCTGACACCTGCTAGCATCTTACGGAACTACGAGGGCAGCGTAGGACAGAGGTTTAGGGGGGGCTTCTCCTCTGTATGTGTTACTCTGTGATTATAGCCAGGCTGCGCATGGGACACTGCCGTTTCACCCACCGTCAGTTACTGTGCGGCGACCCAGCCCCTCTTTGTGGTCGGTGCTCACAACTGCTGACTGTTCACCACTTTGTGGCGCAATGTCCAGGTTTTAACCGTCTCCGTCAAAGTTTGTGTTTCCATTGGACTTGTCCGACATTTTAGCAGATGACAAATGCTTAGCTGATCGTATCTTACTTTTTATTCGTCGCACAAATATGGCCAGGGAAATTTAACTCCCCTCCACCGTCCTCAGGAGACTATACCTGTCTCTCTTGTCAAGAGGAAATCTGACCCAGGGAGTTATTGTTTTTTAAGTGCTCTCCTTTTAAAATTGATTGATTTTAGTGTGTCACTTTTTTCCTTTGCTCTTTTTAGCGCAGGTTATTGATACAATTTGAGTTGGGCGCTTAAGACCACAGTAGTTTTGCGCCCTGAAACTAATTGTATTATAAAATGTTATCTTTAATTTAGAATGGGTGAAACAAATTTGCGTACAAAGGGAGGCTAACCATCAAAAGTGACAATGTTTGATTGTACTTCGCGTGGTCCTATTGGTCCCATATTTGAATAATACTAATATTCATAATGAAACTAGAAAAGCCTAAAACTGCGTAATTTATTGTGAATTATTAGTTCAAAATATTTACTCTAATTAAATTCGAACGCTCGTTCTGTCTGTTAAAGTGATGTGAAACACTCATTATGGTAGTAATTCTACTGACGTTGCGTTATTTCCACAGTTTTTAGGTGTTGGAATAATAATTTCCAAAGAAAATATAAATGGAGTTAAATTCCAATTGCCGCGGTGGAATGGCCGAGCGTTCGAAAGCGCCCAGCTGCGGAGCGCGCCGCTGCTCGCCGTCGGAGGTTAGAGTCCTCCGTCCGGCATGAGTGTATTTGTTGTTATTAGCATAAGTTAGATGACATAGTGTGCAAGCCGAGAGACTGACGACCAGCGTAGTTAATATTTACAAACATTTGAACATTTTAAATTCCAATTACTCTTTATATGTACTGTATCCTAACTATTATATTGCTTCCATTTGCCGATTTAAACACAAAGTCGAAGTTCCACGCTCCGCTAAGAGTTGGGTACACCGGCACTTACGTACTTAAGCATTCGGAATGCCCCGTTCTTGGACTCGAAATTATCCCAGTAGGGCAATCTTTTTGTCTCTGATTGAACGCCACGAGTTCTTAACTTGTTCATCGAAGCTGAATGGACGGCCCCAAAAGTGATGTATGTGGGTAAAATAGATGGTAATGCGACGATGCGAGGTCGGGACTTCAGGCAGGACGCTCCAGCACCTCGAAACATAGAGATTTAGCCATGTCGGCGGCCTTATTTGCTCGCGCATTGCCACGCAATAAAACAAAATTCCTCCCGACAATCCACATCTGCGTTTGTTACGAATACTTGTTGAACAGCATATCACTGTGACGTACACAGTCTACTGTTGACCCTCTTCTCCTGCTAATGTTCCAGGAATGGCCCCTGTGAGATCCAAAAAGTTGTGATCATCACTTTCCCGCACAAGGTTGACGCTTGCTTCCATCTCAGGCTTTGTCGTTTGCCTTCTGCTTCGAAATGGTGAATCCATGTATCATCCATGATGATGATTAGTTTCAGAAACGCTTCGCCTTTGTTTGCGCGGCGGTCCCGTAGGTGCTGAGAGATTGTCAAACGATTGCGCTTGTGCTCTTCATTGCGTTGTTTTGGAACCCACCTCACACAGGCCTCGTGAAAGATAGCCTTTTGCGAAAGATGCCACATGCAGAACCACGGCTAACGCGTATATGATTTACCACTTCATCAAAAAAATGTTCAAATGTTTGTATAGTCTATGGGACTTAACTACGGGGTCATCAGTCCCTAAACTTACAAACTACTTATAAATTACTTACGAACTAGGACGGCAAAAATATCCATGCCCGAGGGGGATTCGAACCCCCGACCGTAGTGGCCGTGCAGACCGTGACTGAAGCGCCTCAGTCCCCGCAGCCACCGCGGCCGGCACCACTTCATCAGCAGTCACTCTGCTTTTGAGAATATAATTTCAGGTCGGATTCAGCGACTTTAAATACCTGCGTATTCAAGTGACGAAACAGTTCAGAAAACATAGATTAACAACGTGTTTCATGAGCAGTATCAAACAAACGCGGAAATATAAGGGTTGTTTACCCCTCGGATATTTATATGTAAAAAATATGTTTCTTAATTAGCCTTCCTTTTGAAGTTTTAACTAATTCTACTGTGATTAAATCAAAACCAATTATTGGAGCAAAAAATTGGTTTCTTTCGCAGTAGTTGGCCCTGTAATTTTCATTCCCCCTCCAACATACCTAGGCATTTTCGTCTTGTATCAAAAGATACTTTCATAACAAAAATCATTGAAATCGCTTCATTACTCACCGTTATCGCAATTTTTCCATTTTAGCCCCCGTTTTGGGGGACCGTTTCACCCCTCAAATATGTTTTACCGCCGATGAAGAGAAAAAAAAAGTGTCCCTTAGTTTTTGATGTATTATAACATATCCAAATTTCATAAAAGTCGGAGAGTGACACATCCGTAGGTTTACTTGTCAGTGGAATCAGTGGGTACTTAAGACAAATCACGTCGTGACGGTTGGTTGCAACCAAGAAACACCACCCCATGGAGAACCGCCGGCCGCGGTGGCCGAGGGGACTGATGCGCTCCAGTCACGGTCTGCAGCCGGCCGCGGTGGCCGAGGGGACTGAGGCGCTCCAGTCACGGTCTGCACGGCCACTACTGTCGGGGGTTCGAATCCCCCCTCGGGCATGGATATTTGTGCCGTCCTTAGGATTAGCTAGTTCATAAGTAGTTCGTACGTTTAGGGACTGATGACCCCGTAGTTAAGTCCCATAAGCTATACAGACATTTCCAGGGAGAACCGTTGTATGATGTGCCAAGCAATCCGGCATCCGCGAACATGTACTGGAGACTATACAACGTGCTGTGAGTTCCTGCACAGTCTCGCATGTGCCGCATTGGGGTCCTTCCGCCCAATGCGTCAGTTTCCATTGACACCAGAACACCAACGGCGGTGTTCTGAGTGCTGCAGTGCCCAGGAGCCATGGACACATGCCGAATGGCTTGGCGTCATGTTGAGTGATGAGTTACGCTTCTCCAGAACCTCCGATGATCACTGGGTTCGGGTTTGGCAGCGTGAAGGACAGAGGGCACATCCTGCCAATTTATGCTCCAACCAGATAGGCCGCCGTGCAATGGCAGAGCACTCTAACGCGCCTTGCTGCGCAGCGTGCGATTGCTCCTCGTCACCGAGCGAGGTGGCGCAGTGGTAACGCACTGGACTCGCATTCGGGAGGATGGTGGTTCAAATCCACCTCCGGCCATCCAGATTTAGGTTTTCCGTGATTTCCCTAAATCACTCCAGGCATATGCCGGGATGGTTCCTTTCAAAGGGCACGGCCGATTTCCTTCCTCATCCTAACCCAAAAACTCCGAGCGTTAGCTCCGTCTCTAATGGCCAAGCTGTCGACGGGACGTTAAACCCTAAGCATCCATCCATCCATCCTGCTCCCCGTCGGAGGTTAGACTTTCCCTCGAGCATGGGCGTGTGTGTGTTGTCCTTCGGTTAGTTTAAGTAGTTTGTAAGCCTAGGGACTGATAACCACATCAGTTAAGTCTCATATATTTACAAACATTTGAAATTGAACAACCAGATAGTGAAGAAAGAACACCCCCCCCTCTCTGAGAGAGAGAGAGAGAGAGAGAGAGAGAGAGAGAGACAAGTGAGTGGATAAGATCTTTCTCCAACCTTTTAATTCACGTTACAAGTACTCAATATGGACACTGGTGTGACAAATGTCAACGAATGCATATTGTTCATTCAATTTGTTACAGCTCCGCTCGGAAGCCGCAAAGCCGGCAGCCAGCATTGGAAATCTATTCAATGGGTTTCCGAACTACAGTGCCGAACTAATTCGATGTGATAATGCGGATCAAATGATGTCCAGATGTTACGACAGGCCTGCCCCCTAGCGGTGCGCTCTGCAAATACGCCACGGTGCGTACTACAAGCTGCCCTGTCCACTGATAAATACCACCTTTCAGATTGTTTTAATTTTTTCCCAGTCTTCTTCAGAAATCCTGAAGGCGCTTAGGAATGGTGTGTATGTTTGCGCCGGAAAGGGTCTGCAGAATTACATAAGCAGATGGTACGTTTTCGGCTATACTGACAGGCTGACAGTTATACCGGGTGATCAAAAAGTCAGTATAAATTTGAAAACTTAATAAATCACGGAATAATGTACATAGAGGGGTAAAAATTGACACACATGCTTGGAATGACATGGGGTCTTAATAGAAAAATAATTTAAAAAGTTCAAAAAATGTCCGACAGATGGCGCTGGACAGCAAAACGTCAGTGACTGCACATGAAAATCGTGTATAAAAGAAGCTGTAATGAGAGAGAGAGAGAGAGAGAGAGAGAGAGAGAGAGAGAGAGAGAGAGAGAGAGAGAGAAAGCACATATGCCTCTGGCCTCCCGTGTCCAGCAATGTTGCCGAACCTCTGCATCATTTAACACGTTTGGGATGCCTCTGTTCCATTACAAGGGACACTTGCAATTCGACGATACTCCGGACCGCATGCGGGCGTGCACTGCAGCCGGAGTGGGTGCGACACCGTATTGACCTGGCGCAAACTTTCCACCTGTGGCTGCGGACGGTTGTGTCTCGTCACACGGTTTTGTATCGTACGTAGTTTGGTTCTATACCGACACTCCTTATGGGTGCATCTTTTTTCTTTTTCTTATCAGGCTGTGTATATGCTTTTCAGAATGTCGCTGCTGACAGTGATTTCAACTGGCACAGTGAGGAACTCACCGAGTGAAATTTTATACTTAGGTAAAGAATTCCGTTCATTTCACAGAGGCTATAAGGGTTGATGGACACTTTAATAATACACATTCAGATTTACGAGTACACAAAAAGAAATTTTAGAAATAGTTTTGTTCATTGTTGCCGACGTTCACTCACAATATAGGTTTAGAGAGGTATTTGCTTGTAAATACAGTCAGAACTCAAAAATATTGAAAATACATTCTATGTGAATGTCGAAACTTTAACTAAAATTTAAAAGTGTAGTGTATCTAATTTGATAACTATATTTTCATAAGGTGGGCATAAAGTGCCGAACTCCATCCTGGTATGGTGAGCGTAGTACTCTAACTGTAATCCACACCTTTCATGATGCGTTAGATTACTATAACAGGTATGTCCATGCCCTCTCTAATATTATACTACTCTCACTAGTTTTAAATGTGTTTATTTCCGTCAACAGTTGCTATAAAATTGTTTCATAACATGTTTCGATCACTTGGATCATCTTCAGATCTTATAGTTGCGTCCGCAACTCGTCTGGCTGAGTACTAATTGGTACCAATTACCAATTAGTACTCAGCCAGACGAGTTGCGGACGCAACTATAAGATCTGAAGATATCCAAGTGATCGAAACATGTTATGAAACAATTTTATAGCAACTGTTGACGGAAATAAACACATTTAAAATAACGTAGTGCAGTTGCGGACTCTCTATAATCGACCATGTCGACTATAATGTACTCTCACTAGATTGAGTCCTTAACTCTATACGTCTTTCGAACAGCTGGTCGCAATGGCAATGAGTTTGAGGATACTACCACCGAGCTAGTGTGTTAAGATACGTGAATCATACGATCAAACACACGTTTCCATTGACCATGATCCTACCGCGATTATCCCGTTTCCTCCGCAGTCTCAAGTGACGACGTCGGCAGGCCAAAATGGACGCGTAAGGGTAGTCTACTGTGGAGCCCCTTGTTCAACAACGTGTGCTGAACGGTTGTTCTATGCCCGCACCAGCACCAGCACCCTTGTGCCACAGATCGCCAGCTATACTACTTGACAGAACGGCCTGTGATGAGACGAAGACGTCCAACACTTTATCGCCTGCCTACTCGTGGTTTGACTATCTTTAAACCACTTCCAATGAATGCGCTTGGAAGTATCAGGCGAAGATTCAACCGTCATTGCTGTTTCCTTCCCAGGCGCCACGCCATAGCGATCTGTCCTTCATTTACATGTCGTGTCTGTTCTTTCGGACGTGGGCAGGGGCACTACGTCATTATGTATGGATAAGTTGAAGATTTTGATGCTAGGGTAGTCCGTGCAGGTGTGATGGTCGCTGTGTCCGATTGGCTCAGTGGACAGTACAATTGCGTTGTAAGCAAGACACCCGGGTTCGAATCCCGGTCCGGCACTAATTTGTAACTTGGCCCACTGATTTAATTCAATTCCCACTGGCATATAATGTCGTAAATTCCTTTGTGTTTTGATTTTTAATAGCTATAGGATCAGTAATGGTGTCTATGGAGTTGTTGGAAAGAAGCAGACATCACATTGCACGTTCCTCAACGCCTCACATGGCCACACTTTCACTTGGCGGCGTTCAGTTACGCGGTGAGCAGTGGTCATGATGTTTTGCTTATCAGTGTATTTTTACGGCCTTTACGGAAGTTGGGACATAGTAGAAATGTTGATATAGTCTGCAATGGAACCGATTCTTGAAATTTCTCTGTATTAGGCGTTCTTCTTCAGGTATATATACACTGTTGGTCCGATATCACGAAGTAACTATTAAAGGAAACATGGCCGGCCGCGGTGGCCGAGCGTCCTGCGGCGCGCCAGTCTGTCTGCACGGCCACTACGGTCGGGGGTTCGAATCCCCCCCCCCCCTCGGGCATGGATATTTGTGCCTTCCTTAGTATAAGCTAGTTCATAAGTAGTTTGTAAGTTTAGGGACTGATGACCCCCGTAGTTACGTCCCATAAGCTATACAAACATTTGATTTGAACTTACTCTGGAGTTTCGGCGTCTGCAGAAACACAAATGTTCAAATGTTTGTACATCTATCGGACTCAATTGCAGTCCCCTCGGCCACCGCGGCCGGCCCCAGAGTAATTCATTATCCCCTAGGAGCACACATTACAATACCGAACGCTATAGTGTGTTATTCGAACAATGTTGGCGTTCGAAAAGCTGCGATCCAGAGAAGCGTGTGCTTCGCGGCATTTTGCAGGCATTCAAAGGAACCGCAAGCGTGCAATTTAATACCCGGAGGACGACGAAGTGTGACGACTACGGGTAATTCCTGTGCTTCTCTATGCAAAGACGTGACGCAATCGACTCGCAGACCGAGTAAGTAGATCTCTAACAAGTAGTGCTATAAGACCTAAGCGAAATTTGTTCTATGTGGGTCGTGTCGGGCGCCGACCCGTATTGGTCGTTGAGATCTCCCGAAGGTCAATTGCAGGGATTCTGTCACCGAATTCTTACGTGATGGAGATCACGGCTGCTCTGGAAGGTAGCTTGGGCGAAAATACTAATAAAGCGGTGTCCTGAGATGAAAGAACGTGCGAATGGAGATAACTGGTTTTATTCCAGGTACATGAAACCCCATTTAATACTCTCAGAAGAACAGCATGCGTCAGTTCCAATGGTTACAGACTGAGACTCTCACTGACTGAGATATGCAGTAACGCATTTATATCTTTTCATGTGCGCCCCCTCCCCCCCGCACCCACTTCCGAGAGTGACAACGTCGCGAAAACGAAAAAAAAAAAATAAATTATGATAACTAGCATTTTAGACGCTTAAAATAGTCATTTTCTTTACCCTATTTAGGCTAAATAAAATCTAAAATAGGCCCTTATAAGAATTCATCAGCTGAAATAAAGTAAAATACGCTGTATTGACTTATGAGCAAATTTTTAATCGTTTACAATAAGAAAGAAAAAAAATAGTGATTGAACTTACACCAAACCTTTATGGTTTTCGAAGATAGAAATACAGTGCAGATCAGAAGCAAAATGTTCGAATACATGTAATAGTCCTATACAATTTAATAAATTCTGAATAAACCAGTGGTTTCTAACACTCAGACGGCTTCACAGTAAATGACTAAAACCTTTTGTATATTTTCCAGAAAAGCCACGATATGCCGAGATTGAACGCTCTACACCAACGGATGTGACGGGGGCGAACTTCACTTTCGGTACATTTTGAACAGGAATGGAGCATTTAGTAGATGAGGATTTTTTGCTAAGGCCCTTCAGGCCGGTTTCTTTTTTTTTTTTTTTGCCTGGAAAATTTGCTGAACTTTTCCCGGTTCTTTTCTCCCACTCACCTGGGCTTCATTCATTTTATTTTCCTCGTGCGTTATTTGTTCTTCAGTCTTTGGCCTTGCTTTGAACAATTCAAATAATTTGGTGGTGGCGTACCTGGGTGTTGTTGTGGTCTTAAGTCCAGAGACTGGTTTGATGCAGCTCTCCACCCTACTCTGCGCAAGCCTTTTCATCTCCTCATAAGAACGACAACCCACATCCACTTGAATCTGCTTACTATATGCGTCTCTTGGTCTCCCTCTGCGATTTTTACCCCACACACTTCCCTCCAATGCTAAATTCACAATTCCTTGATGTCTAAGAATGTGCCCTACCAATCTATCCCTTCTTTTAGTCAAGGTATGCCAGAAATTTCTTTTCTCCCCAATTCGGTTCAGTACCTTCTCATTAGTTACGCGATCCACCCACCTAATCTTCAGCATTCTTCTGTAGCACCACATTTCAAAAGCCTCTATCCTCTTTCTGTCCACACTGCTTATCGTCCATGTTTCACTCCCATACAAGGCAACACTCCATACAAATGCCTTCAGAAAGGACTTCCTTAGGCTTAAATCAATATTCGATGTTAACAAATTTCTCTTTTTCAAAAACGCCTTTCTACCCATTGCCATTCTGCATTTTATATCATCTGTACTGCGACCATCATTTGTTATTTTACTGCCCAAGTAACAAAACTCATCTACCTCCTTTATTGTTTCGTTACCTAATCTAATTCCTTCAGCATCACCTGATTTTCTTACACTGCACTCCATTACCCTAGTTTTACTCTTGTTAATGTTCATCTTATATTCACCTTTCAGCACACTGTCCATTCCGTTCAATTGCTCTTCCAGGCCCTTTGCTGTATCTGACAGAATAACTATGTCGTCGGCAAAACGCAATGTTTTTAATTCTTCACCCTGAACTTTAATTCCTTCTCCAAATTTCTCCTTGCTTTCCTTTATAGCTTGCTCAATGTACAAATTGAACAACATTGGGGAAAGGCTACAACCCTGTCTTACTCCCTTTCCAACCACTGCATCCCTTTCATGCCCTTCAACTCTGACAACCGCTGTCTGGTTTTTGTACAAGTTGTAAATAACCTTACGCTCCCTATATTTTACTCCTGCTTGCTTCAAAACTTGGAAGAGTTTATTCCAATCAACATTGTCAAAAGCCTTCTCCAAATCTACAAAAGCTAGAAATGTAGGTTTGCCTTTTCTTAATCTATCTTCTAGGATAAGCCGTAAAGTGAGTATTGCCTCCCGTGTTCCTACATTTCTCCTGAACCCAAACTGATCTTCCCCGAGGTCGGCTTCTACCAGCTTTTCCATCCTTCTGTATATAATTCGTGTTAATATTTTGCAACCATGACTTATTAAACTGATGGTTCTGTAGTTTTCACACCTGTCTGCACCTGCTTTCTTAGGGATGGGGATTATAACATTTTTCTTAAAGTCTGAGGGTATTTCACCTGTCTCATACATCCTAGACACCAGTTCAAATAGTTTTGTCATGGCTGGCTCTCCCAGAGACTTCAGTAGCTCTGACGGGATATCATCTACTCCAGGGGCCTTGTTTCGACTTAGGTCTTTCAGTGCTCTGTCAAATTCATCTCTCAGTATGGTATCTCCTATTTCATCATCATCTACATCCTCTTCCCTTCCTAAAATAGTGTCTCGAAGTTCATTTCCTTTGTAGAGCCCCTCTATATACTCTTTCCACCTTTCAGCTTTCCCTTCTTTGCTGAGAACTGGTTTTCCATCAGTGTCCTTGATATTCATAGAGCTGTTTTTCTTATCTCCAAATGTTTCTTTTATTTTCCGGTAGGCTGTATCTATTTTTCCCCTATTTATACATTCTTCTACATCCTTGCATTTGCCTTCTAGCCATTCCTGCTTAGCCATTTTGCACTTCCTGTCAATCTCATTTCTTAGTCGTCTGTACTCCATTTTGCCTGTTTCATTTACTGCATTTTTATACTTTCTCCTTTCATCGATTAAATTTAGTATCTCCTGTGATATCCAAGGATTCTTTGTAGGTCTTGCCTGCCTACCTATTTTGTCCTCTGCTGCCTTCACTATTTCATCTCTCAATTTTACCCATTCCTCCTCAACTGTTTTATTTTCCCCTGTATCTGTCAATTGTTGCCTGAAGCTCCCTCTGAAATTCTTAAGAACTTCAGGTTCCTTCAATTTATCTAGGTCCCATCTCCTTATTTTCCTACCTTTCTGTAGTTTCTTCAGTTTCAGCCTACAGTTCATAACCAACAAGTTATGGTCAGAGTCTATGTCTGCCCCTGGGTATGTCCTACACTTCAAAACCTGGTTCCGAAATCTATGTCTTACCATTATAAAATCTATCTGGTATCTCCCGGTGTCTCCTGGTCTCTTCCACGTATACAACCTTCTTTTGTGATTGTTAAACCAGGTGTTTGTTATAACTAAATTATGTTCCGTGCAAAATTCTACCAGGCGGCTTCCTCTTTTATTCCTTTTGCCCAGACCATATTCACCCACTATCTTCCCTTCCCTTCCTTGTCCTACTACCGAATTCCAGTCTCCCATAACAATTAAGTTTTCCTCTCCCTTAACTGTCTGAATAATTTCCTTTAGCTCCTCATATATTTCTTCGATCTCCTCATCATCGGCAGAGCTAGTTGGCATATAAACCTGTACTACTGTTGTAGGTGTTGGCTTCGTATCTATCTTGACAATGATAATGCGATCGCTGTGCTGGTCATAGTAGTTTACCCGCATTCCTATTTTCTTATTCATTATCAATCCTACTCCTGTGATACCCCCAACTGATTTTGTATTTATAATCCTGTACTCACCTGACCAAAAATCCTTTTCATCCTGCCACCGAACTTCACTAATCCCCACTATATCTAACTTCAACCTATCCATTTCCCTTTTTAAATTTTCTAATTTTCCTACTCGATTAAGGGATCTAACATTCCACGCTCCGACCCGTAGAATGCCAGTATTGTCTTTCCTGATGATCACATCCTCCTGAGTAGTCCCCGCCCGGAGATCCGAATGGGGGACTATTTTACCTCCGGAATATTTTACCCGAGAGGATGCCATCATCATATGTTCATACAGTAGAGCTGCATGTCCTCGGGAAAAATAGCGGCTGTAGTTTCCCCTTGCTTTCAGCCGTTCGCAGTAGCTGTGTGGCAAAGCCACATTAGCTGATGTTACAAGGCCAGCTCAGTCAATCATCCAGACTGTTGCCCCTGTAACTACTGAAAAGGCTGCTGCCCCTCTTCAGGAACCACACGTTTGTCTGGCCTCTCCACAGATACCCCTCCGCTGTGGTTTCACCTACGGTACGGCTATCTGTATCGTTGAGGCACGCAAGCCACTCCACCTCGGCAATGTCTGTGGTTCATGGGTATAACATACTAATAATATACTTTTGAATGCATATGTAGGAGTCCGAAGCACCTTATCGTTTTTTTTTTTTTTTTTTTTTTTCAGTACGCCCCTGTAAGTTGAGTCAACAATAATTTTACATGATTTTTACAGGCCAATAGCAGCAGCATTTTTTCTTCAAATATTTACTTCCGTGTTTCTACCATTGATTTTTCGAAGCAAGTCTTTTTAAATGGTAAGAAATAAGTGCCTTTTACGATTTGAAACCTGAAATAGGCAAAAATTGGCTGTTAACGTCGAAATAGGTGTTTTAGGTGCTATAAAATTAGCTGCTTCGGTTCTGCTTAGTCATGAAACACCTAAGTACAAGTTTATTTGCAACTGGGAACGCCGGCCGCGGTTGCCGAGCGGTTGCGGCGCGCCAGTTACAGTCTGCACCGCCGCTACGGTCGGGGATTCGAATCCTCCCTCGGCCACGGATATTTGTCGTCTTTAGTATATGGTAGTTCATAAGTAGTTTGTAATTTTAGGGAATGATGACCCCGCAGTTAAGTCCCGTAAGCTTAACAAACATTTGAACATTTTGAACAACTAGGAACACGGAAACGTATAGGTTTTAACCAAAGAATCCGCCTTCCACCCATAACCATAAACAGACAATTCCATTACCTCACGACTTGGCTAGCACACGGTACAGGGTAAGTCAAAAGGACTTTACAACTTTTGAATGATACATAGATTTCTTAAAAGATTATTTATACCAAGGACGCCACTTTTCAATAAATTATTTAACACGACAAGACTGTTTCGACGTGACTGACATCGTCAGAGAATCTGCATACGTGCCTAGCTATTTAGTTTTCAATAATAGATGTAATTTGACCCTTTATAGTAGAACTGTATAAATAGCACTTCATTGCTGGCAGACACAAATAAACAAACAAAAAGGAATATTCGTTTGGATATTTGTTCTGCTGCGAACAAGACACATTCCCGATTTGCAGTACGAGTTGCATCCAGAAAGTAATTTTCTCTATTTTTTAAACGAAGACAACATGGTTAAGCGAAAAACATTATTGGCAACGGATTATAGCAGTGTTAGACTATTTTGCAACATATTCACCAAAAGAATTGAGACATGGCTGGATCAACTTTTGTATTCCTGTGTCGTATAATTCTGACACTTGTGAATGGAACCAACGCGCGAACGTCGTCGTTAGCTCCTCTTCGCTGTGGAAACGCTGGCCGGAGGACAGGACTTTCTTGAGGTGCAATTAAAGATGGAATGCTTACTATAGATGTTACGCTGCTCCGTTACAATGCTCGTCCGCATACGGCTCGGCACATAGTAACTGTTTTGCAGAAGTTTCCCCGCGAGCTGTTAGAGCATCCAGCATACAGTTCTGGTCTTGCTGTCAGCGATTTCCAATTTTTCTTGCGCCTTAGGAAATTCCTGCCGTGCAGCCAGCGTTTTCTCAGGGCTGCAGATGACTGTCAAACGTTGCCTTCACATGCGGCAGACTTCTACAATACAGGAATACAAAACGTGCTGCCATTATATGACACCGAGCGAGGTGGCGCAGTGGTAACACACTGGAGTCGTATTCGGAAGGATGGTGGTTGAAATCCACTTCCGGCCATCCAGATTTAGGTTTTCCGTCTTTTCCCTAAATCACTCCAGGCAAATGCCGGGATGATTCCTTTCAAAGGGCACGGCCAATTTCCTTTCTCCATCCTTACCCAAAATCCGAGCGTAAGCTCTGTCTCTAATGACCACGCTGTCGATGGGACGTTAAACTCTTAAGCTTCCTCCTTCCTTCCATGATATGACAGCCGCGGTGGAGTAGCCGAGCGGTCTAAGGCGTCTCGCTGCGGTGCGCGCGGTTGCTCGCCGTCGGAGGTTCGAGTCCTCCTTTGGGCATGGGTGTGTGTGTGTGTGTGTGTGTGTGTGTGTGTGTGTGTGTGTGTGTGTGTGTGTGGTGTCCTTAGGTTAGTTTACCTTAGTTCAAGTAGTTTGTAAGCTACGGACTGATGACCACGCGCCGGCCGCGATAGCCGAGGGGACTGCACGGCCACTAAGGTCGGGGTTTCGAATCCCCCCTCGGGCATGGATATTTGTGCGTCTTTAGTGTTAGCTAGTTCATAAGTTCAAATGTTTGTATAGCTTATGGCACTTAAGTACGGGGTCATCAGTCCCTAAACTTACAAACTACTTATGAACTAGCTAACACTAAGGACAGCACAAATATCCTTGCCCGAGGGGGGATCCGAACCCCCGACGCCTCAGTCCCCTCGGCCACCGCGGCCGGCATTTCATAAGTAGTTTGTAAGTTTAGGGACTGATGACCCCGTAGTTAAGTCCCTTAAGCTCTACAAACATTTGAACATTTTGATGACCACGCAGTTTGGTCCGATAAATGTACAAGCATTTGAACATGATATGACAAAAATTTGAACATTTTGATCTTGATATGACAAGTCCCAATTCTTTTAGTAAATGTCGAAAAATAAGAAAAACGTTCTGTAACAGTTGCTTATAAAGTTTTTACGTAACTACTATCTGTAAACCCGGCGTTGCCCGGGTAATTATTTATCCTACACTCTCCTAATCTAAATTCCCTTCCCTCCTCTAACTGCATTCATCTCTTTCTTTCTTCCCATCTCTCTTAGTTCCCACCTTTCCCTTTCTCCACAATGCTTTTTGCAAGGCACCCTCTGACATGTACCATACGAACATGTATGTATCCTGTTACCTTCCTCTCGGTTTAAGTGTCGTGTGTGCCAAAATTGCTCAAGATCGGAGCAAACCTATGCATTTTGTCAAAGTTCGTATGTTAAGTACCCTCCAACCGTGCTACAAATGACATTTTATACAGACAGTGACATTCCTCTTGTTTTTATGGTGAAGTGTGCAAAATTTCATAAATATTGGAACAAAACTATAGATCTGTATGCAATAGAAACGCAGGGTTACATTGAAAAACGCACTTCTTTGTTCTCATTTTTTCAAGTTTTATTTCGTACAACCCATGTTCTGAGAATAACGAAGAAAAAAAAAATCTGTGAAATTGGTCGAGCCGATCTCAAGTTATGACGCGACCAACATACTTAGGGATCCATTTTATGTTGCAATATACTCTCCCCCCATGCACCGAATGAAAGTTTAGGTAGACGGTGACCTTCCTTTTGAGGTCAAGCGTGCAAAGTTTCGTGAAGATCGGAATGAAACTGTACATTTCGTCAGTCTGTAGGAAAAGTATCCTCCACCATGCACCTTCATTCCGTCCTGTCGCAAAATACTTTCTTGGCTAACATCTTCTGTCTTTAAACTACATACCGGTAAAATTTCAGCTTCATAGTTGCAATAGTTTTAGAGATTTCCTGTTTAGTCAGTGAGTGAGTGACCTTTATATATATATATATATATATATATATATATATATATATATATATATATATCCTGAATTATGAGTCCTACAATGCCATTATTTAATAGGTTCGTAGAGTGGAATGTTAGGAAACTGCCTGCGAAATGGTTTGTAAATTAATTTGGTAGTAAAGACGCAGTAAATGACAACGTCATGCTTATTAGGGCGAAGTTTCATGTATTTCAATGTCTTTGACGTCATAGCACCTGAGCTATACGTCGTAATACGATACTATTTCGAAGGTACATCCAGTGGTGCATATGTCAAACGAATGCAAAATACGTCGCGAATAGAGTTAGTAGGGACGACGTAATAAATCAAAACGTCATGCGTGATGAGGCAGTTTTTCACTAACGTAATTGTTTGACTCCATATCTCATGAACTGTGTGTCGTACTATGATAAAATTTCGAACGTACGTTCCGTGGTATGTGTGTATACTGTTTGTAACATTTCTCGCGAATACAAATAATGGTTTTACGAAAAATAAAATGTAACGTCATGCCAAATGCCGTAATTTTGCTGCATGAGCGCCGAAAAAGTAGTAAGCGGCAAACTTTTTTCCTTTCATAATTTTGCTGGGGTTGTCAGCGAGAAAAAGTTTCCTAAAGGTTTGAAATTATGTTTGAAGTTAGTTGCAAGTCGCTAAGTGCTTTCCGTCTTAAATAGTGTACTGATAAAGTCACACTATCATATGCCGCAATACGGGGAAGTTTTCATTGTTTGTTTCAAAATGTTCAAATGTTTGTATAGTCTATGGGACTTAACTACGGGATCATCAGTCCCTAAACTTACAAACTACTTATGAACTACTTACAAACTAGGACGGCACAAATATCCATGCCCGAGGGGGGGGGGATTCGAACCCCCGAACGTAGTGGCCGTGAAAACCGTGACTGGAGCGCCTCAGTCCCCTCGGCCACCGCGGCCGGCTATTGTTTATGACGCCATATCTCCTGAACTATCGCATATATCGCAAAATCCTCTCTTATCTGACGTCTTCTATCGATGAACTACATTCCTCCCAAATTTCATCTTCATAGGTGAAGTAGTTTTCGAGATTTCGTGTTTAGTCAATGAATAAGTGAGTGTCCTTTCGTTTTTATGTAGTTAAAGATGTTTTCTTCTTTTTAACTTACTTTTATGAATGCGTCTCTCTCTCTCTCTCTCTCTCTCTCTCTCTCTCTCTCTCTCTCTCTCTTTCTCTGGTGATAGTAGTCGCGTGGGGTAATTGAGGTCTTACTTGATGGTGAGTACGATGCAAGTGAAAGTAACGAGATGTTGAATAATGCCAATAGCAGTATTCCTTTACGATATGGCGCAGTCGTGATAGGACGAGGTTTTTACCACTGTCGGATTCGGAGATTTGATAGTAGACTTTCATGCCCGTATACGATTCATAAGACGGCCTTCTCATCAACGGCAAACAGTCTAATGCGATTCCTTAATGAGGAATCCGATAGGTAATTTTTTTCTTTTCATGGTGCTGTCATTTTAATGGCCGGAAGAGTAATTTCCGGCGCACCCCGAGTGAATGTCATAGCTCCATTACTGTTAAATACAGGCGTGACCAAGATTTGCTCTCGTGGGGTGGGAGCGCTTCCGCTTCCCCGCCACTGCCGGCGAGTGAATCAGAGGGCTGTACAAGATGCACACTTGGCGAGACGCGTTTGCAGCATGACACGACTACTTGTAAGGGCTCATATGCAGCATACTTAGCAATATTTTGACACTAGTGTTTATTATTCTACCAAAGCAATAACTTTACCACCTAACCCACTAAATACTTTATAGACTGTTAGTACATACGGCTACGGTACGTGATACAACGAAGTGCATAAAGTAATGAAAATTAAAATATGTTAAACCTACAAGCTGGCGGAATTTTGCGAGTTTCATAAGAGGAAGACGGCCGCGGTGGCCGAGCGGTGTGCGGCGTGCCAGTCAAGGTCTGCACGGCCGCTGCGGTCGGGGGTTCGAATCCCCCCCTCGGGCATGGATGTTTGTGCCGTCTTTAGTATAACCTAGTTCATAAGTAGTTTAGGGACTGATGATCCCGTAGTTAAGTTCAGATGTTCAAATGTTTGTAGAGTCTATGGGACTTAACTACGAGGTCGTCAGTCTCTAAACCTACAAACTACTTATGAACTACCTACAACTAAGGACGGCACAGATATCCATGCCCGAGGGGGGATTCGAACCCCCGACCGTAGTGGCCGTATAGACCGTGACTGGAGCGCCTTAGTCCCCTCGGCCACCGCGGCCGGCCGTAGTTAAGTCCCATAGGCTCTACAAACATTTGAACATAAGGGTGAAGAAGAAAACAATGTTCGCACACGTACCTTGAAACATAAGCTGAAACAACTTACTAGCTTGTCTGTTCAGTCAAGAATATTGCTCTTGGGGTGAGATTTAATAAAAGTCTTCTAGATTGGAGATAATGAAGAGATTTACAGCAACTGAAAGTGAGAACGATCTGAAACACAAATTGAAACCAGTCTTCAACGTGAAAACTCCTAGAATCTCTTTGAGAACTCGTGATGAAATGTTTGAATTACCGAAATGTAGTCAGTCATGTGTGGTGCACATATGACTACTTGAAGTTGCAGTAAATGTACTAAGTCATCAACTTGAAGCGTAATTTGCACAGAATTAATTTATGTGTGATAGTGTAGTGTCGCCTATTGTGAGGCAACAAAAGATTACCACACCGAATCGATAAGGCCGCGGAAACGCAAACAGTTGGCAAAACGAGTTCCTACAATACCGCAAGAGGCCGCGCAGTACCAACTCAATGACGCGTGTGATACCTGAGTGGCCGAAAGATACTTAAACGGCGCATAGGACCCGTAGACAGAATTTACTCGTGCTCATAGAGAATGCAACGTGTTCCTCAAGTGAGTGCCTCGAGTCACCAGTGCTCCGAACCAGCAGGGGCACTTCTACGATCTAGCTCAAAGTGGAACATTGCCCCAAAATTTATCCGTGAAATGAGACGTACTTGTTGGAAGTCCAAAAAGGAACTATGAAGTAACGCACGAAGTCTAGACTTGATCAGTCTGCTTGTACTTAACACAGAGTATTCATTCAATTTAATAATTGTAATCTGTGTTAATTAAGTTGCAGGATGTTTCTGTTAAAGTGTACCTACCCACGCCTATCAAGAAACCCCCCCAAACCACTGGCGCAGTCGCTAATTTTCGTCGAAACTTATAACATCAGTCTTGTGGGCAAAATCTGTGTCCAAATGATTCCCCCTTCCATTAAGAGTTAATGAAATGGAATAATTGATTGTGTAGGCCATATACGTTATTCACAGTTTTATCCTTAACTCATATTTTCCCTATTGGTGGCCTTCACTCTTCTAGTGCCGGGTGGGGACTCGCACGCGGTACTGCTTCATTAGTGATATTCACGAAAACCATTATCCTGCAGTTAAGCTGCCCCCTGTAACTGTTCCAGTCATCAGTGAGCATAGAGTTTTTGCTGAAAGAATCTAAGTAATTTGGAACGGGGTATGAGCGCACCTGGTCGTTCGTACTCTTGACGGCCACCTGGAGGTAAATGAAGGTGACGGTATCGGAACTCTGGGCAATCTACTGTCGCCCGGGACGAATGTGCCGAAACGTGTCCAGTGCAGACGAAGCAAATTATACCAATAAATTATCTACAGCTACCATCTTCTATAGTCTGCAAAACTCCATACGGTGTGTGGCAGAGAATACTGGCACCGCTCTTTTAGTCCCTTTTTATTCGATTTCCGAGTGGCGAGTTGGATGTGATGTAATGTTTGTGAAACTTATGGGACTTAACCGCGGGGTCATCAGTCCCCAAAACTTACAAACTACTTACGAACTACTGTATACTAAAGACAGCACAAACATCAATGCCCGAGGGGGGAGGGGGGATTCGAACACCCGACGGGGTAAAGCCTCGTGTATCGGAGCATAGCGCCTCAATGCGCTTGGCCACTCCGCTGCGGCGGCGAGTTGGAAGCCTGATCGTCGACAAACATTTGTATTAACTATAATTTATCGGTTTTCCTCATTTTGATAAACTGTCAACACGGATGTTGGAGATAGTAAAGTTCCCCGATACGTTGCGAATCACACTGACTCGTAATTTCAGTAGCATACTTCTTCGTGGTGTACAACGCCTCTCTCGCAATCTCTGCCACTGCACTTTGTTTAGCAGCTCCGTAATGCTCTTTCTCCAACAAAGCAATCCTGTGATGAAACGTGCCACTTTTCATTGTATCTTCTCTTGCCGGTCGCGGTGGCCGAGGGGACTGAGGCGCTCCAGTCACGGTCTGCACGACCACTACGGTCGGGGGTTCGAATCCCCCCTCGGGCATGGATATTTGTGCCGTTCTTAGTTGTAATTAGTTCATAAGTAGTTTGTAAGTTTAGGGACTGATGACCCCGTAGTTAAGTCCCTTAAGCTATACAAACATTTGTACCCACTCGGTTAGCCGTGTGGTCTAACGCACCGCTTTTTCCGAGAGGGGGGGGGGCGTACCGGCCCCGGTTCGAATCCGCCCAGCGGATTAACGAAAGGGGTGGGATTGCTGGCCAACCTGGATGCGGTTTTTAGACGGTTTTCTACGTCCCCCTAGGTGAATACCGGGCTGGTCGCCAAGTCCCGCCTCATTTACACGACTCGCAAACATTTCGTAACACTTCACACTTCACCACACGTCTCACTATGCGCAGACATTTGGGGCACACATTTCCTCTTGGGCGGGGGGGGGGGGCATGGGGTGGCAGCAGGAAGGGCATCCGGCCACCCTGTAAATATTAACACATGCCAAATCCGCGTTTAACACAGTGTCTGCCCTGCTTGTGCGAGAAAGGGCCAAAGAGAGACAGACAGACAACAAAGTTCGATGGGAAGAACTCATTATTTCGAAGTCACCTCTATATATCGAAGTCTGTTTTTGTGCTACACCTGTACATGGAAGTGCGCGCAAATAGTACCTTGCCTCTATGCATCGCTGAGATCTGGGAAGCTCTGCAATTCAAACGACTTCCGTGCAGGTGTGATTTTAGGCAGTGTTTGTTTGAAATCCAGTGTGAGCGAGTGCCAGCCATGGGTCCAAGCGGAAATACCTTTCAATGCTGAATAGCGAAAGTTTATTGACGAAGTGGGGGCAGGAGTAAAGAAAGACAAATCAGCTGAGTTCGGGATTCCGTCAAGCACAATGTCAACAATAAAGAAGAATGAAGACCGGTGATAATCGCAGATGAAGGGACATATCGGAAGCGACAACTTTAACATGTATCACGTTCGGTTTGAAGATTTCGTTGGTGTTGACAGTGACATCGCCATAGCAGCAGTTTCATTAACAGAAACCGAGATTAACTCCGTAACGACAGCCAACGAAGAAGACGGCAACAGCGATGAAGAGGAAGGGGCAGGAGCAGTGACAGCCAGGCAGGCCTTTGTACAGCCAGAGCGTACGTGGAAAAGTGCGAGGACGTGCGGATAATGTGTTCTCAGCCAAAGTAATCATAGACCATGAAATTGACTCACAGGTGATCAAATGTTTAAATTACGAATTATTTTAAAATTAAATGGCTTATGGAAAAATTTATGTACAGGACGTAGTGTGAGAAGAAATAAAAACATTACGGTTTGCCGATGACATAGTAATTCTGTCAGAGACCGCAAAAGATCTGGTAGAGCAATTGAATGGGATGGACAGTGTCTTGTAAGGAAGATATAAGATGAACATTAACAAGATTAAAACGAAGGTAATTGAATGCAATGTCAGAAAATCAGGCGATGCTGAAGGAATTAGATTAGGTAATGACACAATAAAATTAGTAGATGAATTTTGTTATTTGGGTAGCAAGATAACTTCTGATGGCCGAAGTAAAGAAGGTATAAAATGCACAATGGCTTTGGTAAGAAAAGCGTTTCTAAAGAAGCGCAACTTGTTAACATCAAATATTAATTTAAATGTTAGGAAGTCCTTTTTGAAAGCATTTGTCTGGAGTGTAGCATTGTATGGGAATGATACTTGGACGATAAGGAGTTCAGATAAAAAGATGATAGCTTTTGAAATGTGGTGCTACAGACGAGTGATGAAAATTAGATGGGTAGACCACGTAACTAATGAGGTGCTTAACCGAATCGGGGAAAAAAGGAGTTTCTGGCATATCCTGACTAAGAGAAGGGATAGATTGGTTTGACACATTTTGAGACATCAACGAATTGTCAACTTAGCATTAGAAGGAAGCGTGTGGGGTAAAAATCGTAGAGGGAGACCAAGGGACGAATACAGTAAGCAGATTCAAAACGGTGTAGGTTGCCGAACGTATTCTCAGATAAAGAGACTTGCACAGGACAGGGTAGCATGGAGAGCTGCATCAAACCAGTCTGCGGACTGAAGACCACAACAACAACAACGTAGTGTGCATTCTGTTGTTAAATTAAATTTTTATTGTGAAAGTATTTTTATTTTACACTTACAAACTGACTATTTTAGAAAAAATAAACTATGTGTAACAATCTATCTTGACTTGTATGTTACACCAAACATAGGCCTAAAACACACACAAAAGCGAAAAAAAAATCCAAAATGTTACATACAGTAACACAGAATAACGACCTCGTTATATCGAATCCTTGATATATCGGATTAATTTTGTCTTAGGTAGAGATTCGTTATATTGAGGTTTGACTGTAATTCGTTTAATATGGTTATTACACTTGAGGTCGCCTGTGAGTGTTAATCCACGTACTTCATGGCAGTAACTGTTAGCAGTGATTTACCACCTGCTGTTATTCGCGTGAACTCATGCCCCAGACTGGCGAATGGAGCGGGCATTTCTTTCGAGAGTGGGTAGTCGTGTAGCGTGGGTGTCTCTGGGGCGACGCTTGACCTTTGTGTATCGCAAGATAAACGTACAGCGGCCGCGGCTCTCACAAAATCGCTGCCCCTAATGATCAGTCTGACCTCGCATCTCCGCTCCAGTTTCGAATCACTTGTTTCATCCATTGCTTTAGCTCCTACAGCTCTTTCTAACACCTAAGTATGCTTTTCTTGATGTCATCAAGGTGTGAGATTACCGCCCAATAGAAATACTGGTAATTGATAGCATTTGATAATTAAACAGTATGAAGTTCACTGCAAACATTGACCATGCCAATGCACTAAATGTTACACAATTTTAATCTTATTAATTATGGTAGCAATGTATGTACGCAGTTGGGTGACAAAATTTACAGTTAGGCCATAGGTAGAAATTCTCCACGTTGAGAGTTGCTGTGTGCTTGTAGCTGACGGGAGGCCAGCGAGCAGGCCGACGGTGGTGGCTTGTTCCAGCTTAGGATTTTCCAGTTTCGTTTCCGGTGAGGGGGGAGAGGGACAATGGCCAGGCACAGTGCAGTGCACAGCGTGAAATGAAATTTTCTAATACTACTGGCATTTGAAGTAATACGATGCAGTTAGGAACCTTTAAGGCCCTCATTACAAAATAGCCTGTTGATAAATAAACAATACATTAGCTGATATAGTTACATCTGGCATAATATGTTTACTTGACAATGAAAAGTAATAAATTACCAATGAATACAAGACAGTTACACAACCAGCATGGCAATGTTTGTTTATAAAAATAATATACTAACTATTTCTCATTTTATTTTCAATTAATCTTGTGTATTTTATCTTGAAGTATTCAGTTAAATCACTTATCTGTGATATAAGAAATTGCACGATTGTAATAAATAGTGCAAAGGATGTGTATACCAATATAAAAACATAAGAAATTTGTTTAATGTGTAGTGTAATTATTTTGATTTTAAGTAAAGTTTTAGAAATGTATTGGCTGAGCACTGTACGTTGGAAGTCGGTTAGAACAGCTCACATGGGGTAGTTGATGACGTAGGGGAAAAAACCCGGGCAGTTGGGCTTTTGGTGCGCGCGAGGGCAGGAAGTGATGAGTCGGGAGCAAGTGGGGTAGCTGGCCAGGCGGGGCGTCGCTCTGCATCAGTCGGCATGTGAATCTCCAGGTGGAGACTTTAGATTTGTGTGTGGCAATCGCCACGTGTGGTTGCTCGTCGTAGACTGCACCAAGTTGAATCGAGTGCTACTGTGTGTTGTGAATATTTAGCCGGTGGAACAAGGTGTGCATCGCATTGAATTAAAGTGACTGTGATTTGTTAATGTAACACGTGTCGTCGCATAGGCACGAATGTAAACGGTGTTTGAGACAGCCACATGGTGTGAAAACAATTTGCGACAAATATTCATTTTTGTCTGGGGGCTCACGAGCTATAATTTTTTTGATAAATATGTCGACGTACAGACGTATCAGCCACAGGGTTCTAATATTGTGAAATAAACAACATAAAGTGAACTTTCACGTGTTTTCAAAGATAGTAGTTAGTACACCCTTTTCTCTCATGAACTTGATTTTCTTATGAATTTTTTTGTAAATCATATGCAGGGAAGGAAAGCTGCGAACGTGTGATATCATCCCCTAGAAAACGAGTCAAACAGTAGCAATCACAGAACCAGTGTTTTGCATGTTTAGGAATTTGGTTCGCTGTTCGTGGTTGTGAGTTTTAAAAATTAAACTTTCCCTATTTTAAATTCTCACCCCGACCTTCACTTTCGCAAAAGTGCCCACTGTACTGAAGTTCATGAGCGTCGGAGAAATTTTCACATGTCGTCTAAACACTTTTGATACTCCTCTTCGGTTAACTAGGAAAAACGTTGTTTATCCAAAACCTTTAAACAATGTATAAATAAATTGTGGTCTGCGTCATCTGCATTACTGTTTTGCAGTTTATATTTAAGAAGGGCCATAGAACTATACATCTCGACCGTTCTACTCTCGATAGCATGTTGGAAAAACAACACCTAAATCTTCCTCTGTGGGCTTCGAATTCTGTTACTTGTGTTAAAATGGTTGTTTTTCCCTGTGTAGTTTAATTTCAATAAAAAAAAATTCGCATTCAAAGGAGAGAATTGGAGTTGAAATTACGTGAAAAGATCTCTCCAGAACTAAAATAGTTTAGTCTATTAATAATTACCATTGTAACTTGCTAATTACAGGGTGTCTCAGCTTGTCATTTTGGACAATTACTATGATTGCGTTGTTATGCGGGGTGCTCAGTGTAAGTCCAGTGTATTTCCGACCATTGTTTTCTCAATATAGTTGGTTGTGGACCTATAGTCACTTACTTCAGTTTGACCCAAAAGGTTTGAGTCACCCTGTATATCAGTGACACTCTTGTTTCACGACCAAGCGAGGTGACGCTACGGTAACAAACTGGACTCACGTTCTGGAGGATGGTTGTTCAAATCCACCTCCGGCCATCCAGATTCAGGTTTTCCGTGATTTCCTTGAATCAGTTCAGTCAAATGCCGGGGTAATTCTTTTGAAAGGCACAGCCGATGTCCTTGTCCTCTGTTAACAAAACAATGCGAGCGTGTGCCCCGTCTCTCAAATGTTCAAATGTTTGTAAAACTTATGGGACTTAACTACGGGGTCATCAGTCCCTAAACTTACAAACTACTTATGAACTACTTACGAACTAGGACGGCACAAATATCCATGCCCGAGGGGGGGATTCGAACCCCCGACCGTAGTGGCCGTACAGACCGTCACTGAAGCGCCTCAGTCACCGCGGCCACCGCGGCCGGTGCCCCGTCTCTAATGACATCGACGTCGACGGGACGTAAATCCATAAACTTCCTTCTTTACAGAAGTCCTCCATTCTTTGAGCTTTGACATTGTCTTCCGATAATCCTGTCTCTTAATGATCACATATCGTGTACGTATACACCAGAAGTGGATGTATGATAGAAGCAATGATTTAGTACTTTCATTGTAACTTGCAAGTGTTCTGCCATTAAACGCAGTATTAGATTCTCCTTCCCTCCAACATGTTCTTTGTGATGATTACAAGTCAAGAGGTTCATAATTGTAATTTGTCTGTATTTTGGGAATATCTGTGATTCATTGTCTAACCGAAATGTAAATATTTCGCAGTACTTATGAGGACCACCTTAATTACTTATTCTTTATACGAGGCCGTAATTTCTCTCACTATATAGATATCTTGTGTAATAATTTTACGATTTGTTTACATCGCCTGATGACTTTAATATATTGTGAATGGCAACATCGTCGCATATAGTCTAAGAGGATTTCTAGGAAACTCTTCCAAATCGTTTATATAGGAAGAGCACAGGGACTATAACACTTGCTTGGCAAACCCCAGATACGATATTTATTTCATGCAGTGACTTTCCGTCAATTACTACGAAGTGTCTACTTAGACGGGAACTCGAGAATTCAGTCGTACAAATGAGACGTTTCTCAATGAGGACGCAATACGGTTGGAAGCCGCTTGTGAAAAGATTTCTGAAACGTCTAGAAATATGAAGGAAACTGCAGCTCAACGTTTGGCTGCACTTCGCGCGAATCAAGAGCCAGTTGTGATTTATAAGATCGACACTTTCTGATTCCGTGCTGGTTATGTGTCAATAGACTGTTTTCTTTGAGGCATTCTCATCACCCCGTTGCACCAATATGGTTTTATATGTATTCTTCAAGGAACGTCTTGCATGATTTGTAACTTCGATTTCAATCGTGATGGTGCGAATTTTTTATGCCTGTGTCGTGCCATATTTCATTCTGTGTTAGTAGTGTAAGTTAATTGTTTGATTTTAACATTTCTTGGGTGTCTACAATGTCCATTTTGTCAAGTGCAATAAATGCATCACATAGAAGATCGATCTCTGCGCTTCTGAGACACTTTTAAATGAGCCTTACTAGGGAATGAACTTGCAACCTTTCACTTAAGAAGTTTCTCGTAAGAAACTCTATCCGCGCCTCCTCCATGGGATTAAAGTCAGGGGAACAGACAGGTCTCTATCACCGCGTATTCGGTCTTTTTGAGGTCTTCCCCCATCTGCCCTTTGTATCGGGCCGCGTGCTGCCATTCATAAAAAATGAAGTATTACAATAACGCTGACCGGTGAGTGTGTGGTGTTCTGTGGTTTCCGAGGGCGCCAAAAGTACGAGGGGGAGTTGCAAAATAAATATCCCCTGTGGGCCGAGTTGTATATGAAAGGAAAAAAAGAGAATGATACGTTAAAGACATATCTTTATTTTTCTACATAATGTCAAAGTACATTGAGACAATTGTCAAACCACTTTTATAAGTTTCAAAAAGCCTTCCAGAAAAAAATCAGGGCGTTGCATACGGAAGAAGCGTTGAACGGCTATGGAGTGGAAACATCCGTCATAACATGTCCGAAAGAAGTTCAAAAGCACTCCGTCTGCAAGTAAAGTGCTACTCGCCGTTTTCTGGGACGCCCCAGGAATTCTGTTGCTGGGCTCTTTGGAGGATGCAACCATCAATGCTGCGCAGTACTGGGCCGCTCTCTTGAAATTAAGAGGTGTTTCGAAAAAGCGGTCTGGCCTCCTCAGATCTATCGTTCTGCTGTTAGATGACATTGCGAGACCACACTCGGCGACGGCAAAGCAAAACCATATTGCAACTCTTGATTGGGAGCGCCTACACCATCCGCCATACAGTACTGAATTCGCACTAAGTGACTTCCCTCTGTTTCTAGCCTCGAAGAAGACTCGGAAGCTTTGGAAGCAATGCTGACGTCAAGCAAGCCGTTCAACGCTTCTTACGTATGCAACGCTCTGATTTTTTTTTTCCTACGAGACTTTTTGAATTTTGAAACTTATAAAGCGGTATGATATATGTTTCAATGTACTTGGAAATTATGTATAAAGATAAAGATATGTCTTATCTTTAATGTCGGGTTTTATTTTTTCCTTTCATACTCAACTCTGACCACAATCGACAGGGGAAACCAAACGTACATTCGAACTTCCCCTCGTATATGAACTGCACCAGCGAAACGTGAAGTGCATGATATCAGATGACTGAATATTCAGTCTACTTAATTATTTTGGCTGTACCCTCCATTGGGAGGTGCGGTTACTCGTAATTGCCGGACACGATAGTTTTAGTGGACAAGGTCTTTCAGTGTGCGGAGGCATAAAATTGTGTGAGCGTACTGACCTTCAAATTTGAGAATCGTTGGCGAGACACATTTCCAGCACGCCCCGCAGGCGCCGGTAGTGTGCGCATGAGAGCGCGAGTTGCACTTCGCGAGAACTGACGAAACTTGCCGAAGGTAACCGATTCATTCCAGCCTAATACCGCAAGTTAGTGGACGGTTGCATGCCACGCAATCACGTGGGTGCATTCACGAGGTATACCCGCCAGGTCCTAGGATTTTTATCTGTCACTTTCCACTTCTTTCACCTCTGACAGTATTGCTTATGTGAAAAATACCGAGTAGTACCATGCTTCGGAATCCAAGTTAAAGGTAGGACCGCACCGAGCGGAACTGCACTGCAGCGGCTGTGTGTGGCATACCGCATCTCAACTGCAGCGGCGCGACAATACGCGCTTAATTTTGTATGTCAGTCGTTGGATAACCTCAGAGGACAATGGACGATAATTTCTTTGTTATGTCAGGAAGAAGAAAGGCTGCAGCAAAAGCAAGAAACAAAAAGGGGAAGAATATGGCTGTATAACATTTCAGGTTCGGGATATGAAAAAGAAGAATATCATACACTTTCACCACGGCGTAAAAAGGCTCGAAAGAGATTTCATACGAACTTCAGAATGTCTCAAGATGAATTCACCGTGTTAGTACAAACTATGGAGTCATTTTCACAAAATAAAATAAAAAATAATAATAATAAAAATTCTATGTCATTTATAGGGTACTAATGGGTTTTGTCGACCGTATCCTATTTCTAATGATTTGGCGCTGCCTGATTGTGGCTAGCAAGGGTTTTAGTTCAACTCATGTGATGTGATATTTTAAGGTCAGTTAACATTATATTAATATTTTAGTGGGATTGTGAATGCTAAGTTTGGTCTTTTAAGTGTTCTTCCCCCCATTTCATTTATTTTCCAGACTTTCTGAGGATGACCCACAAGGGTGAAACCCGTTAAAAATAAACAAAGTTGCAACCACGTCTGTCTTTAATTACTAAACAACGTAATTGGTTGCTAGTTACTTCTACGTTATTCTTCCACCAACATAGAAAAAAATATGAAGTTTACATACCCTGTACCCCCAATTTCTTTTCAAATATTCACAGAATATATGACATCAACTGCGATTGGGCAAAGCTGAAAATGTGTACCCACCCGGGTCTCCTGCTTTCGAGGCAGTTGCGCTGACACCTACACCACTGGGGACACAGTGATCACCGCACCTGCAAGGACTACCTAAGCACGCCTCCCGTCGGATACAAATTCCCAGCTTCACCCTGCCCACAGTACTCAAACTCGTAGTTATGAAACTAATTCCCGTAAGAGTAAGGGCTTCAAACTTGCCCATCCCTCCCCACTAACGATAGGATCATTGTCCGTCACCAGCATAGTATATATATACATGTGGCGTCTGTTCCGAAAGAACATATGACTTCAACTGCGATTGGGCAAAGCTGAAAATGTGTACCCAGCCGGGATTCGAACCCGGGTCTCCTGCTTTCTAGGCAGTTGCGCTGACCCCTACACCACTGGGGACACAGTGATCACCGCAGTTGCAAGGACTACCTAAGCACGCCTCCCGTCAGATATTCTGTGAATATTAAATAACAACAACTGCAGGATCAGAAGTGACGTCTGTTCTTTCGGAACAGACGCCACATGTATATTCTTTTCAAATGTTGCTTATTCTTGTACTATTAATTATAATGTTCATTTTGAAGGTCACATAAATCTTACTATTAACTTTTCCTCGTCCAATGGCATTGTTGTAAACAAATTTCCGCTTAACTTGCAACAGAGTTAGGAAGGGAATGACGCGCAGTGTCGCGACGCTTGCCATACCGCACCAGCGGCAGAGGAACTGTGCGACACGACACGGCGCGACAGAGTTGTCCGGTTGGTCAAAGTTGCCTCGCAGCCCCGGTGCCGCCTAGTGCGTGCTGCCCCATTAGATTTCATGCAAACAATATTTGGCGGCGTCGTGCCACGCCGCTCCGCTGCAGTACAGTTCCGCTCAGTGCGGTCCTACCTTAGCCCAAGATTATAGTGGAGCGGCGCAAGAGAGAAGCGCATAGCTGTGTTGGACAGCTGGTGCAGCGTTGCATTGCGTTGCGTTGCATAGTGGGACGAGGTAGCAGCGAAGTAGCAGAACGGAGCGCGCGTCCGAACAGTACCGAAGTAGCCCGAAGCGGGCGCACTGCACAGCTGACTCCAGCCACAGCCGAATGCTGCCGGTGCTGCACGAGCGCTGCCGGAGCCACCCGACCGCGCTGCTCGCCGCTCTGAGACACAAACGTGTTTGATTCACGGCGCGCCTCTGGGCCGCTGTGAGCTGCAGCGGCACTATAATCGCGTGCACTGCACAACACTGGTTTGTTTCCTGGGCGCTGCTCACCTCTCCTCGCTCCGCCGCATTGGTCGCCCGGCGCAGCCCCACTATAACCGCAGCCTAAACTGTAGGTCCTCTTATAACTGGCGGGGAAGTCAGTTCGAAAGTCGGAGGAATGCAACGGCATACCACCTCCAAACAGGACCATGCCTAGTAAAGCACTGTGGTGTTCAAACCAATCGTCGGATTGTTGAGTGCTTTACCTTTTTTACGTGGCCTCATATGAGAAGGCGCTTCCGCGAATAGAGGCGAAGCGATCGGGTAAGCGTGGAGGGGAGGAGCTACGGCCGAGCGCTAACTGTTGGGCCTGCGGGAGAAACATTGCGTAACTCTGCCAGCCACGCACCTACAGAATGAACAGTATTGGCTGTCATTGCAATAATGGAGGGGATGCGCAGAACGGCTGAAAACTGGGCTGCCTTCGTAGGTGACGCCGACTATAATTTATGCATGAATAGTTCACCTAAGTTTCTGCTGTTTTATTACACTGACATTGTTATGTAATGTTTTGATGAGATTACGAACAGAGACGCGGGATAAATTACTGATCAATTTAACTTGCTCTTCATCTGAGTCAACAATACAAACACAAAGTACTCTCCACTACAAACCAGACAAAAGAGCCGCCTTAATATTGCACTGTCACCCAATTCTCCGCCATGTTAAAGGTTTCAAGTCTGTATCTCACAGGGAAGTTAGTCTGAAATCATGTCCAAACTTAGCATCAAACAGACAAGAACAAAGTATTCCGCGATGGACACCAGACACGAAAGCGAGTCAATCTAGCATTGCCGCCAATTGTATTCGCATGGAGACGCCAGTGCCACATGCCTGACGCACAATGTGCTATGTCACAACTGCGCGGAAAGGCCGCGTGGTCTAAGGCACCATGCCACGGGTAGCGCAGCAGCTCCCGACGGCGTTAAAGAGGCCTCCCTTGGACATAGCTGTGTGTGTCGTTCTTAGCGTCAGTACATTAAAGTAGTTTGAAGTATAGAGACCGATGACCTTGGCAAATTTGTCCGTTAGATTTACAAACAGTTTTTGCTGTTACACATGGCTGGCCACCCCACTTCTGTCAGCCGCATAGCGGCCTACATTTCTCGCTGCCCGGCACTCGAAGATAGTATAGTGCAGTTGACTCGCGACGCAGTCTCTGATCGGCTACTTGCGCGTTTGCGTGAGAATGGCGTGGTGGCAACCAGTGTTATTTACGCGCTTTGGCCAAACAGATATAGTGCTCTAATCCCCTATATAAAAAAACTCCTAATTTCGTGGCCAGCATATGACAACTTTCCACAGCATGAATTGCTGTCCATGGTGGTCATAGACCCTATTAACCCTTTGCGTACAAATGGTTTCATACTGAGAACCCCCTTTAATTCAGTGTCTCAAAAGCGGCTCAGTGGCTGCTCTGTAAATCCACCACGGCACTGGAGTGTGCTACCCTCTGTCATCAACAAAATCAACTCGCTGCCGACTCGGGTAATACGTTTGTGTTGGAAAGCGACAAAACTTTGAGCTGCGCAGTGTGTCGCGGAGGACGGTAAGGTTGCTTACGTTATGTTTTACGCTGTATTATCTTTTGAATTGACATGGTTCTGGTAAGTTACGAAAGGTTATGCATTTTACGGTAGACTAGTATTTCAGTTTGATCCATGTCTTGCAGAACTTTATGTACTGGATTAGTGGTTTCACTACCTGACCAAGTGTTCTAAAAAAATAATTTGTAAACACTCGAGTCCTTTTCTGACTTCATATATAGGTTTTATGTCATTTGTAATGTCATTATATAAAATTGTTTCGAAACTCAATTTGGTTCCTTGGGCCACAAAGGGTTAAAGAACCATGTACGGCTCTTTCGTAATGTCCAGTGGCAGTGCCTTCAGTGCAGTAGTTTTTTTTTTTTATTTTACTGTGTGTTTATATTTTGGTAATCTTGTGTAATATACTCTAACAGTTCTATGTATGCACTAAATTTTATTCAGGTATACTACTTGCCGTTGAAACACCATGCGAAAGTTGCTATAGTCCTTTAGTTTTGCACATAAGTGTATTTACCTTAAAACGACTGGCAAAAAATAAAACAACTCAGAAGCAACAGCATTGCGTTAAGATTTACTTACGCATAACGCGTTAAAAGCGGGTAAGTATTTCTGAGAATAAATGTAGTAATATAATCCACGGAGGACTTAGATTTTTATATATGTCGATACTGATGGATTCATGTTGGTAACAGTGTTACACTATTCCTTGACCATACTAAATAGTAGCGTGGTCTAAGGCGTCATGCTAAGAACTGGGAAACCGTTCCCACCGGAGGCTCGACTCCTCCCTCGGGCTTGAGTATGTTTGTGTTGTCCTTAGAGAAAGTTAGTTGAAGTAGTAAGTCTAGAGACAGTTTGGAGCAATATGTTTACCATCTTTTGAACATTTTTTGTACATTCCTCCTGGGACACTTCGTATATATGCAATGGAACACACACAATTTTAATGTGTCTCATTACGTTTGTCGACAAGCAGGTAACAGAAGGTAGCACTGGCAAGTGATGATGGCCGCGCGGTCTGAGGCGCCGTGTCATTGATTGCGCTGTCGTTCACGCAGGAGGTTCGACTCCTCCGGGCATAGGCAGGCGCGCAAAAAAAAAAAAAAAAAAAAAAAAAAAAAAAATGTTCAAATGTTTGTAAAGTTTATGGGACTTAACTACGGGGTCATCAGTCCCTAAACTTACAAACTACTTATGAACTACTTACGAACTAGGACGGCACAAATATGCCGACGGGGGATTCGAACCCCCGACCGTAGTGACCGTGCAGACCGTGACTGAAGCGCCTCAGTCTCCTCGGCCACCGCGGCCGGCTAGGCAGGCGCGCATTTGCGTTTGTGTGTGGGTCTGGTGGGTAGTCCGTGCAGTCAAAAATGTTCAAATGTTTGTAAATCTATCGCACCAAACTGCGTGGTCATCAGTCCGTAGCTTACAAACTAATTAAAGTAATTTAAACTAACCTAAGGACAACACACACACCCATGCCCTAGGGAGGACTCGAACTTCCGACGGCGAGTAACCACGTGCTCCGCAGCGAGGCGCCTTAGACCGCTCGGCTACTCCACCGCGGCGCGTGCAGTCACAATGGTCAGTGTGCAGGTCGCGTTGTGTTAAGCCTGACTGCCTAATAAGCAGGAGGCCCGAGTTCGATTCCCTGCACGACATAAATTATCAATTTTCCCCTTCAGTTTTATTCTGTGATTTCTGGAAGATAACGTAAGTTCCTTTGCGTCCTAAGTCGGTGAGTTGTGTGACCTTCACTGTCTATCCCAGAAGGCTTAGACTTATGCCTAATGATACAGACTGCTTTAAGTAAAACATAACAGTGGCCGATAGACAGCATTGGGCATAACTTGTCATCTTGGAAATTTAAAAACAAAAAAGAAAAAAAACTTAAACACTTGTTTTAGGCAAGAAGTCACTCGTTTTATATAAAGACGTGGTAAATCCAACCCATACCGTGACTTTCTCGTCGTGCAATGTAGTTTCCACGACTGTTCTAGGATTTTCGGTAACCGAAATTCTGCAGTTGTGGGCGTTGACAGACACTCTGAGCATGAAATGAGCTTCGTCGGTCGACAACACGTTACTCAACCAATCGCCATCTTTCGCCATCTTTTGAAACGCTCACGCCGCAAATGCCCTCCGCTTCACTAAATCGCCAGGTAACAGTTCATGATGCCGCTGGATTTTGTAAGGATAGCATTAGAGGCTACGCCTAAGTGCCAACCAAACAGTAGTGTATGGAATGCCGGAGCGACGTGCGACTGCACGAGCGCTGACTTCCCCGTGCATAGACAAACCCCCTACAGTCACCAATTCTTCGCGAACTGTCTCAGCAGCATTACGCCTTGTGCTCGGTCGGCCACTACGGGGTCTATCGTCTAAACAACCCGTAGCTTCGAACTTCGAAATCATTCTCGCCACAGCTGAATTTGTCAACGGACCTTCACCCGTTCGATTCCCCCTCCTATGGCGATAGGATCGTAACACTGAACTAGCGCATTCCCCCTTCTGATGATACAGTTTCACTAAAAGCGCCTTTTCAGGTAACTTCAACATGCTGCGACTGCTGGTGCATCTCTCTCTCTCTCTCTCTCTCTCTCTCTCTCTCTCTCTCTCTCTCATTACAGCTCCTTTTATACACGATTTTCACGTGCAGTCACTGACGTTTTGCTGTTCAGCGCCATCTGTCGGACATTTTTTGAACTTTTTAAATTATTTTTCTATTAAGACCCCATGTCATTCCAAGCATGTGTGTCAATTTTTACCCCTCTATGTACATTATTCCGTGATTTATTAAGTTTTCAAATGTATACTGACTTTTTGATCACCCGGTATAACTGTCAGCCTGTCAGTATAGCCGAAAACGTACCATCTGCTTATGTAATTCTGCAGACCCTTTCCGGCGCAAACATACACACCATTCCTAAGCGCCTTCAGGATTTCTGAAGAAGACTGGGGAAAAAATTAAAACAATCTGAAAGGTGGTATTTATCAGTGGACAGGGCAGCTTGTAGTACGCACCGTGGCGTATTTGCAGAGCGCACCGCTAGGGGGCAGGCCTGTCGTAACATCTGGACATCATTTGATCCGCATTATCACATCGAATTAGTTCGGCACTGTAGTTCGGAAACCCATTGAATAGATTTCCAATGCTGGCTGCCGGCTTTGCGGCTTCCGAGCGGAGCTGTAACAAATTGAATGAACAATATGCATTCGTTGACATTTGTCACACTAGTGTCCATATTGAGTACTTGTAACGTGAATTAAAATGTTGGAGAAAGAGCTTATCCACTCACTTGTCTCTCTCTCTCTCTCTCTCTCTCTCTCTCTCTCTCTCTCTCTCTCTCTCTCTCTCTCTCTCTCTCTCTGTGTGTGTGTGTGTGTGTGTGTGTGTGTGTGTGTGTGTCTTGTAGGTTTTACAAAGTCGTCTACTGAAACCGTGAAGGTACTAACTAACGAGTAAACCTATGTGTGGGCAAATCTGAGAGGTCACTAAACGAACGTCACACCCACCTTAAAACAGTGGGTGAAATGTGCTCTAGAGGAACATCAGGAGAAATGTGGCGAGAAGAAAGGCAGAGAATGACTTTGTTTCTAAGAATTAAAGTATTTTAAAAAGGCATTACGACTGTAGACATCAGTTTATTCATTTTATATGTTCACACATTAAAATTTGCGAATACTGCGCTGTACTTTGTATACAAAGAAAATTGTGCCACTCTTACAAAAGTCGAAAATAAGAGAAACAACAAACAGAATTTTAAAGCATCTGAGTCATACTAATTGATTCTGTCTTTAACAATGATCTAACTGAAGATTTAAATATGTATTGAAGATAAGATAAAACCCGAAACGCGTCTTGGCATAAAAAATAGAACAGGAGCTGGTTACTGTATTTCGTGGCTTCCAGATTGATGGCTTTCCTTCTCAGCCGGCGTACCTGAAGAACACAAACTACTACCTGGAAGCCACTGCTGAGGCGCGGTTAGCACACTGAACTCTCATTCGGAGGGAGGACTAATCAAACCAGCCTCCGACCATCCGGATTTAGATTTTCCGTGATTTCCCTAAATATCTCAAGACGAATCCTGAGAGAGTTTGTTTCAAAGGGCTTGTCGATTTCTTAACAAAAATAATCCGAGCCGGCCGCGGTGGCCGAGGTGACTGAGGCGCCCAGTCATGGTCAGCACGGCCACTACGGTCGGGGTTCGAATCCCCCCTCGGGCATGGATATTTGTGCCGTCCTAGTTCGTAAGTAGTTCATAAGTAGTTTGTAAGTTTAGGGACTGATGATCCCGTAGTTAAGTCCCATAAGCTTAACAAATATTTGAAAAATAATCCGAGCTTCTACTTGGTCTCTAATGACCGCGTTGTCAACGGTACGTTAAATCCTAAGTTTCCATTCATTCATTCATTCATTCATTCATCCATCCATCCATCCATCCATCCATCGTTCCTGCCTGGCGCGGCGGGACAATAATATTTTCGTAAATATCCTTTTTCTCTCTCTCTGCCTTTTGTTACTATCTGTTTAATTTTAGTGGACCATGAATAGTAGCAGGAATAGCTCAGCCAATAATTCACTCGTTTAGATCAAGCAATGGGGCACTCTTCTATGAGTGAACGCGACGCGTCGACCCTACTTGAACAGTTTTCACCTAAATATCCTGAAAATAGTCCAGGAAAGTGGGGTGGGGGGTGTCTTAACATCAGTATTGTTTATGGAAGACTAGCTGAAAACCCGGGTTTCAAAAAAATGTTTGTAAATCTATCGGACCAAACTGCGTGGTCATAAGTCCGTAGCTTACAAACTATTTAAACCTAGATAAACTAACCTACGGACAAGCGCGCGCACACACCCATGCCTCAGGGTGGACTCGAACCTCCACGGCGAGCAACCGCGCGCTCCGCAGCGAGACGCTTTAGACCGCTCGGCTACTCCACCGCGGCGAAAACCCGGCTTTGCCCGTGTATTTATTTATTTATTTATTTATTTATACCTGCCATTTTTGAGGTATATATTCATTTGTATAAGGGCTGTATGTCTTAAAATCTCTTGGGAATAAAATTAGTAATAAAGAAGTAATACATTAAAACTTGGTGCGTGATGGGGCGGTTTTCCATGAACGTTACTGTTTGTGCTCATATCTCATGAACTACATGTCGTACTGTGAAACAATTTAGAAGGTATATTGAACTATATGCTTGTAAAATTTCCTGCGGCTCCAATTTGTAGTGTACAAATTATAAATTGTAACGTCATACTGAATGCCGTAGTTTTAGTCCGCCGGCCGCGGTGGCCGAGGGGACTGAGGCGCTTCAGTCACGGTCTGCACGGCCACTACGGTCGGGGGTTCGAATCCCCCCACGGGCGTGGATATTTGTGCCGTCCTAGTTCGTAAGTAGTTCATAAGTAGTTTAAGTCCCATAAGCTGTACAAACATTTGAACATTTGAGTTTTAGTCCATGAACAGCGGAACGTTACTGTTTATGTGCTCATATCTCATGAACTACGTGACGTACTGTGATACAATTGGCCGGCCGCGGTGGCCGAGGTGACTGAGGCGCTCCAGTCACGGTCAGCACGGCCACTACGGTCGGGGGTTCGAATCCCCCCTCGGGCATGGATATTTGTGCCGTCCTAGTTTGTAAGTAGTTCATAAGTAGTTTGTATGTTTAGGGACTGATGACCCCGTAGTTAAGTCCCATAAGCTTAACAAACATTTGAACATTTTTTGTGATACAATTTAGAGGGTACATTCAACTATATTTATGTATACTGTCTGTAAAATTTCCTGCGGCTACAATTTGTAGTGTACAAATTATAAATTGTAACGTCATACCGAATGCCGTAGTTTTACTCCACAAACAGCGGAAAAGTAGTAAGCGAGAAACTTTTTTCCTTTCATTATTTTACTATGGTTGCCAGCGAGAAAAAGTTTAATAAAGGTTTGAAATTATGTTTAAAGTTTGTTGCAAGTCACGAAGTACTGTCATTCTCATAAAGTATATTTCGAAAGTCTCGCCGCATTATATGGCATTTTTTGCGATTTCTGTTGGTCATGACGTAATATCTTTTGAACCATGTGCCGTATGTGATTCTTAACCATGCAGAAATTGTTACCTCACGGTAAGGAATGTGTGTACCAGATTTGGTTGAAATCGGTCTAATGGTTTAGGAGAAAATGAGCAGCATTGTCGCTAAATGCAGTTTTCCGCGCATCTCATTGTTTATGACGTCATATCTCGTGAACTATATATCGTACGTCATTCTTACATTAACGGTGACCGTCATCATGGATTGAAGCTTACGCGTACAAAATTTGAAAAAGATTGGATCAGAACTGTAGATTTGTATGCAACACGTACATACATACGCACACTCTGCTTTATATATTAGAAAAATAATAAAGAGGAACATGATGCGGCCTAACAACCTTTATTTTATCTTAAGGACCTTAATCTCGTAACCAATCTGCGTCGTACGATGTCTGTCTTCTTACACTACTTGACAAACTGAGCTCACGTATTTTCAACTTACTTTGAACCTTGATTCTATCACCCGTTTGCTTGCATTCGTGTTAACGCAGAACTCAACTCCACGCAACCTTGAAGCTAAAACGCGTATTGTTGGGAAAGTCTTCGCAAGTGTGTATTGAGATAATGATATGAAGGTAGGAAAAATAGGATTCAGTGACCGTCGAGATCGTTATAAACGAAGCAAAAACTCTGATTAGGGAAGGAGGAAGCTTGGAGATTAACGTCCCGTCGACAGCGTGTCATTAGAGGCGGAGCTTACGCTCGGATGGTTTGGGTAAGGATGTGGAAGGAAATCGGCCGTGCCCTTTCAAAGGAACCATCCCGGCATTTGCCTGGAGTGATTTAGAGAAATCACGGAAAACCTAAATCTGGATGGCCGGAGGTGGATTTGAACCACCATCCTTCCGAATGCGAGTCCAATGTGTTCCCACTGCGCTACCTCGCTCGGTGAAGAAATAGGCCGTATATTATAAAACTTGCGAAGACCATTACAGCAAGTGAAATGTGTGCAACGGTTCGGGCTGTTGTTTCAAATGTATGTTAGCTAACTATTTTAGTGTGAATTCAGATATTTGAGTCGCGAGTGTTAGTCGGGTGCCGAGCGGTCTAAAGCGCCATGCTATGGATTGCGCGGCCGTTTCCGCCGCAGGTTCGAGTCCTTCGTTGGGAGCGCGCTTGTGTGTTTTTTGTTATTGTTTCTTTGCTTCTTTCTTTCTTATTGTCCTCAGTATAATCAGTTATTAAGTCTAGAGACCCATGCCATAGCAGTTTGGTCCCTTAGGATTTTGAACATTTGAATTAGATGCAGCTACTCCAGTGTCTGGAAAGCGATAACGGCTAAGAAAGCGGTGGGCTCCGCATATGACGAGATGGCGTGGTGCTCTGGGCCTGACTGAGAAACTCAGATTCTTGTCCGACTGATCGAAAGACAACGAAGGATTGCTTAAACTTTTCTCGCGGCCGGTCGCGGTGGCCGAGGGCGCGTCAGTCACGGTCTGCACGGCCACTACGGTCAGGGGTTGGAATCCCCCCTCGGGCATGGATATTTGTGCCGTCCTTAGTAGTAGCTAGTTCATAAGTAGTTTGTAATTTAGGGACTGATGACCCCGTAGTTAAGTCCTATGAGCTATACAAACATTTGAAACATTTCTTTTCTCGCGGTCAAATCAGCCTGTACTGAAGTAAAAGCTGTATTAATGAACTATATGAAATACAATAGTCATATCTTGTGAACGGTTTGGGTTGGGATATCCAGACTGCACGGTTGGCTGCGTGCATCGCGCGCTGCTAGCCCGCCAGAGGTTGCTGGGGCAGCGCTAGTGAGCTGTGGCCAGCCTGCTTCTCCGGGTCCCACACAACCCGGCCCTCTCAACTAGGGATGGGCTATGAGCGCTCTCGAGAAACGCGCGACTCTAAGGCAATTTCTCGAGTACTCTCGAGAAGTTTTCGACAGTGCTGGTCTACAACGAAATATTGTGCAGTGCAATCGTAATCGTTGTCTTCCGTACGTGCTTGGAAGAAACTGAATTATTTCTATTATTAGTAGTAGTGGTAGAATGTTTCGCAGAAGACAGTCATGGGATTATTATTAAAACACGTATCTTACACGGAACAAAAACTTGCATTCCTCGTATTCCTTGTATTTATAATTACATGAAGGAAAAATGCTACAACACGCTACACCCAAAAACGCTTTACATACATTTTCAAATTGTAGAGAAAATTTGGCAGAGTTTACAGTATTAGCCAGCGTTACGTACACTCTTTGACAAAAAACCTGGCCGCCGGCCGGCCGCCGCTGAGCCTAAGTCCGAGCCGATCGCGACATGGGACAATAAAAGTGGCCACGCTGATTCGCTCTAAGTCCAGCTATCTGCACAATCTGGCAACACTGCAGACTGCGGGAGTTCATACAACACTTCTTGTGTGCAGTTAGAAGATAACTGGGTCAACTCCCCTCTTGGTCTTGCGGTAAAGTGGGCGACTTGCATGTTCAGTATTAGCGATCGAAACCGACTGTTGACAAAAATTTTAAATTCACGTCACTCGTTCATGCTCATGCCCCATGTGAAAGGGAAGCATATGTGCAACGAATTTCATTTTCTGGTACACTGGTAATAACATTTCGGCTAAATAACGTTGCCACCTCTGGCCGCAGCACTTGTCAGATCTCTCCGCGGCCCACTCGCCGGCAGCAGCAGTGGCGGCTCTACACAGCGCTGCCTCGCCCTCTGCCAACAGCGCCTGCTGCCGCTCATCGCCCTGGATACGTAAAATGCTGTAGTGTTGCTAAGTGGTGATCCACAAAAAGGTTGCGTTTCGTATTTCAACACAATATGTAACTCACTAAAATGTTTTAGTGTCGTTGATTCACTCCGTACGGTAAATGTATGAGCTAAATTATGTGAATACGTTTCAGTGCACGTTCTAAAGCAACACAGGCACTGCAAGGTTCGTGTCTTCATGTCTCATTTCTACAGGAGATATTTCACATCAATGGAGGTGAATTCGAATTTCTTCGAAGGCGTTTGTATGGTGAAGCAAAGAAGACATCTAATACCATTTCCATAATTTGAAGTCGACCTTTCTGAAAGACATATTGTATAATGTTTTTCTTACGATTCCGTTAAAGAGTTTCTTCTTGCAATCTGCAGCGTATAAAGTAAAATAAAATTAAATTCCATCCCCAAACGCACTTTCTCCAACCAGGATTAGAACTGCAACCTCCCACCAGGCTTGCATCACAAGACACAAGCAGAACCACACGGCCAACCACACACTGCCACAGATTGCCCTCAGTCTCTCACATATTCAATGCTTAGCCTCTAACGCATCACGAAAGAACCTGAAAGTCACCTACACAAATAACTACATTCCTTGAGTGCAAAACTTAAATTTCTGTCTCTCATTTCACGTCGGCATTACAAATCATTAGTCATGAAAGTAGAAAAGGAATGTCAAGTGAACTTAGTGAGACAATTCAGTACCACTTGAGGAAGTAACTGCACTGTCACAGTGTTGCCAAATATCAGCAACGATGTTGCCAGTTCTTAGCTGTACTAGGAAGACCTGTGAAGCGATAAGCGACGCGAAATCGCGCTAGTCTCATGCGGGCTTCTAGAGGGGAGTCGCGCATTTCGGTTAATATGCGCTATCTCCTGATAGATTCCGTCCTCACATTTACGATGCAGATATTAAATTCGTCCAATGAGGCCGAAACTAGAGTTTAAATTTTTTGAAGCTTTACTGCATTATGATATATTTTCAGCAAATGACCAGAGAAAAAATTACTGATATTCTGATTGCAACATACGGCAAATCAAAGACTGAGATACGTAAACATGGAACACGATTACAGTTTTATCCCCCCCCCCCCCCAAAAAAAAGACTAAAACAATTGCTTTGATACATTTCGACAAAAGCTAATTTTTGATGAAAAGTTACTGGAAATCAATCCGTCTCGAAAAACTTCGCAAATTGAAACCGACTGCGTTTCAAAATGCAGCCTTACGTCTGTACAAGTAATATTTCATGTCTTCTACGTGTTGGTTTGCTTGAAAGCCAGAAACATAGGTAACTGATTATTTGTGCAACACAGTAATTATTTCACTTAAGTATTCAGAAGACTGGATATTTAAAACTACGACCATGAACACAGAAACTAAACTGTATATGTGGGAAACTTGCAATTCTGATGTTTTTCCTCTGCAAACATATACATATAATCTATAGACTACTAAGCAGCTTATTGATTTCGTAATGTTACAGCCTTGATGGGCCAACAAATGATGAGAATCCGAACCCATGTGTCTGATGGATTTTTCGAACGTTGCAACCTATGACTTGCATGTTTTGTTGCTTAGTATCTGTCGTCACGATGTTAAATCAACAGAAATTGTTACAAACATTTTACCTACTTTCTCCTATTGTCTTATTTTTCGTCAAACCACACATCCTTTCTGGTCTCTTGGCCACAAGGGAAAGAAAGCTTTTGCAACTGAATTAATGATAATAATGATGGTAATAATGATAGTAATCAATGATGTTTACGGCATTACAGCAGAATGATAAAGATTACAATAACAATAGAAAATGACGATCTCTTGGTTGACACACTGCAATGAGTTTTGGTATTTCGTTGCTGAATGCCATTTAGGATATTTTTCAGAGGAGAAAAATAGACCTGAAGCCACACACATCACTAGTGCAACAATATCTCACTAATCAACTATTCTTGCTGTAGATCAGGAGACGATAATGGCGCCACGGAGCTAAAATGAGAGTACTGGTTCAGTTGTGTGACATTTGTTGGCAGTTAATACAGACAGTCCCGACATTAAACACATAATTGTTTGCAATTAAAGGAGGGGTAGACCTTTTTGCGGTCGAAAATTTAATTCAGGATAACCGAGCCATTTAAATGCAATGACTAATCTCATATCCTCATGAATATTGGAAAATACCTCGAATTCTGGAACTAAGGGAACGATCAGAGTTTCCTAGCATCGTAAGCAATACTGCTAAGCTATAGGAAGAATTTCTTGGCCATCCCACAATATCCTCATTCCTACAAACAGCTTGCTTCAACTGGCTTTTATCCATGCTGCGCTGGCAAAGCCCATTCTAAGTAAGGCTTCAGTCCGAAAGCAGACATCATCATTGAAAATGCTGATAAATAGATGAATTACGTTCATAAACTTCCGGTGAGAGTTTCTTTCAACGAAACGGAGAAAGTGTGAAATGACTACTTTCTCCAAAGTTCCTACGGACTTTTGTCCCAAATTGGACGTATATACGTTCAATATTGTCATACGCAGCTCACATTCCAGGAATATCACCAAAATGAGCATCTGGCGGGCACCGTCCTAGAGCAGCTATTACGCAAGTTTTTACCGATAATCATAAAATTGACAGGACGGCTTTTGCGCCGGCCGCGGTGGCCGAGGGGACTGAGGCGCTTCAGTCACGGTCTGCACGGCCACTACGGTCGGGGGTTCGAATCCCCCCTCGGGCATGGATATTTGTGCCGTCCTTAGTTGTAGGTAGTTCGTAAGTAGTTTGTAAGTTTAGGGACTGATGACCCAGTAGTTAAGTCCCTTAAGCTTAACAAACATTTGAACGGCTTTTGCTGCAGAATATAGTGACTTCTATTACATCCGCATAACCTTTCCCAATAAGAAACTGTTTAGTTCGTATAGTGATGCCCCTGTTTAGGTGCATTATAATGTTAGTGTTTAATGTTGCTTCAGAAGTACTTTTTGTCTTAGATATTTTTATATTTGCAGGTGACTCAAAGTAATTGTAATAATTAGTTTCCCTTCAAATTACTCCATTCATTCGATCTGTTATTTGTACAGTAATTGCAACCGCCAAAAGTGAAATTGTCTTATAAACCAAACCGTTTGGTTATCTTAGGTCATTCGTATATGGGCAGAACACTTTCATCTGAAATATCTCCACGAAAGGCAGAGAAGCGGACGGTTCTGTCATAGTAGAGTTAGGCTCGCGTAGCTAGTCCTCTGTGCAGAAGAGATGGAATTATATGTTGAAGAAAGAAGCCATATCTAAGAAACTTGCATATTAATTTTATTTTTCTCGTGTATTTACATTCTTTCAGTTTATATTCGCCTTTACTTCTCACAAAACAATGAGATATATTTTTCTCTGCTAGTAGCTACCTTTGGTCGTTTCCGACCGCATTACATTTTCCGTTGTCTCTAGATGGATAATACTTTGTCTCTGCCGATCCCAGATTTCACGTCGAAAGAAAGCATGTGCTCCATTTCGCAGTAGGCGGTCGTATTTCCACTGTTGGTATATTTACTTGTACGAATATTGTTCGTAACCGTAAACAGTTTGCTCTTGATGTTCATCTCCTTAATATTGATAAACACATATTTTCCCTATAATTCTCCTCGTGAAGTGTTTGAACTGCTGTGCTTTATTATTGTTAGTACCATTAGTTTTTATTTCAAGTTGATCTCTGAATTTGTATTTTGTATTACCGTTATATTTGTTTGTTCAATATGTTTCACAATATTGAAGATCAACAAGTTCTCATATCCATTAATATAAGCGACTTAGAGCTAATGTATAACGTTCATTTTAGTCTTGTTTCATCCGTAAAAGTTCCTCTGAAAATCTGGAACACTTCTTTTAACACCCTTAATTTGAAATCCATACGTAGGCAGAGGAAATTCAAGGATTGTTCATTTATTAACTTCATTCATAATGATAATTTGGATCAAATTTATTTAAAAATTTTGTACTCAGTCCATTTAATTTTTATGATAGCGGTAAAATTACAGCCTTGTGCAACCTAGGGCATCTGTTCAAAATCAATGAATAAGAGATACGTCAATGCTTTTATTTACTATCTTTTAACAAGCAACAGTGCAATTGCTTTCCCTAATATTGTTCGAAACCATGGCACAATTCATCGATCAATTTTAATCGTTGTAACACGTGATTATTAGGTTGCTTTATTGTTTTTGTTACAAATTTTACAATTGATTTTATACTAACGATAGGCCGGAAACTTAATTAACGTAACTCAGAACCGCGTGATAATGCAATGTTTACTCGAATTCGTTTTTGCTACGGAGCGAGTTAGTGCAGTGGTAACACACGGGACCCATATTCGGCTGCACGGCGCATCGAACTGGCCTTCGGCCATTTGGATTTGAGTTTTCCATGATTTTCCTAAATTAGTCTAGGCAAACGCCGGAAGGTCCCTGCGGCAGGGCACTGCCGATTTCCTTCCACATCCTTATCATGACAATCCGAACTTCTGCTTCGCTCTAATGACCCCTTGTCGAGGGGACGTTAAATCGTAACCTTCCTTCTTTCTTTCGTGTCTCGTGTGCAATAGAGCTTACTTTGTTCATGTTTCCGTTTGTTGGTACAAATTTTGCAGTTAATTTCAAACCAACTTCCCTCTGAACAAGTGACCTTGAACTTTCAACTTAACTTAGAACTGGATGACACTGCTTCATTAACGCCATTTCTTAACTGGTGTGTGGTGGAGGGCAATTTTTATACAACTGCTGTTTCCGCCTGTTTCTCTTCCAGTCGTGAATGGCTCGCCGTTTAAACTATTTCTGGTAAGACTTATTGTGAGTTCATATCGCCCTATCTTTTACCTTCGCGATCTTTCCGTGACTAATACATAAGAGGGGTCAGGTGAAATAGAAATATAACAAATGTATCGAATGTCTCTGATGTATTCTCATAAAAACGGTTGAAACAGAATGAAAAATTTCACACATACAAAATTTGAAAAGTGTAAAATTATCATTCAGATGAAAAATGCATAGAAACGTGGTTTTAAAATAGACTAAGACGTATAAAGTAACTTTTGTCCACTCGATAATTGCTACCACGTTAAGGATAGTTCCAATAAATTTTCGAATTTTTAATAGCTATGTCAGACATCATAGTAACACTGGAACATAACGAGTTCTTGCATCATGAGTAATGCTAACAGTAGCGTTTAGTGGCCACCAACGTGAAGGGTAATTTATTTCATTAACGTTCTGAAGTCGATAAGAGGTATGACGCGGTGGGGGCAGCCACGGTCGTTTTGGTAAATGCGGCACAACGAGCGAGCGAAGGCGCGCGCGTCTGGAAACGGAGAAGGCGGAGCGCACCTGCTGGAGGGATAGTTTTCGTTCTGAACAGAGGTAGCCAACAAAAGGAGCCTAACAGATATTCGGTAGAACTCTTGGAACTTACGCGTTTTGAATTTAACATAAGAAATAAATTAAATTCACGAATTGCATTGAACATTGCAATGTATAGTAAATTAATGTCGTCCGCTATCTGCCACGACACCGATGGAATGATAATCTGTCGACGTGAGATACCTTGCACCTAAAAGTTGCCATTAAGTTTGTACTTTGAAACCTATCAACGCGCTGTAATGAACACGTTCCAATTAAAACTATGTTTAAATCGCATCCCGCCATGAGACTACGTAACATTTTATGAAATCAACGAGACAGGGAACAAAGACAGGTCCGGAATTCATTGAGCACTACTTCAAGGAACGTTCTCAAAGAATTCAAATGGAACGCTATTTATCGTAGCAAGATGTTCTGTCAATAACAGGTCGCTTGTAATTTCCATATTGGCCTGTGGACATTTTATTTTATTAGGAATCAAAGTAGAAGGAAACTGAACAAATTTGGGTATTTAGGAAGACCTTTCTGAGACAAATTGTGAGTCTTATTGTTAGATAATGGAGTACAGTAAACATAACGATAAGTCCTGCATATAAATCAACCATAAACCGAGAAATAAAACTGGTAAAACGCTCAATGAGGTATTCATTGATTTTTTTTTAGCTGGCCACGTGACATATGTGCAATTTGGAGAGCACATTATCTCGAGCCTGAGTGGAATTACAGATCTGGATCCTAACATGCAGGACGCCAGCTACAAAAACTCGTTCATCAGGCCACCAATGTAATCAAGATTTCCCAACGTTGTAGTAGGGCCTATTGTTTCGCAACTTCGGCATCTTGTAGATGTGAGTCTGATATGTAATTCTGCAGTCAGTTGACTTTTTCTTGTCACCTACATTAAATATTTTGAAAAATTAACATCATAATATGCTCGTTGTAGTAGTTAACTAAATTTGTGTTCAAGAAGGTCGTTTCATACATTAAATACTCCTACTCTCTTTCACGATGCGAGCAATCTGCCTCAGCTGTGAGTAAATAAATGAGGTAGGGTTTATAGCAGTAATGTCTAGCTGTATAAGAGTCACTTTCTGAAAACCTAGCCAATTTAGAAATCATGGCCGTTTTGTTGCAACAGCTGGATCTCATCATTTTGTCTCGTTACGTCTTTAATTTATCCGCTTACTGTCAAACAAAATCATCCGTGCCAACTGTCTCATGGAAACCTCATAGCAGATGCTGTAGCCACCTACTTCAAGAATATCAAGTGACATCACAAACAAAACGAAAGAACATTTTCTTAAATGAATTTATCAATTATTTTAAAATGATGGTAAAATTTTAAGCATAGATAGAACAACTTATTTGGAAATCACTTCAAATGTAGTCATCCCATAAAGTAAATAATAAATTCTGAAGCCGTGTGAGCGGTTTTTATTATTATTATTATTATTATTATTATTATTAAGAATGTTGCTTTACAGGTCCAAGACCGTTTTTAAAGGCCCATCTTCAGGTGTTAATTTTTTCATATGAAAATTCATTATAGAGACATAAGGTTCTCATTGCTTCCATCTGTCATGGGAATAAAATTTCATTAATTACGCTCAGATATATGGAACCAGTCCAACAGAAATCATCACTGTCATTCAGAATAAAAACCAAGGACATTAAAATGTGGGACAAATAGTCGCGTAATTTTGATTACTGTATTTTCAATTAAACCAGTAGATAGCCGACGAAGTGAAGGAGTACAAACCAAAGAAAACTGTCCAAAGAATCGAAGAAACCGATAGATGATGGATTTCTATTTTGCTCATCTTTGCATCAAGTATTACGGCAAGGTAATACGAATATGCGCAACCACCCAGATTCTCTGTTTTGTCACAGCTTCATGAGGATTAAATTCATTTAGGTAATATTCCTTGAATGTGAGACGCGTTTGACAAGACTCAACGTAGATACAGTCCATCTTCGGACAACAGTGCATAGTATCATTGGAGAAAATGATGGATCGCATTACTTTTTCGTTTTTTTACAAACAGCTCTCACTGAAGGATGATGAGGGCAAGTTATCAATTCATCATCATATCTTCTCAATGCTTGGCTAAAAGCCAGTTGAGGCCAGATGCTAGTAGGATTGAGAATACTGTGGGCTGTCGCTTTCAAGATGCGAAGTGTTTGATACCTTACTGTTTAGTGACGGATGATGCAACGTTCATTTCCAGTAACTCATAAAAAATGCTTTTGTAGATATCTAATAAAGTAATTGTTTTAGTCATTTTTTGGGGGGGGGGGGGGAGGGGGTGAAACTGAAATCGTGATGGAAGTTTATATATCTCAGACTTTGACCTGCCGTATGTTGCAATCAGAATATCAGTAATTTTTTCTCTGGTCATTTGCTGAAAATATATCATAATGCAGTAAAGCTTCAAAAAATTTAAACTCTAGTTTCGGCCTCATTGGACGAATTTAATATCTGCATCGTAAATGTGAGGACGGAATCTATCAGGAGATAGCGCATATTAACCGAAATGCGCGACTCCCCTCTAGAAGCCCGCATGAGACTAGCGCGATTTCGCGTCGCTTATCGCTTCACAGGTCTTCCTAGTACAGCTAAGAACTGGCAACATCGTTGCTGATATTTGGCAACACTGTGACAGTGCAGTTACTTCCTCAAGTGGTACTGAATTGTCTCACTAAGTTCACTTGACATTCCTTTTCTACTTTCATGACTAATGATTTGTAATGCCGACGTGAAATGAGAGACAGAAATTTAAGTTTTGCACTCAAGGAATGTAGTTATTTGTGTAGGTGACTTTCAGGTTCTTTCGTGATGCGTTAGAGGCTAAGCATTGAATATGTGAGAGACTGAGGGCAATCTGTGGCAGTGTGTGGTTGGCCGTGTGGTTCTGCTTGTGTCTTGTGATGCAAGCCTGGTGGGAGGTTGCAGTTCTAATCCTGGTTGGAGAAAGTGCGTTTGGGGATGGAATTTAATTTTATTTTACTTTATACGCTGCAGATTGCAAGAAGAAACTCTTTAACGGAATCGTAAGAAAAACATTATACAATATGTCTTTCAGAAAGGTCGACTTCAAATTATGGAAATGGTATTAGATGTCTTCTTTGCTTCACCATACAAACGCCTTCGAAGAAATTCGAATTCACCTCCATTGATGTGAAATATCTCCTGTAGAAATGAGACATGAAGACACGAACCTTGCAGTGCCTGTGTTGCTTTAGAACGTGCACTGAAACGTATTCACATAATTTAGCTCATACATTTACCGTACGGAGTGAAACAACGACACTAAAACATTTTAGTGAGTTACATATTGTGTCTTGATGAAAACATATGAACTGATGACAATAACAAATTACATGAACGGCTTTTCTGAAAGGAAAAGGATCAAGATTTAAACCACAAATAAGTGTTAACCATCGGAGAGTGCCATTGGATTGGACAATGACAATTTTTTGCCTCTCTAATGTATTATATGCTCATCATTCAAAATAGGTGGTCTGCTTCGTTATATCCTGTGTGAAATACGAATCGCAACCTTTTTGTGGATCACCACTTAGCAACACTACAGCATTTTACGTATCCAGGGCGATGAGCGGCAGCAGGCGCTGTGAGCAGAGGGCGAGGCAGCGCTGTGTAGAGCCGCCACTGCTGCTGCCGGCGAGGTGTATGGGCCGCGGAGAGATCTGACAAGTGCTGCGGCCAGAGGTGGCAACGTTATTTAGCCGAAATGTTATTACCAGTGTACCAGAAAATGAAATTCGTTGCACATATGCTTCCCTTACACATGCGGCATGAGCATGAACGAGTGACGTGAATTTAAAATTTTTGTCAACAGTCGGTTTCGATCGCTAATACTGAACATGCAAGTCGCGCACTTTACCGCAAGACCTAGAGGGGAGTTGACCCAGTTATCTTCTAACTGCACACAAGAAGTGTTGTATGAACTCCCGCAGTCTGCAGTGTTGCCAGATTGTGCAGATAGCTGGACTTAGAGCGAATCAGCGTGGCCACTTTTATTGTCCCATGTCGCGATCGGCTCGGACTTAGGCTCAGCGGCGGCCGGCCGGCGGCCAGGTTTTTTGTCAAAGAGTGTACCTAATCTTCCGTCCTTATTTCAGCTTAAAACTCTCGTACTTTACCCACAGCCACCACAATTTACTACTACAATAGTGACTGTTGGTTGTTATGTCCTCGTTCTGTTCAAAAGTTTGGATGGTAATTTTGATGCATTTTGGATTTTATAGCAGCTAAATTAAAAATTGTTTTCCGATACTCGCGGACTATTTCAGACACTATAGAACCTTTTTACCGAATTTCCTTTTAATGTAGTTTGGATGCATAACATACATAATAGCTCGGTATTTTGTCTGATTTGTATTAATATAAGAATGCACTTTTGTATCTGTGAACTTATGTTTGATAACTAGATATGTGTAATTTTAAATGTCTTACCCCGCCTGTTGTATTTTTTTACTACACTATGGAACTTAGCAACAGATATTTCGCGTAAAGATCACAAAGACAAGATATGAGAAATTAGGGCTCGTACGGAGGCATATAGGCATTCTTTTTTTCCTCGTTCTATTTGGGAGTGGAATAGGAAAGGAAATGCCTAGTAGTGGTACAGTGTACCCTCCGCCACGCACCTTACGGTGAATTGCGGAGTATGTATGTAGATGTAGATGTAGATATTCCCATCCTCCATAAAGCACTGCCAGCCGGGTGACTGGTTTTCTTGTATTAAACGATCCCGTTTGAATGATAATCACTGCGAGCGTTGCAAATAACCGTAGTGCGTGGCGCGACACGCTGCCCCATTCAACCGCCTCGCCGCACAGCGACACTTGCCACAGCGCCGCTTCTCGTGAGCTTCTCGAGAACTGCTCGAGCGCCGGCAGATCGAGAAATTCTCGGTGCGCTCGAGTCGCCGCGCCTCACACGCCCATCCCTACTCTCAACTGCACCGGATCAACACCACCTAGAAGACAAGGCCTCACAGCTGGCCGTGCCTGCGTCACACGCCGGCCGCTGTGAGGCGGTGGGTGTGACAACCAGTGAGGTGGCGGCCGCGGCCTTTACGTGTGACGTAGGCACGGCCAGCCGTGAGGCCTTGTCTTCTAGGTGGTGTTGACCGGACTGGCCGGCTAACTGACAGCAGCTTACGTCACACACGCAGCCAAGAGTACACTACGTTCATACAATACAAACCTTCCGTTTACAAAAATACTCCTTTTCGTCAAGGACCTCTAATATATGTCATTAATAATACACAGGAAACACTCTCTCGCTCTGCTAGAACGGGTGTACTTGTAAGTACTTTCTGGTGTTGTCAGATATGAAAGTATAAGGGCAGGATTTATGATGTACAAGATTAAAATGTAACTTCATTCCGAAATGATAAGTGCGAGGGTGAAGATCGGGGTGAGAGTTTAAATAGGGAAAGATTAATTTTTAAAACTCACAACCACCAACTGCGAACCAAATTCCCAAACATGCAAAAACACTGTAACTGTGATTGCTACTGTTTGACTCGTTTTCTAGGGGATGATATCACACGTTCGCAGATTTCCTTCCCTGCATATGATTAACAAAACAAATTCATAATAAAGTAAGTTTATGAGAGAAAAGGGTGTAAAGGGTGTACTAACTACTATTTTTGAAAACACGTGAAAGTTCACTTTATGTTGTTTATTACACCATATTAAAACCATGTGGCTGATAAGTCTGTACGTCGACACATTTATCAAATAAAGTTATAGCTCGTGAGCCCCCAGACAAAATGAATATTTTTCGCAAATTGTTTTCACACCATGTGCCTGTCTCAAACACCGTTTATGTTCATGCCTATGCAACGACACGTGTTACACTAACAAAACACACTCACTTTAATTCAGTGCGATGCACACCTTGTTCCACCGGTTAAATATTCACAACACACAGTAGCACTCGATACAACTTGGTGCAGTCTACGACGAGCAACTACACTTGGCAATTGCCATATAAAAATCTAAAGTCTCCACCTGGAGATCCACATGCCGACTGCCTAGAGCGACGCCGCCCGGCCAGCTACCCCACTCGCTCCCGACTCGTCACTTCCTGCCCGCGCGCAGCCCAACTGCCAGGTTTTTTCCCTACGTCATCAACTTCCCCATGTGAGCTGTTCTAACCGATTTGCCAACGTACAGCGCTCAGCCAATACATTTCTAAAACTTTACTGAAAATCAAAATAATTACACTACACATTAAACAAATTTCTTATTATGTTTTTATATTGGTATAAACATCCTTTGCACTATTTATTACAATCGTGCAATTTCTTATATCACAGATAAGTGATTTAACTGAATATTTCAAGATAAAATACACAAGATTAATTGAAAATAAAATGAGAAATAGTTAATATATTACTTTTATAAACAAACATTGCCATGCTGGTTGTGTAACTGTCTTGTATTCATTGGTAATTTATTATTTTTCATTGTCAATTAAAGATATTACGCCAGATGTGACTATATCAGCTAATGTATTGTTTATTTATCAACAGGCTATTTTGTAATGAGGGCCTTAAAGGTTCCTGACTGCATCGTATTACTTCAAATACCAGTAGTATTAGAATATTTTATTTCACGCTGTGCACTGCACTGTGCCTGGCACTCGCCATTGTCCCTCTCTCCCCTCACCGGAAACGAACTGGAAAATCCTAAGCTGGAACAAGCCACCAACGTCGGCCTGCTCGCTGCCCTCCCGTCAACTACAAGCACACAGCAAATCTCAACGTGGAGAATTTCTACCTTTGGCCTAACTATAAATTTTGTCACCCAACTGCGTACATACATTGCTACCATAATTAATAAGATTAAAATTGTGTAACATTTGGTGCATTGGCATGGTCATGGTTTGCAGTGAACTTCATACTGTTTAATTACAAATGCTATTAATTACCAATATTTCTAATGGGCGGTAATCTCACATAAGGAGATATATATTGAAGTTATACAGTAACGTCACATTTTCCTACATTAACTTCATTTTACTCCATTGTGATATCTTTTTGATATACCTTTGAAGAGAAAGTGTGTCTACGAATTTCGCTTTCTTAGTACGCCAAATGTAATATGGAACCAGTCGGTTTTTGAAACGATGGAATTCAGCTACTGTAAAAATAATTTTTTTGTCGACAACTAGTGTCGAAAGAACGAAATTCCAATCAGAAATGGAACGAGTAGCGTATAAGCAGGGTACAACACTCCCCTTACCTTAGCGAGGCGTGCCCCAACCAGGGATGGGCTATGAGCGCTCTCGAGAAACGCGCGACGCTAAGGCAAATTCTCGAGAAATTCTGGAGTACTCTCCAGAAGCTGTCGACAGTGCTGCGCTCTCTGGAGGCTGAGCGAAACTACTCTACAGGGAAGCATTCCGATAGAGCAGTCGTAATCTGTCTTCCACAGTGCAAGGAACAAACTGAATTATTATTAGAATATTTCGCTGATGCAAAAATCAAGGATGATTATTAAAAGACGTACCTCACACGAAACATGAGAATCATTGTTACCAAAAACGAAGATGCATTCCGCATGTACTGATACTTACACGAGATAAAATTACTACAACGTGTTGCACCCAAAAATTCCTCTTACATTTACTAATTGTAGAAAAAATCGGCAGAGCTTACAGTATTAGCCAGCGTTACGTACCTAAGCTTTCGTCCTTATTTCAGCTTAAAGCTCTGGTATTTTCTGAACACAGCCACCACAAATTGCAATAGTGTTGGTTGGTTGTTATGTCCCCATTCTGTTCAAAAGTTTGTATAGTTTTAATTTTGATGCACTTTGCATGTTATTCCAGCCAAATTAAAAATTAAACTTTCCTGGCACTGACCAACTGTTTCAGGCACTAACCAATTTCTTACCGAATTTCTTTTTGATGTAGTTTGAATGTATAGTATACACAATAGCTAGGTAATGTGTCTGACTTGTAATATAAGAATCACTTTTGTATACGCGAACGTATCTGATTGATAGATATATTGTATAATATTAAACGTCTTATCATGCCTGTTGTATTTTTAGCTACACGTCGGAGCTTTGCAACAGACGTCCTCATCCTCCGTAAAGTACTGCCAGTTCCGTGACATTCGTGTATCCAATGTTGGTATTTAAATGATAATTTTTGTGTCCCAGCCTCGTCGCCGCTTTTGTGTCTCGTTTCCGTCGTAGGTGTCGGTGGCCGAGTGGAAACGTACCGACACAGAAATAAAGGATGCACGCTTGTGCAGGTAGGAGGTGACCAGCCAGTGGGACAGCAGAAACTAGAAACTCTAGAGTAAATTAGAACGAGATCTATATTTCTTAGAGACTTAGTAATACTTAACTTTTACATAGCTCAGTACTGCAGAATGCTGATACATAATTGAGCTAGAGGCCTGCCTAGTGCCTGTTCGATATCCAAGTCTTCACTGGTGCCTATCTGATTCCGAAGTGTTAACTGGTTCCTATCTCAGTCCCAAGTGGACGATGTCGTTCAGTGGTGGCCACGAGCGGAGTTCTAGCAGAGGGCGCTCGTGGCTGACGTCGTAAGAACGCGGCGCCGTGCGTGCATGGCGGCGCGCGGCGAAAGTAGGTGGTGCGCACTAGAGTCTTGTGCGACACCACAATAATCACAGCGAGCTGCGAGCGTTGCAAATAACCGCAGCGCGTGGCGTGTCGCGCTGCCGCTTTCAACCGCCGCAGCATCGCTTCTCGTGAGCTTCTCGAGAACTGAAAAAATGTTTGTATAGCTTATGGGACTTAACTACGGGGTCATCAGTCCCTAAACTTACAAACTACTTATCAACTAGCTTTTCCTAAGGACGGCACAAATATCCATGCCCGAGGGGGGATTCGAACCCCCGACCGTAGTGGCCGTGCAGACCGTGACTGGAGCGCCTCAGTCCCCTCGGCCCGTAACGTTCTGGCTATCTTCAACCACATCTGGAGTTCTGGTACGTTCCCTTCACAGTGGCGCGAGAGTCTGATAGTCCCGGTGATCAAACCTGGTCAACATCCACATGAGTTGAACAGTTACCGACCAATTAGCCTCACCAACGTTCTTTGCAAATTGCTGGAGCGTATGGTGAGTCGACGATTGTGTTGGCTCCTTGAGTCCAGGGGTCTTCTCACTCCATGCCAGGGTGCTTTCCGAAAGGGGCGTTCAGCTGTGGATAACCTGGTTCACCTTGAGTCCGCCATACGGGCAGCCTTCTCTCGCCGCCAACACCTGGTGGCAGTTTTCTTCGATTTATCTAAGGCTTATGACAAGACCTGGAGACATCACATCCTTACCACACTACATGGGTGGGGTCTCCGAGGTTCGCTTCCCATTTTTATTCGAAATTTTTTATCTCTTCGTACGTTTCGTGTACAAGTCGGTGCTTCTTGTAGCTCTCTGCATGTACAGGAGAATGGGGTACCCCAGGGCTCTGTCCTGAGTGTTCCTCTGTTTTTAGTGGCGATAAATGGTCTAGCGGCAGCGGTAGGTTCCTCAGTCTCCACCTCGCTGTATGCAGATGACTTCTGCTTATATTTTAGCTCTAGCAGTATGCGTGTTGCTGAACGACAGCTGCAGGGAGCCATACGCAAGGCGCAGAAGTGGGCCCTTGCCCATGGGTTTGAGTTCTCTGCTACCAAGACATGCGTTATGCACTTCTGCCGGCGTCGGACAGCCCATCCACATCCTGAGCTTTACATCGATGGCCATCTGCTCAATGTGGTGGACACGCACCGTTTCTTGGGGCTAGTGTTTGACGACCGGCTGACATGACTTCCTCATATCCGTGAGCTCAAACAGAAGTGCTGGAAGCAGCTTAATGTCCTCCGCTGCCTCGCTAACACCACTTGGGGCGCAGACCGCAGTAGGCTGCTGCAGTGCTACAAGGCGCTTGTTCTGTCCAGACTGGACTACGGCAGCGTTGCCTATGGCTCGGCATCACCTTCAGCTCTGCAGATGTTGGACCCCGTCCATCACTGTGGGGTTAGGCTAGCAACAGGAGCCTTTCGAACAAGTCCTGTGACTAGTCTCCTTGTGGAGGCTGGTGTGCCTTCTCTGCATATCAGGCGACAACAACTGCTTGCGAATTATGCGGCTACTGTCTGTGGTTTACCTAACCACCCAAACCACCGTCTACTCTTTCCTCTAACTGATCTCCACATTCCGCAGAGGCGACCGAGATCAGGGTTGACGGTTGGTGTTCGTGTTAGGTCTCTGCTGAGCCAATTGGAGTCTGTTCCTGTCCCCTCTTTATTCAGATACCAGTCGCGTACACCACCATGGTGTATACGACGGCCTCACCTTCGGCTGGATCTGTTACGGTACGCCAAAACTTCAGTCCACCCTGAGACCCTTCGTCGCCACTTCGTATCAATTATTGATGGTTTCCGAGGCTCTACGGTGGTGTACACAGACGGCTCGATGGTAGATGGTCATGCCGGTTTTGCCTACACGCTTGCACGACACAATGAGTTGCGCTCCCTGCCAGATGGCTGCAGTGTTTTCACTGCAGAGCTGGTAGCCATCCACCGCGCACTTCAACATATATGTTCCTGCCCCGGGGAGTCATTCGTCATCTGTAGCGACTCCCTGAGCGGTTTACAGGCCATCGACCAGTGTTTTCCGCGCAATCTTCAGGTTGTTGCCATACAAGAGTGAACAACGAGGGCGGTCAGTGGCATTCCTTTGGACTTCGGGACACGTTGGGATAGACGGCAATGAGCTGGCTGACAAGCTGGCCAAAGAGGCCACCCACAAGCCTGTCCTCAATATCGGCATTTCATGCTCTGATCTCCGTTCTGCACTACGCCGTAAAGTGCTCGGTTTGTGGAGTAGTGAATGGCGCACCCTAGAGGCGCCCAACAAACTGAGGCGTATAAAGGATGCTACAAACGTATGTAAGACCTCTCTGCGAGCCCCTCGCAGAGACTCTGTTGTTCTCTGCCGGCTGTGTATCGGCCATACTTGGCTTACGCACGGCCACCTTCTCCGTCGCGAGGATCCTCCCGAGTGTCGATGTGGTGCGCGTCTGACGGTCGCCCACATCGTCTTGGAATGCCCGGACTTAGCAGCACAGAGAAGGAATTTTAATCTCCCTGACGATTTGAAAGTAGTTTTAGCTGACAATGCCTATATGGCTGACGCAGTTTTAAATTTTATTCGTGTGAGTGGGTTGTACCGATCGATTTGATTTTTAGTACTGTATTCATTATGTGTTTGTTCTTCGTTGGCCTACCGTTTTAGGCAGGTGGTTTTAATGTGCAAACGCGGTCAGATGCCCTACCTCCTTGTCTATGGTTACCTGGCCAGGACACTCTGGCATCGTCTTCCCACCTTTCTCTTCTTTTATTAGTTTTTACTTTGCTTCTTTTATTTTTTGACGTAACACCCTTTGCTTGTCGAGTTTTAACAAATCGTTTTCTATTGCATTGTAGTGCTTTTTTCTTCTACCCTCTATGGTTAGAACCAGGGACTGATAACCATAGTCGTTAAGTCCCTTTAAAAATCAAACCATCCATCCATCCCCTCGGCCACCGCGGCCGGCACGAGAACTGCCTGAGCGCCGGCAGCTCGAGAAATTGTCGGTGCGCTGGAGTCGCCGTGCCTCATAGTCCCATCCCTAGCCCCAACCTCTGGTTGTGACAGCAACTGTACACGCGGGAGATGTGCAAGGACTGGGTGCGGACAAAGGCGAACTTGAGGAAGAGGCCGAAGATCTAATTTCTCGACAATAATACTATGAAAACTAAATGTGTAAATGCATATACCCATTTGAGTATTTTTTTTTTTTTTACAATTTTATATATTTATAATTAGTCTCATTTTTACCGTACGTATCAATCAACGAATAATTCCTTTCCCAGTTAAAATCATTTTTACGTCACTTTTTTTTTAAAGACATATCTTCTTGTTCATAATAGTGCATTTAAAAAGTACATTATTGTTACATAAATACTTAGCAGTATGTTTCACACTCTCTCTTACAAAACACTGCTATCTTATGTATAAACAAAATTGCCATTACGAACACCTTTAATTGGAAAGAACACAAATCGTAGGGAAGGCGAACCAAAGGCTGCGTTTCATTGGCAGGACACTTAGAAGATGCAACAGTTTTACCGAAGAAACTGCCTACATTACATTGGCAAATGATTATTAAAGGAAGGGAAGGAAGAAGGATAGGAAAGAATAGATTGACAGTGGCCTCATTTGCGCATTGATATTAAGCAATGGCGACAAGTGAAAATGTGAGCCGGACCGGGAATTGAACCCGGGTGTCCCGCTTCGGGCCAGCGGTTGCCTTAACCACTTGTCCACCCGTGCTCGCCTCCCGTCCGTCTCAAATTCTCAGATGTCTCACGCTATGTTTGTAGCGCCCCTATCGTTGATGCCCTCTTACACTCGCTATTACGGATTCCTGTGAGAGGTCGGGCGTATGACCGCATCTGCGGTGAAATAACTGAAGCTAACGCCGTCGTCGCGTTTAAATACTTATTGTATTGGTGTGGTGCCTGTTCTTTCGGACTTCCGAAAATACAATTGTGCGTCCTATTTTGGAGTACTGCTGCGCGTTGTGTAATTCCCACAAATGGGCCTAACGGAGGAAATGGAGTAGGTTCAGAGAAGGGCACCACAATATGAGGCATTTTGAACATGTTCAAATGTTTGTAAATCTATCGGAGCAAACTGCGTGGCCCTCAGTCCGTAGCTTACAAACTACTTAAACCTAGGTAAACTAACCTACGGACAAGCACACACACCCATGCCCCAGGGAGGACTCGAACCTCCACGGCGAGCAACCGCGCGCTCCGCAGCGAGACGCTTTAGACCGCTCGGCTACTCCACCGCGGCTTTGAACATGTCATAACCTAAATCCGAATCAGACGTTTAAATGTAGAAAATAGCGTGAGAACGCTGTAGTTTGTAACTACTCGTTTTCTTTAATATGATTGAATAATTGTCACCTTGTCTCTATATATGTGGCATCAATTATATATAAGGCGAAGACGGCCATCGACCTTTCTTCAGTGCGGATGTACACCAGCCGTAACTGTTACGGCAATCCGCTCAATGCCTCAATGCTGCGTGTAATGAGTAATAATGGCCAGGGGCGCTGTATTAGAAGTGTTTGGGTAAGCTGAGTATTTGCGTCTGACGTAAGGCATGCAATGTATGCACGCTGTGTACCATTGTGTCGTAGTGCTCAGCTTGACTGCCTGCTGAGCAGGAGGGCCGCGTTCGAATGCCAGCTAGGCACAAATTTTCAACTTTCCCCATTGATTTATTTCAATGACCACTGCTCCCTAAGGCCTTTAATTGCTTTGTGTGTTGAAGGAAGAAGGGACAAAATGTTCAAATGTTTGTTAAGCTTAACGGACTTAACTACGGGGTCATCAGTCCCTAAACTTACAAACTACTTATGAACTACCTACAACTAAGGACGGCACAAATATCCATGCCCGAAGGGGGTTTCGAACCCCCGACCGTAGTGGCCGTGCAGACCGTGACAGAAGCGCCTCAGTCACTCGGCCACCGCGGCCGGCGGAAGAAGGGACATTCGGGATTAACGTCCAGCCGATTGCGCGATAAGCTAAAACTCGGTGTGAATGACGATATGAAAAGAAAAAAAGCGTGTGTACCTCATATTGCCTATTGCAGCATATCGCGTAAACGATATTAGAGGAGCCACGGAAAATATAAACTCGTAGTAGCCGAGAGGTCGCCGATCGTACACACGCTGCCCTAGCAGATTGCGTTGCGTCAACACCACCTAGAAGACAAGGCCTTACAACAGGACGTGCCTACGTCACACTTAGAGGTCCCGGCCGCCATCTGACTGGCCGGCCGCTGCGCGGCGTTGGGCGTGCCCCAGCGGCCAGCCAGTGAGGTGGCGGCCGCGGCCTCTAAGTGTGACGTAGGCACGGCCTGTTGTAAGGCCTTGTCTTCTAGGTGGTGTTGGTTGCGTCACACCTGCGCACCGCCGAGCCACATGTTGGCACCATACGTCAACAAAAGCTCCTCCTTCCCTCTGGTCATTCCTAACATGTATATGAAGTGCAAATAAAGACTGTTAAATCAGTGGCGTAACTAGGACTTGGCTTTGGGGGCGGATAGATCTGCTTGACGAGCAAAATTTTAGTCAGTTTCCAGACAGACTACCATCTACCACTCCCGTTGATGAAACTCATTCACTCCCATCCAATGAAAGCTTATGGTAAAACTCCCCAAGTTTCCAATCTTTACCTTTACCAGATCGCTGTTATACGATTTCTTCCTTTTTTTTTTTTTTTTTTTTTTTTTTTTTTTTCTTTTCGGGTTCTGGGGGGGGGGGGGTTCTATCCCCCTCATCCCCCCCCCCTAAGTTAGGCCACTGTGTTAAATCATGCCCGATTTTCCTTTATTGCTGCAATAGTAATAACCGATCGATAACAGGTGATAGGAATCCAGATTCTCCAGTCTCTTTAACCACTGCGGCGTCTTGCTCTGTATTGACATTGTGCTGTGGTATTTTACCATGGAATTCCCCCGTAATTCACACTATCAAACAAATTAACGCCCCACAGGACTGGACACATGTATGCTATTACTCAGAACAACATTAAGATATTCTTCAGTTTACACCAGAAAATTTATATCATCGAGCCACGCTCCACGAATCACAGTGAAGGATTGACTTCACGGTGTTTGTTTAACATCTATTGAAGGTTGATACAAAGTCGAAATTAATCCCCAGTCACATCGTCACATAAAAATGAGCTGTACGTGACGATAACATCCATTGTGTTAAGCACTCTCACGCTGTTTTCAGTAACACCTGAGAACTGAGACATAAACACCACAAAAAAAAAAAAAAAAAAAAAAAAAAAAAAAAAAAAAAAAATAGTACACTTGTAAATATGACGTCGATTATCCGATGACAGAAGATGTAACCTGGGCGTTAGTAAATGTACTAATCATGGTCTCAACTCCACATGCCAACAGACAGCCTGTAGTGTGATTAAATTGCTCGCTAGTTGACAGTTCACGGGCTGGAGTTGGTTTCATCCAGTTAGAGCGCTTAACGTCACACCAGAACCGTTACCCAACTGCTACAACTGCTCAGTTCAAATGTTTGTAGGGCTTATGGAACATAACTACGGGGTCATCAGTCCCTAAGCTTACAAACTACTTATGAACTAGCTAACACTAAGGACGGCACAAATATCCATGCCCGAGGGGGGATTCGAACCCCCGACCGTAACTTGCGCACCGCAGACCGCTCGGCCACTGCCGTCGGCAGCTGGACAGTTCGCCTACATTTCTTTCTCTGGTTCTCTTTCTCGATTTGTTTCTTATTCATAGGTCTGCTCTTTTTATTTCACGTTTAATCACTTTTTATATTAATTTTAATTTCTAAATCGAAATTACTATCTTATTTTTATTAAACCGACCTGTTTAATTACATTTTTTAAATTCTGATACCGTGTTACGTCTTTTTCATAATTGTATTAACTTTTTATCCGGTCTAATTTTTCATCCTTTGATTCTTTTGTTTTTCAAATGTTTGTAAAGTTATGGGATCTAAGTGCAGTGGTCATCGGTCCCTAAACTTACAAACTGCTTAAACTAACTTATTTTAAGCCGCGGTGGAGTAGCCCAGCGGTCTAAAGCGTCTCGCTGCGGAGCGCGCGGTCGCTCGTCGTGGAGGTTCGAGTCCTCCCTGGGGCGTGTGTGTGTGTGTGTGTGTGTGTGTGTGTGTGTGTGTGTGTGTGTTTGTCCTTAGGTTAGTTTACCTAGGTTTAAGTAGTTTTTAAGCTACGGACTGATGACCACGCAGTTTGGTCCGTTAGATTTACAGACACACGCACGCCCGAGGAAGGACTCGAACGGCCGCGCGCATCGCAACAAGGCCGCACGGCTATTCCACTGCGGCTTCTTTTATTGAATTGTAATCGGCTTGTGTCGTTAATAAAATGTAATTTATGGCCAAGCTGGATTGTTTGGTTCGAAACACGGCAATTCGTGTAACCATTAGCCAGTATGAGGATATTTTCAACTAAGGAATGGTAGCAAGAAATTTGGGTTGTTTTAGTTTTTTCAATTTCTTTTTTTTCTTTTCTTTAGCGTTGTATCTAAAATTTGTATGTCCGAGTTCGGTCATAGAAGTAAGCTTTAATTGCTGTGAACGAAGCGATCACGATTTGAGAATTGCTGAATACGGTTCACCGCCGTTTTCTTGGATACATACACTACCGCCCATTAAAATTGCTACACCAAGAAGAAATGCAGATGATAAGCGGGTATTCATTGGACAAATATACTAGAACTGACATATGATTACATTTACATTTTCATGCAATTTGGGTGCTTAGATCCTGAGAAACCACTATCCAGAACAACCACTCCTGGCCGTAATAACGGCCTTGATTCGCCTGGGCATTAAGTCAAACAGAGCTTGGATGGCGTGTACAGGTACAGATGCCCATCAGCTTCAACACGATACGACAGTTCATCAAGAGTAGTGACTGGCGTATTGTGACGAGCCAGTTCCTCGGCCACCATTGACCAGACGTTTTCAGTTGGTGAGAGATCTGGAGAATGTGCTTGCCAGAGCAGCAGTCGAACATTTTCCGTATCAAGAAATGACCGTACAGGACCTGCAACATGGGGTCGTGCATTATCCCGCTGAAATGTACGGTTTCGCAAGGATCGAATGAAGGGTAGAGACACGGGTCGTAACACATCTGAAATGTAACGGTCACCGTTCAAAGTGCCGTCGATGCGAACAAGAGGTAACATAGACGTGTCACCAATGGAACCCCATACCAACAAGCCGGGTGATACGCCAGTACAGTTGTGACGAATACACGCTCCCAATGTGTGTTCACCGCGATGTCGCCAAACACGGATGTGACTACCATGATGCTGTAAACAGAACCTGGATTCATCCGAAAAAATTACGTTTTGCGATTCGTGCAACCAGGTTCGACGTTGTATACACCACCGCAGACGCTCCTGTCTGTGATGCAGCGTCAAGGGTAATCGCAGCCATGGTCTCGGTTCTGATAGTCCATGCTGCTGCAAACGCCGTCGAACTGTTCGTGCAGATGATTGTTGTCTTGCAAACGTCCCCATCTGCTGACTCAGGGATCGAGACGTGGCTGCACGATCCGTTACGGCCATGCGGATAAGACGCCTTTCATAGAGCCGGTCAAAACGGCCGCCACTCCCGCTCGGTTCCCGCAGCGCTCGCGCGTCGCTCTCGACGGCTGACGGCGGGTAAAGGGTTGGTAGAGGGGGAGCGATGACGTCACACTCGCGAGAGCGAGACGTTTCGGGCAGGACGAGTCACGATACTCCCGGGTTCACGTCGCGCTCGCCGGGACGAGCTGAGCTAGGCCGAGACTCCTCGGCCTAGTCGGCGCACGCCGCCGGCTGCGTGTTCACACAAACCGCAGGACGTACCCGAGACAAAAATGGGAGAAAATACACTTTTTAGATTTTCACAATGTAAAAATTGTTGATGGTATACACGATCACGCTACATCGTTTTATGAAATTAGTTTTTCCTTACTAGCTTTGCCTTGCCTGTGAAAAAATAAAAAGGCTAATTTTCATTCCGCACGAGTTTTTAGTTCCGTAACGCTCCTCACTCGATTTCGATGAAAGTATGCGTTTTAAAAAATCTGATTTTTGGACACATTATAGTACAGCATCTTAGCTTTCGTATAAGACATTCACCTTTTCGTAATTCCTAACAATCGTTTTCAAATGAAGCTATTTCTCAAGTATATGCACTTGATCTACAAATCGTGTATTGAAAAAGTTAGATAGCGGGCTGGTAACTGTTCTATTATTTTTAGACCATATATTACAGCGAGTGAAATGGAGCTAAAAGAACAAAAAAGTTTTTGAAATGGTAATCGCACTGATATCTACCTCCTTTCACAAGTAATTGCGAGTTATCTGAGCGCCCTCGGGCCGTGATCACAAGTCTACGAACTCAGCCTGTGTTGAGCGTAGCGTGAAGCACTGCAGTGCCGAAAAATCTGAATTGCTGGCTACGTTTGTCGATACCTCGTGATGTGTTAAAGATCCATAATCAGAGGACAATAATGAACTAATTTTTCTTGGGTGGCAACCGATTACAATGGGCAACTATCTGCTACGGTTTTACAGCAGTTCATACTTGACTTTGAGGGGCATACATCTGGTTTTTTCCACATAATACAATTCATGGATTTTATACTTCGTGTTTGGAACTAGAAGAGAAGAACAAAATAATGTAAATTGCGACTTTGCTCTTAATGGACTGAAATAAAATTTTGTGACATTACAGTTAAAGGCTTTCTAGTTGCAGATGCATCTACTCCTAAGACACAATATATACCTTTTCGCTTTTGTAGCTTTCATAAAATGTGTTCCCACAGGGTGAAAATTATTGTATGCAGTGTGTCCGAGATAAATGCGATACTTTCACGTCTGAGATGAAAGTAAGAATGAACTGAGTTGCTTTTAGTAACCTGTGTGAGACGAACAACGTTTCTACGAACATTTTGCTGTATCATTTGAAGACAATTTTCTTTGCAAGATGGTACTTTCGAATTTTCAACATACGCTGGTTTACTTTAGCCTCAGATACTGCAGGACAGGTCAGTAAAGGATTAGAAGCGTCTGTCACTTTTTCTAATTTTTTTTTCCGAGGGAAGGGGAGAGCTTGTCCGAGGGAAGGGGAGAGCTATAAGGAATCGCAACACACTGTCAGCAGAAGATCGATTGCTGGCCACTTCAAGTATCCAGCTAACAACAGTTCATTGATTTTATTATATTATATATTAAAAGAATCTACGAAAACTAAAGTCACTCGGACAGACTAAACTACCCGGCTGATTTCCTTCATTTTTGTGTAAAACTAAAGGTATTCATTCACTTTTTCTACACTCAAACGGGATTTCCTTCTGTATATTTCTTATGGGGATGTCCTGGCTGTAAACTAAAGTCATTCGGTCAGGCCGTTCTATCGGCCCCATTTCCTTCATTTTCGCTTTAAACGAAAGGTATTTATGTGCAGATTTGTCATCAAGTATCATAATTAACTTACGTCTCTCCTTCCTTTACTTTCATTCAAACGCGGGATCCTTCTGTCCTTGCATTGAATATATTAATCTGTTTGTTTTAGGATATCTTCGGTTCTAAATAAAGTACACAGTTCTCTTTGACCTAACAACACTCAACGGATCAATATCTTTCATTTGCGCTTTTAAACACTTCCACGGATTGATTTTGGAGAAAGCTATGCGTGAACATTCAACTTTACTTCCATGTTTTCCCAACGTTTTAGTCATTCCACTAACGGTGCGAAGTATTCGCACGGGTCCTCTGTCTTTCTTATATATTAAAAGAATCTATTTTATAATTATAATTGATTTTAAATAAGTGTTTTGATACGAATTTAAGAAAACACCAGCTTATATAATATTCTGTATATTGTTACTATCTATAATAAATATTTTTAAATGGTAAATATTTAATTTTACTTATTTCCGTTTCACATGACTAGCCACTAATGCTGCAAAGTATTTGCACAGGTCGCCTAGTTTTATTACTATTGTTCTCGCACTGTAGTGAACCGTCGAATTTTATGAACATAAGAAATAGGTGGTAATGCACTCGTTCCATCCATATAGCCTAACATTTAGGAGAGTATTTCCTTCCTTTAACATTCGATATCTTTAATATTCCCGGCGCGAGTCGGCGCCGCCACAAACCGATTGGGGTATGGTGTTGGTTCTGCAGCACAAGTATTACAAGTCTCCAGCCTGTTTTCAGCAGAAGCTTCTCTGCATGATTTTTTTTTCAATTATACTTATGATAATATGTTTATTGTCCTTCTATTACTATTAATTCTGTAATATGAATTTAAAAAATTAAGAAATGTTTAATTTTTCACATAAGGAAAAACTCTCCTAAATGTTAGTCGAAATTAATGGGATGGGTCCATACCACATATTTCTAATGTGTTTATAATTCTATCACTACAGTGTACAAACAATAGTAATAAAATTACAAAATCAATTAACAGTTAGCTGGCTCAAAGTACATGGCAGTGAACAAGTACTGGTCACTAAGAACGAAAAAACAAGTCACAACATGAAACAAATGACACCTGCTTCTCATCCTTTACTGATCTGCAGTGTCTGAGGCTAAACTAAATCTGCGCGGTTTCCTTTCTTTTAAAGTATAAAAATCGATTTGAAAGTACCATGGAGACAAGGAAAATTGTGAGATTCAGCAAATGTTCATAGAAAAGCAATTCCCATCAGACAGCTTCCTAACAAAATAAATAAAAATTCTGAGAACCGTGTAGAGTTCTTTGAAAGTGGAGATGAGCTGAAACATAGTACAGCGTGTACCACATAAATCTGGCACACCTGACGAACCCCCATGACCATAAGTTGCAGCATCCCTTATCAGGAGGTAACTAAATGTCTTTAATTTTACTGTTATGTAATCCTACTTTAGTCTCGGTCTGAGGGATAGCTCTTCTATGTGAGACACTGTATATAAATTGTTTCACCTTGTGGTAGAACATTTTAAGAGAAGGTTCAAATGTTTGTTAAGCTTAAGGGACTTAACAGCGGGGTCATCAGTCCCTAAACTTACAAACTACTTACAAACTACTTATGAACTACCTTATACTAAAGACGACACAAATATCCATGCCCCAGGGTGGGATTCGAACTCCCGACCGTAGAGGCCGTGCAGACTGTGACTGGCGCGCCGCAGTCCCCTCGGCCACCGCGGCCGGCTTAAGAGAAGGCTAAATAGTGTAATCTTAGGTGTAGATGCATCAATAAATGTAAGTATATTTTTGTGTTTCATCCGTTTATTATCCTCAACTTGAAAGTCATTGAGTAGAATTTCAGAAATTTTATTTCAGTCCATCAACAGCAAATTCGCAGTTTACAGTAATTGTTTCTTCTCTTGAGGTTTGAAACACGAAATATGTATTCCATCAATTGTGCAATGTGGTCAACAAATTACTTGCATTCCTCTTAAGTGAAGTATTACCTTACATAAAACCATAGCAGATCATTGTCCATTGTAATCGGTTGCCACCCAAGAAAAATTAGGGTATAGCTATTTTCTGGTTATGAATTATTAACACATCACGATGGACCAACATACGTGGCCAGCAAATAATATTTTCGGTGCTGCAGTGCTTCACGCTACGCTCAACACACGCCGAGTTCGTAGACTTGTGGTTGCGGCATGATGCCGCTCAGATAACTCACAATTACTTGTGAAAGGAGGTAGATATCAGTGCGACTATCATTTCAGAAGCTTTTCTGTTCTTTTAGCTCAATTTCACTCGCTGTAATGTATGGCCTAAAATGCATAGTACAGTAAGCTGCCCGCTATCGAACTTTTTCAATACACGATTTGTAAAGCAAGAGCGCATACCTGACAAAAAAGCATCATTTGAAAACGATTGTTACGAATTTCGAAAAGGTGAATGTTTTATTGGAAAGCTAAGATGTTGTACTACCCTGTGTACAAAAATCAGATTTTTTAACCGAAAACTTTCATCAAAATCGAGTGAGGAGCTTTACGAAACTGAAAACTCGTGCGGAATGAAAAGTAGACTTTTTGTTTTTTTCACAGGCAAGGCAAAGCTTGTAAGGAAAAAATAAGTTGATAAAACTATGCGATGTTGTCTTATATACCGTCATAATTTCTTACAACTTGAAAATCGAAAAAGTTGTTTTTCCCCCTCTTTTTCGTCTTGGTCATCCCCGCTCGGCTCGGCCCGGCCGGCAGTGTGAACGCACCGTCGTAGACGTGTGGCGGACGGGCGCAATAATTAACGGCGTCGTGAGGAGGGCTGGCTGTGCGCATGCGCACTGCTGTCGGCCGGGAGTACCGAGTCTTCTCGCTCCCGAGACTGCATTATTCACCGATTCTATATTCTGCTAACAGTCATTGGATACGATAACCAGGCAACGCCGGTCAGCTGCTGTTTGTGTATGAGAAATCGGTTGGAAACTTTCCTCATGTCAGCACGTTGTAGATGTCGCCACCGGCGCCAACCTTGTGTGAATGCTCTGAAAAGCTAATCATTTACATATCACAGCATCTTCTTCCTGACGGTTAAATTTCGCGTCTGTAGCACATCATCTTCGTGGTGTCAAAATGTTAATGGTCAGGAGTGTAGTACGCCACGTGTGGTCAGGTTACTACATGGGATTAAATTGAAGACCAGAAAACGCGTCTACTGGTGCAGTTCAGTCACTGAGCACTTAAAATTAGCCGTCGATAGAAATATTCGCATTGCCGACATTCTCTCTTAGGCGTCGTCTTGCAATACTGCTCCGGTTTATAAATGATATTAACAGCATTTTTGAAGTTATCCGCCTACAGCTGAGCGTTACACGACTGCATATGTGGCAACTCTAGCGCCGCGTGACAAACGCCAACTAGCAAGTAATTCTGACGCACTATAGTAAAATAGCTGCCAGACCGTCATCTGTGTGTACCTATACAACATGCCTGGTAGAAATCTACATTTAAATCTCTCTCCTAATGAAATAAGAGTTCATCAAAAGGAGAGAAGTCACTGGCCGAGAGCAAGTCTTTCTATACGATGTTAAAACTGTCTAGGTGGGAAGTTCCTAACATTCTCTCAGCACAATCTTCCACCCTCTTATAAAGTTCCCCTGCTTTACACTCACTCCTGTTACTAGGGATGTATGCACTAGGTACCGCATATTGCATTGTTGAAAGAAAGTTCTTTTATTTATTACTGACATTAGATCTCGAAGTAGATAATGTCCCACGCAGTTTCAGCATACAGGTCGCAGATTCTTGATGTCTTAAGCTAAAATGCTATGAAAATGATTTAAGGGCTCTAAGATTTTCTCCATAAAACACGGGATGCCAGCGGATTATAAATTTATTCTTCCAACGTTTACATAAGATCGGCGAAATCCACAAATCTAAGCGGTACATTGAACGATAGTCACTTAACAATAAATACTGGTGCCATGATAATATGTACAAGTTTTGTAATGCTCCGTAATGAGACAAGGTTCTACATGTAAACAGTTGGAAAGTCGGCACTGGCCGCGGTGGCCGAGGGGACTGAGGCGCTTCAGTCACGGTCTGCACGGCCACTACGGTCGGGGGTTCGAATCCCCCCTCGGGCATGGATATTTGTGCCGTCCTTAGTTGTAAGTAGTTCATAAGTAGTTTGTAAGTTTAGGGACTGATGACCCCGTAGTTAAGTCCCTTAAGCTTAACAAACATTTGAACATTTTTGAAAGTCGGCACTGGTGTGTGCTCGGCCAGGTGTAGCTGCTAGCTACTAGTTGCTGCCTCTGTCTGTCTGGCGCCAAACGAACCTTCTAGATTCGTCGCTAGTATTTTGTTCATATAAATTATAATGAAGAAAGTAGCAAATCGGTTCAAATGAAAGCTTATTTACAGAAAAGTGTTATATTGAAATTACGCTATTATCTAATGTTTACTTTCTTAAATATTAAAAATTGAAATGTAGGAATGGTAGCACCGGGAGGGGAGGCGGCAACCAATCAGATCACGTTTATGTTACACTGCCGTGCTTTCTCACGGTCCATACATGATCTGTGCCATCTGTTATGCTTTTCCCACTCCCTTCCCTTTATTACATCATGCTACTTTGCCTACTGCCAGCCAGCTACTTGGCTTCTATAAAATTTACAAGTTCAAAGTAAGATACGAAAACTCTGATTACTAATATTAAACCAATAGATATAAAATCAGACTTGTCACACCCTTTAATAGAGAATGTTTATAAGGCTCATTGTGATATCAACTTGTGACACAAACAGGGGCCGCGTCACTTAAACCTCCTGCTTCCTACAACCAAATGAGAGTCTGAAAGGGGCTAAAGTGTGGCTTTCTGGGCGGCGGGATGGCCCTTTCGGAGAACTGCCACCCAAGTGTGACGTGATGTGTCAGTTGCGCAGTGATGCTGGTTGCAGTGGTCACGTGAACAGTCTCACACCCGAAGACGAAGTTCTGGACGTCCACACAGCACAGACGTCTGCCAAGACCATCGTGTCGTAAGGGCAGCACTGGCAGGTCGTACGACTACCACAGTACTGGCAAGAGCGTTTGTGTGCCACAAGTGTCCACATGTCCTATTGCCAACTGGTTACTAGGAGTCGGACTGCGAGCATGCACACGTCGAACCCGTCTTCCACTCAAAACACAGCATCAACTTAGATGGCTTGACTGGTGTCGTCACCCCCCTGGGGACTCGCGGTTCTTTCGTAAGTACGTGGCGATCACGGGGCCCTGAGCTAATGCAGACTTTATTCCTTATTTTCTCCCTGGACTGCATTTCCTTTCTCTTCCCCTTCTTCCCCATCCTCCCTACTTCCCCTCCCCACTGGGGGACCGATAACCTTAGCAGTTTGCACCCTCTTTCCCATACAACCAACCAACCAAACGTTGTCGTCTGGTGATGATGATTTGGAAGATGGAATGGAGGGCTCTGTTCTTCAGCTGTGAAAGCAGACTCTGACTGCACACAAATGATTATCGTTTTTGCGTACGACATATACCTGGCGAGCGTTGTCTCGTAGTCGTACAGTACATTTGTCCAATAGACACTGCAGGCCTTGTGGTGTGGGGTGTGATAAACTAAAACTGTCATTCACCTTTTATGGTGGACAGAACACTAACCAGCGCTCAGTAGGTGCAGAAAACCCGGTATGTTGGCATCTTTATAACAGAAAGGTGATGTGATGCTTCAACAGGATAATGCTCGCCCACACGCTTTGCACGAAACTCAACATGCTTTGCAAGACTTCGCTGGCTACCACGACCTCTGGACCGGTCTCCAGTGCAGCACGTGTGGGATATGATGGAACTGCAACTGACAAGTGCGATTCGTCAGCCGACAAGTCTTGCACGTCTACATGAACTGCTCGAGAAGGCGTGATATAATGTATCCCGACAGAGTATTCGCCATCTGTATGACCGACTATACCGGAAGTAGCGTCTGCATTGCCGCGTGTGGAAGCACCACGTGTTAATATGGGTGTTTCAGCATGGATCGAAATCTGGTGCCCGAGCACTGCGTGAGCTATTCCTCTGTATGCGTAATCAATGCATGTACTTCATATACACTGTTTCAACAACAACCTGATGTTCATCCGCACTGAATAAAAGATCATTAGAGAGAGAGAGAGAGAGTGAGTGGAGTGGGAGTGGGAGTGGGAGTGGGAGTGGGAGTGGGAGTGGGAGTGGGAGTGGGAGTGGGAGTGGGAGTGGGAGTGTGTTATCCCTACGAACGTGTAAAGAACAGACAATATATACATATACTCAGATATCAATCGTGAGTATTCGAAACATCTAGACTAACCTTAACATAGCTAAACATAAAGTACGATGTTTGAGTAAATATCCACGCACAGGGGAAACAGGAGAACTCTAGGACAACAGTTACTCCATTATTTTCAGTCTCTTCATTTTAACAGAGCTTGTAATTAGAAGCCGTCAATGTAATCACGGCTGTATTCACGCGCAGACTGTGGGCAGCAGCGTAGATGCCCTCACCACACCAATTAAACAACAGTTGTTTGATTTAAAACTGTGGGCAGCTGGTACGAATTAATTGAGCATTTACATAACAAATCCTGCGCTACCTCGCTTAAAATTCCCAGCGGCGCTCTTCAGACGCGTGATACTTCGCGTGGGGAAAATCACAATGACTTTTGTAAAAGAGTTATTGATAAAGTGATAGTTCATCTGTGTCACCACCATTGGGACATACGAGTACCTGTGGGCTTTGGCTTCCTGTTATTGGTAACTATTTGTGGCCCTCTGATAAAATGTAGCTCGATACTGGATTGCAAAATTCTTGTAATTAGTGCATGCACCCGAAGGTTGCGCTGTCCTCTAGTTTCATTGCTAAACCTCTGCTCCACGTTTTTCTTTATTGTCGTGTGAAATTACTTCGTACCTGCTGATATGCAGCCTAGTGAACAGGTCTGCAAAGCGGATTCCTGTGTTGGCTTCCATAATCAGAAAGTTAATAACTATTTAATTAATACGCACTCTCTTTGTCATAACGATTGGAGAAGGTGGCACATCACCTTTGTGTTATTATGGAAAAAGTCTCAGCTCTAAAATCTTAATTAAAGTAGTCAAACATTGTTTCCCACTCCAGTAAACATTGTTAGCGAAAGGGTTGTAGTTACTTCCATTTCGTGGAAAGCCAACTTCTTCAGTACCTCGCTGGCCGCAGTGGCCGAGCGGTCTGCGGCGTGACAGTCACAGTTTGCACGGCCGCTACGGTCAGGGGTTCGAATCCCCCTTCGGGCATGGATGTTTGTGTCGTCTTTAGTATAAAGTAATTTATAAGTAGTTTGTAAGTTTAGGGACTGATGACCCCGCAGTTAAGTCCCTTAAGCTTAACAAACATTTGAACATTTCAATACCTCGTATCATTGAAGTCGACATCAATTTTTGAATCTTAAAGCGGTACAAACTTGTTTTCAGATAAGTATATTTGTTAACGGTATGTTATGGCAAACTGCAAGTTGTCTGACACGATAAGATTGTGATTCGTGGCGTCAGTTTTGGAGATCCCTTCTTGTTTGCAAATACACTTCGCGGGTTTGCCGCCTAATGACATTGTGAATCTCCCACAATATTTCGTCGACGCAACTGTTCGACATCTTCAGGTGGTAGTAGCTGTCAGTACTTCAAGGCGCCTTGAAGTATTGACAGCTACCACCACCTGAAGATGTCGAACAGTTGCATCGACGAAATATTGTGGGAGATTCACGATGTCATCCGGCGGCAAACCCGCGAAGTGCATTTGCAGCAGATCCGCCATGAAAGCCATGAAAAGTGACACCCTCCTTGATTGTTTGGTGCAGACAGTGTTATTTAATGGATATTCAGCCCTTTAGTGACTTGTGTATCTGCAGTCCTCTTACTTTCCATCACAATCGTCTTCAATGACTGTATGTGACGCTCACTCATGATACTCTTTCATCCACGATGTGTCTTAACTGATGTTTTTTTCCCATTTCCCGGCATGGGTATAACTCTTGGCTCTTCAAACACCAGACACTGTGGCTACCTAGATTACGGAAGAAGCCAAGATACGAGCACCGACAATTTTCCCACTTTGGAATCAACTTATCTCGACATAAGGCAGTCACCGGCCGCGGTGGGCGAGGGAACTGAGGCGCTCCAGTCACGGTCTGCACGGCCACTACGATCGGGGGTTCGAATCCCCCCTCGGGCATGGATATTTGTGGCGTCTTTAGTGTTAGCTAGTTCATAAGTAGTTTGTAAGTTTAGGGACTGATGACCCCGTAGTTACGTCCCATAAGCTATACAAACATTTGAACATTTGAAGGCAGTCACAGTTACACAGAACCTGACCAAGACCAACAGCAGCAGCAGGGCGTTGCACAGCTGTCGTTCAGATCACATACATCAGCGCCACCTGCTGGCTGGGCTAGCATCTGCATTCGCGTTCACACCTGCATTAATATCAGCGTATTAATTTTTTCTGCACCCCCTCTGTATGACACTTTTAAATCTCAAACTTTTGTTTTTCTGATGGTTTACTTCTCTGAATTGAAATTTCTTGGAAGTTATGCTAAAGGTAGTTTCTCCATAGCTGTTAATAATAAGAATAATAATAATAATAAATTAGTCAATAGCAATGGTATTTGCAGATAATAGAGCGTAGGCAGAAACGTAAGTACAGGAGACACTGACTACTTGGGACAATAAATTTAATGAATTTAACGCGACAGCAAGACCAAGGCTGTTGAGATGACCATAAACAGAGAGGTAGTAAGTTCAAACCACTATTCGGATACAACAAAAATTGAATCACTTTATCTCTTTTAATATCTCGGAAGTATATTCTCAGAGGATAACACCAGCGCCGCGGTGGAGCGGCCGAGCGCATTGAGGCGCTATGCTACGATGCACGAGGCCGTTCGCTGTCGGGGGGTTCGAATCCCCCCTCGGGCATGGATGTTTGTGCCGTCATTAGTGTAAGCTAGTTTATAAGTTTATAGACTGATGACCCCGCAGTTAAGTCCCATAAGCTTCACAAACATTTGATAACACCATCAAACAAGAAATCCTTAACAGGACGCAGGAAGCATCCAGTTGTTACACGCAATTTCAAACCCTACTCTGGGACAATAAAAGAACCCAAGCAGCAAAGTTAACAGTGTATCATACTTACTGTGCCCAATCTTTATGTACTGCATGGGAACAAGTACATTGTCAAAAAAAGGGCTACAGCAGACTCCAAGCGACGGAAATGAGATTTATTGGGACTATGAATCATAGTTCAAGGGGAGACAATATAAGAAATGAGGTACATAAACACCTGGTATCGGGGTTCCTGTTGCCAACATCCTGGAAGACTGCATTGCTACGGCCATGTAACGAGAACGGATAGCACGAGAGCAGCTAATAAATACTTCAAAGTGAACGTGGGAGAAAAAGGACCAGGAGGAAGGCCAAGGAGGCGATGAACAGAGACAGTATGATCATAGTTGGAGAAGAACGGTTTCAGCTGGGTTGATGTACAAGACCAAGTGTTGTATCTAGACCGGAAGAGATGGAGAACGCTTGCTAGCCACACCCGGGGAATTGGGGATGGAAAATGATGAATATGTTTTATTATTATTATAGACACATGTAGGAGATTTAAAGTTGAGGGTGGGGAAGTTATAATTATCACCTCCTCTCCCCCACTCTCCAACCAAGCCCTGAACCGAATCCTGGATTCAGGCGTGCTATAAGTTACAGCAGAATTCGCCAAAGGTAGGTCTCACAGGTACTTTAACCGCACACTAATCGTCTCATGCAGTGTCAAACGTTGTCACAGTTAGAACAAGGTTCAGTAAATACGAAAGAACGTGAATAGCAAGCTAGAAAATGTAAACCAGTTTCTATTATTTACGGGCGTATACACAAAGAAATGAAACTGTAGCGCCTTGGTCCTTGGCTTAGTGGTGTAATAGCGGAGGCAAGTTGGCCGGCGTGCTGGCGGAGATCCGTGGCTAGTGCGGCCGCTCACAGAGCTGGGAAACTTGGCAGCAGCCGGCAAACAATAACAGAGAAGGCCAGATCAAGGAGAGGGCTGAGGGCTGCATGCCCCAGGCAGCCACCAACACATCCTTGCCATTCTGCTCCACGCAGACAGTAGTAGTGTTAAGGATTCTGTCTTTTAATTTCTTTCCTTCGTCTTGTAGTCTTGTTCTTTTCCTTCTTCGTCTCTTCTATCTGGTCTTCTGACATTCTCTTTTTTCTTATTTTTAGGTACTACTCAGTTGGACCTTTTCGAATGTGATGGCACTGTTTGCTTCCTTTACCTACATTTTCCAGAAGTCTAGGTCATTTCATATGTTCATTTTTATCGATAATTCCTTCAGCGTGCCACATGTAACTTCAAACGTTTCATTCACACACTCTGAGTTGGTATTATATGCACTGTTGTATGCCTGTAATCCATGACAATCGATAATGACCCTTCTTATCGGCGCGTTATTGCTCATGAGTAAAACAGAAGTGATATCTGGCGTTCCACAGGGAAGCGTTATAGGTCCCCTACTCTTCCTCGTGTTTATAAACGATTTAGGAGACAATCTGAATAGCTCCCTTAGACTGTTAGTGGATGATGCTGTCGTTTATCGGTTAGTGAAGTCAACAGAGGATCAAAAGCAACTGCAAAGCGATTTAGACAAAATTTCTGCATGGTGCGAAAATTGGCAATTGACACTAAATAAAGAAAAGTGTGAAGTAACCACTAAAAGAAATCCGCTGAACTTCAATTACGCGATAAATTAGTCAAACCTTAAGGTCGTAGATTCTACCAAATACCTAGGAGTTACAATTACGAACAACTTTGACTGGAGAGAACACACAGAAAATATTGTGGGGAAGGCGAACCAAAGGTTACGTTTCATCGGCAGAACGCTTCGAATATGCACCAGCTCCACCAAAGAGACTGGCTACGTCACACTTGTGCGTCCTCTCTTGGAGTATTGTTGCCCCTTGTGGGACCCTCACCAGGTGGGATTGACGGAAGACATTGAGAAGGTTCAGAGAAGGGCAGCTCGTTTTGTTCTATCACGTTACGGGGGGGGGGGGGGGAAAGCGCCACGGAAATGTTGCACGAATTGGGGTGGAAATCATTAAAAGAAAGACGTTATTCATTGCGGCGTGATCTGTTTGCGAAGTTTCAATCACCGACTTTTAGTTCTGAATGTGAAAATATTTTGCTAGCACCCACCTACTTAGGAAGACATGACCATCCCAATAAAATAAGAGAAATCAGATCGAAAAGGGAACGATTTAGGTGTTCTTTCTTCCCGCGCGCTATTAGAGAATGGAACGGTAGAGAAAAGTTATGAATGTGATTTGCAGAGTAGCTATGTAGATGTAGATGTAGATGGCATATGTGCCCAGTAGCAACGGTTTCCCAGAATAGGAGTTCGCCTCGAACACGGCCTCGAATATTGTATTATGCGCAGTGGGTTCACGACCTGATCCACCACCACCTATAGAGAAGGCCGCGGCGCTCTCGTGTGACGTCAGCAGAGTAGGCTGAACGCGCAGAGCTGACTGGCTCGCTGCTTCGGCATAGTGGGCAGTGCCCCATCGGCTACCCAGTCAGCTATGCGCGCGAAACCTACTCTGCCTGACGTCACACGAGAGCCTAGGTGGTGTTACCTGATCGCGTTCTAGTGTGCGCGGCCAATAGCTACCAGTAACAGGAAGATGACGATACTAATGGTGAAATGTTAAGAGGGAAAAGGTAAATGGTGGATAAAATCAGAAGCTTCTTGAGGATTATTATAAATTACTCTCTTATGTATAGGTTGGTTGGAAAGCCATAAGAGTAAAATAAAATGTAGGGAGACCTATAGAGGACCGATTATTTCTGTAGGAATTGGAAGTTGACCCTAAACGTAAATAAATGTTAAATGTATTATGGTTGTTCTTTCAGTCATGCATACCCATAGAGATAGCAAAATGTTCAAATGTTTGTTAAGCTTAAGGGGCTTAACTACGGGGTCATCAGTCCCTAAACTTGCAAACTACTTATGAACTACCTTATACTAAAGACGACACAAACATCTATGCCCGAGGAGGGATTCTAATCCCCGACCATAGCGGCCGTTCAGACTGTGACTGGCGCGCCGCAGGACGCTCGACCACTGCGGCCGGCGGAGAGATTACATTGATCGGCTCAGTAGTCATATATTTGTGACGAAACAAATTTCAGACATTAGCTGCTCTTTCGTTGTATCCAATTTCAGCGTACTGCGCAAAAATAGGCCAAGAGATTACGCTAATCGATTACGCTGTTGGCGATAAGCCAGTGGAAGCAGTAACTAAAAATGTTCAAATTGTTGTAAATCTAAGGGACTTGACTATGTTGGTCATTAGTCCCAAAGCTTACAGATTACTTACACTACTTTAAAGTAACTTATGCTAAGGACAAAACACCCATGCCCAAGGGAGGAGGACTCGAGCCCCCGACGGCGAACGTCCGCGCGCACTTCAGCTGGGCGCTTTAGTGTGCACGGTTATTCTGCCTCGGCGAAACAGTAATACCGTAAAATATAAGGGGAAGTATAAAAGTTTCCATTTGAAAGCCGTACAGTTAATAAGCGTTATGGTGATCGGGCAAACTCGCTGTGAGCCGTGAGGTAATAATCCCAGCGACTTACCACGTCCGTAACTACGTGCTGCACAAACTCGGCCCACAGGAATCGTCAGCCCGTCAAGGTCTTTTTTAAGGGACAGATGGCGAGATACTCGCATGGGGAGAGATCAGGACTATAAGGCGGGTCTCAAGTATTTCACACTTCAGTTGGCCTAACTTCTGCGTTGAAATGATGACCAGCATTTTGCTTCGAATCTCGAACAGCACCGACTCGGCGCATCGTTTCCCAGCGCAAATTTTCGACAGACATGTTGCACTACACATTCTTCATTCTTTAATATCTGCAAGTGTTTGAGCTTTCCCATCCAAGAAAAAATAACAGCACGTTGGTCTTGTTCAAGCGCATTTCGTAGTAAATTCGCTATAGTTCACGTTGCCGCATTTTACTGCGCAAATGTTCGTAAGATAGAAATGCTACACTAATCGCTTGTCTACGTGTCGGTGCTAACATAACCAAACTGGAAAGGCGCTGTGTTGCATATAGCTGTAGCAACGCCCTCCTAGTATTAACCCTGTGGTGCGACCTCAGCTGAAAGAGCTACTTAAAACAGCTTGCAGGACAGCCGACGGCAGGCTGAGATTCGTTGAAAGAATCTTACGGAAATGGAATTAAAGTGACACACAGAACACTTGTTCGGCTCATTATTGAATATTTGTCAATAGTCGGGGACCCTTACCGAGTTGGACTAGTACAACGAGTAGACAAGATATTACGGAGAGCAGTGCAGTTCGTCACGGGATCATGTAATCGGTCATAGAGCATGACGAAGCTGCTCATAATACTCCAATGGCAGATACTTGAAGAGAGAAACTTTCCATCACAGAGGGATAAACTTACTGGTGAGTCAAGAAAGCGTACGTTCAAAAACGAAGGAAGGCAGGAAGGAAGATTAGGGTTTAAGGTTCAATGTCACGTCTACACTCCGAAAAAGTGTAGAGAAACACCGACTATTGTAATTGTTATATCTTCACTCTTTATTGAAAGTAACTTCTTCTACAAGACTGTTGAAAATCACTTCTACAGTACAATCACTTGCTGCACCAGTAGACTTAGACGTCCGTCGGTGTAGCCGGAGATATGGTTCCTCTCGGTCGGCTGGTACGTCTTCGGCGTAATCTTCGCGGGGTCTCTGCTAGAGCGGTTGCCATTAGCAGCGGAACCAAGACTGGTTCTGTACTCGTCCGAACGAGCCTATATAGCGAGCTGGAGCCAATAGAAACCCGGCGTAGGAATCCGTGTCCGGAATATGTAGCGGCGACCTCTGCAAGGAAAGGTTCCTATTAATCGATTGGAATCGTCTGCGTGTTTACCTGATGTCGTCGCCTGTTTTGCTCTTGGTTTGTTTCCCTTACAGCGTTGCTGTTATGCGGTGCTGCCTGCCATTCAGGGGAACCTGATGGCAGACAGTAAAGTAATATTAAAGATATTGTGTCCTTCTGGACATGTCCGAAAGATTAGACACCGTATCTATAATTGTATGTGTGCCTAAAACAGTCAAATGACAGTTTCTGCGGATGCAGGAAATACGTCCATTCTCTTGTGGGAATAAAGCTACGAGAAAAAGGCAATAATGGACAAGCAGGACAATCGTAATGTGCGATTTCTTGAGAGTTTGGGCACCCGTGGATAGTAGTGTTGTTGTTGTTGTTGTTGTTGTTGTTGTTGTTGTCTTCAGTCCGGAGACTGGTTTGATGCAGCTCTCCACAATACCCTATCCTGAGCAAGCCTCTTCATCTCCACATAAGAACGGCAACCTACATCTGTCTGAATCTGCTTACTGTATCCATTTCTTGGTCTTCCTCTGCGGTTTTTACCCCACACACTTCCCTCCAACGCTAAATTCACAATCCCTTGATGTCTAAATATGTGTCCTACCAATCTATCCCTTCTTTTAGTCAAGGTATGCCAGAAATTTCTTTTCTCCCCAATTCTGTTCAGTACCTCCTCATTAGTTACGCGATCCACCCACCTAATCTTCAGCATTCTTCTGTAGCACTATATTTCAAAAGCCTCAATCCTCTTCCTGTCCGCACTGTTTATCGTCCATGTCTCACTCCTATACAAGGCAACACTCCATACAAATGCCTTCAGAAAGGACTTCCTTTACGCTTAAATCAATATTCGATGTTAACAAATTTCTCTTTTTCAAGAACGCTTTTCTACCCATTGCCATTCTGCATTTTATATCCTCTGTACTGCGACCATCATTTGTTATTTTACTGCCCAAGTAACAAAACTCATCTACCTCCTTTATCGTTTCGTTACCTAATCTAATTCCTTCAGCATCACCTGATTTTCTTACACTGCACTCCATTACCCTAGTTTTGCTCTTGTTAATCTTCATCTTATATGCACCCTTCACCACACTGTCCATTCCGTCCAACTGCTCTTCCAGGTCCCTTGCTGTCTCTGACAGAATTACTATGTCGTCGGCTAAACGCAATGTTTTTAATTCTTCACCCTGAACTTTAATTCCTTCTACAAATTTCTCCTTGCTTTCCTTTATAGCTTGCTCAATGTAAAAAATTGAATAACATTGGAGAAAGGCTACAACCCTGTCTTACTCCCTTCACAATCACTGCATCCCTTTCATGCCCTTTCATGCCCGACAACCACTGTCTGGTTTTTGTACAAGTTGTAAATAACCTTACGCTCCCTATATTTTACTCCTGCTTGCTTCAGAACTTGAAAGAGTTTATTCCAATCAACATTGTCAAAAGCCTTCTCCATATCTACAAATGCTAGAAATGTAGGTTTGCCTTTTCTTAATCTATCTTCTAGGATTAGCCGTAAAGTGAGTATTGCCTCCCGTGTTCCTACATTTCTCCTGAACCCAAACTGATCTTCCCCGAGGTCGGCTTCTACCAGCTTTTCCATCCTTCTGTATATAATTCGTGTTAATATTTTGCAACCATGACTTATTAAACTGATGGTTCTGTAGTTTTCACACCTGTCTGCACCTGCTTTCTTTGGAATGGGGATTATAACATGTTTCTTAAAGTCTGAGGGTACTTCACCTGTCTCATACATCTTACACACCAGGTGAAACAATTTTGTCATGGTTGGTTCTCCCAGAGACTTCAGTAGCTCTGAGGGAATATCATCTACTCCAGGGGCATTGTTTCGACTTAGGTCTTTCAGGGCTCTGTCAAATTCTTCTCTCAGTACAGTATCTCCTATTTCATCCTCATCTACATCCTCTTCCCTTCCTACAATATTGCCGCTAAGTTCATTTCCTTTGTAGAGCCCCTCTATATACTCTTTCCACCTTTCAGCTTTCCCTTCTTTGCTGAGAACTGGTTTTCCATCAATGTCCTTGATATTCATAGAGCTGTTTTTCTTATCTCCAAATGTTTCTTTTATTGTCCTGTAGGCTGTATCTATTTTCCCCCTATTTATACATTCTTCTACATCCTTGCATTTGCCTTCTAACCACTCCTGCTTAGCAATTTTGCACTTCCTGTCAATCTCATTTCTTAGTCGTCTGTACTCCATTTTGCCTGTTTCATTTACTGCATTTTTATATTTTCTCCTTTCATCGATTAAATTTAGTATCTCCTGTGATATCCAAGGATTTTTTGTAGGTCTTGCCTTCCTACCTATTTTGTCCTCTGCTGCCTTCACTATTTCATCTCTCAATTGTACCCATTCTTCATCTTCTGTTTTATTTTCCCCTATTCCTGTCAATTGTTGCCTAAAGCTCCCTCTGAAATTCTTAATAACTTCAGGTTTCTTCAATTTAATTTCGTTAAATCGACCGAAGGCCCGAAGTGGAGAAATACGAAATAGAGTCCCGGTCCGGCACAAATTTTGAACTTTGCCATTGAATTTAATGTCCTGGAACAGCCGAGATGTTGAAATATTTGTAATTCACAAAATAACTTATGAAAAGTGTCCAGACAAAACTTTGTAATGCGGGATTCGCCGTTAGATGGACGATATTCGGACTCGTCTGTATAAAAGGATGCAGGGAGCCATTGCGTCTCAGAAGAATTGTTCAGTCCAGAGTGCTCAGCGTCTTCGAATGTGGACTACTCACTGGATGTTTCCTGAGTAAACCAAGTCAGTAGACCCGAATCAACTTAACTTGAAACGATACTTGGAATTCAAACGAGTCTTGTGTGATTTTAAGGTTCATGAGATTATTAGTTATGTGTGTACAATACATTATTACTCGTAAATACTCTGGGATATCAGAAAACGACCGAGGAAAAATTATACAACGTTCAGAAAAAAGACATCACTGGATAGAGAATCTATACGATTTTTTAAGTCGTATTACAGCTCATCAGTATCGCTAATGATTGTGAATTGGTAAACAAATACCACTATTCTCACCAATGTTCCATCATAGTCGATATCAGCGACTGTATTAATAATTATTCTTCCTCGTTACGATATTTGACACAACCCCATAAGAAGTAGTCAGATGACTGTGGGAGCCCATGAAGAAGAGGAAACAGACGATTTGAAATACACTCAAGCAGTTTACCACTGACGTAGTGACGAAGTCATTCATAAAGCATGCTGACACACGGTCTGCGATGTACACTAACTTGCTGAAATTGTGGCATAAGTCATTTTCAGCATCTTGTCCAGGTACACGAAACCTGTCAGTTTTCTCTGCAAAGAGAAAGGCCTGTAAAGATATTTACACATATGTGTTCCGTATTCTCGCGTAGCAGTGGCGTAACTAGGACTTGGCTTTGGGGGGGGGGGGGGGGGGAATAGATCTGCTTGACGAGCAATATTTTAGTCAAATTAAAACAAACTTTTTAATACAGTTGTTTTAGAAAATTATGTTACTCGAGAGCATATTGACTGTTTTTAGAATAAAACAAACGTAGTAGATTAGTAGACCCTGTCCTAATAATTAAGGTAAAACAATGAACAATAATAAAACTCGAAATTTTGCTTGATAACATGAATGTATTTTAGAAAGTTACAAGACTTCTATTTGTTTGTATGAAAATGTAGGTGATGTACCATAACAAGTTACAGGACAAACTCAAGTTATCTTGGTTTTTTGGCCACGTTAGGGTTCTGGGGGGGAGTGGGGGTTCTATCCCCCCTCATCCCCCCCATAGTTACGCCACTGTCGCGTGGGTGTTATTAGGCATAAATATATCGTAATAATTGATCTTCCCAGATAATGAAACTTGTATTTGGCTCTGTAAACCATCTTTAGTGAAAAATCGTCTTTATCCAGCAGTCACCGCATGTAAGTGTTGTCGCGCCCGTGCACTGTTTCGCCTGTTCGAGCTTTTACCTGTTACATAGACAGAGTGTTCATCAGAGACGAGTGTATCGTCAGGCGTGCCCCAGGGGAGTGTGATAGGACCGCTGTTATTTTCTATCTATATAATTGATCTGATGGACAGTGTAAGTTGTAATTTGCGGCTGTTTGCTGATGATGCTGTGGTGTATGGGAGGGTGTCGTCTGTAACTGACTGTAATAGCATACAGGTTGACTTAGACAAAATTTCTAGTTGGTGCGAAGAATGGCAGCTAGCTCTCAATGTAGAAAAATGTAAGGTGATGCGCATGAGTAGAAAAAACAATCCTATAATGTTCGAATACAGCATTAGTAGTGAGCTTCTTGATGCTGTCGCGTCGTTCAAATATCTAGGTGTAACATTGCAGAGCGATATGAAATGGAACGAGCATGTAAGGACAGTTGTGAGTAAGGCGGACAGCCGACTTCGGTTTATTGGGAGAATTTTGGGAAGATGTACTTCACCTGTAAAGGAGACTGCGTATAAAACGCTTGTACGACCACGTCTTGAGTATTGCTCAGGTGTTTGGGACTCGCAGCAGATCGGTTTGAAGGAAGATATAGAGGCGATTCAGAGGCGAGCAGCTAGATTTGTTACCGGTAGGTTCGACCAATGCGCGAGTGTCACGGAAATGCTCCGGCAACTCAATTGGGGATCGCTGGAAGAAAGACGACGTTCTTTTCGTGAATTTCTGTTGAGTAAATTTAGAGGGCCGGAATTTGAAGCTGAGTGTAGTACGATCTTGCTGCCGCCTACTTACATTTCGCGTAAAGATCACAAAGACAAGATAAGAGAAATTAGGGCTCGTACGGAGGCATATAGGCATTTTTTTTCCTCGTTCAATTTGGGAGTGGAATAGGAAAGGAAATGCCTAGTAGTGGTACAGTGTACCCTCCGCCACGCACCTTACGGTGAATTGCGGAGTATGTATGTAGATGTAGAAATCGTTGTTTAACCGTCAATTTGACTCATGATTAGCTTATTATAGGACGAAAAACGCACTCATCGCTGCATCATACTTCTCATTGTAACACACCTGCCCCATAGTGCTGCGAAGTATTACTACACCATGGAGCGTATTACGAATTCAAAATTCGGAATAGGTTTTATTCTCTGACAAGTGTTACATTTCTGTATATCTTGTAATTGTCTCGCTGTCGTTATCTGAAAGTATTCACGAAATCAAACAAGGTGCAATGCAATGGAAAGCTTACAAGGCGGATGCCCAGAATACATTTTCGTTGCACGTTCGTCACTTATTTATGTCGTTAGAAAACTTGGAAGTGTAGCAACAATTTTGACGGCGCGCTGGCGGGCAGCAGGTGCCCTGGGAGGACAACGTGACGCCGCCCACCAGCTGAACTCGCCGCCGCTGTGCAAAATTAATACCCCAACTTCCCAGCTTCTGCCCGCCTCCCGCATTCACTATTCCTCAAAATGTCCGTCAGGCGCAAGAGAAAAAGCCAAGTTGCCAATCATTCAAGATGGATATTTCTGTTACATTACTTATGAGTCATATAGAGAATAATCTCACAGATTATCCGGAAACAGCTGCGGGGGGGGGGGGGGGGGGGAGAATGAAAGATGAAACATACAGAACTACATTCTTGCTGTTTCAAGACCGATTTGTGAAACATTTACATGATTTCTGCCATAATTTCTTCGTTTTACTGCTTAGTTAAAAATAATTTTTGAGAGTGAATTGCCGCGGTGGAGTAGCCGAGCGGTCTAAGGCGCCTCGCTGCGGAACGCGCGGTTGCTCGCCGTGAAGGTTCGAGTCCTCCCTGGGGCGTGTGTGTGTGTGTGTGTGTGTGTGTGTGTGTGTGTGTGTGTGTGTGTGTGTGTGTATGTTGGTCAAAAATGTTCAAATGTTCGTAAATCTATCGGACCAAACTGGGTGGTTATCAGTCATAAGTCCGTAGCTTACAAACTACTTAAACCTAGGTAAACTAACCTAAGGACGCACACATACACACACACACACACACACACACACACACACACACACACACACACACATGCCCCAGGGAGGACTCGAACCTCCACGGCGAGCAACCGCGCGCTCCGCAGCGAGACGCTTTAGACCGCTCGGCTACTCCACCGCGGGTGTGTGTTGTCCTTAGGTTAGTTTACCTAGGTTTAAGTAGTTTGTAAGCTACGGACTGATGACCACGCAGTTTGGTCCGATAGATTTACAAACATTTAAACATTTGAATTTTGAGTGTGAATTGAGGTTGTGTTCTCAAATGTTCAAATGTTTGTTAAGCTTATGGGACTTAACTACGGGGTCATCAGTCCCTAAACTTACAAACTACTTATGAACTACTTACGAATTAGGACGGCACAAATATCCATGCCCGAGGGGGGATTCAAACCCCCGACCGTAGTGGCCGTGCTGACCGTGACTGGAGCGCCTCAGTCACCTCGGCCACCGCGGCCGGCGAGGTTGTGTTCTCTCATACTGTAGGTTGTATATAAAAAGTTATAGTAATAATAAATAACATTATTACATGAATGTAATGACTGGACTGCTTCCTTTTTATATATATATTTTAGAAGACCGGTTTCGAACACATGCTTATCGTCAAAAGTCGTAAATTTCATTTTTATGTTATCAAAGAAATTGTTTTAGCTGTCCTATTAGGTTGTAGTCTTTTAACGCATTTATTAATTATTTTATCCAAGAGTCAACACAGTTTCAGCCGACCAGTTGCATAAAATAGTTTACATCTATAAACCTTTACCCAGGTTTCGGCAACTGGTCGGCTGAAACTGTGTTGACTCTTGGATTTTATTTATTTATTTATTTATTTTTTTTTTTGCCGAAACCTGGGTAAAGGTTTATAGATGTAAACTATTTTATGCAACTGGTCGGCTGAAACTGTGTTGAATCTTGGATTGTTGTTCCACCGTTGCTGAATTGCAGCCATGTTTAAAATTTTAATTATTTTATCTTGGGATAATATTTAGGCACAGTCTTGATAAGAAAGCCAAGCCCTGAAATGTACCTCTGGATGAAACTGTAAAATAAATTTAAAAATCGGGCCACTTTCAACTCTCCCGCACACAAACTAAGAAGGGAGTGCCAGGTATGTCCCATTTCTACAAGAGCTGTTGCTGGAGCTAATGGAAGATTCTCGACTGTCATTACGCCAACACATATGCCTCCAATATGACGGCGCACCTTTACATTTTGCATGTGTCTTCTGCGAACGCCTCAGCCGTACATAGGGTGAACATCGGGTAGGTCGAGGTTGAACAAGTCCTCGGCCATCACGATCGCCAGACTTACCCTACCAACTCTCTTCTGAGTTACCATATAAATACTCTTGCGTGCGAACGATGATCTCCGTGTATGAGTTCCAACGGCAACAGAAGTTATTCATCACAAATGATGGTTTGTGGACCGTTCGTATGAAAGCATACGTAATAGGTACACATTGTACAACAAACAGTAGGATCGCTACAGAGAACATCATCTGTGTAGCATATCTATTGGGACTGGGTAGTTGCCGGTCTTCAAACTTAATTTCATCCAAACTGTGAATTTCCAGAAGTGGATTTCTTTAGTTCCAAACTCCCCTCTACAACCACCACGAGCAAGTATTTTTGCTAAAATTATTAGTCTTTAATAATTGATTTCTATTTGTTAATAAATATTAAATTCAAGTAAACCTAAGTTACTATTGGCTAGTTTTAGAGTAGTCTTCCGTGGCCGTTTCCAGTGTCAGTGAAATACTTCTGGGTATGTGATCCTATTGTCAATATATAAAATTACACGATGATTTGGCCACTATTGGAATTTTATATATTGACAATGCTGGAGAATTTTGACAGTACTACTAGGGAGAGCTGAACCATTAACACAATAATTACAAGACTCCTATGCTACTCATTCAGATGCCGTTGAATATGACAATTAGTTCGAAATGTTTTTCCCCTAGTTGACAGAGGTCGGGAAATTTAGTTTTGAAATCTAGTGAGCCGCACTGGCGTTGCATGAGTAGCACTATGAATTTACGACTGTCCGTCTTGTCAGGCGTAAAGACAAATTATCTATACACAACTTCATTGTCATTCAGTCTGTCAATGAAAACCATACCAAGCTTCGTACAGTATTTCCTGGGAGCTTAATGAACAGGCTGGACACGCTGCGGGGAGGGGCAGGGGGGGGGACAATTTTTTATAGGTACAGAGGTCGAGGCACTGAGCTTGAAATCCTACATGTATGAAACACTCGAAGAAAACTGGTCCGTAAGGTTGCCCTGTAAAACTAAAACGAGGTATTTGCGGATTCTAGTATGTTGTAGCTAGACCATTTATCTGCACTAAGAGTAGAAAGACTAGATTACGTTACCATCGCGGGGTGAGGGAGAAGCCAAATATCTAACTTTAGGAGTAAAAAGCACGCAGAAGAAGCATTCGTATAATGTATACGCTTTTGGTTGTATTCTGCAGAACACTGTAACCAAGATTCAGGGGAATCGTTGGAAAATAAACTGTTGCGTTGCTGAAGATTGACCCCTATCCTGTTTCCGTACTATTATATAAATTTTGCTTGTAACTAATTCTTTAAAAATACTGAGATGAAATAGTGTTTAATGGTTTTTAGTCTTTGAAACAAATTTGTCCACGCAAAGCAACAATAACGTAGCGGCGGCCTTTTTCAGTTACGAACTGCACGGCTTAACAAAGAAATGTAGTGTCGAGTGTGTGGTTATTACTCGGTTCATTGCGTTGCCGCAATACGGGCAGCAATAATCGTTTTACTGGTTCCTCGTGAAAGGCAGGCTAGCGCTTAACGTGCCTTCCATAACGATGTCATTAGGAGCGGCACTCAAGCAGTGCTAAAAGTACAGGGAAAGAACTCTACCGTGTTACCGACGAAAGAATCGTTACTTCATTCGCCCTAACATAGTCTGGAACATCCAATACTACTCTTGCAGAACGAGTACTTTACCTCGAAGATAGTGTTCAAATGAAAATGTGTACCAGGGTTTTCTACGTAATGTACAATCGCTTTAAACCGCATTCATTAGTAAATAAAGTCTATAGGTTTTATCAACTTCGGAATTTTAACGCTCATGCTTGAATAATCAGCGAGCGAGGTGGCGCAGTGGCAACACACTGGACTCGCATTCTGGAGCACGGCGGCTCAAGCCCGCCTTCGACCATCTTGATTCAGGTTTTTCAGAGATTTCCCTAAATCACTCCAAACGAATTCCGCGATGGTACCTTGCAAAGTGCATGGCCGATATCCTTCTCCATCCCTAACAAAAACTGCCGGAGCTTGTGGTCCATCTCTAATGACCACGATGTCGACGGGACGTTAAACCTAATCTTCCTTCTTCAATACCCACGCAACAGGCAGGTTCCCGCGTATTTCGTAGTATACACAGCTGTAAGCGGACTAGATTTTTCTATAGAAGTGTGAAAACTGCGCAGAGGCTTCCTATTTCAAACATTGCATTGCATTTCAGTATTGATGGTTTCAAGTAGACGGAACGTCTAATGGAACGTATCCGAGATTCCACAGTTGCAGTATCGCTGGCGAAGGAGACTGCAGTCTATTGTTCCCCTATACCACTGGTCACCTTGGTGGTGATACAACTACAGTTATGCGGATAATGAATCGATGAGTGCAGAAGAGTCACTGAACGACATGCTGAATCTGAACGGTTCGCACGAATAGCAACCGAGCGGGCGAACACATTGTTCGTGAGGTGGTTTTTAGCAACACAAGTTTAGATGACAACATTAGATACAGGAATAGTACCACGTCTCCTTTTTTGACAAATACAGTTATGCGTACAGCATCGTAAGTATTTATACACATAGGTGGCGGCTCAGAGATGAGCAACGTTGCGTAAATTTCAGAGTTATTGAGGTCGGTGGCTGTACCCTGTCGACCAGGACAATCTTTCAACAAGATAACATCAATTCGTTTGTAATCCGTTCTACCGTGTCATATCTGTCGCTCTGTCCAGTGAAAGGGGGAAGAGCAATGGCTTTCGTTGGCGAATAACAAGCTGAGGTTATGAAGCTCAATGTCCGTCGGTGGCGGTACTCCTGACAGCCTCTCGGGCGGGATGGAGTCGCCATTACCTCTGAGCCGGCCGAGGGGACTGAGGCGCTCCAGTCACGGTCTGCGCGGCCACTACGGTCGGGATTCGAATCCCCCCTCGGGCATGGATATTTGTGCCGTCCTAGTTCGTAAGTAGTTCATAAGTAGTTTGTAAGTTTAGGGACTGATGACCCCGTAGTTAGGTCCCATAGACTATACAAACATTTGAACATTACCTCTGAATCGGGCACTGTCCATTTACCCAGGGCCTCCTACTCCGACGAGAGGAGCCCCCGATCAGTGATGCCTGTGGTGCGCATATTACTGTACGCTACATTCTAATTGTCTGTTAGCCGCGCGGGAGTAGCCGAGCGGTCTGGAGCGCCACGTTACGGATCGCGCGGCCTCCCGCGTCGGAGATTCGAATCCTCTCTCGGGCATGGACGTGTGTGTTGTCTTTAGGTTAGTTTAACTTAGTTTAAGTAGTTTGTAAGACTAGGGACTGATGACCAACATAGTTTGGTCCCATAGGATTACAAACATTTGATTTTTTTTCTTTAATTTTCTGTTATACCATGCAAAGAAGGCAGAGGCGAATCTTGGTGGTGGTCTGTGTTAGGTGGTTACGAAGTGAGCGTGAGCAAAGTTTCAAAATTTGATTTGTCTCGACTCTGGCCTGAGCTTTTAGTCTGGAAGTTCTGTAGGGGCCGAACGGTAGGCTCCCATCTTTGTCAGGTTGAGGCGTGAAACCTTCTGGCGCTCCACAAGACGTCAGTAAAACAGTATTACAGTTGAGTAAATCTTCTCGGGTTGACAGCCGAGTGAGTGTCTCGTTCTCTGGCAACGTTTCGGCAAGTTGCTTACTTGCCATCTTCAGGCGAATATGGCGCCTGAAGATGGCAAGTAAGCAACTTGCCGACACGTTGCCAGAGAACGAGGCACTCACTCGGCTGTCAACCCGAGAAGATTTCCTCATAGAGATCCGCCGAGAAAGTCTGCATTCACATATAGTACTAGCATAAACCCGCGGCTCCGCTCGCGTGTTGGTTGATCATGATAGCTTATCTATCTTTCAGTAGTGTGCTATGAGACTGGTTTTGAAGGATGAAATGAAATACAATACCTTCTTTAGAAACATTTTTAAACAACATTCAAATAAAAAATAAAATTGTGTGTAGTGCTTAATGATTTACAATAAATAATACATACATTATTCCTTATAGCCTGTGTTGCAATATTTCAACACGTATGGTGAGAGTGATGTCCATATTCATTTTAATTTCATTTTAGGGCTTTCTGGTAAACTACGTTATCAGTATTAAAAGAAATTTCTTTTTTACTGCTTTGTTTATTTATTCTAATATTTCCTTATTCGTATGCTTATCCTTACAGAGAATGAGCTGAAGACATTGTAGCACACATAGACCAAAGATATGGTCTTTGGCATCACGTTTCGCTGTACGTAACCTCCTTGCTGTAGAGTCGCAAACGTCATCGCTGGCTTTCAGTCCGAATACTTTTATAATTTGACGACTTTCAACCACCATATCTTCCATCTCCTTATAGCTATCGGCATGGAACTGCTATGGTGTACAACTGGAGACTTCAGACAACAATTACACACAGACCATTCGTTTGCGTTCTGTAGGTTTCGTACAGAGCGAAATATTACCACAAACACACGTAGAATTTTATATACACCGGTAACTTTCCATCCCGATATACTCCACCCTTTTATCATTATCAACCCTAAAGCAACAGTGCAACCAATAAAACTATTTTCAAAGAGTAAATATAATTTTCAAAGAGTAATTATTGTTCCGCATTTCGCTTTATATTCATCAAAATACTAAGTATCTATCAGATCGCTATAAAACAGTGCCTAAAACCTTCCTCAGGTATAAATTAGTAACTGTACAAATATTTAAGTCTCTGCGTGTTGTCGTTCTGACGTGATAAACGTACACTGAACACATTCACATTAATATATATATTTCGAGAAATAGCTATCTGATCGCCATAAAACCGTGCCTGAAGCCTTCCCCGGATAGATACTAGTAACTGTACAAATTTTTAGGTCTTTATGTCTTGTGGTTCAGACGTGATAAACGTACACCGAACATACATTCACATTTATAGATATAGATTAGAGTTTACAAATCTATTCAAGTGAATACAAGATTCCGTGGTGTCGGCGTTATATCGGCAGGAACTAGATCAGCAGGTGGCGTTTCCTTCGACCGCTTAAGCACGCCGTCTCGCCGCGTCTTCTATGGGCCGGCTGTTGAACCGTTCGGGCGGAGGTGCCCGCACCACAACGTCTGGGTGTTGAAGCAAACATTGCCAGGTGGAGTACTCTGCCCCCCCCCCCCCCCCCCTCATGTCTTGGCAGCTGATTGTGCGTCCAGGCTTGGAACCACTTAAATCGGATGCTGTGATGACATTTGTCCTCTGTATACCGCTGACTGCGTTACCACCAGAGTGCTAGCTCGTCAGCAGGATTATTGGCCTTTAGGAAAACAATCAGTGAAGACTGAGCTGGCCTCAGGCAGCAGGCATATTCAGCGTTGTGAAGACTGCAGACAGCGGTTCACTATCTCCGCGGATGATGGTCAGTTAGAAGCGTAGTAGTTGTCTGCGGACTCCATCTCCTAGTTGCGACTAGTGGCTTCTAGTCTGGTACTGCTTTATCTGAGACATAAGCTAAATACATAGATTAGATAATTGGATCGACGACTACTCTCCAGAGCATTTTCGATTCCAAAGACCAAGTGACTACACTTATAAAAGTGGGAGTTTGTATACAGAATTGGCTGAAGCTGTGACGTATGGGACGGTTCGTAATGACCGAATGTGTCCTCCTTGTGATTGCAGCGTTCACTCAGTGACCCCTTAAACCGCTGACGTATCCTCTGACTTATTCACTGTTGTGACAGAGTTACGAGTAGTTGTGAAATGTTTACAAGCTGACAAATATACTGTCTCTCTCTGCTGGTCGTCTATCGCAGTCAAAAGTCTGCTAATTTTAGGCTGTCAACTCGCTGACGCAGCGTCTGCAGTCGTCACGAGATACTGGCGTCGCATTTTACGACAGAGCCGATGACCTGTTTCCGTCTAGCTTGGCTGGCGTTTACTTAAGCAATCTAAGATTTGAACAAGTTCCTCTGTCACAGTGTTGCGCCGTAACAGTTCTAATGTGTTGCAGATGGGATGGGTCGCCTTTCTTTTTATCCCTGTGGTCAGCCAGCCATCGTCACCTTAGATGTTTTTAATATCTCTCCAACTTTTCCAGTAGGGGACTATTCTCATCTTCACCTGTAACATAAGCTTATTGTTTTCTACCTTACTGAAACGCTCCTCTTTTTATTTTCGTTGCTGGGTTCAACCGGTTTTTGTTCAGGCCTCGCTTAGTAAATTTCTTAGGGCGCTGAAGATCTAGCTGTTGTGCGTCCAAGGACGCCTATCCATCCATGTCCACTAGTACGTCCTCGAGATGCGTTACTCACTGAGAACAGGTGGTTACAGGCTGCTGCGAGACTAGCCAACACCACGTAGAGACAAGGCCTCACAACAGCCCGTGTCACGTCACACTGACCAGGGCGCGACCGCCAGATGACTGGCTGGCCGCTACGAGGCAGTGGGCTGTGCCCCAGCATCTGACCAGTCGCGTCCTGGTCGGTGTGACGTGACACGAGCTGTTACGAGGCCTTGTCTCTAGGTGGTGTTGGACTAGCATGCTGCTATTCGCTAACCACTGCGACTTATGCACTTTGGGTGGCACAGACTTGAAACATGGTGGGATGAAGTATCCATATTGGCTCTCGAAGCTAATTAAACTCGTTGCCGGCCGCGGTGGCCGAGGGGACTGAGGCGCTCCAGTCACGCTCTGCACGGCCACTAGGGTCGCGGGTTCGAATGCCCCCTCGGGCGTGGATATTTGTGCCGTCCTTAGTCTTAGTTAGTTCATAAGTAGTTTGTAAGTTTAGGGACTGATGACCCCGTAGTTAAGTCCCATAAGCTATACAAACATTTGAACTTTTTTTTTCAACTCGTTACTCAGCCAGACTCCGTGGGAGTGAGGGAAGTGAGTCTAAAAGTCTCTCCAATTCTGCTTTGTCCGTGGTTGCAAGATCCATGGAACTGAGCGTCTCAGATATACTCAATAGTGCTTTGGAGTGGTTATCAATCTTTAGACCACCCCTGCATGGTCCTGGAACTAATTCTGGGCGGCGTTGGGGTGTTGTAGCGGCGTGTTATCACCTCGAAGCATGCAATTAGGATGATGACAGGCCAAGAAAGGGTGAGATGGTCCCTGAGCAGCTAACCATACCGAGAACGTTTCAGTCTCCTCCATAAAACTATCGTAACACAAATACCACCGCATTTGACTACACATTCTTGGCATGCGTGATACATTTAATGTAGTTTGTGTCGTACATGGTGCCTTCAAGCATGGTGCAGTTGAAACCACCATATCACGTTCTCCATTATTCCAGTGTCCATTTTTGGTGATTGACGGCAAATGCAAGCCGTTATGCCCATTGACGTATTGCTAAGCAGTGAAATCCGTGCGCAGCGCCCGCTCCTATACTCCGTGGGAGGCATATTCCTATGAATTGGCCACTGTAAGACGTATCTTGCATGTCAGTGTCGAATTAAGCCGTGATTTATCACGTTATTGCCCTCACGGATGTCGCCGGCCACGGTCATCGATGATGTTTGGACTGTGGGTAGTTCGTCTGTTGTGGGGTGTGATATCCTCATTCAGTATTCACGATACACTATGGACACGGTTGAACGTGTGTAGCTGAATTTCTTCACCACTATCGAAATCTAAATTGACATCCATCGGGCACCGATCATCATATCCCGTTCGAACGGATTTGGCCTGCGACAACGTTGTATGCTACACGAATCTCCTACATAACCACGTCTCACGAGGTTGCCGATGAAACTGCAGACGGCTCATGGGAAGTGCGGTGCGCAAACAACTTCACTACGCCATCTGTGTCCCACTATCCCCTGGATATCGCAAATATACTCATGTATTCTTCCTGCGACATTGTCTACGCCCAATAAATAAAATTTCTTAATTTTATTGCCTCCTTTGGGGGTTTCTGCAGTGTATTTCAGTTGTTTTTTTTTTTTTGTTTTTTTTCGTAATATGTTTAATATCTTACAGTTGCCGGCTATTCATACGTAGTGTTCGTTTTTTCAGGTGTACCTGGCACTATTTCAACCTCTCCGAGTAACTCGGCATCAGTTCAAGAAGGTGCTCAACTGCATGCGGAATATCCGAAAGCTCAGGTACCAAGAAGTGTACGCGCAGGAGAAAGTGACCAAAGTAGACAGCTTGTCGTTAGTCCTGACTGGCAAGTGAGTATTCCACCTCGTCACATTAAGTTCCTTTCTAAGACTAAGTATGCAACTTGTGGCCGCCTATGTGAAAATTGTCCTTTATATTCGCCAGTAGTGATCCAGAAAGCATAAAACACTGTGTAGGCTGCTTCGTACCTTTCATTTTGGGAAAATTTTCCCTGGTACTTTGAATATTTCACGGTTCTTCCAAAGGATATGTGGGTAAAGAATTTTTTTTTTTTAATTTTTTGTTTCAATCAAAGCTCGTTTCATCAAATAGTTACATCACGTACAGATTCAAACTCTGTTTGACTGCATTGATAAACATAGAATGTGTTACATAACCAAACCGTATAGATAAAAGCAAACATTTGTGCTACATAATAAGTCTCCAAAATACATTAATCTCTCAGCACCATTAAAATAAACCCACAAATTTTCAGTTATGCCCGCAGCCCAGCAACAAAAGTGAGGCACCTAGAAAACGAGAAGGAAATGCACTCTTAACTCTGAGGATTTGAGAGAGTATATGAGATTTCAGTGATTATAAACTCGAATCAAATTTGGAAAGAATTCTGGTAACTCTGGCCACGATAAATGAACTGATTCTGTTGGGAAGAGTTCCAATAGCCATTGTAGCCTCTCGTGGGGCAAGTTGATCCACAATTGTTCTATCTTCTCTTTGCTACCTTGAATAATGCGGGACACTTCTGACATTCGATTTCTTCCAAAATTGGGAGATCATCTGCTGATGTTGCATAACACAGCGGAACCTCGACACCAAGCGGACAGTTGGTAGAAGTAGTTCCAATGCCTGCACGAGCATCGTCCTGTTGAATACTAGCACAACTATACCCCTCCCACGAGAGATGAGACATGAGGCCGCAGACGTCAGAGTTCCCTGAGTTACTACTAGCCGTGACCTGGTATGATTCCAAAATTGCCACGGTGGAGTGGCAGAGCGTTGCAAGGCGCCATGCCGCGGACCGCGCCGCTGCTTGCCGTCGGAGGTTCACGTTCTCCCATCGGTCATTGGTGTGTGTATTTTCCTTGCGTTAGTTTAACTTAGTTTATGTTCAAAAAATATTAAAGCCAATATCGCTGATCATTAATTTTATTTTTGACGACCGGTTTCGCTGGTCCAAAAGTCTTTTTACAAGGCCATCATCTTGTAAAGTCAATCAGTTGCTACATAACGTAATTTAGAGTGCATAGGTGCACTGTGTCATTATAATAAAATGTACTTATCACTGTGAGTGACATCCTACTGATGCTACTGTCACTCACAGTGATAAGTACATTTTATTATAATGACACAGTGCACCTATGAACTCTAAATTATGTTATGTAGCAACTGATTAACTTTACAAGATGATGGCCTTGTAAAAAGATTTTTGGATCAGCGAAACCGGTCGTCAAAAATAAAATTAATGATCAGCGATATTGGCTTTAATATTTTTGAACATATCATAATTGCATCGCCTCCTGTAATATAAACAAACTTAACTTAGTTTAAGTAGTTTGTAAGCCTAGTGGCTGATGGCCAGAGTAATCAAGTCCCAAAGACTTACAAACATTTGAACATTTAAATTTTTGATTCCACATAGTCACGGTGCCCCTTAAAAACAGTGGAACTATGGAACTGTCCATAAGTCGTCGCCATACTGGACGACGACAGTCGTCCGGAGTAGTTGCTGAACCGCAGTTGACCACAAAAGTATGTCACGCCTGGACGGAGCAATATGCATGTTCTCACGTTGCCACGTTGCGACGTAGTCAAACTAACGCGTACTGTCGCATCCAGATGCCACACAAATCTTAATTTTGCACAGTTCGCCCAGCAAAACATTGTCAGTTGCTGATGACAATGTTCAAAAGACACGAACCTCCGATGGGAAGTAACCGAGTGCTCCGCAGGAAGGCGCGTTAGAGCGCTCGGCCTTTCCACCGCGGCGATAACAGTGTGTCACACGAATACGTGGTATCTCCGTGTCCTTCACTGATCAGTCAATCTAAGCCGTTTCACGGACCTGTTCTGGTAGCAACACTAAACACGAGTAATACTAATACATCCTGGTGGGCTTTCTACCTGTCGAAGAATGGCAGCTCTTAACCATTTTAGACAATATAGTGTTAGAGGAGGAATAGGAAATATTTTAGGAGGTAATACTACAGACAAATTGCAATCATATATGCAATACGACACGTTCATTTTGTATTGAGTCCAAAGATACGGCTACTAGTTTGCAACCCAAACACACAGTAAAGGCAAATGACAACATTTTCACAGAATATTTCGTCGGTACTTGCTACATCATCATCATAATATTGAATTAAAAGCACAGTTTTATGTTCTACAAGTTTATTTCATTTAGTTAACAGATTTTTCGGCTTGCAAGGCCATCTACAAACTTTGAAGCACTTTTTATTGCCAATCGCCCATGCTGGAAAGGAAGCTTAGGGTTAACGTCCCGTCGACAGCGTGGTCATTAGAGAGACAGAGCTCACGTTGGGATTTTTTTGGGTAGGGATGGGAAAGGAGAACCGCCGTGCCCTTTCAGAAGGAACCATCCCGACGTTTCAAATGTTGAAATGTTTTTAAACCTATTGGGCCAAACTGCCGTGGTCATGAGTCCCTAGACTTGTAAACTACTTAAACTAACTTACACAAAGAACGACTTCCACGCTTATGCCTGAGGGAATACTCGAACCTCCGGCGGGAACGGCCGCCCATTGCGTAGCGTGATCCCTTTGACCACGCGGCCATTCCGGCATTTGCCTCGAGTGATTTATGGAATCTCGGTGAACCTGAATCTGGATAGACGGAGGTGGATTTGAACCACCGGCCTCCCGAATGCGAGTCTAGTGCGCTACCACCTCCTAAATAATGTACTATTCTTCCTAAAACACCCAGTAGATATGGTGTCTGTTCTTTCGGACAGTTGAGCTAAGAGCAAGAGTTATGGGCAGGGGCACTACCATCGTAGCCCTTTCAGACCTAAGGTGGTAGGTGATGTGACATTAGAATGGGACGTTTAAGATACAAAATACATACAGTAATTCATTAAAAAAATAATAAAAAAATTATTTTCAAAACATTGTCTGTTTTAGACCTTCACTACAAATTGTATGCCTTTGAAAGAAATAACATCACAGGAACATATAAAATCAACTGGCTGTCAGATATGACAGCTTGAAATGTCAAAACAAGGATTTCAACACCTCGTCAACAAGTCTTTCTTGCCGCCGTTGTAAGTGTACTGGAAGTTTGCCGACTTTGCCGAATGCTGGTGTTATCCATTGTAGAAACATGGAACTAAAACACATTGCGCACGTTACCGCAGTCCATCCACAGTTGTGTGATGCAGGCCCGAACGTCCTACCGTGAATCACAAAGAAAGAAAGAAAGCAAACAAAACCAAAACCGCACAATTGTTTGTGCAGGGCCTGAAAGGGCTAGCGTTTGATAAGTTCAAAAATTGGCAAGAAGGCAAGGGTTTCCCTGCAACCTAATTGGTTAAAGGCGGCTGGTGGCCCGAACCGGGAAATCCGGCTTAGAATTCTGGTGCAGCACAGATTTTCAACTTCTCCACTGAATTTGTTTACTTTATGTCCTGTAACAGTCGTGAGTGAATCTTTCGAATACTAATCATTTACATGTTCATCGATATTGTGTACATGTACGAAGTTACATGGACGTTTTACCATGTATTCTGCTTACTTCACGTTTTTTGCCGGGCAGTATGTTTAATGAAACACAAGAAAAACTCAAATTTTGAAGTTCCTTCTTAAAAATTATGAAATGCCGAATATATTTACCAACGGAATTATTCATGGACTTAAAAGTTGCTTTATGAGGAAAGTAATTCATAACTTTTACAGTATTATACCGTGCATCTGTTCTAGGATGACTTCGTTCATCACATTTTATTAGTATGTGTAATTTTTTCTCTTCAGAGAGGCAGGAATCACAACGTGCAGGGAGTGTTAATGTAAGAAATGGCACCTGTTATTTTCATGTTATAATTGTGATGCTATTTTATGATGAGCGACCGTGGCACAGTGCTAGCACACTGGACTCAGATTCGGGGGAACGGCTTTCCAAATCCACCTACGGCCTTCTAGTTATGTTATTTAGTTTTCCGTAATTTCCCTAAATCGCTCCTGGCAGCTGCCGGTTTGGTTCCATTCAGAGAGCACAGCCGATTTCCTTACCCACCCTTAACCAAAAGCAATCCGAACGTGTGCTACGTCTCCACGCTGTCGACGGGACGTTAAACCCTGAACTTACTTCCTTTTTATGATTCTGTCAGCCTAAGTTTCTCTAGACAGAACGTTCTATCAGATGTTCTCATCTGAACTACCTGTTCTTATAATTTCAATATTTGTTCCGACAACTTGACAATAAAAGGATGTATACGCCTGTTCTCCGACTTGCGGACTGAAGTAGCTGCGGTATCGAGGCGCCTGCTCCACACCTTATGCGCCTGGTTATCCACTTCCGTACTGTTAAGTCAAGTGCACACATCTTCTTCACAACACATCCGGAAATCCAGACTGGGGCCTTCTGTGATTCTTTTCTCGGCTTCCATAGCTCAGTCGATAGTGTTGTTGTGTATCATGCAAGGGGCCCGGCTTCGATTCTAGATCGGGGACTGGGTATTGTGTGTTATCATCGTAGCCGGCCGCGGTGGCCGAGCGGTCTGCGGCGCGCCAGTCACAGTCTGCACGGCCGCTACGGTCGGGGTTCGAATTCCCCCCCCCCCCCGGGCATGGGTGTTTGTGTCGTCTTTAGTATAAGTTAGTTCATAAGTAGTTTGTAAGTTTAGGGACTGATGACCCCGCAGGTAAGTCCCTTAAAATTAACAAACATTTGAACATTTGTTATCATAATCACTTTCATCAGTATAGGCACGCAAGACGCCCGCGTGGCGTCAAATAAAAAGACTTGCAGTAGACGGCCGGACTACCCCACATGGTGTCTGTCGGGCAATAATGATAGCCGGCCGCGGTGGCCGAGGTGACTGAGGCGCTCCAGTCGCGGTCAGCACGGACACTACGGTCGGGGGTTCGAATCCCCTCTCGGGCATGGATATTTGTGCCGTCCTAGTTCGTAAGTAGTTCATAAGTAGTTTGTAAGTTTAGGGACTTATGACCCCGTAGTTAAGTCCCATAAGCTTAACAAACATTTGAACATTTGAACATTTTGAGCAATAATGATAGATGAGCATCTTATTTCGTGTGATTTCCTTTAGTCGCCTAATGTGAAGACAGGACTGTTCCTTATTGTTCCCAACTCGAACTTGTGCTCAGTCCCTAATAGCTCGATAGTCAATAGTAGACTGCTTCTTGCCCTTAACTTTTCGTTTTGTAGGTCTGCATACGACATATTCGGACTTTCGCCACGCTTAACATCTTAAGTCGTTGGAATTATTATTATTATTATTATTATTATTGGTGGTGGTGGTGGTGGTGGTGGTAGTAGTAGTAGTAGTAGTAGTAGTACCGTACTAATTAGATAATCTTACATTTCACAAGTTATCACTATTGTCCACAGAATATATTCATAAAATTGCCATTTTTTTCATAAATAAGTTTTCACTCTCCACACAGATATCACAGTACTTTATTTACACTTCTCATGCATTTCATCACAGGCCTTCTTTATATATTTACGACTGACATGAACATCCATTGCGTGTTTTCCGACATTCTCAATTAATTAAGTTCCGTAGTAAATTGAATACCGTGACCTCTGTAGTTGTAAGAGTTGTTATGATGCTGGGTGCGTGATGGCAAGGGGAAAGAGGAGGTTGTACCCCTCAATTCACTTATTCACATAGTAGGCTTTTGGTAATTTCATAGAGAGGCCTAAGGGACCACTAGGGAAAACGTTTGATATACAGAATACGCAGCACTAATAGAGATCCATATTCGTGCAGAACAAGTAATCCTAACACTAACGTCTGCCTTCAGCGATTACTTTTTGCAATACTTACGCTTAATATACTGAGAAATATCGGCCACAATGAAAAAAGAAAATCGTTTTAGGTACCTCTGTAGCGGAATAGGTAGTACAGAAGGAGAATATTATGGAAACACCGTAACCACGACATAGCACATTTTCATGCCTAACACGTTGTGGGAAAACCGTTGGCATTCAAAAAATTTGCCAGGCGTCTCGTAATGCATGAAGACTGTTCCGTATTTTTTTTTTTCTTTTTTTCTTTTAAGTGAGTCTTGTGCCATACTCCAAAGGCTCAGTAATACTAAGCTCTGGCCATTGTGATGGCAGCATTTGATCGTCGTGCTAACGAAACCAGGCCTGGACAATTGTAGCTACATGGATAAATGTCCGCTCGTCTTGTAATACAATTAGGAACAAACATTGCAATACGTGATGCTCCTGGTTGGCCAAATTGGTCGCGCCATGCGTGGCTGTGATACAGCCTTGAAGGGAGACCATGCTGCACGTGGAATACATCTATATCGATACAAGGTCATCCACCTGACGGTGTGTGGCGGAGCTTACTTTGCTCCACTGTCATCACCTGTTGCTCTTCTTGTTCCAGTCACCCATGGCTCGCGGCAAAAACGACTGCTGGTAAACATCTCATTTTATCGGCATGATCTTTTGCGACATTTTGAAGAGTGTCACAGTGAAAATGTACGAAACGTCTAACAACCAAAGCGTTTGAAATTTAATACGTCACTTAGGGATAACGTAGTATGACATCTAGGGACGCGGAAGTATGCGTTGCCACCTCCCCCTAAAAAATTCAAGGCTGTGCCCTCAGCAGGCAAGGTGTCGCTCGCCGTCTTTTTCGAGGTCCAAGGTCCGATACTCATAGAACTTCTCAAGCACGGAAAAAACCATTGACAGTGACGCGTACTTTGAGACACTCTGTAGCCTACGTAAGTCCATCAAGAGAAAGCGCCCGGGGCTGTTAACGGAGGGAGTAATTCTTCTCCATGACAACGCGCGTCCACAGGTCTGCAGGGTCACACAAAGTGTACTGGCAAAGTTCAAGTGGAAGCAGCTTGAGTATCCGACCTACAACCCGGACATACCGCCCTGTGACTTCCACCTGTTGGCTCCGCTAAAAAAAACCTCTCAAAGGGAAGCGCTACAACTCTGACGACGAACTGGACACAGAGGACTGGCTTTCGACACAATCACAGGAATTCTGGGAACGGCTCGTTGAACAGTTGAATAGTTGTTCTCAGCCTCTGGTGATTAATTTTGAATAAATACAACAATTATGCCCACAGTATCATTTCGTTCCTTTTCATTTGAACACCCCTCGTATCTAGAAGGACAAATATACTTGATTACCCTTCTAGGTGAAATAATAGCCCCCCCCCCCTCATCGCGCAAAGAATCACTGGCGATAGTGGATAACACAAACGTCAGGGATATGGATTAACAGATATAATTTCGTCACCATTATCGTTTTGAGGTAATGATTAAATTTTACCCAAGGCGGCGGCGTAGCTTGGTAATGTTATCAACGGAATGTTCGCTTCACGAGGATAATTAATTTTCTCTCAGGGCAACCTGTCAACCAGAGATCAAGCGCAGACTTAATTATCTGTTAAATTGTAAGCACAAAATAATGTTCCTCTCATCCTATGTTATTGGTTGCTCAGATCAATTTCACTTACGGTGTCAGCTGCGTAGAATAGTAACGTTGGTAAGCGTTCGGCTTACAAGGATAATTGATTTATTGACAGTGGTTCGCACAAGAACGTATTTGCGTCAGAGCAGGAACTACATTAAATGGTTGTTTTATGGTCAAAAAACTATTCATTCAAAATATTCAATGTGATAAGAATCTCCTTCGAATTACCACTGCGTTACAGAAAACAACATTCCAAGTAACGATCGGGAACCAGATGCTTTCTAACAGTGTCTGCAATTGAAGTAGTGGGGCCTCTAACAATGTATATCGAATGTGCGCTTCTAAATCCCTGCCGACAAGAAAGGACGTTTACCATCGTAGAATTACTTGGAAATGAAGCTTACGGCAGCTGCGGCATTTGGTGCTAATGAAATATTTCATTGTAAACGCGGAAGATTATTAGCCTCATTGTATGAAACTGAGTTTTCAAAGAGCAGTCAAGAGATTGTGGCAACATTATCCGCAGCCGCAAGTGAAATTTTACCGAAATCATTATACAAATACATCAAAATGAGGAAAAAACTTATCGATTTTCGATTACAATTATACAGGGAGGCCAACGAAACTTTGACAATTCAAAAGGCGCTTTGCCATAGATGCGTGAGAAACGAAAATCGTGTATATACGTAGCCATTAAAAGAAGCAAAAGGAAGCAGATGTTTTCATATCTATAGCTCTGATTAAGCTTTAAATTCTCCAACTGCCAAAAAGTGAGCGTCTAAAATTGAAGTCGTACTAACTTTTGCCATGCGTACCGGTCAGGTGCTATGGTAAAATGCGACACTAAAGTAACAACTTTTCGTGGATACGCATTTTAGATACATTCATGTTTACTGATTAATTTTCAGTACGATGGATCATATTAACAGTGGAAATCAAAACACCGTAGAAACGAATTCTGAACAAAACGTTGTTTATAGGTGTTGTTATTTAATTTAATTTTATGTAACGGTAACTTTGTGATAGTTTCCAGCAAGTAACACATAATTTGAAGCAATTTTCTAATTTTTAATTTCTTCATTTTATGTAACGAGCGAAAGACGATACGTCCATAGAGATAGATGGAAGAGGACATTGAAGATGGATAAAAGGAAAGGGAGTGATGAACAGAGGCCGGGGATTAGAGAGAGAGAGAGAGAGAGAGAGAGAGAGAGAGAGAGAGAGAGAGAGAGAGAGAGAGAGAGAGAGAGAGGATGAAGAGGTAGATAGTGGGGAAGCAGGAGATAGACTTGGATGGGAAATAGATGGAGAGAATGTAGAAAACAATAGCTTTTTACAAAGGTGAATTATACGTCCCAGAGTCGGTAAACTGATCTGTATGTTTATGGAGGAAACGAACTACAAAAAATATACCTTATGGGATGAAAATATCTGTGAAACTACACATTTTATAGCTTTCGTTTCACATAGCCACAGTAGCCTAACGAACGATATTGATATGAAAATGTTCAAATGTTTGTATAGCTTATGGGACTTAACTACGGAGTCATCAGTCCCTAAACTTACAAACTACTTATGAACTAGCTTATACTAAGGAAGGCACAAATATCCATGCCCGAGGGGGGATTCGAACCCCCGACCTTACTGGCCCTGCAGACCGTGATTTTTTTTTTATTTTTTTTTTATTTTTTATTTTTTTTTTAGAAAACAGGAGATGGACAGAGAGAGAAGGGATAGGAGAAGTATTAACTCAAGGCAGGACTAAATAAATACCCGGGCAACGCCGGGTTTTCAGCTAGTGACTAATCACCCCACCCTCTGCACGTGTCCGGACCTATCAGAAGGGTTGGCCACCGCCGCAACAGGCGAGGCAGCCGGCGATGGTTCAGAGGTATCAGCAGCGGACACCTCGAATCTATTGCTGAGGCGTAAAGAGACAGCCTCACGGCTGGTTCCCGATTTCGCCTTCTGCCCAGAGTTTCGTGACAGTTCACCAGTCACTGTCAGGCAACTGTCGACTCGCAGGGACGTCGGATACTGTTAGGACAGTGGCATCAGGGACCAGAGACGCAGCAGTAGGTGTCGTGCCGGCCGTACGCCTGCCCGCCGACAGGCATAAGGGACGCCGCAGGCAGGACGCAAGAACACTCGGCGGCCGATGGCAACACGGCACCAACACAAACACACCGAGCCGCCGTGTTGACCAGCGTCCTGCAGCCAGAGGCCGCAATCACGCGGCACCACGCCTCTGGCTGCGATTGGTACGATCTGCCTATAAAGCAACGGCCGGCAGCGACCGACGCCAGCAGTCCCGCTTGAGCTGCGGTCGAGTGCGCATCGCTGCTACTCGCTCGCTACCGTTCTCATCACCATGGGTGGACGCGGAAAGGGATGCATGGGGAAGGGAAAGTCGAGGTCCGGCTTCCTTTCTACCTTTATGCAGCAACTCGCTGCCGAGGTGCTGCGCACGGCGGCGCCGAGGAAGAAGCAGAAGAAGATGCCTCTTCAATGCTTCCGTTGTCAGAAGCTTGGCCATCAGGCCAAGTCATGTCAAGGGACATAAGCGTGTCTGAAATGCGCTGAGGCACATGATACACGCATATGCGAGATGCTGCCTGGAACTACGAAGAAGTGCGCCAATTGCGGCGGACCTCACGCTGCCAACTTCCGTCGTTGTAGCTACCTCAAAAGCTTCAACGGCGGCGAGAAGGCAAACGCACCCGTGGCTTCAGTTGATAAGAAGGCGCCACAAGAGAAGAAGACCAACGACCGCAAACCACAAGAAGAGGTGCGCGAGACGATCAACGACGCGGTGGCCTATCTCAAGGTCGCAATGGCGGAAGAGAGGGCGGCCCTCCGCGCCGAAATCGACGCGCTCCATCGGCAGGTGGTGGAGATCAAGAAGGAGCTGCGTGCCGTAAGAGAAGAGGCGGCCTCACCTCACGTTTCTGCCCCATGCGGACGGGAACTGAGGGCGGACGCGGGCACACAGTGGGACGACGACGATTCCGCAGCAACGGCGGCGGATGTCCGAGACCCGCAGGTGGACGAGTCTCCGGCCCCTGCAGCAATGCAGGATGCCGAAGAGACGATCAAGGAGACGGAAACTTCTCCGTCGGAAGTCACCAAAGAAGAACCAACGGTCGCACAAGCCGCTACCGGAGAAGCAGACACCGAGAAAATCCTTCCTCATATGTACCACTTCAAAGACTGGCAGATGAAGGTCTTGGAAGTGGAACTGAAAGGGAAGGAAGAAGAAAACGTCTCGGTCTACCTGGGGACGATGTACGACCTCCACACGCGTGATGAATGGGACGCCATCATCAGAAACGTCGCTAACAAGCACAAAGAAGAGGCCAAGAATCGCAAATTTCTGGAGAAGCAAGCGCAGAAGAGGTCTAGTCAGCGGCCGCGAAAGTAGCGGCAAACCTAGAAGTCAGGACGTCACAAGGCCACTCGGAGAGTGACGAAGGCAAAGGGACGAGGTAGTAGACTTGAAGATCCCGACCCGCTCCATCATCATCCTCATTATCATCAATCTCATCCTCCGCCAGCTAGTAAGTTGGCAGCACCAAGTTTTAATCATACTGCTCACGTACCAGCTATTACCAGCATAATCCTAGTCACTCCCATTCCACACATCCTTATTGGAGTAAATGTCAAAAGACAAAGACTCCACCTTCACCTATCCTTAGAAGAGGATAGTCCCAAGAGCAGAACGGACCGACGCCAGTTCTCCTCGGCGCCTCATGAGCTACGACACCCTAACCGGACGGAAGACCCATAAGACGACCTCGGCTACGATCTGGTTATTCTGGACTGCGTGTTGCGGACTTTGTGTTTCCAGTGTTATTCTACGACCGGCTACGGACTTAGACTTTCTCTGCCGGTTACGCGTTGTGAACTTGGTTCAGTGTAAGGGACTTGACTTTCCTGGCAATAGGAGGACTCGTGATATCGTTATCATCTTCACTCAGTGAACTAAGAGTTTGGCAGTCTGTGCAACCTGGGAACTTTGTCATACTCCAGAAGCGGAGTTTACGTTACTTTATCATATGTATTGTACTGACTGAATTCGCCAATAAAGGTGTGTTGTGTGAAGATCCGCTTATTGCGTCACAACAATAGGCACCACAGCTACCCCAGAAACCGCCTGAGGTGACACTGCAGCCCAGGGCATGTTGACTGCGGCAAAAACAGCCTCCAGCGGCCAAATCCTCCGGAATCCGCGCACAACAGGGGCAGTCCCTAGCCATCTCCGTAAATTTACCGTATGCTCCAAAACGTGAGACTACAACCCCCAAACACAGAAAATCTAACGAATATTTACGAAATACGCGTGAATGTAGATCTCTGAAATGGAAGTGCTATCGAAATTAAAAAGAAAAAGACTATTAATGAAATCGCAGAAAAATGAAATTGCACAACCACTGGTCTGCAGGCGATACACTGCCGGCAGCTGGCCCTACAGCGACTAATACCTACCTGAAGTAACGGTCTCTTACTTGCTGCGCAAACACAAATCAAATACGAAAACTCTACATAAAACGTTCCTTTGATATCAGAGACCAATACCGGTGTCCCTGTCCTTCCTTAGGAGACTCATCCATCTCAATTTTCAGAGTTAACCCTGTGGGAAATACATGACGCACTGGCCAGCCAGTGACAACAATCTGCCATTTTAGATACAATAGTATCGTGAACAACGTAACGGAGTCCGTCACTCGTGCCACATGCGCCTCTTACGTTCAAATGTCCGTCAATCTAAGGCCCTAGACTTACAAATTACTTAAACTGACTCACGCTAAGGACAACACACACGCTCACGGCCGAGGGAGGACGCGAACCCCCGACGGGGAGCGGCCGCGCAATCGTTAGCATGGCGCCATAGACCGCACAGCCATTCCAGCCCGGCAATGTTTTGTGTGTGCAAATTCGGAATATCGTTTTGTACAAGACGTCTGCAAGTCTTGATGCATGAACATCTGGAACTACCAGGGAGTTCTTTGTAATTGTAGCACTCACACTACTATAAACTGCTTTACTTGATCTAATTTACGTGGACTGAAGAATATTAACTGTGAAAACTTGTTATTCTATTTAATACGCAGACAAAGTTTGACAAAAATTCTCCCATGGTTTTAATAGTCAGGAGAAAGAACATCCACTTGATAAAGATGATACATCTGAAGACCCTTGGAAGCTAATGGATATAAGTTATATAATTTTAATTATGAAGTTAAGTCTAGATTTAAGTTACTGAGCGAGGTGGCGCAGTGGTAGCACACTGGACTCGCATTCGTAAGGATGGTGGTTCAAATCTACCTCCGGCCATCCAGATTTATGTTTTCCGTGATTTCCCTAAATCACTCCAGACAAATGCTGGGATGGTTCCTTTGAAAGGGTACGGCCGATTTCCTTCCACATCCTTAGCCAAACACCCGAGCGTAAGCTCCGTCTCTAATGACCACGCTGTCGATGGGACGTTAAACTCTAAGCTTCCTTCCTTCCTTCCCTTAGATTTAAGTTGTTAAATCAGATGAAATGTGCGTGGCCGAAAGGTACAAGTAACAAGCAGTCAGGTGGTAACCATTGGTGGAAATGTACAACATACCCTGACTCATACTGATGAATCGTGTATGGTTTAACTACTGAAATATACACTTACCACCAAAACTACAATACTCACTTATAACCATGGCTTCTAAAGGTCTCTTTTCTGAATTAGCGGGAAGTACTCTTAATTAATTCCTGCTATAACCTCGTGTTGTATGCTGATGAATGGACGATCTTCAGAAGTTTGAGAAGGACTCATTTCTCTTCATCAAGCATACAAGCTAATCTTTGTCCATCTCGAACCTTCGTTTGTTGTACTACGGCTATATCTCAACGACTGGACTATAGAGTCTCATGCAAACAGGACACAACTTGTCAGTTTCAACGGATAAAAGTCTTTAGAGATGAAAGTGATTTTTAGGATGCACCAAAGAAGTCTTACAGGACCACAGGACGGTTGCATTTCACTATATATTGACCTCGTTTGACCATCAACATAAACAAATTCAACATATTGCGAATATTTATAGAGATCCATTATTATATGACTATGGGATTGAAGAACAATCACTGGGCCGCGGCGGAGCGGCCGAGCGCATTGAGGCGCTATGCTGTGATGGGCGACGCCGTTCCCCGCCGGGGGTTCGAATCCCCCTCGGGCATGGATTTTGTGTAGTTCATAAGTAGTTTGTAAGTTTAGGGACTGATGACCCCGCAGTTAAGTCCCATAAGCTTTACATACATTTGAACATTTTTGAACAATCACAGGAATTAGTTATTTCGATAAAATGTCTGAGAATAGGTATAAGGAGCGATTTCAAGAGAAACGATTACATAAAATTCAGTTTGGATAAGATTAAATGAAAGGGTCCTCAGGATATGAATCTTATCAACAAAGGAAGTGGGATTGCAATATACTCGTTTGGTCAATACTTAAATATTGTTCGTCAGTGTTGGATGCATACCAGATAAGATTAATAGAGAAGATCCAGAGAAGAGCAGCACGCAGCGTTAAAAGTTCATTTAGTAAGCGCGAAAGCGTCACGGAGAGGATCGCCAAACTCCATTGTTAGACCCTGCAAGAGAGGCATTCTGCCTCACGGTATGGGCTTCAGCCAGCCGCGGTCGCCGAGGGAACTGAGGCGCTTCAGTCACGGTCTGCACGGCCACTACGGTCGGGGGTTCGAATCCCCCTCGGGCATGGATATTTGTGCCGTCCTAGTTCGTAAGTAGTTCATAAGTAGTTTGTAAGTTTAGGGACTGATAACCCCGCAGTTAAGTCCCATAAGATTATACAAACATTTGAACATTTTATGGGCTTCACTCAAAGTTCCGAGAGCGTGCATTTCTCGAAGAGTCAGCCAATATATTGCTTACTCCTACGTACACCTCGCGAAGATACTACGAGGATGAAGTTGGAGAGATTAGAGCCCACAATGCCGCGCTGGAGTGGGCGCGCGATCTAAGGCGCCTTGCTGCGAGCGGGCGGTTGCTCGCCGTCGGAGGCTCGAGTCTTCCCTCTGGCATTGGTCTATATTTTATCGTTAGTGTAAGTAGTGTGTAAGCCTAGGGACTGATCACTGCAGTAGTGAGGTCCCTTAGATTTACATACATTTGAACATTTTTTTAAAGAGCCCACAGAGACCAGATGGGTATCGGATTTTAGAATTTCTTTATGTTTATGGTACGTGTAGTTCAGAACTTAAATAACAATCAGCCAAAGCCATTCGACCCAGCTCTCAGAAATTCTCGAGAAAGTCGGCTTTGAAGTTTTTGCAAAGTACAGGTAAGTACCAATAATTGAGACAGCTGCAGTATCTGTCGGTGTAGTTCAGGTGTGCCGGGCGCCGTGGCTCAGCGCGCCTGGTCAGAGGACTGAACGCTCTCTGTAATGGAAAAAAAAAGTTGAGCCAAATCAGGGGAGGACAGGCAGCGCCGGAGTGACGTCAGCACAGCCCGCTCTGCCGGCTCACAAGGAAGGAGAGCTGACCGTGTTACGTCACGCGCCCTGTACTGCTGCCGCGGAGAAAGAGTGTGGAGTGCAGCAATTTAGGAAACACAGGAAACAGATCTAGTGTGAAGAATACAGTGAGGTCTACAGAATACTAATTTTGAAACTTACTATTTTAATTAAATAATACACACATTTTACAGACAATTGCATATCGTCTCTATACCATGACAACATTATAAGTATTTATATTTAATGTGAGGGTAACACCGTTATAAAATGAAGAGAATGGAATATAATACCATTTGCTCTACAATTTAAGGCAAAGTGGAATATAATACCATTTGCTCTACAATTTAAGGCAAAGTTGTACAGTACAATTAAGTAAAATTTTTCCGATATTTTCCATTTCGTTTTTCCTTGGTTAGTTTTTCAATGTCTGGATGAAATGTTTGAGATATTTTTAATCGAAGACTGCATGTAAGGTTGTGATCTGACAAGGTGTTTCGGCATTGGGACTTCGCTAATTTCATAATCGAACTGAATTGTTGACACACGTACGTCGAACCGTACATAATATCCGTGAAGCAAGGGCATACGACCTTGGAAATCTGTTTTTAGGAACGTTCTTATAAAAATCTGCCAAGCCTTCATTGTGTTTAGATTTGTCCTGTCACACTGTAAATTTAACAGCTACATTTGAATCCTGGTAAGAACATTGTTAACATGCACTGAAAACGCTGTTGCAAAGAGCTGAAATATAGTAGACAGTATTTTCACATTTTCAAACCTTGACTCAAACTGGTTACGAAGAGCTTCCAGAATTTTCACATATTCTTCAGAGAGAGTAAGATGAGGATCAAGCACATGCGATAGCTACGGAAAATGGGCAGTGTTTCCAGTCTGTAGTTGATGAATCCACAGAAGGCTTTAATTATGTAATACGTATCTGGTATGAGAAGGCCTTTGCCTTGGAGTTAGGTATTTAAATCGCCATGTTATTGTCATCGAGAGCGCTATTGCTGACTAAGCCCTCGCGCTCCGAACTCACTGCCCCGTTTACCTAGCCAACATACAGCTCTCCTGAAGTCACGCGGATTGGCAGGCTTGCTCTTCCTGCTCTCACGTCACACCGCCTGAAGTTGGCTTCCTCTGAGCCAAATTCTCAACGAACATGAACAAACGACCACAAAGCAACTATCTGCTTGAAGAAATAATAATTTTTTAAAAAGGTGGTAGCGTTCTGGGCTCATAACCATATAGAGTCGGTGGTTCTAATCACACTGTGACATATTTTTTTCGATTTCAGTTACATAAAACATTTTGGGATCTCTAATTCTACATGTTGTCAGTTTTTATGTGTACACGAGCTGAAACCCTTGGCGTCACGTAAAACTATGGTTGAGTAGGTTAGCTGCTAGGAATGCCATTAGTAGCTATGGAGATGACTTTTCAAATACAGTGTCGTAGCTCTTCACAAATTGAATAATCAAAGACTACCGTCGTCAACTAATAGTGAAGCCAATACTGTAAAAAATGTAACTTTTGTCTTTTGATTGAAACCATCATTATTAACAACCTTCTATAAAATATAGAAAATTACGAATAAACAAAAATACGTGCACTTTTTGTAAAAATTAACCTTAGATATTAAAATTGTTAAGTATTGGAACACAAAGACAGACCGTGACTGGTGCGCCGCAGTACTCTCGGCCAGATAAGGTTACCAGAGGTTCGCATTTACGTGGTTATGTCCGAATTTTCGAAGTTTAATGAGCCGTTCGCTTATATCTTTACGATTGTTGGTAATGTCAGCATTTTTTTTAATTTCAGGAATAAACATCTGTTGCTTTTTATTTTCATCTCGTATCGTCGGCAATTTATATAGTTTTTACTTCGGTTATCGAATTGCCTCCGTGTAGGTGGATTGTGCCGGTACACTAACCAGCCAACTTGACATTTCTGAGCCCGTGTCCTGCCTTGCCTGTGGAGCTGGCAGCCGGCCACAGTGCAGCACGATACTGCGCGGGCATCAAGACTTCCTTGTCGCTTATCAAACTGCGTTTCTACCTTGGCCTCCCAGTAGCTCGCTTATCAGCAACATCTGGTCGATGACTACTGAACGTCTCGCCCACGATTCACACCCGCTGCCACACCAGGTCACCTGGAAGCATCATGGACTGCTGTACCTCGACGACACATCCACAGCCACTTCGATTCAATGCCGAGCAGTTATAGCAAGTAATGGTGTAACACTCAGTAATGATTTCATCTTCCTAACTTCAAATACGGATGTATTTTCAATCGTGATCTTTGAACAACTTCTTGAAATGAAATGTTGGTAAACTCATGGGACGAAACAGCAGTTGTCTTCGGCCCATAGACATATAAACAACTTACGCTAACAACACCACACACGCACACGCCCGCGGCCGACGGAAGACTCGAACCTCCAACGGGGAACGACCGCTCACTCCGCAGCCAGACGCCTTAGCGCACTCGACCATTCCCGCGCGGTGAACAACGTGTCATCTACAAAATAATTTTGCCTGTCGTATCTTCACGCCTTCTCGGTGTTGCATTTTGGATTACTAGCGTGAAGATTGCCTTCGTGATGTTCTTCAACGTAGAAAAGATAATAAAGATTGGTTCAGACTGAAAATAATGGTTACTCTGATGCATCAAAAGTGATAGATTTTAATTACAATCTCAGAATTCTTTGTGAGAGATGTTCAGAGTTTCTATATATGTGGACGCAACCATTTTGGAAATCGCATTCGGAAGGATGGTGGTTCCAATCCAACTCCGGCCATCCTGATTTAGGTTATCCGTGATTTCCCTAAATTACTCCAGGCAAATGCCGGCATGGTTCCTTTGAAAGGACACGGGAATATTCTGAGCATAGGCTCCGTCTCTAATAAACACGCTGTCGACGGGACGTTAAACTCCAGTCTTCCTTCCTTCATTTTGAAAATATTTTAAAATTACCTCTTTTGTTTTGTTTTTGCAGATGTATCTTGCCCTTACGCGAAGGACCATAAAGAGAGAGAGAGAGAGAGAGAGAGAGAGAGAGAGAGAGAGAGAGAGAGAGAGAGAGAGAGAGAGAGAGAGGGGGGGGGGGGGGGGGAGAAGTCCTCTTAATACGACTTTCGGGACTTCTCTCCTTTCTCTTTTTCCTCCTCGTCAGAAAACAAATCTAGAGATAGCACAGTGAATCAAAATTTATATGAGCTCAGTACCCCCCCCCCCCCCCATCTCCCACCCCAGACAAAAGTCTTAGATTTACCACTGTTTGTTGCTAATGTAATAAATTTAAACTGTGAAAAGTGTCCACATTTTTCGTTTGTAAATCTAGAAAGGATCTTCTTTTTTTTCATTCCAAAATCTGATAACCGTATATAACAGTCAGAAATAAATATTACCACGATATACGAATCACCCTTCTATAGTGGCGCTAGTGTCATGTTTTTCCATGATTTTTTTGCAGTGCATCACTATGTAAGTGTAGACATAATGCTTACGTTACTTGCATGAATACATATGTAACAGCCGGCCGCGGTGGCCGAGGAGACTGAGGCGCTTCAGTCACGGTCTGCACGGCCATTACGGTCGGGGGTTCGAATCCCCCCTCGGGCATGGATATTTGTGGTGTCCTAGTTCGTAAGTAGTTCATAAGTAGTTTGTAAGTTTAGGGACTGATGACCCCGTAGTTAAGTCCCATAAGCTTTACAAACATTTGCACATATGTAACAGTGTTAACAGATTCATGGATAACGTTATGTGTTGGCATTTACTAAGTGCGTGTGTTTGTGCACAGGCTGGTAGTGTCTCAGAACGGACGAGCGCTGCACATAGTGTTCCCACACCAATTCCTCGACTCGCCCGAGTGGTTCGGCGTGTCCACAGACGAGTTCTTCCAGGTAAGATACCGCTAGATCTACCATACAAACTTAATAATGCAGCCATTTGGTAGTACGCATCAGTAATACCATTTTTAAACAAAATGAATTTAGGAATCGTGCCATCACATTAATTTGTATCTCGAGTTCATTGTACCCTAAACTTACACGGTACTTGACGCCATTACAGCAGTGACGGTTTAACGGAGTTCGTCAATACATAATTTTATTTTCGTGCAGTGACAACAGCATGTGAAACATAAATATTAAAGCATGTTAATCTGTTGACCTAGCACGCTCGTTCACTTCATACCACAGTGGGTGCTTTACCATAACATGATTTCTGTTCATATTCGTTGTATTTCAATTTTGACATGCTGATCTTCCTTGGAACCTTCTCTTGTACGCTGATGCAACATCACTTTGTGAGTCTCAAGTTTGTGCATATTACTGTTTTTTGTTAATAGAGTACAAGATTTTATGATGACAGCAGAGGTTTGTTGAAACCTGATTTTTCAGAATATCGTAACGACTGACACAATGTTAGGAATATACAGGGTGTTTCACTAAATGTGTTTGCCTCTGTAACTTATAAAATAATAGGTGAGGGAAAATTTTAATGCGGTAGGTCAACACAAGAAATGTTTCACTTTCTGCGGAGCTATGAACATAGTTTATTGTATCATTTTCCAAAGAGTTATAGCACAAAGATATAATTTTTAAATGGAACAATAGTTTTTTCTATCGTGCATTGGATTCGTTGAAACCAGCTGCGTCCAAATCAATTTTAACTACATTCCTATCACTGTTAGTTTGGGAGCTACAACCCTTCAAAATTTAGGGGGCGGAGGCTACGACAGCGTAGCTGACTGGCTGGTGGTCATGAGACAGTGGGCCGTGCCCCAGGGGATAGCCACTCGGCCAGTGAGCTACGCTATCGCAGCCTCCGCCCCCGGAACTTTGAAGGGTTGTAGCTCCCAAACTAACATTGATAGGAATGTAGTTTAAATTGATTTGGACGCAGCTGGTTTCAACGAATCCAATACACGATAGAAAAAACTATTGTTCCATTTAAAAAATTATTTCTTTGTGGTGTAACTCTTTGGAAAATGATACAATAAACTATGTTCATAGCTCCGCAGAAAGTGAAACATTTCTTGTGTTGACCTACCGCATTAAAATTTCGCGTCACCTATTATAAGTTACAGAGGCAAACACACTTAGTGAAATACCCTGTATAAAGCGGTTTCTGATGAACAGCAATTCTACACTGCTAAAAAAATGGGATCAGGGAAGATATCATGCACAATATACATATCGTAACAAATTTTATTTAGATGTTGGTTACAAATGTAATTTGTATTTGATACAGTAAGATATTTTGCTGACTCAACTCTTTACTTGAGGTTTATATTGCGTTGACTTAGAGCGAGGCACCATGGGACTGCCATAATAGTGAGTCTTTCTCGTTGCCCTCCAATATGGTGTGTAATCACCTCGGACAGCCAGTACAGTTGCACACCTGTGTGGCATCGACAGCATGAGGTTATCAATCAGCTCTTGAGGGAAATTTGGCCATTGTCCCAAGAGTGCAATAGCCACCTCTGCAACCGCTGCGGGATGTGCTGGTCTGGCTGCAAAGCGTCTGTCAAATGCATCCCAGACGTGCTCAGTCGGGTTGGAGTTCGGTGAACAACTTCATTCCTTCAATTCCCTCAGATGCAAGTATGTTGTCCACCAGTGCAACTCTGTCCACCAGAAGGAACTCATCTGCCATACCACAACAAAAGTTCGAAGGATCCCGTCTCTATACCTCTGAGTAGTCTTGTGTAGTTCACGAACTAGTTCTGAAGAGCGCTCCCACAGGCGAACTACGCGAACTGGTTCGCAGATCCCGCGCCTCTTAGTTCGTCCACTCCTTTTCCGAAGACTGCCGGGGAACAGCGAGAGGACGCGCGAGCGCGCAGAATCGCGTGATACCTTTCTGCCAGTTACCTTCATTTCGAGCTGAGATGCAGCTCAGCTGTAGTTTCATAGTTCACTGCCACAAGAAATCTATTTTAAAAATAAAGTACTACGAGTACTCTGTATGTAAAGTAGTTGAATACCATTGTATCACCCATTCGTGTAAATAACTGGTTTATTTGCCTAAGGGTTTGATGTCAAATTGCCCAAAAATACGGGTAATAGCACACGCTTTGGCAACACTGATTCATTATATAAAAAATCTGTCATTTAAAAAAAAGAGCTCTTTTAGTAGCGGTAGCAAAAGCCAAAACGAACGGACGAACTAGGAGCGGACGAACTAGGGCCGGACGCGGTGGCCAAGGGGACTGCGGCGCGCCAGTCACGATCTGCACGGCCAGTACGGTCGGGGGTTCGAATCCCCCCTCGGGCATGGATATTTGTGCCGTCCTTAGTAGTAGCTAGTTCATAAGAAGTTTGTAAGTTTAGGGACTGATGACCCCGTAGTTAAGTCCTATAAGCTGTACAAACATTTGGACGAACTAGGCCGCGGTGGAGTAGCCGAGCGGTCTAAAGCGCCCCGCTGCGGAGCTCGCGGTTGCTCACCGTGGAGGTTCGAGTCCTTCCTGGGGCATGGGTGTGTGTGTTTGTACTTAGGTTAGTTTAACTAGGTTTAAGTAGTTTGTAAGCTACGGACTGATGACCACGCAGTTTGGTCCGATAGATTTACAAACATTTGAACTATTTTTTGAACGAACTAGGAGCAGCGGACGATTATGCCAACTGTATCTCGCTTCATAGTTCGTTGGATTCTTTTCCGTAGGCCGACGGGCAATAGCGAGAGGGCACGTAGCAGAATTAAAAATCACATGTTTGCCTTCTGCTGATGAGTCATTTCGAGTTGAGCGTGTTCCTGCTAGATTACATAGTTCAGTGCTACAAAATTTCTGTTTTGATGTGTTCTGCACTCTGCAATATCTGACTAATAAATTCCATAATGCCAAGATATAGAGATAACTCTAAACTTAAACGCGAGTAATTATCCACAAACACCCAAATACAGCTAATGTCAAAAATATATTTTTCATCAACATAAATGGCTGTTAATCTATTAATTGTGTCTGCTCTTTTCAACATGTCTAAAGGTTAAGACATCAACAAAAGTTCCACACGCGACTATTCTGATGCTTAAAACAGCAAGTACACCTAAATGAGGCATCGTATAGTAATAGCCGATGTGCTTTGTAAACCGGCCAAAGCTGAAGACATAACTTTGTTGTTCCTTCGCGATTTTGTCTCTTGAGTGTGGCGAACCGATGCTGCACTATTCATCTACGACATGCTATGTAGGTGGTTTCACTAATTGAGCTAAAGGGGAAAAAATGTGCATTTCGCATTTCTGTTCACGTACATAAGCTGACTTTTTTTTATTTGTGTGTGATCATATGTGCCAGATGTATACATTTCTGAATTTTAGATTCGAATATTTTGATATTGAAATTAACAACAACAACCAGTTGGACGGGTGACATGGTTTTATTTCGACCTATTTCCGGCACTTAATGCGCTTCTGCGGGTGGAGAAGGATAAAAAAAGGTAACGAAAAGAAAAGAAATACTACACCTCGAAAAACAACTACAATTTTGATCGTGTGACAGCAAATGCCATATAGTGGATAGTAACTGTAATGATAATTTTCCAAGCTTTTATGCCGTGGTCTTGTGTATAATTTTATTTGTTTTTAAATTAAAACCCAGCGTTTCGTCCCCATCTGCGGACATTCTCAAGAGGGGTCGTGGCTCTTGTGAACAAATACACAACCTGGCTCGCTACTCACTGCAGCCGAATTCCGTTCCCCCGTGCTCTCGCGTAGAGGTGTAGCGTCACATGTTTTGGATAGGCGCGCGCAGATCGCCGTTAATATCGTCCCTTAGTGGAAGACTGTTACATTTCTTCAACACCGGAATCCAGATTTCATTCAGTTTCACGCTCTCCTCCATCCTATTGAAATTATTGGGGAGTTTTACAATTTTTCTCTGTACAGTCTTTCGTGATATCCGTTTATGGTTGCCAAAACCTGACTTCCGCGGCAGAGTGGCCGAGCGCATTGAGGCGCTATGCTCCGTTGTTCTAACGTTTGTACAGTCTACGGGGTCATCAGTCCCTAAACTTACAAACTACTTATGAACTACTTACGAACTAGGACGGCACAAATATCCATGCCCGAGGGGGGATTCGAACCCCCGACCGTAGTGGCCGTGCAGACCGTGACTGGAGCGCCTCAGTCTCCTCGGCCACCGCGGCCGGCTGCTCCGTTGTCCGAGGCCGTTCCGCGACGGGGGTTCGAATCCTCCCTCGGGCTTGGATGTTTGTGTTGTCATTATTGTAAGTTAGTTTATAAGTCCTTTGTAAGTTTAGGAACTGATGACCCCGCAGTTAAGTCCCATAAGCTTTACAAACATTTGAATTGAAGACCTGAGTCTCAACAAAAGTGAATAAGGTGGTCTCCTGATTGAGAACATGTTCAGAAACAGTTGATCTGTAATTTTCTACCCTTTTACAGTTCCCCTTGTGCTCATTTGTACTGCTTGTGTACGTAGTGTTACATATCTATTAGCTCGTCCTAAAAATTATAAACTGTAGAGTGGTACTGAATCATTTAGACAGCTGCATTGAGTTACTAGGTTAGATTAGATTAATACTTGTTCCATAGATCATATATACGACATTTCGTAACGATGTGGAATGTGTCAGTTTCGTAATTGTTGTCTATACATGACGTCAAATCTATATATAAAGGATTTTTTTTATTTACATTTTTTAAAGTTTTATCTAAAAATTCATCTATAGTGTAGGAGTTGCCATTCAGAAATTCCTTTGGCTATCATTGGCTATCTGTCAGACTTTTAATGCTACATGGTAAGTGACCGAAGACTTTTGTGGCAGCATAATTTACCGCTTTCTGTGCCAAAGTTAGATTTAACCTTGAATAGTGAAAATCACCCTTTCTCCTAGTGATGTAGCTATGCACAGTACTATTACTTTTGGTTTGCGTCAGATTGTTAATAACAAATTTCAAGAGTGTAATATACAGTAAAGATCCCTAGATCCCTAAATAAATGTCTGCAGGATGCTCTTGGGTGGGCTCCAGCAATTATTCTGATTACACGCTTTTGTGCAATGAATACTTTTTTACTCAATGTTGAATTGCCCCAGAATATAATCCCATATGAAAGCAGTGAATGAAAATAGGCATAGTAAGCTAATTAACTGCGATGTATATCACCAAATTTTGCAATGACCCTGATAGCGTAAGTAGCTGAACTCAAACGTTTCAGCAGATATTCAATATGTTTCTTCCAATATAATCCCTCGTCAATACAAACACCTAACATTTTAGAATAGTCTACCTTAGCTACAGATATTTGTTCAAAGTGTAAATTTATTAATGGTGTCATTGAATTTACTGTATGAAACTGTATATACTGGATTTTATCAAAGTTTAATGAGAGTCCATTTGTAGAGAACCACTTAATAATTTTCTGAAAGATATAATTTACAATTTCATCTGTTAATTCCTATTTGTCAGGCGTGATAGCTATACTTGTATCATCAGCGAAAAGAACTAGCTTAGTATCTTCGTGAATGTAGAATGGCAAGTCATTAAGATATATTAAGAACAGCAAAGGACCCAAGACCGAACATTGTGGGACTCCATTTTTGATAACTCCCCAGTTAGAGGAATTAATTGTTTCTTCTTAACATATGCGTTTGTTTACTTTAGTATGCCTCCTTCGCCATAAGTAGTAAATCACATACTACTGTTGCATTGTCAGTTAATGACTGGAAAGGTTAGAGGCATAACTTAATAGTGACATTTTACTGCATTGGGTACATTATGGAAGCACTGTATAGCTGACCAGATAAGAACTTTTTGTTGCTAGTAGTGCATAATAATTTTAAGGATTTTTTCAATATTTTTCTCAGTATTTACACATTATACATAAATCGTTTTAGTGTATGTAGCTTCGAATAGGCATGCATTAAATGGTTAATAAAAGACAGGGAGACTTTAGATTTCACAGAAATCTTTTCATCGTTCTGAATTCTACGTGTCCGTCTCAACGCACTCCTTGTCTCAGTGGACGAATAGCCATTCTTGAGTGAAGCATTAGCCTTGTGTTTTAATTCCGCGTCGAGTAGTACCTGTTCGCAGATGTTCGCTGCCCTTTCCGCCAACGTCTTTTGTATGCCCCGTTTTTGTTGTGCGTAGTGGATTGAATCCCGGTGCAGATAACACACATAATTACACCCTCTCTCTCTCTCTCTCTCTCTCTCTCTCTCTCTCTCTCTCTCTCTCTCTCTCTCTCTCTCGTGTGTGTGTGTGTGTGTGTGTGTGTGTGTGTGTGTGTTTGTAAAGCTGCCATTCCCTACTTTGAAAATAGACACGTCAAGAAAATTCAGTTTTCCCGTCTGCCTCCTTCTCCATGGTAAACTAAATTCTAGGATTAATCCCGTTGAGGTGGTAAAAGAAACGATCTAGTTCCTCTCTGCCATGCCTCCACACAACAAACGTATCGTCTACAACGCGGAACCAAATGACGGGTTTCTTGTTTGATATTTTCAGTGCCTGTTCCTCGAATTTTTCGACGTAGAAATTTGCTATAACCGGGCTTAAGGGGCTCTATAGCTACACCTTATGTCTGTTCATAAAAAAAAAATCATTTGATATGTGCCGAAGATATGCATGGCTGTTGAGGATGAACAGTCGTTAGCGAGCAACCTCTGAGGAACCTGCCGCACCTCAGTTGTGTAAGGCTTATCCAGTCTAGCGGGGCTCTGCCTGGGTGGACCTTTATTTCCATAGCTGGTCGTGGGACGAAAATGAAACGAGCAATTAATAGCGTGGGCGGTTGCAAAAACGCCGTCTCTTAGAGAAGAAGAAATGAATTTAATGGTGCACAGATGACCCCCCAATCGATCCCTTCCCTGGCTACACCATGGGAGGAACGTCGGGCCCTCAACCGTTCTGAGCCTTCCAGTACAAAGTCTGTACACGGCCTGATGGGGAATCATTCATGGAAACTAAGCCTTAATTTTTTGTCGATACCATTGAAAATAAGTTTGGCGACGTGGCATCTTTTTCTAAAATGAGAAGCGGGTCTGTCCTGATACAAGCGGCAAGTCAAAGGCTTTACTGACTTGCGACAAGCTGGGTGATGTCGGCGTCAGTATCACGCCACATAAGACGCTCAACATGATACAAGGTTTAAATTATCACCATTATATCCTGCCACAGACTGACGACGAGTTGCACGCCGACTTAGAGCGGTGGGGTGTTCACTTCGTCCGGCGCATCTACAGGGGACCGAAAGATCGCAGGGTTGCCATCGGTACGTTTATCTTGGGCTTCGAAGGCGATATACTGCCTGAGAAGGTCAAGATAATGATATACTGATCGGTCATTTTCTGAAACCCTAGAGACACACATTATGGTACTAATAATCATGTATTGTTCTACACTCCCAGGTCATTTGTAATGTTACTTATAATTTTTACAAAATCTGGTAGAATGTTTATGTTTGATTTACATGTTGTGTACAAATATATGACTATCTCATTTGGTCAATTAGTTTTACACTATTTTATGACAATTATGTATTGTGTTCCTATTTGTGTGTGTCTGTGTCTGTGTCTGTGTGTGTGTGTGTGTGTGTGTGTGTGTGTGTGTGTGTGTGTGTGTGTGTGTGTGTATATCTGTGTGTGTGTGTAATATTGTTTCAATAAATGAAAACTTTATGGTTTATACTGTGGTTATTGAGATATTGTCTCTGGTAAATTTTAGGTTTCAATCACAGCTATGGAAGAATCACAGGTGCTTGTGTGGCACAGAGACAAGCTCAAATTGACAATCATCACTGATCAGTTCCTACAAGCAGTGTTTGACCACATTTTGGGTCGTGATGTTGTCAAGAAATTGATGCAGGTATGTTGAAATGCTATTTATAACATTTTGAAAACTGCTCTGTAACCTGGTTTAAAATACATATGCCTTGCTCAAATCAGTGTTTATATGGGAAAAATTACATTTATGAGACACATGTGAATACAGTTACATTCCTTTTTCATTCATTTTGCCTAGTTACTTTGCAAAGACAGAAATGTTCTTTACAATTTTTTTCAAAACCATTGTTGTGTTGCAGAGCATGAAGTGAGATCATCTCACAACATGCTCTGTAGTTTTTCTACATATTTTTATTAACAATGTATTAAATAGTAATTCAGAGCTACTCCTACTTGAAACTTCGTTTTTTCTCTACTACAGGGCACAATGTCATCAGTAACATCCAACTGTAATTCCTTTTCAGAGTTATTATAGTGTATTGGGGAATGTGAGTAAAGCAGATATGTGTGGTAGGTTCATGAGATACAGTGGAAAGAGAAGTATTGTATACATTGTTCACATGCTGAAAACATCAAAGCATCTTAATTGATAAAGGACCATGTTTATGATATTTCTGTAGACATTGGAATGACCATATTGGCTTTATGTAATATAGACCAAAAAGTTTTCAGTATTCTTGAATGTAAAATTGTGCACATTAATTACTCTTGTCAACAGGGACTCTTTTAGTACTGCAGAATTTAATATTGCATTTCACAACCCATTAAATATAACTTAATAATTGAAGTTCGGAGTACAATACAGGAGCATGTGACAACAAAGACTCTAGAATAAATTCATAATATGGTTGCAACATAATCTGAAAGCAAGATTTTCAGATATTACATACTGTGTGATATATATGTACTCATAAGTAATATGTAATACTCAAGATGTGTAAGTGAACCATAATTTTGAGTTCTCAGATGTCTACGTGCTTCTCATGTATCGTTCTTTGTTTCAATAGGTCTGTTATTTTCTTTAAAAATGTGTGCTTTCTTGACTCTGAACTTGCAATAAGATGTTATTCATTGTTTTTTTATGTTTACCAAACAAAAGTATTCACATTTTCAACAGAAAATATTATTCTTATGTTTAAAACATTGTGTGTATAATGAAGGAAAGCTGTTTGATGAACATATTTCTTCTGAAATATTATTTAATTATTTTTTCTTAGTACAAATTGCATTGAAATCTGTTGCAAAATCCATTAACACGACGACACTGTAGTTCATAGTATTTAACATATGCTTCAAAATTTGTATAAAATTAATATATGAAAACCAGATATATATGTACAGTTCACTCAATACCATTCTGATCATGCTTTGTTCTTCTGACAATATGCTGCAGACCTTAAACTTTTATACCTGTATCTCCTACATGACTGAAATGGGAGGAAGTGACAATGGTATACAAAATACCCTCTGCCCACATCATGAGGTAACTTGCACAATATGAGTGTAGATGTAGATGTACAAAAATATAATAAATACTAGAAAGTTAATACACTGATCAAAACAATTAGGGGGCTCAGTTGAAATATCTAGGTTCTGAAGTATTCTCATTGGCAGAATGAACTAAAATGGCTCCACACTTTCTGATGGTTTTAAGGAGAGTAGACAAAAACATTATGGTAACTGAGATAGTGGTAATAACAAAAAGTTGCTGCAGGAACGATTAAAAGAAGGCAAAGCCAAGATTGTCCATGGGTAACGTCAGCAAGAGAGAACCATTATTTCCAGATAAACAGCCCGTTGATACAGGATACTGAATGCAACTTGGCTACAATGCACCCTTCAGGCAACAACAGGATGTGCAATGTAAACACAAACAGTCTGAAATCTCCTTCGGGAATGTAGCCACAACTCACGGAGGCCTGTGGTGTGGGTCCTATTAAAACCACCACACCATTTAGCCCACAGAAATTGGGTGGAGGAACATCACAATTGAAGTCTTAATAAATGATACCAGGTTCCATTGACAGATGAGTCAAGCTCTTTTGATCAGCCAGACAATAGTCATTCCCTCATCTGAAGTCAACGTGGAAGCATGAGCATATCGTGGTGGTGGGGGGGGGGGGGGGGAGAATGATGTGGTCAGGAATCATATTGGTGGACATAGGGACCTCTGTGCCATTTAGAATGGTTCTTTGACTGCTGAGAGATATACAGATCAGATCCTTTGACCTTTTTTGGTGCCATAGGAAATGGGTTCTTTCTGCTGGACGATAACACTTGTCTCCACAGAGGTGCACTGGTGGACAACGTGCTCGAAGCTGAGGGAACTGAATGAATAGGGACCAGCTTGTTCACTGAACTTAAACCCAATTGAACAAGTCTGGGATGCACTTGGCAGACACTTTGCAGCCAAACCAACACCACCTCCCACAATGGTTCCATACTTGCGGCACAGATTAAAGCAGGGAAATATAGGGGCAGCATCCTGTGAAACACTGATAGAAGTCTGAGCTTTGCCAACCTAGCTAGGATTGTTGTTGCAGTCTGGTGTAGCAGAGGCAAAGGTGTCCTTGTTCATCACGGGTGTGTCATTGGCTGACTTGCATGCGGCTGTGCCATTGAGATTGGCGGTTGCTTGAAGGAATTGTGAGCCGCATGACCTGGACGAGGGCAGAACTTGTAGTTGGTCACATAGGCCACAGAGGTTGACGTTCACAGCAGCTTATTTTGCAGTTATGGAAGAGATTTTGCAATGGAGTGTCTCATTTTTGGTGCGAAGGTTGCATTTTTATGGGCAAATTTTGGTGTAACCATTAATCACTTCCACTGTTTCGCTATCAATAGTATTAGATTCACTTACGAAACGATAAATGTTATTAATACCAATGTAAGCCAGACCTGCACAATTACACAGTACATGTGTGTTGGTAGCATGATTTAGCATTGGTCCACAAATGATGTACGAGGATAGACAATGGGGTGACAGGAAGTTAATCACCAGGACTGACTCAGTGATTTCCACCACATGGAAGGTCTCTGGGCAGGTCAGATTCTTAGTCAGGGCAGGTTCAGATTGAATTAAATTTGGGAAAGCAACAACCCTGCCTTATTCCGTCCCCATTCACTAAATCCCTTTCGTGTCCTGATACTCATTACTGCTTTCTAGTTTTAGTGCAAGTTGAATAAACTTTTTGTTCCCTATATTTAACTGTAGCTACCTTCATAATTTGAAAGAGTATTCTAGTGAACATTGTCAAAAGCTTTCTCCAAATCTACAAAAGCTATAAACAATGGGTTTGCCTTTCCTTAGTGTTACTACATTTCTCGTAAATTCAAACTGATTTGCCCTGAGGTCAGCTTCTATGAGTGTTTTCATTCATCTGTACATCATTCATGTTAATATTTTGCAGCCACAACTTATTAAACTGATAGTTCTGTAATTTTCACTGTCTGTTCTTGTTTTCTTCTGAATTGGATTTATTGTATTAGTCTTAAAGTCTGAGGGTGTTTCCCTGTCTTGTATATCTTAGAAACCATATGGAATTGTTTCATCTCGGCTGGCTCTCCCAAGGACATCAGAAGTTCAGAGAGAGTATCACATGATACTGGGCCATTGTTTTGACTTAGATCTTTCAGAACCCTGTAAAATTCTTCCTGCAATATCAACAGTCCAATGTTGGTGTTGACAGGCTCAGAAGAGACATAAAACTTTGTGTTGTGTAGTCAGCAAGGGTACATGAATGGGCCAGACACCTGTTGGCTTATGTAGGCATTTCCAACTGCAATACTGTCTTCTGGGTGATTACATATCTTAGTGTTTGCATACGCATTCCTGTACCAGTTTCTTTAGCTCTTCTATTTTCTTTTATCAACTACAATCAATATTTCATGATATTGAAGGATTTCTACTAGGCTTTGTCTTTCTATCTATTTGGTCCTCTGTTGACTTCACTATTTTTTTTTTTTTTCAAAGTTAACTGCTCTTCTTCCACTCTTTTACTTTCCCCCCTTTTACTTTCCCCCTTTTCAGTCAGTCATTGACTAAAACCCACTCTGAAATTCTCAACAACCTCCAGTTCCTTAAAATTATCAATTTCCCATCTCCACATTTCCTTATCTTTTTGCAGTTTCTTCAGTTTTAATATGAAGTTTTTAACCAATAAGTTATGGTCAGATTCCATAGTTGCCCCTGGATATGTATCATAGTTTAAAACCTGGTTTCAAAGTCTGTTTTACCATTATAAAATCAGTCTGAAAACTTTCAGTATCTCCTGCTCATTTCCATGTATGCAGCTTTCTTTCATGGTTCTTAAACCAGGTGTCTCCAATGATTAAATTGTTCTCTGTGCAAAATTTTGCTAGACTACTTCCTATTTTATTCCTTTTCCATAGACCATATTCACCTGCTTATTTTCTTTCTTTTCCTTTTCTTACTACTGAATTCCAGTCTTCCTTCACAATCAAATTTTCCTCTCCATTTCTTGCCTTCACTATCCCCATCAATGACAGAGCTTTTCGTCTTATAAATTTATACTGCTCCAGTGGCTGTTGGCTTTGTTGGTTATGGCAATGCGTCCTCAATTCTGTTAATACAAGTTTATTCACATTCCTATTTTTATCATTATTTAACCCACTCCTGCATTATCCTCAACTGAATTTGTATTTACCATTCTCTGATTTGTGGCATGTCAGTTTGCAGTATTTTGTCAAAAACTGGCATTGTGGGAATAGTGTCTGCGGTATTATCATGTTTTTAATTATAAACAGTGACCAGCCACAAATATGGTATAAAATGTTTATTTATTTAAACCATGAACACCTTCAGATGGCTGGCACACTTTCCAGCCGGAACTATGAAACTATAACAGACATAAATGAGACTCCAGCTGGAAAGCATGTCAGCCATCTGAAGATGCATTTGTAAGAAAATCCTAAACCAGTCATGGCTTAAATAAATAAACATTTTGTGCCATATTTATGGCTTGTCACTGTTTTTAATTATTAACATTATGGCAGTTTTGTTTTTTCCTCCTCAATAGTCCATACCTGGAGATCCAAATGGGGCACTATTTTACTTCTGGAAAGTTTTTTCCTAGAGGATATTGAAAAAAAGTAGCTAAATGTTCTTGGGAAAAGTAATGGGCTGCCGCTCCTCTTCAGGAACCATATGTTTGTCTGGACCCCCCATAGATACCACTCCACTGTGTTTGCACCAATGGATGGCTACCTGTATAGCTGAGACATGCAAGCTATGCCACTCCACCTTTGCAAAGTCTGTGCTCCACGTGGGGTGAGTACATACAATAATGATCCATAATCTAATAGTTTTTATGGTGAGAATAATCCACAAAAGGACACTCAATACTGCCCAAAGAGGGGTATATGTCTCACTAATTTATTAAGGAAGGCTTTACAGTTGTTGACTAAAGAGCTAAATTGAAAAACTGTTAAATATTGTAGCAGAGCAAGTGGGTAGTCAGCACTGGTTCCTACCTAGACAAGATTTTCATACTATCTCCAGCAGACCATGGAGACTCTTTACAGAAAAAACTTGCTGTTGTCAAACAACAAATTGCTGAACTCTTGGACGCTGGTGTCATTGAACCCTCTTCCGGCTGGTTGATGCCCATCCACTTAGTTGCTAAGGATGATAGTGCCTGTCAGACTGTGGCGACTATTGAAAATTAAACACGAGAACTATCATCGATAATTATCCAGTTCCCAACATCACCAATTTTGTGAGTGCTCTGTCAGGTACCAGTGTATTTTCAGTAATTGACTGTAACCGTGACCATCAAATCACGATGATGCCAGAAGATGTTGAAAAAACCACCATTATAACTCTTTTCGGTCTATTTCACTTTTGAGTCATGCCATTTGGGCTGAAAAACGCAACACGAACGTGACAGAGGTTCAACGACAACATTTTATTTGGGTTAGACTTTCCTTTTCCATACTTAAACGACATTTTTGTATTCATTGCTTCAGTTGAGGAGAACAAATGACATGTTCAAACTGTTTTAGATAATTTAACCACAGCCAGCATCAACATGAAACCCAAGAAACTGCAATTTTACTAACCCTTTGACATTTTTCCTGGCTTTATGGTATTGTCCAATGGCATTTCACCACCAAAAACCATTATTGAACTTCCCACCTGCCTTCAAGGAACTCGGACAATTGTTACGCACAGTTAACTACTACGGCAGTCATTTACGCTGAGCAGCTGAAATTCAGGTGCCCTTAACTGACACACTGGCAGGCAAAGACATGTCAGACACTCACCCCGTACAGTGGAGTCCTGCAATGATGTTCACTTTCACTTAATTAAAAGAATTATTGGTCAAGGCCTACACTATCACTCATCCTCGCCCAAATGCAGAGCTGTTTATCACTACAGATGCGAGAGACACAGATATCAGTGCCGTCCTTAGTCAAACAGTTGACTGAGTCACTTTTTCTCTCGCAAACTCAACAATGCTCAGAGAAAATACTGATCCTTTGATCGCAAGTTGCTCGCCATCTATGAGGCGATAAAACATTTTCGCATTCACATCAAGGACCAACCTTTAATGTACAAACAGATCAGAAGCTTCTGGCAGCTGCCATCCAGAACCCTCCTGCCAATCCTTCGCCATGCAGGTCCAGCCAATTGGACTTTACTTCCCAGTTTACCACTGACATTAGACACATCAAAGGAGTTGATAATGTGATAGCTGATTTCTTGTACCGAGTGGATGCAGTCTCCTCCCTTTTTGACCTCTCGAATCTAGCTGTTTTGCAGTCCGCCAATGACCAAATGATGTGGCTCATTTTGGATCATAATTCACCCCTCGAGCCAATTCGCACAATGTTCCCAAGACTGACAGATGAAAGTTGCACCGACGGGTGCACAGGAACTCTTCGTCCTCTCCTTTATCGAGATTGACACCTCTCACCCCCGCCTGACCATTCCGAGGCTTCACCTGTCCCCCTCCTGTCCTCCCTCACCCTGGAATATGCCATTCCCATTTCCCGTATTCTCTCAACAGACATTTTGATCATGTTGTGTGATCACTTACATTTCATTCCATGTCTAGTCTCTAATGCTTCACCACCTCATGCTCCTGTCAAGTGCCAGTTGGTCCGATCAGCCAGTGCGTCTCCCATGCCACCTCCCGGATGCCACCTGCTGATGCCAATTCCAGACAATGCTGTCAAGCTGTCACTGGCTTGCATGCCTTGACTCTCACCTGTGGATACCGAGGTCACCCCCTCCCCCACCCCCGGCTCAAAAGGAGTACTCCATACTGTATGGGGGGGGGGGAGACTGTATGATGCCATAAACAAACTTGTGTGATTGATACTAACCATGTATGACAAAGCACACACAAAGTGTGTATGAGATTATTAATGGAGCACAGATCTGTGTATGACATTAGGTGAAAGTTTGTGAGAGGTTAAGAAATCAGTGCCTATGATAGGCTCCAGAATATCTACCACGAGAAAGTTCCTCTTCAACTGTCAGTAATACGATATGTGAACTGTGAGTGCAGCTGAACCTGTGCATGTCATTTGTGTAGCACTGACTACACAAAGAAGCATATGATGGTGTCCGGGAATGGTTTAAATCATATTTAAATGGAAGAGACCAGAAAGTTGAAATAAGCAGATCACAAGAAACAAAAATGGGGGCCCACAAGTTTCAGTCTTGGGTACTTTGCTGTTCTTAATATATATTAGTGACTTGCCATTCTATATTCACGAATATGCTAAGCTAGTTCTTTTTGCTGACAATGGAAGTATAGCTATCACACCTAACAAACAGAAATTAAATGACATCTTTCAGAAAATTATTAAATGGTTCTCTACAAATGGATTCTCATTCAACTTTGATAAAACCCAGTATATACAGTTTCATACAGTAAATTCCATGACACCATTAATACATTTAGACTTCCAACAAATATCTGTAGCTAAGGTAGACTATTAAAAATTTTTAGGTGTTTACATTGACAAGGGATTGAATTGGAAGAAACACATTGAAGATCTACTAAAACGTTTTGAGTTCAGCTATTTATGCTATCAGGGTCATTGCGAAATTTGGTGATATACATCTCAGTAAATTAGCCTACTATGCCTATTTCCATTCACTGCTTTCATATGGTATCATATTCTGGGGCAATTCAACATTTAGTAAAAACAAAAAAAACAAAAAACAAAAAAAGTATTCATTGCACAAAAGCATGTAATCAGAATAATTGCTGGAGCCCACCCAAGATCATCCTGCAGACATTTATTTAAGGATCTAGGGATCTTCACTGTATGTTCACAATATATATATATTCACTCATGAAATTTGTTATTAACAGTCTGACCCAATTCAAAAGTAATAGCAGTGTGCATAGCTACAACACTAGGAGAAAGGGAGATTTTCACTATTCAAGGTTAAATCTAACTTTGGCACAGAAAGAGGTGAATTATGCTGCCACAAAAGTCTTCAGTTACTTACCAAGTAGCATAAAAAATCTGATAGATAGTCAACTGGTATTTAAAAAGAAATTAAAGGAATTTCTGAATGGCAACTTCTTCTGCACTTTAGATGAATTTTTAGATAAAACTTTTAAAAAATTGAGAAAATAAATAAATAAATAAATAAATGAAAATTCAAAAATCCTTGAAATATTGTCATGTATAGACAGCATTTACTAAACTGACATGTTCCACATCATTACAAAATGTTGTATATATGATATATGGAACAAGTATGTATTTAATCTACAGAGGCAGCCATACGCGGGTGACGAGTCCCATACAGAGAGGAGGACTGGGGGGGGCACTTGTCTGTAGTGTCACAGCCTATTCCATCTTAGACATTTTGGTGCTGGTACAGAGGCCTACATTTCTTGGTGGCACCTCCGAACCATGTGTGATAAAAACAGAATGGGTAGTGAGGTTCCCTTTCCTGTGGATCTTGGACAAGTGAAGGCAGGCTGTCATCAGGGTTGCTTGAACTGTCATTTGCTCAAGCCAGAGCAGACGGGGGTGAGGCAGTAGCCTGCACGGTGTGTGCACTACGTGAAGTGCCTGTTTTGTATTGGGCTGCATCCAGGTTACGTGGGTGTCTTTGACCAACAGATGGATGAGTAGGTGGCGTGAATGATGCCATCTCATGATCACAGGATTGTACCTCCCAAAGATGAGCCTTGTAGGCTCTTTCATAATGTGGATGCACTCACTGGGCAAATGCAGAATGCTGTATGTTAGAGCCAGCTGCACGGGCGACGGTAGTTTGCTGGACCAGACAGACATCAGGGTGTCGCTCGGCGTGGCCTTCTCGCTAACAAGAAGTCACAGGCAGTGCCACAGCTGAGATGGTGTCCTGTCCCCCATGTGTTCCTCATACAGGATATGTTGAATAGTTTGATCCGGTGTCCTTGAAACACATTCCAAGATCATACATTTGGCACGAGTGTACTGATTTACTGATGGCGGTGCCATCACTAGGTCACAAATTAGATCAGTATGCTCATCCAAGAGTGTTACTAAACAAATGTATCTGTCCAAAGAAAAATGATCAAAAATTTGTTCTGCCAAAACAAACTATGTCTCTCAAGTGCCAAAAGAGAAGGCAAGAAAGCTTTGGCAGTCGACAGGACAGGGGAGGAGGCAGTGTGTCTGGCTGCAAATGTGCATGGGTAGGCAGGTAGACCTGCGCATGAGCGGATCCTGCATTGTGGTGTGCCAGTTGCTTCAAGTCGTGGTACCCTTGCCATGCAGCAGATGTGCACTGTAGCACTGGAGGTGCGGGTGGATGAGCGAAAATATAACCTTTAGGAATGGCGCTGATGTCCAGCATGACTAAGACAACCAAATGTGTAAAAAAAATTATGCAGGCGAAAGATCATACGAAGCTAAACATGGAAGTGAATGTGCAAAAGCCGTGTGTGGAGACAGTGAGGGCAGCAGATAGTGCAGTGCGACAAATGTGTCACATGACGTGGCCCATAGTTGCACAATAGAAACACAGTCACTGAAAACAGTTTTCAGAGTCACTCACATGATAGCCTGAGGCTGCACTGCTGTTACCAATTGCACTCTCAGAGGGAGGAAGTTCATATCGGTTCGCACTTGCATTACACTGAATGTCCATTGTGCGTGTGACAACAGGTGTGCTCTGGATGCAAGAGAAGGTTCACAACTGAATGGTACAGAAGTTGGCGAATTGACACTGATATTTGAAGCCATGTCCCTTCTCAACAGAGCCACAATAGGATTCTGTGTGGCGGTGATTGAAAAGTTTGTGGGCCAACCATGTAGCCCACGGAGTAATACTAGAGTGTGTGCTGAGAAGAGGTTAGTGGACTGTCATTTGAAACCATAAAATTAATAGCAGTTTGCTGTGGAGTACTCATGAAAGACTTTTGGAGAAGCACAGTACTGTTCTGTGCAATGTAGATTGGCGTCTCGTGCATGAGAACATTCGATGCAATGAAGTAAGAGTCACTGCTGTTATTCAACCTCACCGCTGCAGCCTTCCACGGTGTTGAAAATATGTCCTCCTGAAGGTTATGAGGTTGAAAATGATGATGGAGTGTCCTATGCACAGAGATAATTCTGAGGGTTAGACACGCAATGTTCTTGTCAGGAGGTGAACTGAGATCATGGTGGTACGGAACTGACATAGTCATTGCCTCAGAGCCTTGGTGCCTGTCATATTTAAGGAGAAAATGAGCCAATGCATTAGCCGCAGATCATGCGAAATTTGATTATAAAACGCTGGCGTCACCACTGATGGAGAAGTTGGATTAGATCCCCAATAATCCACACATTTTATATGAACATGCATTTATTCAACTGAACTGTACAGTAAACGAGCATGACCTACGTGAAACATAGCAGCAGATCTTGTAGGTGAAAATCTGCCCAAAGAACATGGACACAAAGATTAGCATACATGTGATAGTATCAGTCACTCAAGCTGTCAAAAGGCCATTGCAAATGGCCAACTTTCAGTGTTACTAAACTGGTGCAAACCAAAATGTCTGTGACATTATTTTGCCAAAAACCACTTGGTCAATCAGTACAATAGTTAACACCTAATGAATTTACTGAAACCTTGAATTTACAAGTATAGATGATATCGTAAGAAAACAAAGAATTCATCCAATACGAGCATTAAGTCATCAAGCTTTAGTTATGCCTTGAAGAAATAAAGTTAGGTAATTAATATTGTTTGAATCTTTACAGGTCCATGTTTTCACTTATTGTACACTCTGAAATCCTTACAATGCAGTACACATCCCTACAACACAGTACACCAATACAAACAAAACCATCTGGCACAGTCTACAACAGTGAGACTGATTTTCTGTATTTAAAGAGTAATACTGCTGTAACATTGGTGTGTTGGTGTAAGTGATCAGTTGATATGTACCATCTTCTGACATTGTGGTTAAACATCTCAGAAAGTTGATCTGTCAAGAACTAAGAATCCTACAAGAAATAGAGGCATCAGTTTCTTAAGATATATAGGGAAACATTCCTGTTTGGAAAAATATTTATAAAAAGTAAAGAAAATTGGACTTACCAGGTAAAAAGGCAGCAGTTCGTTGATACACAAATAAAAATAAAAATTTACACACACACACACACACACACACACACACACACACACACACACACACACACACAATACTTCCGGGATTGGAATGACTCCTTACCCACTCATTTAAAAGCCTCATCCTTTCCTTTTCCCTCTCCTTTCCTGATCTTTCTGAAGAAACAAGCAAAGGTTGCAAGCTCAGTTTTGTGTGTGTGTGTGTTTTCATTTTTTTTTCTTCTTTTTCAACAAACCCTGGTTTTCACCTGGTAAGTTCCAGTAAGAAATGAGAATGTTAACAGAGCCAGTGACTCTTGCTTCTTACAAAAGATTATTCCTTGTTATGTTAGATATAATTTCCTTTGATATTACATTACAAATGTTTACATTTGCAACAAAGATTCCATAGTTTCCTTCTTTTGTTTTAAACTGCCACTTTAAGAAGTTAGTCATTTAAAATGTCTGTTGTATCATTTTGAAAGTGCCTTTTCTCTTTTGTATGAATATCATAATGTGTAATTAACAACTGTTAACTTATTTTCAGAAAATATCTGTAGATATATAGTAGTCATTTATGATTTATATAATATAGCTGATGTTAAAAGATTATGAATTTTATATACACAGTTTCTTTTTTTTTACCCCATAAGTATTAGAAAAAGGTTTATTTTACAGGTCATGTTGCTGGACTGCAGTGTAATTTTTTCAGAGAGCACATTTTTTTCTTCTTAGAGTGCAATTATGTTGTAATATCCTCCAAATTATTCAGTACACTCTTTTATTAATTATTAATTCTTTGATACCGTAAGTTGTCACTTGTCAAAGTAGTGCTAGTGAAGAGTGTATGTTCATATTCTGGCTAATTGATGAATTGAATGAATAAAATGTGACACCACAAAACCAGTACTTCAAACTTTCCATAATTTTTATTTGTCACCGATTATTAATAGGAAAACACTTATGATGGTGCAGTTACAAGAAAAATAGTGACAGGAAACTATTTAAAAAAGTTCATTCCATTATGAACACCCACTGTTTATTCAGATCAGATGCAATTATTTTTGGTGCATCATTTATCAGTGGCAGTTGCTAATTTCTAATTAATAATGTCTTTTAATAGTTTGTTTTGTTTTCCTTTCAGATGCCCATAGTTGGTTCTCCTAGTGATCAGGATTTTGCTGTTCTGGTCTGGTTCTAATGCATTTCTATTCTTACATTCTGGATGTTTAGCTCTGTGTTATTTTTATGTGTGTAACTTTTACATGTTGCATATCTGCACTGCACTGTCACCATTGCTCGTGGTGTCCTGCATGCTATTTAACATTACAGCTCCTGTTGTTTCAAAACCTGATATAATTTTTCATATTATTTTCCAAACCTGTCAACACCAAATGTGTGTGATTAATACAGTTTTCATTTACTGCTATAATAGGTGACATCAAGCGTTTCTAAAAATTAGGACATTGCTAGTATTATGGAAAATAACTCCAAGACCAAAGAGTAACTGTTATTGATCTCCATATTTACAATACAGATTACAAAACTATGACATAAATAAATATTGTTCTAAAATTTATTAGGTATTCCCAACAAATTAATACAATAATTTCTTCTGTTTAAAATGAAATAAAATTTAAAATAGAGTAGTAAGCTGTAGGTACCATAGTCCTGCAAACTATGAGTAGGGATTAAATTGGTCATGCCCTGTTCTAAATGTTAACATGTGTGAGTTGTTAGTTGCGGATAAATATTAATGATCATAATTGTTATTTTCCCAGCTCTCTAGAATTAAATATTGCTTCTTATACTTTGGATTATCATCACAACATTTTTTCTTTAAATTAATATATACCAGCTAATACTTATTTTGCAAAAATATGGTACCTGCTTCAAATTTTCTATAACTAATAGTTTGTGAACAAAGTTATAATTACCAAATAAAAGTGGCTCTTTGTATCTATTAGATAACATGACATTTTCAATTTGCTGTAGAATCTTTTTTATTTTCCACACTGTTGCTTTAAGGGTAATGCCTTTTTGTGATGAAGATCACAATTTAATCAAAATACAGACAGAAACTTAAAACTTTTTGCTCTTTTTTTCTAAGTTTTTCTTTCAATAACTGGTGATTGTTTTACTTATGTTACTGCAAGTCAGTTTTTCTTAAAATCATTGTTAAATGTTTTAAAGTTATACACAAAAAAGTATCAGTTGGTCTGCTTAATTCTGAGAGGTACCTATTGCTATTTATGTGTATCCATAGCATTATGAGATACATGCATGCTGAACAATATTTACTTGACACTGCATTCCCTTCCATGCATCCTTCCCACCTTATGAATATATCCAAAGTATATTTTTTTTATTATTTTTTTTTTTTTTCTATTTTGCAGCCTTCACCTACAAATGAAATGTTTTAAATTGGGACCTTTCTTCGGTTTGTTGTAAATGTGTTTATAACCAGTCTCTTTTTTGTTTCCTTTCAGTCTATGTAGTGAACGACTTGTCTCCCATAATTGTTTTCTTTTGTGTGTGTGGAAGACATTACTGTTGAAATTTTTGGGAGCCCTTTTGTTGTAGCACTTGTCTGGAATGTTGTTTTGCAACTTCATTTTCTATTTATTCATATTATACCTGCGTAAAAGGTGTTAGACAAATGTTTGAGTGGATAATTGGGCTCAATGATGAGTCTTTGATACATCAATCAACGTGTGTTGATTTCATGTACTGGTACATAACTTGGAAATTATATCATGTTCTTGGGTGGTGACACCCCCCTCCCCCCTCCCCCCCCCCCCCGCCACCAACTACTTCTCGCAGTAAAAGTAAAATATATACACATGATTTAAAATCCATTATTCTACAAGCAGTATGGAATTTTCAGCAGGTTTAAAACTGGAACTATTTTATAAAAGTTTATCAAGATTGCTTATAATTTGCATTTATATTACTGGTTTTGGCAGATTAAACTGCCATCATTGGGTCTGTGAGTGCACAAGTCATGTAAAATCATACTCAACATACTATAATAAAAAGACAGAAAAAACGCATATCTTTAAATACATCTACTTATAATTTTAAATTGGTAGGTGACCTACATGCTAAGAAAAATTATTGTATTTATCATCTTCTGTAATTTTAATAGCATGACCTGTATTATGTGACACCTAGTGTATTGTTTCAAATTTTATTTGTAAATTGATAATACATTCAGATATATGTTGAGTGTCAATTTCAATATTTTAAATGTTGGTCATTGCATGTATACAAGATCATTGTTCTTGACATCAGGGAAGTGTGATGCTCAAATGTCCTGTCTATAGCCCCATCTGGTACCATATTATAAGTTGGACAGCTAATGCAGTCAGTTTTGTTTTACCTTAGTGTCACCACATCACATTAAAGCATGAAACTTTTAATATTTCATTTGTATTATGACAAGCCAATGATAATGTATGTATATTTTAAAAAGCTTTTATTTGTGATGTAGTGAATGAAATGAAAGGCGGGTTTGAAAAGTGGATGTATTTCAGTGACATTTTATTATAGCATTTTGAGTACAATTTTACATGTGCACTTACAGATCTGCAGATGACAGTTTCATTTGCTGAAACTGGTAATATAAATAAAAATTATAAGTGATCTTGGTCGTTTTTCATAATAAAATAGAACTATTTTTTGCCTTTTAAAGGTCGATATTTATAGTCTACGAAATATTAAAAATTCGTCATACTCAGAGGTCTTGCTCTCCCCCTCCCCCCACTTCCAAAAACAAAAATCAAATATTCACAGGAGCACCCTTAATTATGTTTTATTCAGCACTCTTTATGTTCACTATATATTGTGGACATACAATGAGACCTTTCAAGCATCTTTAACCATTTCTGAATAGTACTCGTCAAAGAGGGGCTGGCTAAGACAAACATTTACAAGTGTTACAGTCAGACATCATACAGGTTTGAACTTTCTATTGATTCCATGAGTAGGTGTCAATGATTTATTTTCCAGTGTTTATCTCTGCAATTTACTAATTATATCTTCTCTGTTTACTCATTCCTTGAAATGATAAGAATAATTAATGTATAAAGGCTTAAAATCAACCCACAATTGCAATAAAATAGTTGTACAGTATCATAAGAAGCGTGTTTGTCACTATTCTACATAGTTTTTCAGTATTATAGACTTATTATTTAGTAAAATCCTAGAAAATGAAAAATTATTTTTACCTCACACCAAAAGTGTAAGCTGGTGATCTGAGTATCAGTTGGAAAAATTCATACTGCCCCACTGAATATCAGAAACATAATTTTCCAACTTTAAAGCAAAGTACTTTTACAGCTAAAGATAGTTTGCAGTTTACATTTTTTGCCTTATGTATTTTAGTCCACATAAGTATCTTACATATGTGTCTAAAATGAGGTGGTATTTTTGAGGATGATTAACAAATTATTTTTGTAGTCTTTGTTATTAGTACCAGTTTTTCTTATTCCAACATCTGTTGTCCAAATTTCAGTAACTTCCCAATTTTTTTGAATTGCTGGATACAAAGTGCTATATTTGATATTTAAATTACAACCAATAGAAAATTGCTGTTAATAGTCAAAAGGAACAATTCTGTACTACCAAAAACCAATTGAACAGTAAACCTTTTGTACATAATCTCTAGTGCTGTAGTAGTGAAAATTTTGATTGGTAATCAACATGTCCTTGGTCTTAGGTTCAAATGTGCCCATTGCTTAAATTTTGAATAAAAACCATCACTTCCATTGTAAGAAACGACCCTTATTTTGTCAGTGCCCTCATCAGAGAAAGGAGGAGGTAGAAGAAGAAGAATAATTACAGAAATGATAGTGGAAGTTAATGAATTTAGTAGTTAAAGTCGCTGTGGAATAAAATAAATAGGATGATGGGGAAACTAAGGCAGAAGAGCTGCATGAAAAGTGTGAATAAATGAATAAATAAGTGACCATTGGTACGACTTGTTAAGCTTATAGAAAAGTCAGAACAATCATTGGTGAAATTAAAGGTGCCTGCAACAACATTAAGAGTGCAATTGGAAATCCACTGCTAAGTGTAGAGGAGTGAGGAATTAAGTGGGAAGAATATACTGAACATGTTTATAAGGGAAGGTCTTGTTTGTGCCAAGATTGATGAAGAAATGAGTGTTGATATCAGACATGGGAAATTCGTTGTAAGAACAGAATTTAATAGAGCTCAGGAAGACATGTAATCAAATATTGTTCTTTCAAAAGAAAAAAGAAAATCGTCATCCCATGCACTCTTGAAGATACCAAGGGCAGATAAGAGGGAGAACTGCAACACAATCACCTTCATGATTCATGCATCCAAAATTTGACAAGAATAATATTCAGAAGGAAGGAAAAGAAAATTGCTCATTCATCTTAGGTCACCAAATCTCTCCCCAGTTGGGAATGTTTGGAGCATTATGGGCAAAACACTACAGATTTTGGTGATTTCACAAGCCAGTTGGACAGAATTTAGCATGCTATTCCTCAAGAGGACATCCAACAAATGTATCAATCAGTCACTGCCGAGCTGAATAATTGTTTTCGTACAGACCAGTTTGACTAACACATTACTGATTTGCACAGTATATAAAGTTGTTGCTCTGGAATAGATCACTATGAACTTCTAAACATTTGTTTCTCTGTACAGGTACATCACCTCTACCAATTTCTGTCCCATTTGGACAATTTGTTTATGGTGTTTCATTTTTATTTTATTTATTTTTTCACATTGTGTATCATGTCTTGAACAAGTAAATTCACTTTTTGTTTATGTATAAGGATTTAAATATTTATTGATCTTGACAACTAAGAATACCATTTAAACATGTTTGGGTGATGTATGAACTTCTCTCATGTATTGTGTACCAAGATATCTGATTGTATTGAAAACTAGCTGAAAACCCCACATTGCGCAGGTCTTAATTTATTCAATACTCTCGCAGTCCATCTCCCCTCTCTGAGCCAATTTATTTCACTCCCCCTCCTCGCTCACGCCTTCTCAGTTCATCTCTCTTCCCAACCCCACCCCTCCCCTTCCCAATCTAGGAAAACTTGTATATACATCTTTCAACTGTTGTGGTGATTAATAAAACAGAGTCAAAGTTTATAGCAAGGTACACTTTCCTGTGCACCATATGGTGGTTTGTGGATTATAAAAACCCTCTCCAATGAAATGTATGATCATGAGCTAACTTTCATAGTAATGATAAAATGTTGTCAAAGTTTGTTGTAAGGTACGCTCTTCCCTCTGGTATTGTAGGTTGATGTTGGAGCCTATTATAAAGTAGCCTTTGTCCATTCACTGTATGGATTATTATGTAGACAGGGAACGTTGTCTTGTTTTGAAGTGTGGAAAATTTCATCAATATCTAAGGAAACTGTAGATTTTGCCAACGTCTGTACTGTACATGAAGTACCCTCTACCATCCACAACATTAAAAATTATGGAGTCAGTGATCTTCCTCATTTTATCACAATTGGATGTACAGTATGGCAATATTAATCTAATCTGAAGTAGCAACATCCATACAAAATCACCAGTTTCAATTTTTTCGGCTTTTTAGTGTTACCTACTGAGCTCAAACATGAATCTGAAGCATCCAGGGGGTCTCTCTCTCTCTCTCTCTCTCTCTCTCTCTCTCTCTCTCTCTCTCTCTCTCTCTCTCTCTCCTATTTTTTTCTCTTTGTAAGAACCTTCCTTGGCCTTCAACAAAAATTAAAAAAAAATTAAAAAAAATCAAATTGATTCAGGCATTCTCAGTTTTTGTACTTATCAATACATTCAGCAAGTCATTTTTATTTACAAGATGAGTACTACATGTTGCTATTTACAAAGGCAGAATACGGCAATGTGTTGCATATGGAAGATCGATATCGATATGTTCTCGGAGACATGCACAAATAGCATAAGGGTTAACATGACAGTATACAAATAGGGGGAAATTGTGAAATCGTGGTTTGAGTCCTGGTCCAGCACAAATTTTAATATGTTACCATTAAATTAATTATGCTTATTGATGTCCACACTTGTGAATACATATGTTGTATTGAATATTTTGTCGTCTGAAGAGTTAGATTTGCATTAAATTCAGTATATCCATAAAAGTATCTGCAGTAAATGCATAAAATATGTCTCTGTACAAGGTATAATTATGAAGTGTTATCTGACATTGTCATTTTTAGCTTGATAGAACATAACTGTATGATTACAGTTGTCATTCATTGTTTTAGAATTGGAAAAAACACACATTAGGGGAATTATCAACAAAGATTTCTCCTATATTCTGTCTTATATTAACAAGGAGACCATAAGGGTATCGGATTTTAGAATTTTTTTATATTCATGGTACATGAATTTCAGAACTCAAATAACAATCAGCCAAAGCCATTCGATGCAACTCTCAAAAATTCTCGAGAAAATCGACTTTGAAGGTTTGCAAGGTACACGTAAGTACCAATTTTCAAAACAGAAGCCGCATTAGTTGGCGTAGCTCTGGTGGTAGTGTTCTAGCCTACCAACCATAGCAACAGTGGTTGGAATCCTGCAGTGACAGATATATAATTCTTTTTGTTGAGCCGGCCGCGGTGGGTGAGCCGTTTGCGGAATGCCAGTCACAGTCTGCACGGTCACTATGGTCGGGGATTCGAATTCCTCTTTGGGCATGGATGTTTGTGTAATCTTTAGTTTAAGGTAGTTCATCAGTAGTTTGTAAGTTTAGGGACTGATGACCCTACTGTTAAGTCCCTTACGCATAACAAACATTTGAACGTTCTTTTTGTTGTGTTAGAATACTTACACAATTTTAATATCTAATGGTAATTGTTATGAAAAAAGCACTTATTTTTGTTTAGTCATAATTTTCTATATTATATAAGAGGTTGTTGATAATGATTGTACCAATCAAAAAACAAAGTTAGATTTTTTCAGTATTGGCTTAATTATTAGTTGATGATGATAGTCTTCAACTCTTCAGTTTGTGAAGAGCTATGACGCTGTTATTGGAAAGTCATCTCCATAGCTACTGATTGCTTTTCAAGCAGCTAACCTACTCGACAACTGTTTTAGGTGACGGCAAGGTGTTCAGCTCGTCTATATACACATAAACAAAAACTGATGCAACATGTGGAGTTACAGATCCCAAAATGTTTTACATAACAGAATTCGAAAATGTCAGAAAAATATCACGGCAGGCTTGAAACCTCTAACTATATGGTTATAAGGACAGAACGTGACCACCTGGCCTACACACTATGTGCTGTAACTGTTTTCATTATTGGTACTTAGGTGTACTTATAAAACTTCAAAGTCAATTTTCTCGAAAGATGGAAGGAATATATAGAGGGCCTATACAAGATAAATGAAGGCAGTATTGTAGAAATGAAAGAGGAAGTAAATGAAGATGAGATAGGAGATACAATACCATGAGAAGAATTTCGCAGAGCTCTAAAAGATTTGAGTTGAAACAAAGCCTCTGGAGTGGATGATATTCCCTTTGAATTGATGATGTCATTGGAAGAGCCAGTCATGAAGAAATTGTTCCACCTTGTGTGCAAGATGTGTGAGACAGTGGAAATCCCCTCAGACTTCTAGAAACATTTAATAATTCCAGTTCAAAAGGAATAAAGTGCAGGCAAGTGTGAAAATTACAGAATTATCAGTTTAATAAGTCATGTTTACAAAGTAAAAAAATAAAAAAAGAATTAGTTACAGACAAATGGAAAGACTAATAGAATCCAACCTTAGGGTAGATCAGTATGGATTTAGGAGAAATGTGGAAACATGTAAGGCAGTACTCACTCTGACTTATCCTAGAATAGAGTTTAAGAAAAGACAAACTTACATTTTTAGCTTTCGTTGATCTAGAGAAAACTTTTGGTAATGGTGACTGGAATAAAGTCTTTCAAATTCTAAAGGTAGGAGGGGTAAAATATACAATGTGTACAAAAACCAAACTGTAGTTACCAGAGTTGAAAAGCACGAAAGGGTCACAGTGGTTGGGATGGGAGTAAAACAGCGTTATAGCCTTTCCCCAATGTTGTTCCATCTGTACAGTCATCAGACTGTGAAGGATTTAAGGAGAAATTTGGAGAAGGAATTAGAGTTCATGGATAAGAAATTAAAACTTTGTAGTTTGCCGATGACATTGTGATTCTGTGAGGGACAGCAAAGGACCTGGAAGAGCAATTGAAATGAATGGGCAGTGTCTTGAGAGAAGATTATTAGATGAAAATTAACAAGGGTAATGGAATGCTATCTAAGAAAATCAGGCGATGTTGAAGGATTTTGATTAGGTAATGAAACAATAAAAGTAGTAGACGAGTTTTGTTGTTTGGGTAGCAAACTAAATTCTGAAGGCTGAAGTAAATAATATATAAAATGCAGAATGGCTATGGGAAGAAAAGCATTTCTGAAGAAGCAAAATTTGTTCACATCCAATATTAGCTTAAATGTTAAGAAGTCCTTTCTGAAGGGCATTTGTCTGGAGTGTAGCATTGTACGGGAGTGAAATAGGGATGATAAGGAGTTCAGAAACAAAGATGATAGAAGCTTGTGAAATGTGGTGCTACAGACGAATGCTGAACATCAGACGGGTAGATAGCGTAAGTAATGAGGAGATGCTGAACAGAATTGGATAGAAAATAAGTTTCTGGCATATATTAAGAGAAGGGATTGATTACTGGGACATGTTTTGAGATGACATGGAATTGTCAGTTTAGCATTGGAGGGAAGTGTTTGGGGGTAAAATTCAAAGGGAGACCAAGAGACAAATACAGTAAGCAAATTCAAATGGATGATGAGAGATGCAGATGACAGGGTCGTGTATAGAGCTGTATCAAATCAGTTTCCAGACTAAAGACAACAATGATGACAACAACAACAACAGAAAAACAAGGTGAAATGTGTCAGATTGCACAGCACAGCAAGAAATGCCCTGAGGCATAGGAATAATTACATGGTCAAGGGTTGTTTGTGCAATTTTTTTTATTTTCTTGTCTACGATTGTTTGTGCATATCCTTAAAAGCACTTTTCTTTTATTAAATAATAGTGGTGGATCTCACTTGCATAAAGGTAATGGGTACCTCTATTGGCAGTATTGCCATAGTTGGCTCTCCCACTGAAAGCATGTCTTCTATGTCATGGGCCTCATTTAAGCTTAGATTTGTCAGTTATCTGTCAAATTCTTCTCATGATATTGTACCTCCCCTCTTATCATTGACTGCATCAGTGGTGGACTAAGCCTGTTGGAGCCCCAGGGCAGCAAAATAAAATGCTTGGAAATAGACGTATTACTAAAAGAAAGGGTACCTTTTGAGATTTGGAGGCCCCCAGGACAAAGACAAGAGGCACAAGACAGTACAAATGAGTAAATAAATAAGTAGTTTTAGAGATTTGGAGGACGCCAAAATGAGAGGCCAAGGGTGGTCCGGTGCTTTCCAAATATTTGAAGCCCCCCGTCCCTTTCAAGATGTGAGGCGGAGAGCAGTCCCTCCCCCCTCCCTTTTCTAGATGTGAGTCTGAGAGCAGTCTCCCTCTCCCCCAGTATCCCCCCACCCTCTTCCCCAGTCTTAGTCCCTTGGTCTGCCTCTGGACTGCACACATCGTATAATATTGCTTTCAAGCTCATTTCCCTTCTGTAGCCCTACTATGTATTCTTTCAGTCTTTCCCTTCTTTGCTCTTTGCTTTGAACCAGTTTTCCATTTGCTGTCTTATTATTCATAATGTTACTTCTCTTTTCTCCAAAAGGCCTCTTTAATTTTCCTGCATATATGTTATTCTGCTAACTTTCTAAGGGCTGTTGAAAAGTTTCTGTTTAAGGACTGCACAGTCCAGAATTGGTATGTCAATCAAGCAAACTCATTATGAACATTGAAACAATCATTGCATCTTCACAACAGGTTGAATATTTCAAAAAAAAATATCAATGTTAAACACCTGTGTGAAGACACCCATAACTGCACATCCTTTTCTGTAAGAAATCACCACCATTCAAGGCCTTTGTCAAGGAAACACAAGCATTATAATTGCATGGAAAAAGATTGGAACAATAGCGCAAGTGCTCAAGATTCCCCTCACTTGAGTTGACTAACTTTTGCATTATAACATTTGCAATATGGGAATGAGAGTTATCAGGAAGCAGGATAACACACTGTTATAGTTTCTGTGCTACAGTAGTTGTTTTTGACAGATGTGCTGCCCCATACAAACCCTTCATTCCCTAATGAACATCTGCCATTGTTTGTTCTTCAGCAGGTAGAGAGAGAATAACTGCACACTGGTTCTATTTGGATGCATTTGTTAGTACCATTGACATTGTTTGTGTTTCCAAATTTCCACAACACAAGTCAAGACAAACATTAATTCAAAATATTTAACCATTTCAACCATTCTGGGGCATTGAAATAAATCCAATGGCAAAGATAAAAATTTGTGCTGGACCAGGATTTGAACCTGAATTTTCTGCTTTGGGCCAGTGGTCGCCTTAACCAATTAGGCTAGCCAGGCACACTTTCCTTCCAACCCAAATTCTCATCTTGAAGCACACTAATATTGCAGTCGCCCTGCCCATTTTATTCCAAATGCTCACAGGCTATACTGGATTCCTGCAAGGGATCGGGCATATTAGTGCATCTGCATTGAAATGGTCAATTCCCTGTTGGGACAGATATACAATTATTTATATGGTGTCTGTTCTTTTTGGACATCTCTGAAAAGAACAGGCACCACATAAATAACTGAAAAACATTGTCCCACTGGTCCCTTGTCTACATATTAATGCTTATATACCAACACTGGAGCCATGTTATGTTGCATATATGCTACAGCAGTATCCTCAAATATAAACTTTTTGATTGCTCCATTAAGCTTTATAGACTTACAATTTTTTTTTATCCATTACTGCTTAGCCATTTTGCAGTTTGTTAGTCTCAGTTTTTAGACATTTACAGTCCTTTTCACCAGCTTCATTTGCTGCATTTTTATATTTCCTCATTTCATTGGCAAAATTCAATATCTCCCATGATATCCAAAGATTTCTACTAGGTCTGGTCTTTTTATCTATTTGATCCTCTGATGTCTTGACTACATATTTCATCTCTCTAAGCTATCCATTCATAATCTTCCTCACTCATTTCCCCCATTTTAGTCAATTTCCTTTAAAACTTGCCAGCAACTTTATTTTCTTCAATTTATCCACATCCCATCGTTAATTTCCTACATCTGTGCAGGTTGTTCTGTTTTAATATACAGTTCATAACCAACAAGTTATGGTCAGAGCAAGGAGGTTAGAATAGGGGGATAGACCCTTAACGTTACAGAAGTGAAGCCATTGTCGCCATATTGTGGAGCCAATACCTTCATGTTAATAAATCAAAGTTCACCTATCTGGAAGGTCTATATTCGTTCACAGAAGTGTACTATATCAAACACATACCAGAAATGACAGTTATTTAAATGTGTGAAAGTTAATAGAGCAAGAACCACACAGTGCTTTAATTTGAATCATATATTGTTGACTCCACAAGATGGCGGCCTGGCTTCAGTTGACAGATAAGCTTTTCATAGTAGTGCCATCTCCCCTTATTTTTATTTCCTTGGGTCAGAGCCGTTTCATGCCTCATTCTAAATCTCTGTCTTAATGTTTTATAATAAAGCCGAAGCCTTCTACATATACTGTCTCTTTTTTTGACTCTTACACCAAATGTTAACTATTATTAAATTATGATCTGTGGAAAATTCTACCACCTCCTTTCTCATTTCTTTCCCCAGTCAATATTCTTTTTTTCCCCTTTTCTTACTCTTCCTACTACAGAATGCCTGTCACCCAGTTAAATTTTGGTTATGAAAGATAGTTAATCTTATGATACTGAACATTCTTTCACTTTTTCTATCATCTGTTGAGCTAGTTGATAATGAAGTTGTACAGTGGTTAAAAACTCTGTTTTTATTTGTAGAGTTTACTTTAGCTTGTAAGGACAGATTAATTGAAAAGTTACTGGAGATACTGTGAAGTGGTGGTTTAGATCACCTGGACACTTGAGGAGATTGTAATACTAAAAGTGACCCACCTCATTTTAATTAGTATAAAATTTCAATGCTCTTTTCATAACAATTCCTGAATATGGCACAGAAGATGGGATTTGGTGACTGTAGGTACATAGCGTCATACTTTGTGTGTAAGAGAAGTTCAATGTTCTCCAGTTCATACCTGCAATGAAGGTCTTGTTGCACAGAGATAGATTCTCACTTTAAAGAGATCTAGCTTTTAAACAAACTGGCAATAAGTTTCTTAAATTCAGATGTGAATGTCAACATCAAAATTTAATTTATGAAACTCACTGACACATCACATTTTTATGGTTACCATTTTGGCAAAACTTTTTAAAAGAAGTGACACATTTTCATAATCTAAGTTCTTTGCACTCATATATAGCTTGTTCACAAACACGCCACATCTTCACCCTATCTCACTCAAAATTGAACTGCTGCTTTAGAGCTTTGCCCATTCACTTTTATAAAACTTTAAAAGTTATAGGTATTATCTCTGAAATTTTAAACTAAAGATTTTATACAATTAATAAATTTACACACAAAATTATGATCTAAAGCTCTGTCTCTCAAATGAATTGTATGACATTAGCAGATATATGTATAATTAAATATTGCAGTTGAAAGTGTTCAATGAAATGCCTTAATTGACATTTTGTGAAGGTGTTTTGTTTTGAACCTTGTGATGTGTTTTCAAATAATAATAAAGTGGAAATTATGAAATTTACATGTGAAATGGCATAAATTGAAAAATGAATCAGCATCAGTTCATTATTTGTTACACAGTGTAGTAATACATACAGTTTTCTGTCACTTTGAAGATAGCAATAGGTGCATAGTGTCATATTAACATAGCTCTGTTACTTTAATAAAATGGTTTTCTCCATATTTTGATATTTACAATACATGTAAATTGCATCTGCAATATTCTGAAATAGTTTATAAGTCGTAATAAATTGTCTGCAAAGTTTGTGCCAATTCACAGATAGAAAGGGTAATTCCACTGAAAAGTATGAAAGATTTTAAAAATAAGGGGCTTATCAGTTTATAATCTGATACAGAGTACTTCAGTTGTAATTGAGGTCATATGTGATATTATAAGGTGAAATTTGTTGCTACTGTCACCACTATAATTAAGTGTAATACTAGGGTAGGAGAGTTGTAATAGTTCATACAGCAGTAGCATTTGTCTCATCTTTGCCTGGTTTTTCATACCTGATCAATGTGATGCAGTTTAATTAAAAGACACTTGCTATTGTCAGCATAATTTTCTGTATTTTTGTGATTTACCAATGTTTTCTTTGGAAAACAGGTGATGAACAGGCTATTGATTTAGTATTTGTTATAGGCCTACATTATACTATATGTAATGCTTAGCTGAGCCAAGTCACCCACACAGCATCAAATAAAGTATTGCAGTAGGCAGTCAAACACCCTCAGTTCAGATCTCCCAACCATTGCCATATGCATATATGATCATTTCATTTCAGTTGAAAAAAAGTGCCCAATTAAAACCATTATATTTTCAACCAAATTATATTTTTGTTGCTTTATAATCAATATTGAACAGTAGGAACAGTGCTATGATATTGAATTTTGGCACCAGACAAAATTCAAATGGAAATGAAGTGTTGGTGAAACATGGAACCTACATAAACTTTGATCTCCTGGAGAACAGTATATTAAGGCCATCACAGGCTTCTAAGAGACTCAAAGCTCCAGTTCTATTCTCACATGATTCCTCCATATGCTCATGTCTTTTGCTGCTTCTTGTCAGTATTTATTACCAATCTTTCATATATGCAATCAGTTTCATTGTGCCAAGTACTCGTGGGTCTCCCCCTTGGTCTTTTGCCATATAGCTTCTCCCTGCATATTCTGAACACAATTTGGTCTTCTTTCATTCTCATCAGATGCCCAGCCCATTGAAGTCTTCTAGCATTTATTGTGTTTACTGTCATTGGTTGTTGTGATTGATAGCTCATGGATTTCTGTGTTGTCTTTTCTTCCAGCATTGTGATTCAGTGTCATAATGTGGATCAAAGATTCGTCTGTAAACTTTGTTCACAAACACTTGTAAATGGTGTTGTTCTGTTTTTGTTAGACTCCACATGTTTCTGCCCATATTTTATAACTGATCTGATGATTGTGTTACATAACCTTATTTTAGTTTTCCTAGTTAGCATTTTGAATCCTAAGAGATTTTGTATTGCATAATAGACTTGGTTAGCATTTTGTAGAACTCGTTTTTATTTCTACCTGTCTTTGATTTTGCTCACCTATCGCTGATCCCAGAAATTTCAACTGTTCAACGCACTCAAATTTGTGTTCACCAATTATTAAATGTGATTAGTTATCCTGTTGATCTCAACACCGTTGAACTCTCATGTATTTTGTTTTCTTATCAATTACTTTCACACCAAGTCTTCACGAATCTGCTGCAAGCTCTACAAATAATTGTCTAATCTCTATTTCAAAGTCTCCAATGAGCACTATGTCATCTGCTATGCTGACACTTTAATTTTGCTTCCTTGGAGGATCCCTGCCTGTATTTTTCATCCATGCATGCTTTGCAGAGATTTATCAATTTAATTGGGAAACCAAATTCAGTCATTACATTCCACAAGTTTTGTCTATGGATGGAGTCATAAGCTTCCATGAAATCAATGAACAGATAATGTATTTTTTGTTTATATTCCCTAACTTTTTCATTTGTTGATTTGATTGCAAATATGTTGTCAGTGGTGGATCTGTTTTTGTGGAAACCATTTTTATAATCCCCAGTTATATATTTTGCAGATGATTTTAGGCAGAACAGCAATAAACAAGATAAAATCCTCTATAGTTTTTGAGGTCTTCACTGTCTCCTTTAGTATGTATAGTGTCTATTAATGATTCTCTCCACTCTGTTCGAATGTTCGGTTTTCCAGATTATCTGTATAAGGTGAAATAAACATCTGTGCAATGCTCCTCTTCAATATTTTAGTATCTCAACTGGGATGTTGGGAATGCCAGTTGCTTTACCATTTTTTAGGCATTTGATACATTCCACCACCCCCTCATATGTGGGTTCTGGAATTTCCTCACAATTGTGACTGTTGCTGGATTTAGTAATTGGTGCTTCTGGATCAGAACAATTCAGTAGGTTGTCAGAATACTCCTTGCTTGTCACTAAAATTCTTTTTGGTTCTGCCTAAAAATCTTTGTGATAATATACATGGAAATAATTTCTCAAGGAAACTGAAAGACTATATAATGGAAAAAGAATTTTACAGCTTTGAAGAATACTTGCTTAATTAATTTAGTACAAAATATTAATACATTCTAATGAATTTGTGAAAAGTGACATTTGGTTGTTATATTCATGTCTTACACAAGACATAACTTGTATTAAATTAAATATGTATATGTTTGCTGTTGCACATTAGGAGATAAGTGAAAATGAATATATAATGCTATTACACGTACAGGTATTGTACACACTGTAATCCTACAGGATCAAATAAAATTCAATTCAGTTCAATTCATCATATTCACATCTAAATCCTTTATCACCTTGGTTTCGTTATTAAAACCTTTTCTAATTTTGTTGATTGTCTCATACATTTTGAGGTATTATTTTGATGATATTCATGAATAAATTCAATCTGTTGTTTTAGAAATTATTTCTAATTTTGTTTGCCTGTGTTTGAGCCTGCCTATAAGAAAGTCCAATTTCAGAATTCTTAGTTGTTTGCAACCACTTTTTCTGTACTTTCATAACCTTGTCTTCAGCTTCTTCACATTTTTTACTGAATCATTTCTTCATGCCTTTCTTAGCTCTCTGCAGGTTATTATTTGCTGCTGTGAGGATGACTTCTTTTACAGTGTTCCAGTATTCATTACTGGTCATTTCAAGGCCTTCTTCCATGTTACTTAAGGCCTCAAACCAGTTTGAAACTTCAACTTCATTATTCCTTCTCTCTCTATCATATCTTGCAAATCAAATATGATTATGTTTCTTGGTCTTGGTGCTGCCTTTAGCTTCATTTCCATTGTGCTTATCACTAAATTATGATCTGACACCATTTCAGCCCCTCAGAAGGATCATACGTCACTAATTGTTTTTCTGTGTTTGCTATCTATGAGAAAATGATCAATATGATTTGCTGTTTTCTTATCACTTGGGTACCATGTTTCTTTCTTGGACAGGTCTGACAAGTTTTCATAGAAGTTATCCATTGTTACAGTGGCTTCAAAATTTATTACTGTAGGTAGAATATCATTTTATACACAGAAATTTCTTCCAAATTCGTGGTAACCAGTTTCTTTACGCCTGTTGAATATTTTTTACTTAGTTGTGTCTTCTGTATTGCTGCTATTGCTACTTTGTTAATGTCTAGTTGTTTGCCAGATCTTTGGAAGGATCCTGTTTTAAACACACTCCATACATTCCATGTTTCAACTCTCATGCTTGATTTCCATTTCAAGGTCTTCATATTGTGGGGCCCATTTTTCATTTGAGGCATATGTGAGATACATGTAATATTAGAGTTTTCCATAGGTGGGTTGTTGGTACTGTGTACAACCCTGAGCCTGGAGGACTGGGTCTTTTTCTGTAGGGATATTCCTCCCTTAGCCTTTGTGGACTCCTCTACCTACTACAAGGAAGTAGTGCTAGTTTTGGTCAACCCTGAGTATTTTAATTCCTTGGTACCCATAATATCTGATGAGCTTTCCCCTATCCCCCACCTGTGGAGGTGTCCAATGGGAGTCCAGCAAAACTCCACTGTAGGCCTACATAACAAAGTTTTATGTGACCACCCAGTACATTTTTCTTGCAATTGTCAGTGTCTTATGTGAATATTATCTAACTCTGTCCTGATGGATTTGACTTGTAATGCTAGAACTATGGTGGTCAGTTATGTGATAAGTAAAAGTATTTCGCCCTGTCCACTTGATTTTTAGCTGAATACTACATACCATCATTGAATTAACAATACTGAGTGCTTAACATAAATCAGTAATTTTACTGCCTTAGTACTGATATTGCCCATTCTAATTAAATGAAGGCTCTATTGGGAACAGTGTGCACTAAGACCATAAAATACTTAATACCAAAAGAAATTTCAGCATGGTTTATACATTATATGTGTATTCAACTTTGCATATCAGTTTCATCTATGCTAATAGTCATCATCAGTACATTTATAATAATCAGTAAGATTGCATAGGCACAATTGAAAATATAAATGCAATATTCAGGCGTTTTGTACAATATATCTAAAGCTAATATTTATAGCAAATTTATGCAAATCAAGATTGAACATGACTAAGGCTGAACTAAGATGTGTATCATTCCAAAACAGTCACAGTTGTGAATATGTCAGTCATGTTCATTCTTTATTTGTATAACTTCACTATAAATATTGGCTCAGTTATGTTGTAGAAATATCTGAATATTTCCTTTATATTTTTGATTGTGCATATATACGTGTTATTGATTGTAAATGCACTGATGATGACTATTAATGTAGTTGAAATCAGTATGCAAAGTTGAGTAAACATCTAACATCAACTACAAAACTAAAAATCATTATGTGAATTACAAAATTTAAATCTATAGACAGACTATGGTAGCTTTTCATACAATTTTAACATTTGTAAGAATGTATAAGTGATAAAACAAATATTTGTCAACCAAGGTAAGCTATGTTATTCAGTGCAATATGTCTGAGTATTCTTCAAAAACCAATCAAGAAGGCTAGGCGTGTGTTTTTGTTGGGAAAAGCTGATAAGCAAATGTTAGGATCGCACTTAGAAAATAAATGGGCATCGTTTAATTCCGGGACTATGGATGTAGAGGAATTATGGACTAAATTGAAATGCATTGTAAATAAAGGGTTAGAGAAATATGTGCCAGTAAAGATGATTAAGGATGGAAAAGATCCACCGTGGTATAATAATAGTGTTAGAAAGCTGCTGAGAAAGCAAAGACTGTTGCACTTTCGATTAAAAAAAGAACACGCAAATGATGAGAGGCAAATGTTAGTAGAGATTCGTGCATCTATAAAAAGATCAATGTGCGAAACATACAATAATTATCACAGCCATACCTTACCAAAAGATCTTACCGAGAACCCGAAAAAATTCTGGTCCTATGTAAAATCAATAAGCGGGTCTAAGCCCACTGTCCAGTCACTCGTTGATCATTCCGGGGCAGTAATAGAAGAAAGCAACTGGAAAGCTGAAGTTCTAAATTTAACCTTTAAGAAATCTTCCGCTCAGGAGGACCGCACAAATGTACCATCATTTGATCAACATACTACTTCCAAATTGGAGGACATAGTAATAGGTATTTCCGGTGTAGAGAAGCAGCTGAGAGGGCTAAATACAAAAAAGTCAGCTGGTCCGGATGGAATACCAGTTAAGTTTTACAAAGAGTATTCTGCAGCATTGGCCCTCTACTTAGCTTGCATTTATCGCGAATATTTAATTCAGCGCAAAGTTCCTAGTGATTGGAAAAAAGCGCTCCCACAAAGAGAACTGACCCACACTATTACAGGCCAATATCATTGACATCAGTTTCATGTAGAATTTTGGAGCATATTCTTAGTTTGAATATAGTAAATTTCCTTGAAACGGAAAAGCTTCTTTCTGTGAATCAGCACGGGTTTAGGAAACATCGTTCATGTAAAACTCAGCTTGCCCTTTTCTACATGACATCTTGTGAGCCATGGATGAAGGGAAACAGGTGGATTGTGTTTTTCTAGAATTCAAAAAGGCGTTTGACGCGGTGCCACACTGCAGACTTCTAATAAAGATACGAGCTTATGGAATAGGTTCACAGATTTGACTATGTGGAAGACTTCCTATGTAATAGAACGCAGTATGTTGTTCTCGACGGCGAGTGTTCATCAGAGATGAGTGTATCGTCAGGCGTGCCCCAGGGGAGTGTGATAGGACCGCTTTTATTTTCTATCTATATAAATGATCTGATGGACAGAGTAACTTGTAATTTGCGGCTGTTTGCTGATGTTGCTGTGGTGTATGGGAGGGTATCATCTTTAACTGGCTGTAATAGCATACAGGATGACTTGGACAAAATTTCTGGTTGTTGCGAAGAATGGCAGCTACCTCTCAATGTAGAAAAATGTAAGGTGATGCACATGAGTAGGAAAAACAATCCCACAATGTTTGAATACAGCGTTAGTAGTGAGCTTCTTAATTTTGTCACGTTGTTCAAATATCTAGGCGTAACATTGCAGAGCGATGTGAAACGGAACGAACATGTAAGGACAGTTGTGAGTAAGGCGGACAGGCGACTTCAGTTTATTGGGAGAATTTTGGGAAGATGTACTTCATCTGTAAAGGAGGCCACGTATAAAATGCTTATATGACCACACCTTGAGTATTGCTCAAGTGTTTGGGACCCGCAGCAGATCAGTTTAAAGGAAGACATAGAAGCAGTTCAGAGGTGAGCAGCTAGGTTTGTTACTGGTAGGTTCGACCAATGCGGGAGTGTAACAGAAATGCTCCAGCAACTCAATTGGGGATTGTTGGAGGAAAGATGACGTTCTTTTCATGAAATTCTGTTGAGGAAATTTAGAGGGCCGGAATTTGAAGCTGAGTGTAGTACAATCTTGCTGCCGCCTACTTACATTTCGTGTGGCGATCACAAAGACAAGATAAGAGAAATTAGGGCTCGTACGGAGGCATATAGGCATTCTTTTTGTCCTCGTTCTATTTGGGAGTGGAATAGGAAAGGAAATGCCTAGTAGTGGTACAGTGTACCTTACGGTGGATTGCGGAGTATGTATGTAAATGTAGATGTAGATGTACCACTTTTATTTTATTTTGCAACTTCTGATTATTTTGCATGATGTCATCAATTATATTCCTCAATAACAATATTTGTATAATATTTATAATCAAAATATTCATTCTTTCCTAAAACATATAGGTACATACATTTGTCAAACAGTTTTTAAGGATAATCTTCTATGGCCAGTCCTTAGAAAAACATAAGTATTTACATTATCTAGTTTTAGACTGTGACATCATGAGTTTTTATCTTAAAATTCTTTAAATTGATACACTTAAATTTGATATATATTTAAATTTTGTCTTCAAGAGAATTCCAATATATACCTTTAAAGTTTTTGGTAGCTTCTTGTATTATATCTGACAATAAATGTACTCCATGATGGTTTGTTTTCCACCTTTTTCCCTGGTTGTTGTACCCTAATTTATTTCTGATTTTACAATGATATACATCACTGTGCTTCAGTGACTCATATGGGATGCATTATTGAAAAATAATTAATTGATATATAAGCAAACTATATTATGAAATGTTTCTGCCAAACAATAGCCTTCTAACAAGATCCTTTCATTTTAATTCATGTGCACACCTAATTTCATGTATTACTAATACCAATATTATTTTATCATGGATAGGATGCAATTATTTTTAATATTTGTCTGCAGACAGTAGGATTTGTAATTAACTAGATGTATGAAATACATCAATATATTATTGTAAATAAAAATATCACTCCCACAGACAAAGGCTACAAATCATGTTGTTTTCACTTGTCCATGTTGCATCAATAGGTTTCAGCAATAACCATGTTAGCAAAATTACAGATTAATAATTTACATATTTTGAGGAAAAAGGACTGTTTCATGCAGTAATAACTTTGGGTCAGTGACAGTCGCATTAGTTTATGAAAACTGAGGAATTATCATTTACACCATTAGCTTCTTTAGAGTTTTTTCTTAGACAATTATTAAGCTGTCATAATAATTTGTTGTAAAGTTATAAAATGAGCTGGCAATTGTTGTGAGAATGTAATAACTAGAAATGTTTCTACAGGTTAGCGAAACAATGGCAGCAAGTAATAATGGCCATTTACCAAATAGTCTGGATGATGGAGAGGATAAGCCAATGCTGATTGTGAAGAAAACGGGGGAGGGACCAGGCATCACAGCACTTATAAACAGGCAGCTACAAGGTAGGCAGTGTTTTTAATTATAATTTGTATTGTCATGTTTCAATATGACGTAACTGCAACTTACCTTGTTGTGCATTTTGTGCATGTAAAATGAGGGAAACAAGGCTGTTGAAAAATATGACACATCATGTTCTCACTATTTGTAACAAAACCTTTGTAAAGAATATGGTACTGCAGAATCTGCCACAACTTAAGTTTCACAGGCTCTTGAAATGTGTTATTATTGCATGTTCTGTACAAAATACTATTCACTCGGGTCAAGTTAATGTTTGACAAATTGTGTATATGCCTAATATTTGCCAAAAACTATAATAAAACATGTTAATCAAGTTTAATGGTTCAGCAAATGATTTTTGTTCAGAAGAATCAGTTATGTGTCTTGCAAAAAAAGATTGAGAAGACAGTGTAGTGTCATATTATAATCAAACCATGTATAAGTAAATCTCACAACTTCAAGGTAATAAAATTACAGAACTTTTTACTGAATTTTAATTAAACTAATCTATAAAGAAGCCTTACTGGGAAAGTCTTACAAGGGGAACACCAAGTATGGTACCAACAGATTTTGATGGGTCATAGGTATGTTGTGAGGGAATTCCTCCAGACCATTAACCTAAAAGGATTTATTCCAGTGGGCCTTGATTTCTAAGGAAATAAAGATCAAATTCACAGCAAATTACCTCGCTTAATGTGTCTACTTACAAATGGCGGTTACCGCTCAGCGAGACAGCGTGGTGTAATCGCAAGGTGCTAGGCTCCCATGCAGGAGACCCGGGTTCTATACCTAGCGGCAGAACAATTTTTAAAAATTGTAATTGCTACTTTTTATATTTCAAAGAAAATTAAAAAACAATTAAGCAAAGAAAAAGATATAAAGAAAGAAAAACAACTGGCCATAGCATAATAGTCCACTGGGACGCGTCACATGGGTACACACATCCTAGGAGATAAAAACAGCACGGTCAGGAACTGTAAAGATAGGTATTAGATGTTGCCTAAATATCATAGGTATTAACAAAAGTCTGTTTACTGATTTCGAAATATGCATCAATCCCCTTAAAAGTGTGCTTCAAAAAAGGAAAATGAATAAAATAATAATCGGGCAATACATAACATATTGATGGAATGTTACATACTTTTATCCTGACCATTTACTGCTAATGTTTACGTAAGAATGGTTATAAAATACATAATTATGCATAATCATTGGGCAGGTGTAAAAAGTAATTGACCCATGTCGGACTTGAACCGAGGTCACCTGCATGGCAGCCTCGCATCTTGCTTATTACACCACGCTGTCTCGCTGAGCGGTAACCGGCATGTATCAGTAGACACGTTACCCATAGTAATTTGCTGCAAATTTGATTTCAATTTTTTTAGAAATCAAGGCCCATTGGAACAAATCCTTTTTAGCTTAATGGTCTGGAGGAATTCCCTCACAACCCATCAAATTCCGTTGGTACCATACTTGGTGTTCCCCTTGTTAGAAATATGGGCTAGTGTTCATCCTAGTATGTTCTTTTTTTGTTGTTGTTGAGAATGGGAGATTTACCTTTTGAGTGTCATGGCAGATCCCAATTTACAATAATGTGTTTTGTTTCATTGTGGCTTCTTGCTTATAAATCTTTGACGCTACTTCATACTCCAAAAAAATTATATATAATGTTCCCATAATTTTTGTTAGAATACCTTTGTTTTAACTACTTAATTTGGTCATTATCACATTTAGGCACAACTTGGTGCTCATGTGAACATCATCTAGTTTGTTATGTTTGCTTAACACTAAGTGGTTATTCAAAGTTGAGCATTGTGTGGGAGTACAAAAATCACTTTTCTGGGAACCCAAATGTTTGAGTTGCAATAGTGGTGTTTTTTATTGTTTCTGTTCCTAAATTTTTGTATATTGAGATCACTACCAAGGCTAAGAAGTACTGTACTATTTGTATAACTGTGAAGAAAATGGAAGGTGATAGTTGAAATGAATTATTCTTTTGGCATATGCCAGCTACCATAAATAAAGGACCCAGTAATCCAGATAATCACACAGTTAATACCATTTATAATATAGATCAATATCTCCTATTGTGTAACCATGGTCTGAGCTGGAGGCAACTTGTATTGGTTTCCTGATAAATGGTGAAGTAGTTTTGAGGCAACTTGTGTGTGTACACTTGCTACTAGTAACTTTCCATTACATGTTCCACCTCTCTTCAAACTGATACTGAATTGATGTGTCTTTGATAATAATATGTTTACTTTTTATTGCTTATTTATTTGGTCTGGGAGAGTGGTCTACATCCACTCTACAGATTATGCACATATATCAGAGAAAGCACTTCTTTCAGTGCAAAAACAATGTCAGATGACTACTGACCAGAAAAAGGTTTGTTAGTCTGAGATGTCATAATTTTCATTCCCTTCTGCAAATGAGTGCATTTATATTTGACACCAGGCACAAAAAGCAAAAAAGAAGTCCATGTGTATTGCTTCCACAGTGCTGATCAGTGTTGACAGTTGCATGGTGTACAAAATGAAAAGTCTTTTATGGCGATAGGGGAACAAATGACTGATATAGTGTATCATAATCTCCGTGAAAAGATTGTTTGAAATTGTAACAGACTCTGCCTATTTAAAAATGGTAAATGATCTGCTGGTGGATAGTTTAGAGAGCGAAGTTTAGATTTGCATCCTATGAAGCATACCCGAAACCCACCATACCTCAATACAGTTGAGAATTTGTTGCTCTTCATGGATGTGTACCACTGGTTACTTATTAAATACACTACTCACCGTCGATGTTTAGTCATTGACCGGTTACAACTAGACAGACTGTGTCAAGATTACATTTTAAACAATAACATTAACATTAGTATTTCCACATCAGTATTGTTCAGAATATTGTAACAATGTGTTCACGTTAGGTAATCACTGTTCTGTACCTGGAGAAGAATCCATCTACTGAGTACAATGGATGTTCTCTTAAGTTACTTAGCACTTTAGTTTTGATCAGTTCCATTGGGAGGGCACAGGGAAACTATCTTGGGTCTTGGCCAATTGACACCTTTGCTCGTCTATAGAGTCCTTATTCTGGGTGTTGTGGTGATGAATGTAATGTCTCTTACTGTAAGTGTTTTGATTCAGCATCATGTGAATGAGGCTGTTGAACACCTGTTGACTGTAACCAGTCATAACACCGAGCTTAGCAGAGATGGGTTTACCGTGGTCTGTCTTTTTACTGGAAGTAATTATACTTTCTGCTTTTTTTTTTTGCAACAGTAGCACATTTCTGCATCCTGTAGCATGGCTCCACAGCAACAGTCCATAGTTGATATGGCTGTGGAATCGTGCATAGTAAACAGTTAGCAGGTATCGTTATGTTATGCTGCTTTTCAGTTTTCTCAACAGGTAGAGGACTCGTGACAGTTTGACACACACATGCATAGTGTGCTCTTTCCAAGTTAATTTGCTGTCAATGGAGAAGCCCAAAAGTGTAACAGCTCCAACATAATCCAGGGATCCAATATCACTGAGGCTAGTCGGCCACGGTGGCCGAGCACTCTGTGGCGCGCCAGTCACAGTCTGCACGGTCACTACAGTTGGGGGTTCGAATCCCCCTTCGGGCATGGATATTTGTGCCATCCTTAACATTAGCTAGTTCCTAAGTAGTTTGTAAGTTTAGGGACTGATGACCCCTTAGTTAAGTCCCATACGCTCCACAAACATTTCAACATTGTTTTCACTGAGGCTACATGCCATTCTGTGTTTTGTTTTTTATTTATTTTCATTTTATTAGCATTAAAACATTACTTGGCTTCATTGAACAGAACATCAGCTTGTTGCATCACCTGTATGTCAGTCTTTCCACTAGCAAACAGCATTGTGTCATCTGCAAACTGCAAAACGTGACCATTTGAGCTTACGCCATTAACAAAAATTAGAAATAACAGAGGTCAGAGTACAGATCCTTGAGGAATACCATATTGCAATTTCTCTTCACACGAGACTGCTCCTTTAACTGACACGACCTGACATCTGTCTGAGGGTTACCAGGGCAGTTCCTCCAATCCTGTAGGATTTCAGTTTGCTAAGTAGGGTCTTAAGTGGAATGAAGTCAGAGACTTTACTAAGATCACATAGTACGAGGGCTACAGGCTCTTTCTTCAAATGCTTGGTTTATTTTCTTAATCAGCAACATAGTTGATCACATCACCACTGCTAATATAATATTATAACTGTATCCCATATGTATGTGAAGTGAAGTTAGGAACTACATTGTATAAGCTTAGTGTCTGTAATAAGTCATACTTCATACTATACAGTAAAACTGTTATGCATTCATGCTTCCATCTGTGATAACATATTAACTATGAAATCTTGTGGGTAAAAACAGTTATTAACTGAATGAATTATATTGACTGCAATTTTGGTTCATCTGTAGCAGCCCAAGACTAAGGAGAGAGAGCTCTGAATTATAAACAAACAAATAAATAAATAAAAACAGCCTATGTCTAATGAATTTACAGTTAACACACTGACAAATTTTTTAACAAAAATTGCATTTTGTTGCACATTTGCATGTGTGATATCAAGCATGGATAAGAACACCTTGTCTTACTTACTAAGTAGACACACAAAATTTCCTCTGTTTAAAAATGATTTACATTTAAATATTTTCCTTTTTTCATGGGAGGCTTTGAATGTTAAATCCAGATGAATCCCACTTCTCTGGAGCATTGAAAAAGAGATTTTATTTCTTGTACTGTTTCTCTTTTTGTAAGCAAATGTGAAATAGCAATGAAAAACTGATGATTCCCAAGACATTTACCTCAATCTGACAATGTTAGAACTGTTTGTTTATAGAAATATGTATATAGAAACTAAAACTTTAGTTTTGATTCTGATAGTATTTGTTGGAGAACTAGCATGTTACTGTAAGCAATGTAGTTATCCCAAGTAAAACAATGTGCTCAAATCTACATTAATTTATGATACCTTTAAACTGAATTTCATCTATTCAGGAATATCTTTTGCCGATTCAGATTTCATGCACAAATTTGAAGTTCTTCATACATATTAGAGAGAGAGAGAGAGAGAGAGAGATATTTGTTTGTTTGTTTGTTTGTTTTTCACTGGACTGATTTCAATTAAATTTGGTACAAGTATTCTTTATTGTCAGGAAACAATTGCTATTAGTTTATAAATACCCCTAATACATCATTCAGGAGGTACAGTGCATAAACAAAGAGTCACAAAATACAAAAAGTCCCATTATGCTCTGCATGAGTAGGAATACTTCATTCATCCAATATTTGAGACTGAGATAACTAAGTGAATTGCAACAAACTGTACTGTATGGAACTTTTTATTACTGACAACCCACAAGAAAGTTATGAAAGAAAAGAATTTTATTGCTTACTACTTTTCGACTTCCCCTTGCGCAAGGCCTAAGTGCATAGTAATGTATTGGGGTTGTTAGGGAATCATTTTCATTCTCTATAACCACTTCCTTTTTGAGTTTCTTTCTTGATGGAGCCTTCCCAGCTATTGACAAAGGAGGTATCAACTCAATATTTCTCTTGAAAGGTCTAACCCTGCTGAGATGTACAACTACTGTACAGGTTGGTAGCTGTAACTTGACATTTACTGCTGCTGTCATCTCAATTACCTGATATGGGCCATCATACCGAGAAACAAATTTCTTCATCTTTCCTTTTGGTACACAAGGATTTGATAACCTGACCCATTGTCCCACATGAAATTTCAGAAATGTTGCCTTACTGTTGTATAATCTCTACTGACGTTCTGGGGCCTTAGTATTCATCTTCTTAACTTGCTGCCAGATCATTTTCATACACTTTGCGAAATCCTTCACTTGAGAAATATCGCCTTTTTGTTGCTTCATGCAGAAATCGAAGGGAGATCTCATTTTTCACCAAATACTACCTCTTACAGAAATAAGCCAGTACTTTTGTGCACTTTTGTGTTGTACGCGCAAGTGCAGGCATTGAGAAGTGTATCCCAGTTGTGAATTAACATTAATAGCTAGTGCGTAATTTTTTGATGTGCAACAACCAACACAATTGTTTGAATAATTCTACCATAAATGTTGCTCCTTGATCCGAAATGATAGTGACTGGAATGCCAAATTTCAATATCCATTCATTGAGTAACGCCTGAGCTACAGTCGTTACTTGCTGATCAGGTATTGCAACCTTGGCTACAAAATGAGAAAAATGGTCAATTATAGTAAGTATATATTGATTACCTGCAGAGGTCTGAATTAGAGGCCCGAAAATATCAATTCCCAACATGTCTATCTGCCTCTGGGAGTTTTTGCAGCTGTATTCGTTGGCGGCTGAGTTGTGCCCTCTGTGCACATGGGACACAATTTTTTACATACTGATCTATATCCTGTTTCTGCGTTTTCCACCAATAATTCTGTGCTATTATGGGCTCTGTGCAGACACCATCTTGCAAGATGTGAGGATGGGTCTTTCAAATTTAGTAGCCAACGGAGTGCTGAGTGGTCTGTTACCACCTTCTACCGTATAAGTAACATCTAAAATATATTATGCCAAAAACTAAAGCCAACATCTCACACTCTGTGGATGAATAGTTGCTTTCTGCATTATTGAGCTGCCTGGATGCGTAAGCTGCAGGATGTTCCCAACCATTCATTTCCTGACTTAGGACCACCTCTAATGCATAATTGGATGCATCACACGATAGCATAAATTGCTTGTTGAAATCATGAAAAATCAGCACAGGAGCAGATGTCAACAACTCTTTCAATTTTCCGAATGTTGAATCGCACTGCGCAGACCAAATAAATTCCGCACCCTTCTTTAATAACTGGGTAAGGGGTCTTGCAATTTCTGCAAATTTTGGAATATACTTTCTGTAGAAATTTGCTACTTCTAAATAAGATTGCAACTGATTTACAGTTGTTGGTGGAAAATCTTTTATAGCTTGTATCAATTTAGGATCCAATTAAATTCCTTCCTGATCTATGATATGACCTAAATAACAGACCTCCTTCAAGGCAAAGTGGCACTTATCCGGACTCAACATTAACTTTGCTGTAAGCAGTCGGTTAAACACGCCACGCATATGTGACACATGCTCTTGTAAATTCTTGAAAAAGATAATGATGTAGTCAAAGTACACCATGCACTGTCTAGGCTTAAGACCCCGTAAAACACTATCTGACAACCGTTGAAACGTAGCTGGGGCATTTTTCAGTCCAAAGGGCATACGTTTATACTGATAATGACCATCTTGTGTAGAAAAAGCTGTCTTTGCCTGATCTTCTTGCACTACTTAGAGTTGGTGGTACCCACTTCGTAAATCCAAGGTTGTGAAATACTGACACTGACTCAAATTATCCAGGGTTTCCATGATATTCGGCATTGGGTTGGCATCGGTCACTGTTTTCTTATTTAAAAATCGATAATCACAGCAAAACCTGTACGCTTTCTTGCCATTTGATGATTTTTTTCAATTAGTACCACATGCGTGGACCAGGGACTGTTACTCTCCTCAATAACATCATCTCCCAACTGCTCATCTATTAACTGCTGCATAACAGGCTGCAAACAGTGAGGTACATGGTACGGCTTTTTATAAACTGGTGCCTCATTCCTGGTGGTAATATAATGCTGTACTAGGGGTGTTACAGGTAACAGGCCTGAAGGATTGAGTAATTCAGTTTACTCTTCTAACAAAACTTCCATGGCAACCTTATCCTGTGCCTCCAAATGTGGAACCTTATTCATCAGTGCTAAGTAGTCAGTAGATTTTTCCCGGCATTGCTTCCCTTTGTGTAAAATTCTCTTCAAAGTCATCTTCATTTAATATTTTCAAATTCGATACCGGAGTACCCTTCACTAACTGTACCTCCTCGGGGCCCAAAATTATCAATGCTAACCAGTACTACCCTTGTACCTTCAATTTCCCATATGTAAGCTATTCTAAGTCATACAAAAGACCTGGCTGGGTCCAGCCTGTCAATTTCCTGCTTACTTGACACCAGATTAGCCTCCCTGACCTTTGCGGTATGTTATCATGTGAGCTAACTTTGAGGGACCTAGTCTTTAGTTTAAGTGGTTTCCTTTGCACAATGGGCGAACCTTGCAACTGTAATGGTATCTTGGCAGTGGCACCTAGATGAAACAACATTCCATCCAGTGGGCAACATCATCCACCATGCTCACAGAGTTGTACTGTTCTTCATTGGAAAAGGAAAATAATGAAAATAAAGACCCTGGATCGGCTCACTTTCTCTGAGGCACGCAAAAAGTATGAGCAGCTCCATCCTGTAATGATGACATCTTTTGCTGCAGTCACAGTGGCACCAGTTTCATTGAGATCAACGCTTCCAGTGTTCTCTCCATCAGTGGGCCCTACGGGCCAACAACCTTCTACTGCCCCCTTGATGGGTGGGGGACCATCTCCATCCCCCAACACTGGTGGGAGCAATATCCACCCTACCATTGGGAACTCCAGTCCCCACTCCCCAGCTGGGGAAGCAACAGTCTTCCTCAGCCCCTCTCGCCCAGAAGGGATCCCTTGTGGCACCCCCTCCCGAGACTTCTACGAGCGGATTGTAGGATTCCAGCCAGAGGCTCAGCAGACCCCAGCCCTTCGTGGCTATCAGGGCTACTTCAACAACCATGCTGACTGTGACAGAGCGTCTGGCGGTGTCTGTATATACACCCTTGCCACTGTCCCTAGTATTGCTGTGCCTCTCCACACACCTCTTGAGGCCATTGCTGTTTGCCTTTGGGCCATGCAAGAATTCACTGTTTGTTCCATATACCTTCCTCCAGACAGGGATGTTTCGCCCGTGCAGAAAACCTGCGTGATGCACTTATGACACCGCCAGGCAGTTCACATGGATCCTGAGCTATATCGTCGAAGAGACGCATCGGTTTCTTGGGATGGTCTTCAACAACAGAATTACTTGGGGGCCACATCTGTGTCAGCTGTGACAAAAATGCTGGTGACATCTCAATATTCTCCACTGCTTGAGCCATACTGTTTGGGGTGCTGCCCGCTCCGCCCTCCTGCAGCTGTAGAAGTCCTTGCTACAATCAAGGCTTGATTACAGGAGCCTGGTATATGACTTGGCAGCACCGTCTGCCTTGAGGATCCTTTATCCAATCCACCATAGTGGTATCCGGCTGGCGACTGGGGCTTTCCACACCAGCCCTGTGCCAAGTCTTCTTGCCGAAGCAGGGATCCCTCCGTTACACTTTTGCCGGCAGCAGCTTCTCACTAGCTATGTTGCTCCTGTCCATGCCACGCCTCACCATCCAAATCACAGGCTTTTGTTTCAGACTGTTACCCTTCCTTTTCCACCTTGTCAACCTAGATCAGGTCTTCTGATTGTGATCTGGGCTCGTACGCTCCTTTCCTCACTTCAGTCCCTACCTCTCCCTGATGTTTTTTCCTGCCCATCTCATATCCCTCCTTGGTCCATACCCCATTTGAAGCTCCACCTGTAATTGTTCTGTGACCCAAAGGTGTTAGTTTCACCACTGACACTCCATTGCAAGTTTCTGGCACTCCTTGATACTCACTGTGACGCAGAAGTCCTCTATACTGATGGCTCCCTGGTAGGTGGCAGAGCTGGTTACACCTTTGTTCATGGCAACCACACAGAACAACGGCCCCTTCCACCTGGCTGTAGTATTTTTACTGCTGAACTGATTTCCATATATCGTGCTCTTGACTGCCTAAAAACATGCCCCCGGAAGTTGTATGTCATGTGCAGCGACTCCATTAGTGGCCTGCAAGCCCTTGACAAGTATTTCTCTTCCCATACATTGGTACAATCCATTCAGAATGCCATTGGTTTACTTGACAAGTCTGGCTGCTCGGTGGACTTTATTTGGACCCCCAGCCACATTGGCATCCCGGGGAATGAGCGTGTCGATCAGCTGGCTAAGCTGGTCACCACCGCTCCTAGCCCGGTTATTGGTATCCCAGAATGGGATATCTGATTGGATTAGCACCACTAGGTTTTTGAGGCTTGGAACACACAATGGGCAACACTGAGCATTCAGAACAAGCTCCTTGTGATAAAGTCCTCTACGGCTGCCCGGAAGTCCTCCCTCAGGCCTTCCCATGGGGTCTCTCTTGTTCTGTGTCGCTTACGTATTGGCCATACGTGGTTGATGCATGGCTACCTTTTAGGTCAAGAGGACCCACTGAATTGTCATTGTGGAAATTTGTTGACAGTGGTCCACATCCTGTCGGACTGTCCACTTTTAGCCGCCTTGCGGCAGTATTTTAACCTACCTACTGCACCTGCCCTTCTATTTAGTGGTGGGCTGATTGCCTGGTGTCTCAGGTCCCCACCCCTCACCTTTTAATCTGATGCCTCTCTTACTTCTACCCTGTTTTTTACCTCCTGGTTTTTAGTCTGTGCAGAGTGACTGGCTCATCTTGTATTTGTTTGTGATCAGCCAGCCACTGTTCCCTGCTCTATTTTAGCTTAGTTCAACACTTGGTCTCTCATATTCCTGTGTTCTTCAGTGGTGTTTGTTGAGTGTGTCAGGTTCATTGGCACTGTGTGCCACTTATGCCTCTCTTCTGGGTGTTGAGCTCTATTTTACTTTTTTGTCTTGGGTAGGAACAGGGGACTGATAATCGTGTAGTTTAGTCCCCTCAAAACCCCAGAACAACAACAACAACAACATTCCACCCAGTTCCACCATATGCCCTTCCAAGTCAACTTTAGTGTGATGAGCAACCAGCAAGTCTAACTCAAGAATGACATCATAGTTGCTGCCTACCATTGGAAGAACTTCAACTTCTATCTGAAAAATTGTTCCACCCACTTGGAAATCAAGAGTAATCGATCCAAGTGAACTTACAGGCACCCCACCAATGCTGCTTAGAGTCCAGCATGGTGATTTTAATGATTTCATTCCGAGCATGCTCCTCCTCACTAGCGACACCTGAGAACCAGTGTCCACCAAAAATTTACAAAGTTTTTTTCCCCCTCAAAGCCGGTCAGAAAAAAGATCTGCCACTGATTTTGCACAAGTGCTAACGTTTACAGGGAGCGTTGCACAGTGGACACCCCGCTCCCCATCCTGTTTAACGACTGAGGACATGATTTAGCTTGAGAATAATACTTCCATTCCTGCTGCCCAGTGTTATGACAGTCACCCTGCAAGTGACTGAATTTTTTGCACTGTCTACACTGCATTTCTTTGCATTCCCATTTCATATGCCCCTTACGACCACAACTAAAACATGTCACATTAGTAGAGAATACTGTTCTTCATTCCCGTGACCTCGTCATTGACTCTACTTCTTCTAAGGCCAAAACTAATGTCGGATCCTTGCTCAATGTCTTTGGGAAGTCCATCCTAACTTTTTTCCACAAATCTGGTTGCATACCTCTCAAAAATGCTTGAACCAAGAACCCCTCACTCTGCAGCTCCTCAAGCTAGCTACAGGACCACAGCGCTTCAATGTGCATATTGTACTCGATGTTGCCTATTTTCACATGGACCGTTCAGATTTTACCCTTTGCTTATTTCTTTCATAGTCCACACAACCGCTTCCAGTTTTCTCGACTGATTGGTGTTCAGCTTTTCACGACCTATCCACTGCACGAAATTATAACTAAATCTGAGGGGGATGCAATAGGGAGGTTCCAGTGGCATAACTAAGACTTGGCTTTGGGGGGAGGGGGATTAGATCTGCTTGACGAGCAAAATTTTAGTCAGTTTCCAGACAGACTACCATCTACCACTCCTGTTGAAGAAACTAATTCACTCCCATCCAATGAAAGTTATGGTAAAACAAACCAAGTTTTCAATCTTTACCTTTACCTAATTGCTGTGATACGATTTTTTTTTCTTCGGGTTCTGGGGGGGGGGGGGTGGTTTCTATCCCCCTCATCCCCCCCCCCTCCCCTATAGTTACGCCACTGAGAGGTTCCCTTGTAAGAAGCAAGCCTGTGTGTTAGTGAGCAAATGGACTGGTATTTGGCAGTGGACCCACAAAGTTACAGGCCAAAATCAGCATTGATTAGCTTTTAATTATTGATAGGTATCCGAGTTTTACTATAAGCCTTTCCCACTCGAGAAAAAAAAATTTCAATCCCTACCAAAAATGTAGCAGTTTCCATGCATTTAGACCTCTAGATTCAGGTAAAAAATTAAAAAAAAAAATCCAAGATCATACTTTTTTCATAAAGTGACCCCCACATGTTGATGCTACTCAAAATAAAAAACATGTCTAACATACAACTGATGCTTTGTAAATTTGCTTTGTCACTCTAAATATGTAAAATGAAACAATCTTTGTCTAAAACACTGCAGCAGTGTTATAAAATAATTAAATACAAGAAATTACATTGTATTCACAACATTACTGCATGGTTCTATGTTCTTGTACAAGTTTATAATGATATGCTTCTCTTCTATGTGAACACTACTGAATGCAACAGCTAACAATCACACGCCAGAAACTTCTGCTATTGTTGCCACCCAGAGTTAAACCAGAAAGTTACATTGTTGAGCAGCAGCATTATTAAAATCAAACTCTCACAATCGTGCGGGTCAGGCCGGAAAGGGATAATGATTTTCCTTCAATCAATAAGTGTGATAAATCTGCTGTGTATAAACAATCTGATGGATGTTTTGATCAGCAAACTGTTTCCTTTTGCTGATAACACTATATTGTAAGGGAAATTGTCATTATTGGGTGATTCCAGAATGATACATGACGACAGGGATAAAATTTCTAGTTGGTGTAATGTATGGTAGCCTCCTCTAAATGTAGTTTAATGTGTAGTTTCATGCAGTTGAGAGGGAAAAACAATCTTGTAATGTTTTAATACAGCATTAGTAGTTAGCTGTTTTACCCAATAATATTGATGAAATGTCTAGGTGTTACACTGCAGTGCAATATAAAATGGAACAAGCACCTAATGTCCATTATATCAAAGTATATTCATCATATTTGGCTAACTCCCATAATTATAGGAAAGAGTAGCTCATTTATGAAGTAGACAGCATATAGAAAATTTGTGCAACACATCTGTCAGTACTGCTCAAATGATTATGAAACCCCATCAGGTCAGACTGACAATTCAGAGGTGTTCAGCTAATCTTGTTGTTGGAGCATTCAATCAACACATGAAATAAAAACTGAGGATCAAATGGAAACATAAAGACACTCAGTTTTTCCCTTGCTTCATTTGCAAGTTGAACAGGAAAGAAAATGACCGATTGTGTTAATGCCTTTCATCATAAATGGTATGGTGGTGTGTGATGTACTTGATGAGCATCAGTTGTATCCCTTTATGCACATTTAGATACTTAACCCAGATAGTGCAGAATTATTTTTGGTTTAATTTTTTTTCAGAAGCTTATTAATTACCTTCATATGACTGCGCAATTCACAATCACACCATTAGTTTTGCAATAGTGCCCTTCTTTCTCAAATGATGTCATAATTAATGTTTTGTAATCATAATTGGATGAATCATTATTATTAAAACAACATTTAAGATGAAACATACACACACAAATGTCTCAAAAATTGAAGAAAGTTGGTGAAATATAAACCCAACTAAGAGGAAGCCTTCAGTATCTTCTGTATGAACCTCAACTTTGCATCTGTATCCAAACACTTTGCAATTGACAATACAAGCTAAAATTGATCTGCAATGAGAGCAGGCGATTCAAAGAAATAAAATGTGACATAGTGCACGAATTCTTAGGGCCAAGAATAAAAAAGTAAGGTGTTCTCAGGAAGGACGCCAGCACTATCTGGGTTAATCTTATTATAGTTAATATTTTTGTGTTGCCTTTGGAAACACTATGGCTGTTTTCTTTCTACCATCATCATTCTCACCCTGCTTGTGCTCCATCACAAATGTAATTTTCAATTGGTTAATGCAGCTGGCTGAGTCTCTTGTGGTTAGTGCAGAATATAAGTAGGAGATCATTAATGTGGAAAGCTACATTGTGTAGCGTTGTGGGTAAAGGAGAAAAGTAAAGTATGTCTGCCATGGATAGGCCCTATTCTAAATGTTTTAGAAGCATAATAGCAAAAATGGGTGATGACTGATATGGCACTTGTTTTAAAAAGTTCCTATTCCTCACAGACTGGCTTTAGGAATAAAACTTGGTAAATATATTGTGAATACTGGATTCCATAATGTCATGTTTCTAGAAGAGTGATTGGAAATGCAGTAATAACAGATAAATTTGATAATGGAAAAACCAGAGTGAAATATGAATAAAAATAATCTTTTCTGTCTTTACGGTTTGTTGCAAACCTTTGCCTCATGAACAGTTTCCTGTCATTTATCTCAGGCTGTTGCTACATCTCTCCAATTTCTACAACCCATTTACCAGAGATCCTCAATGAATCCATCCTGCCATCTGATGTTTGGTTCACAATGCCCTTTCTTTCCTTCTGGGTTCTTTCATACTAATCAGCCAAGGAAAATTCCCAGTCCACCTTAATCTGGCTGATTTTACTATTACTTTAATAGGTGGGTCTTTATTAATGATGTACAACTCATCATTGCACCTTATTGAGTATATTCTAATTTGACAAAGGGACATTTATTCTGCAAATAATTTTTAATGCATCTAAAATTTTGAGAACTTTTACTGCGTTAGGGTCCAAGGTTCAGAGGCATATGTGAGAACAGATCATGTAAGTGTGTTTTAGTTGAGTAGTGTGGGTCAGGGACTTTAATGGTAACAGGCTTGTTAGTGTTAAAGAAGCTTTGATTTCATATCAAGTGTTGATGAAATAGTTCTTGAGTGAAGAGCCTGGTGGATGTGTTCATAGGACACAATATTTTGGCAATCGACTGTGTTGCCATCATCAGGTGTGCTGATGTTCTGCCATGGAGGTGGCTTGCATGAGGTAAATATCATATTTCCCCACCCCCCTTCTCCTTTGGGCACTCCATCTGAGCCCTTCACATTCCACGCCTGGTCCACACTTCAGATCCAGCCTCCTACTGTCCACCGTCTTGAGTGTTCCATCCTAGATATCCAGGTCCACACCCTGGAGGGTCCACCAGTGGTGTCATTACATCTGTTTCTCCCTCTACCCTCAAGGTCAGCACAATCCAGTTGATTGGGGGTTCCCAGGCTTTGCTAAGAAAACAGCCATTGTCTCAATTCAGTTTTGGTTTCTATATTCTGATCTCTATAGCTTCCTAGATGATATAGTCCTAGATGATATAGTCCCAGTATTTTGAAGTCCGTGTTAGGATCTTTGTCTGGTCTTAATCCATACCATGGAGGTTCAACAGGCAATGTTCAGCGATTGCTGACTTATTTGGCTGTTGCAATTTTGTGTGCCTTTGGTGTTCGCGGTATCAGTCTTCAATGGTGTGAATAGTCTGACATATGTGTTCCTCACCGCATTGGCATGGTATCTTGTAAACCCCTGATTTATGTAGACCAAGGTCATCCTTAACACTGCCAAGATGGTTTTAACTTGGTATCTGCATAAAATGCACCCAGTTTTTCTGGATAAGGCCTCCCCAAAACAGGATCAATGCCATAGCCATATTTTCCTCAGGTTCAATGTCAGTTTCCACTCGTTGTGCTGCGGGACATGTAGCTCTCCGCATTTGCCCTTTCATGTAACTGGTCTTAAGAAACACAGACTTCAGATGGTCCAATTATTGTTGGAGACTGTCCTTGTTAGGTAGGGTGCAAGCTCTGTGTACAAGAGTTTTTATCACGCCATTCTTCTGTGCAGGGTGGTGGCAGCTATTTGCATATAAGTATAAGTTGGTATGCATCTTCTTCCTATACACTCTGTGTCCCAGTGTGCCGTTATCTTGTTTTGTAACCAGAACATCCAAGTAGGAGAGCATCCCATCCACTTCGACCTCCATGGTAAACTTAATATTCTCATGCCTGGAGTTGAAATGTGTAAGAAACTCCATCAGCTTCTCTCTTCCATGTGGCCACATAACAAAGGTATCATCCATGTATCTGAAGAAGCAAGTGGGTTTTAGATTTGCTGACCCCAAAGCTACCTCCTTGAAATGTTCCATGTACAGGTTGGTGACAATGGGAGAGAGTGGACTCCCCATAGCAACTCCTTCGGTCTGCTCATAGTATCCACTGCCAAATAGAAAATATGTTTATGTAAGAAAATATGTTCATGTAAGAACATGTCGGAAGAGGTTGGCAGTCTCCTCATAAAATTTCTGGCCGATGATTTCCAAAGATTTGTGTAACAGCACTCTGGTGAACAGAGAGACCACGATGAAACTCGAGAGCATATCAGATTCCATGAGCATCAGGTTGTTGATATGTCCCAGGAAATCTGTGGAGTTGCGGATTGGTGTGGACATTTCCCTACGTAGAAGGAGAGCAACTCCTTGAGGTACTTGGCGAGAGGATACATCAGGGCACCAATGCTGTTGACAATCGGATGACATGGCACGGATTTCTTGTGAATTTTTGGCACAGAGGCTCTAGGGCGTAGCTTCTTTGTAACCTCTTCAGGAAGACCAGAATCCTTGAAAAGAGCCAGTCTTCCTCTCAACCCTCTTGGTAGGATCAGCATCAATCTTGTGGTATGCACTCTTATCTAGCAGATCTTGAATCTTCTTAGTGTACTCCTTGATGAGACAGGATTACTGTAGCATTACCCATGTCTGCTGGTAAGGCCACTATGTCAGTATCTTCTCTTAGCTTGTGAATAGCTGCCCTCTCTCTGTTGGAAATATTCGCTTTCATAGGTCTTGTTTTCATTAGTGCCCTGTAGGTTTCATGACACACCTCCTCGGCTACCTCAGGTGGAAGTCGAGCAGCCATTTGTTCCACTGCACTGATTACATCAGCAATGGGTGTTTCTTTAGGAGTCAGAGAAAAATTCAAACCTTTTTCAAGAACCGAGATAGCATCAATACCCAGTTCTTTGTTGGTAATTGATAATCTTCTTTCCACCACATTCAGAAGTTTTTTCTCCAATATACATTCGAACTTGGAAGTTTGTTGTTTGGTGGACTCCTTTTGGGCAGAGTCGGCTTTGGCCCATGTGACTCCATCAACCCAACCCATTGTGAAGGAACTGAACTGGTTGGCAAGTTGTAGTTGTATATGTAGCTGGAGGAGTTATTTATTGGTAGTATACAGGTACTGCCAAGTGTAGCAAACTCTCTCTAGTACCAGAGCTAGGCTGGCATGTTTCTTGATTTTTCTTGCTGCTGCTGAGTCAATGTGGTGCTTAACCTTGGCAAAATTTGGTACCATGTTCATCTCAACACTTCATAAGGAAAGCAAATGAACTCAGCAGCCGACTTATCTGGTGATGCAGCTTGTGGAGTCTTTTCATGCTGTGATGCATCTCCTTTCTGTAGAGGTATATGGTGTGGTTCTTCAGTTTTTCCAGGCATATTTCATGACAAAATAGTTCTTGGGTGAACAGCTTGGTGGATATGTTCATAAGACACAATATTTAGGCAATTGACCATATTGCCATCATCAGGTGTGTGCTGATGTACTGGCATAGGGGTGGTCTGCATGAGGTATATATCTGGATTCCCCCCCTCCCCCCCCCCCTTTTGGTGATCCGTCTGAGCCCATTGCACTCCATGCCTGGTTCACAGTCAGATCGAGCCTCCTCTCGCCCATAGTCTGAGTGTTCCATCCTAGATCTCCAGGTACAGTACATCAGCACACCTGATGATGGCAATATGGTCAGTTGCCAAAATATTGTGTGCTACGAACACATCCACCAGGCTGTTCACCTGAGAACTATTTCATCATGAAATACACTTGGAGAAATTGAGGAACCAGATAAGATGTGTTGTTTGAGTTTGTGGCATTTGAACTCGCACCAGATATCTGAACTGCTCAATTCTCTCAAAGATATAGATAACTAATGAATCTGACACAGTCTCATTGCTTTCTGCTAGTTGATGTTTCATCCAGTGTTCCTTTTAGTTCGATTAAGAGCAGTGAATGTCTCTTCCATTGCCTTTCCTGTTTAGAGTTCTTGCCATTCTATGTCTCCCATTTAAATATGTGTCTGCAGTTATTTATGGAAGATCATCCCCTGCTCCAAAGGTCTGCATTTTTCACCGACTCCAGTGCAATACTCTATTTATTTATTTATTAATTTTTTGTGCATAATTCTTTCTGTTTTATGTTACATTGTTTCTCACACACTGTCATTTTCACTAGCCTCACATACTTTCTACCGACTGCCAATTATTACTTCATATTTATTGCACACCTTCCTTCAGTTTATAAAGAGGTGATGCATCCAGTTCGAAATTCAGTTGCCTTTGGAATTTGCCGTAGAATTTAGTTTTAATGTAGAGTTGATTTTCCTGGTAGGATGATATCAATATGGACTTCTATCTCCCTCAGAATGTTTGGGTGGAGAAAGTTGAATAACATATTGGAGAATACATTATACCTCAAGCCGACTAATGTGATCCCCCTTTATTTTTTACAATCTGACAGATCGTTCTTCATGTGTATGGGTCACATTATACCTTCTTTCCATTGCTGATTCTTACCATACTAAAGTAGCCAGCTTTAGGAAGATCCATTCCAATTTGCTACATATTTGCTTAAGCAGGTCTGTTGGGATATGGTTTAGTGAATCTATAGTGTTATAGTGGTCCTTTGATGTTGTTATTCTTTAGTTACTTCTAAAAGGTTTCTGTACTTCATTTACTTCTATGTAAAATTTCTCTCATTCATCCTTACTCCTAAGATTCTGCATTTCTTCAATTTTTGTTTTTATCCACTCTCTTTCTTCATCGGTGAGTCCTCTTTTCTGTGCATTTTTCTTTATAATCTACCACCATCCTTCTTGTGCATTATGATGGTAGTGTCCTTCTACATGCTATGTTTGTTTGTATTCCATCTTCCACAGCAGCTGTTAAAATGAACTAGTCCCATCTTATGCTCACTGCAGTTATGACACCCCTCAGGGGCTCACTATTAATTTGCTGAGTATGGGCTTAGTGAACCCAGGGTCCTGAGCTGTGGACTGTGTCGTGCCAACAGTCTGCCACACCATAAGCTCTGTGTGTGCTTCAACGACCATCGTTAAGCGCAAGGGTGGAACGTTGTGTGTTTCAGAGCCAGGGGATCTCAGCTTAATCACCCGGGTCGCAAGGGCAGTACAAACCTCTATTTAAAAAAAAACCTCAATCTCAAGATGTGTTTACGTGCCGAGGAGATGCATGGATGTTGAGGTTGAACAGTCACTAGCGAGCAACCTCTGAGGAACCTGGCACATCTCAGTTGTATAAGGCTTCCCCAGGCAAGTGGGGCTCTGCCTGGGTGGATGTATAGTTCCTTAGCTTCTCATGGGACGAGATTGAAGTGAGCCAATAATAGTGTTGCCAGTCACAAAACCGGTATCTCTAAGTGTTGACGAACAGAACTTAATGCTTCTACATATGACCCCCAAGTGTTTCCTTCCATGGCCACACAATGGGAAGAATGCAGGGCTCGTCAGCAAGGTGAGGCATATGCCCTCCGATACCTGGTCTGCAGTAGAATGGATAGTGAATCATTTATGTTGACTAAGCCCTTTTTTCTTGTCGAGAACATAGAGGTCATTTTAGGTGAGGTAGAGGGAATATCCAAGATGAGATCTGGTTCTATCCTCATAACGACGTCATCCCCAGCCCAGTAATGGGCGTTGCTTGCTTGTGATAAGCTGGGTGATGTTCCCATTAATATCACTCCACACAAGAGCCTGAACAAGGTGCAGGGCATTATATTCTGTAGGGACCTTTTATTGCAGTTGGATAACGAACTGTGTAACAACTTGAAGAGTCGAAAATCACAATTTATTTGGCGTGTGTATAGGGGTCTAACGGACAACGGGGTTGCCACCAGTGCCTTCATCTTGGCTTTTGAGGATGATTCACTGCTCGAGAACGTTAAGGTGATGGTCTACCAGTGTGATGTCAAGCCCTTCGTTCCTCCCCCTATGTGCTGCTTCAAATGCTGTAGGTTTGGTCACATGTCCTTCCGCTGTGTTGCCGACCCCACCTGTCATCAGTGTGGACGTACATCACACCCAGACGTCCCACATACTCCTGCTCTGGTTTGTGCTAACTGTGGCCTACATCACTCTCCCTGTTCACCTGACTGCACAGTCCTTCAGAAGGAAAGGAAAATAATGCAATGTAAGACCCTGGCAATAAACCATCTTACGCCACAGCTGCAGCTCCAGCACTGTTGGCATCCCTGTCGACTCCACCTTCTGACCTTCTGTTTTGTTTTCTGTTGGCCCCCAGGCCCAACCATTAACACTTGCCCCCCAGTGTTTGAGGGTGCCTCCTCTTCTGATGCACCCAAGGTGACTACTATGGGACCAACAACCCCACAAACACAGGGGACATCGGGCCCCACCCCTGAGCCAGAGAAACAACAGCCACCTCTGGCTCCTCTTGCGAGGAAGGGCTCCCTTGGAACCCTTCCTTCCAAGGTTTCTTCCACTGGCTGAAAGAGCTATCAACTGCTGGTCGCAGGGCCTCAAGGGTGTCCTCAGTCCCTGAGGATGGGTCCGCAAACCCCTCCCAGCAAGAAAAACCTAAAAACTGTGAGAGAAAAAGAAGAAAGAATCCACAGTGGCTGCCATGCCAACACAACACACATCTACTTCTGAGAACGAGGTAGAGATCCTCGCATCCCCTGAGGACTTGGCAATTGCTGAGTCTTCGGAAGCCATAGACATCGAGGCTCTGCCTCAGCAATCAGTGACAGCAGACGGTTCTGTGAACCCCACTGTAGCTTCGAAATCAGGATGTCTCAGCGACCAGGAGACACTATAATCCTGCAGTGGAATTGTGGTGGTTTTCTCCGCCATTTATCTGAGCTGCAGCAATTGTTGTGCCACTTCCCATCATTTTCTATAGCCCTGCAGGAAACTTGGTTTCCTGTGTAGTGGACCCCAGCCATTTGTGACTATCGGGGCTATTTGAAAAATCGTCCCTCATGACAGGGTGTCCAGAGGTGTATGCATCTATGTTCTTGCCACTGTCCCCAGTGCCGCTGTGCCTCTCCACACGCCTCTCGAGACAGTGATTGTTAGGATACGGGCTCTGCAGGAACTGACGATCTGCTCCATCTACCTACCTCCAGATGAGGCGGTCTCACTTACTGACCTTGCTGCCCTAGCGGCAAAAATTCCCTGACCATTTCTGCTTTTGGGGGACTTCAATGCCCATCATCCTTTTTGGGGTGGGACAGAAACAACCCACCATGATAGGGACATTGAATAATTATCAGAACAACAAGACATTTGCCTCCTTAACATGGGTGCCCCTACCCACTATAGTGTGGCACATGGAACATTTCAGCCATTGACCTGTCTGTCTGTAGCCCGAGCCTTCTTCCGCATCTCTCTCTGAGGGTCCTTGACGACCTGTGTGGCAGCAGCCATTTCCCTATCTTCGTGTCGCTCCTACAGTGTCCACCTGCTGACTGCCTGCCTTGGTGGTCCCTCCAAAGGGCTGACTGATCAACTTACACCTCAGCTTCTGTGATTTCCACTCCACTTCCAGCTGACATTGATGTCGCAGCCCATCAGGTCACTGCTGCCATAGTTTCTGCTGCTGAGGCTGCTGTTCCGACCACCACTGGATCACTTTGGTGCAAGTCCGCACTGTGGTGCACACAGGAGATTACTGAGACTATCCGGGACCATCGGCAAGTGCTCCAACGTCACCATTTCCACCCTTTCATAGAACATGTCATAACGCATGTTATCTTGAATTTCGGGCATCCACAGCCAAATGTTTTCATTTTGAGACCAAATCCGCTTCAACTGCATTTAACTTTAATTAAAAAAGCACTACCGCTTTTGTGTCCTGTAGAGGCATCATCAGGTGCTTAAAATTCCTTAGAAAAACATGTCTGCCATTTAGCCTTCACCAGCGTTCACATAAAATTTAAAACAATTGAAAGATTCCCAATGTTACATTTTCGTTAAAAAATATAAAACTTGAATGCTGTTCCATTAGTCATAGTTTTAAAAATATACTGGAGGTGGAGGGCAGGCCATGTGGAAGCAGTGTTAGCGCTGCACTAGCCGAGGCCACACAACAGCATTCAAATTGAGAAATGAGAATATCGAATAACATTCAAACGTCTCCGAGCCCAAGCACGGCGACTTATAATGCAAAGTAAGCAGGCTTCCTGGGAGAGGTACATAGCCAGCATTGGTTCTCGTGCCTCCTCTTCCCAGGTTTGATCACAAGTTCGGTGCCTCTTCGGATACCGCCCAACAGTAGGAATCCCCCGTCTCCATATTCAGGGTTCGCTATTCACTGAGCCTAACACTGTCACCGAACATATGGCACAGCACTGTGTGCACCATTCTGCAACTGCAGCCTATCACCTGGAATTCCGCGCTCTTAAAGAATGGATTGAATGTAGGCAGCTGTCATTTTGTACGTGCCACCAGGAAATGTATAACACGCCTTTCACTGAGTGGGAGTTCAAAAGTGCACTTGCTGCATGCCCAGATAATTCCCCTGGACCTGACCGCATTCACAGGCAGTTCGTCTGACACCTATCAGTGGACTCTTAAGCACCAACTTCTCACCCTGCTCAATTGTCTCTGGGCTGCCACTTGCACTGGCCCTCCCCCCCGCGCCGCCACTTGCACTCGCCCCCCTCCCCGCCGCCACTTGCACTCGCCCCCCTCCCCGCCGCCACTCATCCCCGCCCCCCCCACCGCCACTCGTCCCCCCCCCCCCGCCGCCACTCGTCCCCCCCCACATAATAATGGGGTCTGCATATATAACGTTAGTGTGTAACTGATTACTTTCTCTTTCTTATAAGAATTACGTAGTGTTTATCCACATTTAAAGAAGCTTTCATTATTACAGAAAATGGAAAATTATCACTGCCATTTTTCGTTTCCCTGCAATCATCCCACGGTGGTTAAACAGAGTTCCTCCATCACACATTCAAATTATGTGAGTTTTGTTACCATGTAGGTACAATTTTTTCACAATCAAAAGAACGTGTTTGCATAGAAAGTGAATCAATATATTAAAATGTATTATGTTCACTCACTGTCTTTGCTAGTCCCAGATTTATTCTTTTAATATTTCACTTTCCAGTAATGCCTACACTGCATTTAAACTTGGTGTCAGAGTAAAACTTTGTGTTTCATTTTCATGGTTAGAGCTGTTACTGACAAAGCTATATGGTCACCTTTTTTGACAGACAAAATTTTCAACCAAACAAATATCACTTTAACAAAAGTAGTAATTGTTTTCATGAGGACAGCATTTGTGAATAAAGGAGGATGTGCTGTTTACAACATGCACTTCCTTGTGGTTGAAAATCATGAAGTTGTAGGGAAGAATATTGCAGTAACCAAGAAAGACACCAATAATTTAATAAATTGTGTAGATAGATACATTAGCTCTAAACATATTAAACTAATAAATATGAATTATTGTATGGTGAATGTGTGTTTTGCACATGTCTGAAAGAATAGAATAAATTAAAGAATAAGCAAATACACACCTCAACAGGCCAACAGCAGTGTCTGTCTGGAGAACCAATAATCATTTGTCCCCTTGTAAGAATACAGCTGAAGACATTGAGAAAAAAGGGGGGTGGCATCACATAAAACATCAGTAGTGGAGAGTGCTTGAGATGGGTTGGATAGGAAGTGTGCACAGTACTACTGGATCTACAATATTTTCCAACCAAAGTGGGAAATCCGGGTTCGAATCCTGGACCAACACTAATTGTTAACTTCGCCATTGACTTTATTTGAATACCCCATAAAAGTCAGGATGTTAGAAAAATATATGGAATTCATTAAGTAAATTGATGGAGGTTTTCAATATGTTTGTATAAAGAAGAATTTTGAGAATACTGTGGACAGACCATGTAACAAATGTTGAGATTCTATGGAGAGTGAAAACAACTAAGATAAAGTACATAGGACATAACATGAGGAACAACAGTAGGGTCACAGTAGAGTGGCTAAGCACTCTAAGGTACCTTGCTGCGGAGCACACAGTTGCTCACTGTCAGAGGTTACAGTCCTCCCTCAGGTGCGCACACTTGTGTGTGTGTGTGTGTGTGTGTGTGTGTGTGTGTGTGTGTGTGTGTGTGTGTGTATTTTGTCCATAGTGTAAGTTTCATCATCCTGCAGTCAGCATCAAATTACGGCCCTTTAAATTTCCTCAACAGAATTTCTTGAAAAAGAATGTGGCCTTTCCTTGAGCAATTTCCGTTTGAGTTTCTAGAGCATTTCTGTGACACTCACGCTTTGGTCGAACCTAGCTGCTCACCTCTGAATTGCTTCTATGTCTTCCTATAAACCGATCTGCTGTGGGTCCTACAAGTGTTTTATATGTGGTCTCCTTTACAGATGAAGTACACCTTCCCAAAATTCTCCCAATTAACCAAAGTCAGCTGTGTGCCTTATTCACAACTGTCCTTAGATGTTCATTTCATTTCATATCAGTCTGCAATGTTATGCCTAGATATTTTAAAGATGTGACTGCATCAAGAAGCTCACTACTAATGTTGTATTCAAACATTGTGGGATTGTTTTTCTTACTTGTGTGCATCAGCTTACATTTTTCTACATTTAGAGCTAGCTGCCACTCTTCACACCAACTAGAAATTTTGTCTACGTCATCCTGCAAGCCATTACAGTCAATTAAAGATGATGCCCTCCCATACACCACAGCATAATCAGCAAACAGCTGCAAATTATAAGTTACTCTGTCCATCAGGTCATTTTTATAGATAAAAAGTAATAGCAGTCCTATCACACTCCCCTGGGGCACTCCTGACTACACACTCATCTCTGATGAACACTTGCCATCAAGAATAACTTATTGTGTTCTATTACTTAGAAAGTCTTCCAGCCAGTCACAAATCTACGAAGCCATTCCAAATGCTCATATCTTCGTTAGCAGTCTGCATTGTGGCACCATGTCAAATGCATTTTGAAATTGAGAAAAGCACAATCTGCCTGTTGCCCTTCATCCATGGCTTGCAAGATGTCAGGTGAGAAAAGGGCAAGCTGCGTTTCACACAAACGATGTTTCCTAAACCCGTGCTGATCATAAAAAGAAGCATTTCCATCTCAAGGAAATTTACTATATTCGAACTGAGAATATGCTCCAAAATTTTACAGGAAACTGATGTCAACGATATTGGCCTGTAATTATATGGGTCAGTTCTCTTTTTTCCAATCACTAGGAACTTTGAGCTGAATTAAAGATTCTCAATAAATGGAAATTAAGTAAAGGGCCAATGCCGCAGAATACTCTTTGTAAAACTGAACTGGTATTCCATCTGTACCAGGAGACCTTTTTATATTCGGCTGTCTCAGCTGCTTCTCCACATCGGAAATACCTATTGCTGGGAGTTAGTGTGTTGATCAAATGATGGTATGTTTGTACAGTCCTCCTGCATGTAAGATTCCTTAAAGGTTAAATTTAGAACTTAAGCTTAGTTTAAGTAGTTTGTAAGCCTAGGGACTGATAACTGCAGCAATTAAGTCCCTTAGATTTACAAACATTTGAACACATTTTGAACAAAAGTAGTTACTTCTTTCTTCAGTCTGTACTTCATGGAAAGGCACTAGGAAGGAGAAGTATTGCTCAAAGAAGAAGAATTTTTATCAAAATAATAATAATAATAATAATAATAATAATAATAAAGAGCTTGGGCCTTCATTATTATTCAGGATTATTCAAAGTTCAAGATGGTTGCAAAAATCTGGAATGGACAGGAACCACAAGAAGCAGCTAAGAACTGACCACTGCCAGTTTTGATGATTCTTTTTATAGGTACAAAATGTGACAGAGAATGTTAGATAAGGACTGATGACCATTCTTGTTTAATCTCTTTAAAAACCCAACCTAACCAGCATGAGATAAAATGAGAGCTAACTAAATGAATACCAAATAGTATTTTTTAAATGCGTGCCTCACGAGTGGCTCTTGGAACAGAATTGGAGGATTGTTCAGATGTGGAACATCCAAAGACAAGAAATGTTGTGAGAGATAATTTGACAGTAATGTGAAGGGCCGTTCTGAGGAAAGAAATTGAATATAAATATGAAAAGTAATAAAGCAAACCATAAAGTCATTGAATATGTAAGCAATTTATAGGGAAAATCTTGATGATGAAGCTACTGGAATTATTGTTAAAACTGTCGAGGGAGTTATTATTTGTACTTATTTGTAATGATTTCATGACAACATTCTTCTATGTTGCACACATATTTTACAGTATGGTCTGGAATACATATTTTATTAGAAGTGTTTACATTTCAGAAACAGATTAGAAAAATGAACAAATAATAAATTTAGCTCTTTCTTACCAGAATACTACTTTCCTAACTTGATTCTGATGGTGTTTCATTGTTAGCGTCATTTTGACAGGGGGCTAATAATCGAAGGATAATGTGTATGAAAATAGTGTCACTCTAAAATGCTAAATTCATAAGCAATATTCTTTGGATTCTGATCTGTCCATACTGACTGGTGTATTTCATTTATTCTGCATATAATTATGGAACAATTAAGGGTCTTTCTGCAAAGAAAACCTACTTTGTACACTGGGGGACAAAAAGATTACCTGGCCTGAATAATATAAAGTCCAAGAACAGAGCATTGTGCATGCCCTAGAACCGAAGTGTCTTCAGAGTTTCAGCTTGGTGTTTACATTGTCAAATAGAAGCAATATAATAGTAAGATACAGTATATGTCGAGATTCACTGCAGCTTATTTCAGGCATCATTTATTTTGGAAATCGTAATTCGAACACACAGAAGCGGTTGAAGTATAAGAATGAACCACTTTTTACATAGGTTTTGTTGGCTGAATGGATAGGCTGATGGTTTATGAACACAAGGGGCATGAGTTCCTGTACCACTGGATTCAACTTTCTTTATAGACATGTGTAGGTAATATTTTTAACATTTATTCATTATGAATTGCGCAATTATAGGGTTTTCTATATTCCACATTCTTAAACATATTCCATTTTGTAATAGCCTAATCTTTAAACAACAAGACAAATGATAACCATAGTAAAAATGTTGAAAATGGATGCATGTATTTGTAATTACTTCAACTGCCACATGATAAATCTATAATGTTAAGCTAAGATAAATGTATCAGCAGATAGGCATAATTTTCTAAGTTTGTACTCATGATGGGACCTGACTCCATAGTTGTTTAATCATCTGAGAGCAGTTTTTGATGAGCCTGGGAAATGTGAAGCTCTCTGTGTTTCGCAGATGTTTGAGAAAGGTGCAGTCTGGGTCACTCTGACCAATTCATCATCTTCTCTTTGAGTAGAGACTAGCAGTCTTCCAGGTACTGGATGTCTGCTTACTTTACCATTATCTCTGAATCGTCTGACCCATCTCCTTGCTGTGGAAGCATCAATACCATAATGATGTGCTGCCTCAGATGCAATAACACTGCTTTAAAAGAGAGCAGTTATGCACTTGTGAATGGTCACATCAGCCATTTTGAAGTAGACCTATGACATATGCTTATCAGCTGATACTTTCCCCTAGTTGAAAACTAGAGACACACCACATGGCGGTCAAAGTAATTACAAACAAAATAACTCAATTTTCAATATTATTACTATGAACATGTCTGTCTGATTAAAGATTATATTATTATAAAATAGAATCTTCTAAAAAGTATAAAAGCCTACAACTACACAATTTTTAGTGAATAATATTTAAAATATTACCTGCACGAGGTCTAAATATAAAAAATAAATTGACTCCAGTGGGATTTGAACGTGCACCCGTTGCGTTCATAAACCATCAGTCTATCCACTCACTCAATGAAACATCTGAGAAGCGGTTCATTGTAGTAAAATGTAGCCACGTGGAATTCTTACACATCCACCATTTCTACATGGTCAAATAATGTTTTTCAAAATAAATGATATGTGAGTTAAAGTGCAATGAATATCAACATATACTGTATCATAACTATTATGTTACTTCTATTTTACAATGTAAACAGCAAGCTGAAGCTGCATAGACGGCTGGAGTTGGCAATACTCCTACATATGAGCTTAGGCATGCTCTGATCATGGACTTTAAAGTATCCAGGCTGGGGAATTTTTCTGTCCCCCATTGTACAAAATGTTAGAACTACAGTTTCCATATTTGTGGTTTTATAGTGTGTCAGGAACTTCTATCATATACAGTATATATGTAATGTTATCAAAACACAAAACATTCAATTTTTTGTGTGTATCAGCATTTTTCTTTTCTTTCCTTTTTCCAAAACAGGGAATACTTGCAGAGATGTCATAAACTGCAATTTATGAAATAAATCACTAAACATCAGTGGTATGAAATTGGTACTTGAAATCGATGAGTAACTAAATTTTGCAAGGATTAATAGGACTTCATAAATAGTTTCAATCCAGTGCATTGTTTTCCTCTAAGCTCTTCATATTTATGGATGCAAATTTTACATATAGCATTCATATCCAAGGGGGAAAAGAAGCTTCTTTCCTATACAAAAAAACATATATAGCTTAGTATGTAATGACTGGCGGGTATACAAGCAACACATAATATTGAAATTGCACCCTCAGTGGTATACAACTCAAAGAAATTTAATGCAGTGCACAAGAAGGAGATTAAAATCTTTGTTTTGTGTAAGGTAAGCACCAGGCAGTTTTAGTTACACATTTCCATTTATAGTTAAACTAATTAAAAATTGGCCAAAACTATCTTGCACAAAAATTTATCTCTATTATATGTTGATTTTTTATACAGTTAACTGTACGAATTGAAAATATTAAATTTATCTTCAATTCTTCACCCACTTCATCCTGGCTACTCTTCAGTCAGTGTTTCCTGGTGTGTCTCTTTTCAAATGAAAGTTCTGCACATCTGAGTGTGCACTTTCCTTAGTTGTTCTATCCAGCAATGAATTTCCTTTTGGAATTCTTTGTTTAAAGTCCTCACTTTTATCTGAACAATATGAACTATTATATTACAAGTGTGAGATGGGCTCATGCATTATTCTCGAGCATATTGCCATCTTTTGTGCCTTAAACATTACAGGTGTGCTTAAGATTGTCGTGTCAGCGGGTGCGGGCAGCACTCGGTGCCATCTATGTTTAAATACCATGTAAAAGCCAGTTTTTTTAAGATTTTTGCATATAACATCTCTTATCAGCAACTTTTAATATGATCTGTATACATATATGCAAGATGCATGGGCAAATTAAAAATGTTACAGAATATCTGACATAAGTTTCCAGGAAACTTCCTAAGTGCTACTTTAATAACAAATTCTAAATAAATTATGACCACAGTTCTATTGTAGGCCCATACTATTGTTAAAGCAAATTTTTTAAAAATGCATAATATGTACAAAACTATATAGTAATAATAAAATGATCAGGCAGAGAAAACATTTATGAAATCTGCACAGGTGAGTCACAGCTGTTATGGTGGGTATAATGATGGAGCAGTAATGCAGTTTGATGCTTGACTAGAAAGCTGAAGCATATCTAACACCACTGCTCTGTGCTAATTATTGAAATAAAACAAAATTGGTAGCATTGTATGCCTCCATGCGCCCACCACAGCATTAAATCCAGCAACAATATAGATAAGTGTCACTGTAATAGGCACAGTTTTAAATATGTAGCTTCTGTTGCTGATGATGATGATTATTTCCCTCATTAACAAGAAATTAGCAGTCTAACATTAAAAACTTTTAATTGTTTACTACTGTCTAATTTTGTGAGCCCACATACACATGCCGAAACACCCTAAAATTTCTGGAACTACTTTAGGTACCAAAATTATGTATTTTACAATTGATAGTAGACAAAAACATGAGTTGTATTTTATTGTATGGTCAGTGCTCCTAACTGTATCTACTGAATCAATGAAGCGACTAATATGCTTATTGAATGAAATTGGGCAGCAATTGAAGAGAGTAGGGTTGTTTGTTATGCCTTACAATCACACACATTACAAAAGTGATGAATGAGGTAAAGAAAAAGGAAAAGTCATGATTTTGTTCACAATCCCTGCTATATTACTTATGCCCAATACTGGTAATGTGATGACTGATTGTGCCTTAATATTTACCTGCCTCCTCCTCCCAAAAGTTTATTCTGGTAATGAACATCTAACCCTTTACATTCTTCTTTTTAAGGGCTCTCACATTCCTGTAAAATAGTTACATTACTAACCACATTTATATTTGCTTGCATATTTGGTAACAATAAGTTGTTTCAGTGTCTTCTGTGAACGCAGAAATATCTAAGGTTAATAACAGAGGTGCCTCATACTTTATGTAATGACATGAGCTAGACCTGCACTCCACACATTGCTGGACAATATATGGTGGATGGTATCTGGTTGGCTGACCATGCTGTTCCCTTTATATTAATGGGACAGGCCAAACCGTTGCTTATGTTCATTTCTTCTGTATTCTGTAGTTACAATTTGATCAATTTATTCTAATTTCCTGAGTATACCAAGACCAGGTTACCATATATTCTAGCAATATTTGAGAACAGATGAAAGCTACTGTTGTGACACCTTAGTTCTAGAATAACAATTTTCTGTGAGTGTAAAAAGATTTTGGACTCTTCCTGCATGGCTTCCACTGTTCAGGTTGGTGGTGCCACACTGTGGAACCAGTTTTTGTGGCCCACACAAGATCTACTTGTGCGTGTTCTCCATACTTCAAATACCATTCCATATCTGAATGTGAATAAAAAGGTATGTCTCTGTCATGGATACTGTGTGTTCAGATTCCATTGTTTCTTCAGATCGAGTAATGCTCATTGTAAGAAGTTTTGCCTTGCCTTATAGTGGCTTCAAGGATATTGCTACTATCTATTTTAATAAACTGGCCAATACAGTACCATCTACCATTCACATATCAGTAATTTGTGGAGTAGCTCTGTAGATGTGAGTGAAAGCTAAGAGATAAATGCATGGCAAAAGAGTGTCGTCATGATGGAAACTGTGTGCTGTTTTATAAAAATATTGTATAGTTTATTATATAAATGTAGTGGTATTTTGACTGATTCATAGATGATAGAACAGATGCTCTGCTGAAAACAAAGTGATGCCTCTAACACTAGCAGCAAATAGCATGTTGTTGTCAGTGAAGTGGCATTTGAATATGCATTGCTGCTCAGCCAGAACATTATGAATACAAAAGTAATATTATTGATAGAGCTGAAGCATTGAATTAAAATTTGTGGTGCGGCCGGGAATCGAACCCGGACCTCCATGCTTACTAGGCAGACGTCTTAACCGTTAGACTACCACACCACTAACGATTAAGGCGCCTCGGAATAGTCTCTGTACGATTTCCCTCCACAACACAAACTTTAATTCAGCTTCTTTGTTCCAAAGATAATTGCCACTACTGCCAAGGCTCTCCATGCAGCGGAATAGCACCTCAGCAATGGACATGGTGGAACAATCCTGTTATGGTGATATAAATATCAATTAAATACAATGAAAGAATCCCTGAGACGGATTTTCGTCTCAAATATGTCAAAGACATTATTGATAGAGCTGAAGCATTGAATTAAAATTTGTGGTGCGGCCGGGAATCGAACCCGGACCTCCATGCTTACTAGGCAGACGTCTTAACCGTTAGACTACCACACCACTAACGATTAAGGCGCCTCGGAATAGTCTCTGTACGATTTCCCTCCACAACACAAACTTTAATTCAGCTTCTTTGTTCCAAAGATAATTGCAGTAGTGGCAATTATCTTTGGAACAAAGAAGCTGAATTAAAGTTTGTGTTGTGGAGGGAAATCGTACAGAGACTATTCCGAGGCGCCTTAATCGTTAGTGGTGTGGTAGTCTAACGGTTAAGACGTCTGCCTAGTAAGCATGGAGGTCCGGGTTCGATTCCCGGCCGCACCACAAATTTTAATTCAATGCTTCAGCTCTATCAATAATGTCTTTGACATATTTGAGACGAAAATCCGTCTCAGGGATTCTTTCATTGTATTTAATTGATATTTATATCACCATAACAGGATTGTTCCACCATGTCCATTGCTGAGGTGCTATTCCGCTGCATGGAGAGCCTTGGCAGTAGTGGCAATTATCTTTGGAACAAAGAAGCTGAATTAAAGTTTGTGTTGTGGAGGGAAATCGTACAGAGACTATTCCGAGGCGCCTTAATCGTTAGTGGTGTGGTAGTCTAACGGTTAAGACGTCTGCCTAGTAAGCATGGAGGTCCGGGTTCGATTCCCGGCCGCACCACAAATTTTAATTCAATGCTTCAGCTCTATCAATAATGTCTTTGACATATTTGAGACGAAAATCCATCTCAGGGATTCTTTCATTGTATTTAATTGATATTTATATCACAAAAGTAATAGTTGGTCCACCCTTAACATAAAAAAAATCCCCAATACGTTTTATGAGGGTATTTGTACTTCATTAGTTTGTGACAACAGTGTGTTCCAGATTGCTCTGTATAGATAAGTTACCAGCCGTTCTTGTAGAGCAAGAGGATGGGCACTGTGAGCTATTATCTAATGTTATCTGACATTTGAAATGTGTTCACTAAGGTCAATATCTGACACTATCAGGGTGTAGGATGGCAAATGAAATTCATTACTTTTTCTTAAACCACCATTCCAAGAGTGTCTCTTCTTGTTAGAAATATCACATTTATTGGGAAAGGTCCCAGCAACATCTTTCATACATTTTTAATTCAGATTGAACTATGCGTTTCCCTCAGCATATTCCTTGAAAATGGGACTGTAGCAATGAGGTGTTTGTCATTACACACAGTTAAACGTTTTGTAAGAAAGGCAGTGAATGTATGAAATATTAAGGATAAAACTGCAAGCACACATGTTTTGTCCTGATTCAAGATAGAAACTATTAATAGGTATAAAATGCATTAATTTTTTCATAAATCTCTAATATTGAGCACATTGTCATGACATCAGTTTTGTATTCATATGTCAGCTTCTGATATATTTTGACACTGATGGCACACAAACCAGCTATGACCTTAACACTTCTATGGTAAGGGCTTGCAGTCACTTTACCAATAGAGGTGGTGCTATAGCTAGACACTGATCTTGCATTCAGGAGGGCATTAATCCCAATTTCAATCCAGTCACCAGATTTAGTTTTCCTGTGGTTTCACCATGTCATTTATGGGAAATTCCAGGATGGTTCCTTTTAAAAAGGGCACAACTGTTTTCTTCCCCTTCTTCCCTTAAGCCAAGCTTGTTCTCCATCTCATATTACCTCATTGGCAACAGGATGTTAAACTCTAACCTTACATAATTACTTCCTCATAATAATAACAATAGTTGGTTTTTTCATTCATTGCAGTTGGAGCTGACTGATTTCTTGGTATCTTCTGAATTTCTTATATCAATTTGCTTATTGCATGATGTGCACATGCTTATTCTGAAATTACAGGAGCTATCATAATGTTCTGGTTGATTAATAAGTTAAAGTGATTGCATAGAACTTCATTTAGTGTCATTATGAAGAGCTTATTTTTCTTTCTTCTTCCATATTAGGCCAAGCTGCTTGTCATACATTTAATGAATGCCTTGTTAATGACCAATAATAAGCTATTTTACTGACTTCAGCATTGACATCTATTCATTTTCTTATTGTGAAGTGTGTGTGTGTGTGTGTGTGTGTGTGTGTGTGTGTGTGTGTGTGTCAGGCACACACCAGCATGACAAAAAGACAATCACATTAACACGACTTAGCTTTCAGGTAAACCCATCCTTAGAAAATGAATAGATGGACACACACACACACACACACACACACACACACACACACACACAAAGAGAGAGAAGAGAGTGCGGATATTATTCTGTCTTAATTCCCTATGGCAACTCGATTTTCTGGTCTCTTCTGAAGCTGTATGTATATGATATGTCACTGCTCTCTTTTCCATTCTCTCAATTGCTACTATAGTTTCATACTAAAAATTTAGGAAGTGAAATGTTTCTCCTTTTTGTTGGTTATTATCCTCTCTTGCTTTCATTTTTTTTTATTGTTTTAACAGTATGTTCCTCAATTATTTGTATTATATATATATATATATATATATATATATATATATATATATATATATATATATATATATATTACTTTCATCTTTATTCACATGAATTAATTTACATTATGTTGATTTCCATAATTGTCTCTTTATTTATGTTATATATAGGAACTGTAGTTTGAGAAGGTACAGTTGAAACCTTTTATAGCAACAGTATTTTAACATAGAAAGCTAAGGTACTGTACTACCACGTGTCAAAAAAGCAGCTCTTTAAACCGTATGCTTTTTTCAAAATAGTGAGAAGCATTATGAAACTAATAACTCAATTAGAAAGAAAATTAGGCATTTTCGATTTTCACAGCAATGGAAAACATGCAAGTAAAAAAAAATAAATTGAGAAAATGATGTGGATTGGTGCTATACACTGTCAATAATTTTTACAGCATGAAAATTGGAAAAGTGATGACCCCCATTTACCCCGCTTGGCCCAACCAGGAATGGCCATCTCTGAGCAGCTCAATGTAAATAAATATTTTACCCACTTTCAATTTTTTGAATGAGTACAACTGCCAGTCCTGAATACACCAGCTGTAATGTCGAACAATCATTTTTTTTTTTTTTTTTTTTCCATTACATAATTGGGAATGTTATTTTCAAAGTCTTGATTTCTTTACATTGTTGAGCTGTTCTATTGCTAGGACAGTGAGGGGATATTGCATGTTGCTACACTAATTACAGGTTTCTGGTTGTGACTGGCCTGTTCTTCCTGTGCACACTGCATTATATAGCATCCACACCCAACAGGCTCACCACGCAGTGCACAAACAACAATCATGTGGTACAGACTGGTGCATAGCAGAACAGAATGTGGCCGAGTGTTGGTAGAAAATGTTCCAGTGTGCACACATGCACCTCCATAAAAAACTGTAAATGAGAAATATCATCAAAACAGAGCTGCACACAAATGAAACATATCTCAGAACTTCACGGTTGCTGCACAGAGCACGACGTTATGACATCTACAGCAGATGGGCTGTATTGTGCCAAACCTGTTTTGTTGGTTTTATCCTATGTGGGGTAGAGCAGTGCTTCCAGTGTGGACAACTTAACCCTTGTAGACCTGGCATCCAATATATTGGACACCCACTTTTTACTATTTTTAGAACACTATACTGTTTATTTACTATTAGACCCAGTGGCCTGTTTACTGGACATCTGTCACTTTTAATTTTATGCTTCTTGCTGCCATCTGTCACCAGAATGGTGTGCTACAATGAAAACAGTGAACATGGTGGACCCATTGTGGAGTGCATCAGATGTGATAGCAGTAGTTGCAATTATTTTTTGAATTAATTTATGAATTTTACACAAATTCCACTTTGCAAAATGAGTGTCACAATAAATATGGAGTAGCATATATAACTGTTGAATTATTATTTCACATCCTTAACTGCCTTCCAGACCCAGTGTCCTATTTACTTGACATTTTTTATTTTGAAACCAAGTATCTAAATTTTTTATTTTGTGCAAACATACAATAGATAGTGTCTTTTTGACTTTTTTTATAAGAAGTCAGGAATAAGGGCTTAATAAAAAATTTCTCATATCTCTCTCTCTCTCTCTCTCTCTCTCTCTCTCTCTCTCTCTCTCTCTCTCTCTCTCTCTCTCCACAAATACCATATTGTAAGTACTGTAGGTGTCCTGTTTTTCTGGTATTTTATGAAGTGTTAACCCTATGACAGTGCAAAATTTACAGTTACATAATTACTAAATAAAATAAAAACAAAAACCTGGTTTGTGTGACTACTGGCAGTAACGACCATAAATTATTGGTTCCTTTGATGTCTTTACAACTGTTATCAATTCTAATTATTCATCATACAGAGGAAGTGCTAGGGAGGAGATACACATAAAACCCAGGGCATGTCACCATGCAAAATTATGAGAACTGGCATTTTCATGTGCACATTAGCTGTAGAAATAAACCAATTCAATTTAGGACCAGAGAGTATTACTATTTACAGGTACAATTTCTGACATGCTGAAGATGTCATATTGAATCTTGGCATATTTTCATATTTTGTGTTAAAACTTAGTGTCATTTTGATGCTAAAGTACATTGAAGATTTATCACAAAACCTTCATCCTTATAATTAAAACTTCTAAGATATATCTTGAAAGTCTGCATCAAAGTTTATACCTAAAGCTGTTTCTCATAGCATAATAGACATAATGGTATCCTAGTGTTGGGTAAGTGCTGACGATTGTATGGCATTTATTGACTGGGAAATCCAAAACTGGGATTCTGCCACCTTGTTGCAAGCCCTTTTAGTTGATGATACTTTGGTGACTTGTATAAAGGTGTGTTACAGGTTTTCATGGTGGTATTTTTTTCCAGCTTAGCATTTTTAAAACATTCTGGTCCTTTCAGTACAAATATGTTCTGAAATATTCCATGTTATTTACATTTCCATTCGATTAGAAGATGAAGGATGATATAAATATTTGGGTGTTTATTTCAAAATATGCAATACTTCCTTATTGTGAGATTAATTTATATCATAAACAACAATTAATAAAAAAATGTTGGCCTATAAGCTAACCTTTGTAGTTACTTTCTCAAGTCAATAATATCACTGAACCAAGTACATTGACAGGGATAAACACTTCTGTATTTGAGGCAAAACTGTACACATTTTTCATTGGTTGGATGACCAAGGTTGGTGGTGCAGTGGTAACACACTGGACTCACATTCGGAAGGATGGTGGTTCAAATCCAACTCCGGCCATTCAGATTTAAGTTTTCCATGATTTCCCTAAATCACTCTAGACAAATGCGGGATGGTTCCTTTGAAAGGGCACAGCCGATTTCTTTCCCCATCCTTACCCAAACAACCTGAGCCTAAGCTCTGCCTCTAATGACCACGCTGTCGACGGGGCGTTAAACACTAATCTTCTTTCCTTCCATTGGGTGGATGTTTAATAAACAAATCTTTTGTTATTGGTACCCTAATAGATGTTTGTCTGAGTGGTGTGCATAAGAGTATTTTGTAAGCAGCTTTCTTTCCAACTGCAAAAAATTGAAACCTACACAATGAGCATTAAAATGTTCTTTGATCATTAACTTAATTGTAAGACACATTATTATAGAAGCTATTGAAGTTAGACCATTACAAGACTGGGGGTAACAGGTATTATACAGAGCCCACGAACATACGCCAAATCCAAATGTAAAATAAAAATTATTGAAGCAGTCATGACCATTTGTTGACATATTGCCTTTTGGGGTCTGTTGTGGGTGTTTCATTAAATGTTTGTTTGAGGTTTTATGTGACATTTCACCAGAATGTGTGTCAGCAGTGGTGGGTGAAACATTGACATCTCAACTCATGCTATGAAACATACATTGGCTAAACAATGTCAAGGCAAGACATATTTCTTGCACTTTTATTCTCCATTTGGACAACAAAGAAGCAGTAACAATGCATAAACAAACTCAAGATATTTTGCATTTAATCCGCAGATTGATGAAACTCCAGGCAATTACCAGCTAAAAAGCATTATGGTTAGCTGTGTGTGTGTGTGTGTGTGTGTGTGTGTGTGTGTGTGTGTGTGTATTTCCTTCTGGAAGAAAAGGTGGGGAGGTGTACAGGCTGGTGGTTGGATGATGCTGCTCAGAAATTTGAAATTGTGCATGTGTAAACATCTTGATGATGACATTGGGTCTGCTTGCTATACTGGACAGCCTTCTTGCTTTGTGTTGCACCGTACTGCTACAATCATTATTAATTCATATGAATATATAATACATATTTCACAACAAATGCAGGTTGAGTGAGAGGGGGAGGGATGGGGGGACAAAAGGTAGCAATTGGGGCAAGAGTAGTGTGACGTTCCTGCATTGTGGCAATTTCTGTAGTTGCAACATTAGTTTGATGAAGTTTATCTTCCCTTTTTTCCCTTCTTGTTCTACAGTTCCAAAAACTTCCCTTCTGTATTTACTTTTTATTAATTCATTAATGTCCTCCAGTTTCTTAATATATTGAAAAAGATTTATTCATATGTGTATTATACTCTGTAGTCTTCATGCTGCTAGAGTTATATTGTTGTAGGATTCATTGAAGTTTTCTTTTGGAGTCTATCCTGGATAAATGTGTTGTTATCCATAAAATTAAGTTTATTAATGATTTGGTGAAACATAGTGATGCTGTAGCACCTCAAACTGAATGACTCTTATAAAACCTGCATCATATTAGAGTGTGATCAGAAAGTGATTCTCCTTTGTGTCTTTTTCACCCTTTTTATACTAAATCATGGAAATTAAGAATTACTTTAACATGAGCTTTAATACATCAGATATGAGGTACACACGTTTCGCCGGCCGCAGTGGCCGAGGTGACAGAGGCGCTCCAGTCACGGTCAGCACGGTGACTACGGTCAGGGGTTCGAATCCCCCCTCGGGCATGGATATTTGTGCCATCCTAGTTCGTAAGTAGTTCATAAGTAGTTTGTAAGTTTAGGGACTGATGACCCCGTAGTTAAGTCCCATAAGCTTTACAATCATTTGAACATTTTTTTTGTACACATGTTTCCTTATAATGAAACTATTCACTGTGAGAGTAGAGGTCATTTAGAATGTGTCAGCTGCACAACAGAAAAAAATATGTAATTTTAACAACCTCCCAAATTTGTACTGCATTCAGAACTAGGTAATGGCTGTTGATAGCTAGTCATTGGTATTAGCTGCCTAACTTTCATGTTTACTTTCATCTTTCACATTTTTCTTGATGATTTGATGCTGGTTCATAACAATAAGGACCTCTAAAACATAATATATATTATTATCAACAACAACAATAATAAAAATCATTTTATTGTCATTAGGCCATTAAGGTAACAGAAAGTCACACATATAGTACAATACAATTCATAGTTATTAATATCACAGTATAGTATTACAACTTATAAAATCATTATATCATAGAATGGGTGTGGAACTAGTCAGTCATAAAGAGTTTGTTTGAATATTTGCTCAAGTAAATCTTGCACAGCTTGTGGAAGTTTATTAAATAATTTGTGGCCTTTAAGTTCATAACTGTTAATTCATTTTCACAGTCTGTGGTGTGGAGTATAAATACAGCTATTCCTCCTCATGTTGAAACAATATATGTTTCCTCTGCATTTTACTTCTAGTAGCTTCTTCTGTATTGACCTTCAAAAACAACATAACTAGGATCATCTGATGGTAGCTTGTCTTTTAGACTAAATACCATCTGCCAAGTTTTATTTTTGTTAAGCAAGAATCCATTTGCTTTGAACCAATGTGATACTTGTGCAACTTTTCCTGCAACCCAAGTTTTAAGGCTGATGAGATCATTACTGCTGTGCAGAAAAGTTGTATAATCCGTATATAGTACTGTATTGGATTTAATACACGAGGGCAGGTCATTGATAATTATTAGGAACAGATCCCTGTGGGACACCTACCTTAACTTGTTCCATACTAGACAATTCTTTGCCAGCACATAAAACTTGCTTACAGTTGTGCAGATACGACTTTAAAACATTAAGATTATTGCCTCGAAACTGCTTAGAGCACAAAAAGTGTCTTCAGCAGATCCTTTATCGTCAAATACTCTATGGATGTATTTGACAATGAAGTCTATAGCATCCACAATTCAAAGGTTTTTCCTAAAAACTTTAGTAAAATCTGGGACTGTTGTAATTGGCGTCTAACTTGAAGGAGAGTCTTTATCTCCATTTTTATATACTGTGACTACCCTGGACAGTTTAAGATCATTAAGAAAAGATCCCTCAGATATACACTTGTTGATACAATGTATTAAGGGGTGCACTATACATTCAGTTCCTTTCTTTGCTACATTACAAGACAAGTAATATATGTCTACACTATCTGAAGATTTCAACCACTTCACTACTCTCAAGACAAGACCAGGTGAGGCCTTAGAGAAGCTCAAGATACTTTTATTTGTTGATCTACAGACGATTTTGACAGTAAATGTGATGGACTAGTTTCATGTTTAATTGTAGAACTTCCCATTTCTTCAACTGATTTAATAAAGAAATCATAGAATTTGGAGGGAGAAGAGATTAATTTTATCATTTCTTTCATCTTTAGCAACAGTGTTTATTAGATTGTATGTGGCTTTGCACTTAGTGGTGGATTTCTCAATATTTTTGAGATGATGAGATTTTTAGCTTCCAAAATGGCTTTTTTTATATTCATTCCTAATTGTAATGTAAGCTGGTCTAGCATGACTAGTTTTCAGTCTATTATAAATAATGTGCAGCAACAAAACTTGGTTTTTCAAAGTAGTCAGCTGTATTGTATACCATGTATTATGTCTGTCTGGAATTTTGGTTTTCAGTTGTTTGTTCCTTTGCATTTCTTTTTCAGAATTTAGCTATTATTTGTGCCAGAAATGTTTTAAAAGCCTATCAAATAGTATCTTTGCTGGCAAATCTTTAAATAAAGTATAATGTGTGTCACCATAACACTGGCCAAGCCTCTCTAACTTAGGAAGAGACTTAGAAAATCTGATAATTTTTTCACCTATAACAGGTCTGGTGATCACAAGTTTTTGGACAGGCTTTGTTATATTACTTTTATTAAGAGGAAACCTGCTTGTATAAGTTAATGATACAGAATCATGATCAGAAAATGGAATTTCTTTGGTGTTAAGGATATTTCTGTTGTTTTTAAAATTAACAAAAAATTTTTTTGAGACATGCTTGTTCTCTTGTGGGCCTTTTATTGGCAGAATGTAAATTTTGCTGTCTTAGTAGATTTTGGAGTTCAGTGACACTACATCAAAATCTGCATTCATATCTCCTCCTATTAAAAAATCCTAATGTAACCATCTTGTTTCTGTAAGTAGCTGTTTCAACAAGTCCAGTATTTCGAAAAATAAGTTAATATACCTTTAGGTGATCTGTATAAGGATGTTACGTCTAACTTGAAGTTGTCTGTAACTATTCCAGCTGCTTTAAAGTTCTCTTTCACACACCAAAAAATCTAGATCCAATCTAGTGACTGAGCAGCTGAATTATTTATTAATATAAATTGTCACACCCTCTTGTATGCAATTTATACAGTTGCTATTTGTTATATTATAGCTATCAAGTTCAACATATTTAAGTTCTCTCAGTGGCCCAGTGTTGACTCAAACAGAAGATATTAAACATACTTTCTAGTCCAAAATTATTGAAAGTAAGTTCCTTATACTTTACTCCTTGAAAGTTAAGATTTCAGATTTTTAGATCAGACCTGTGAGGAACTATAAAATGTTCAACAATATTTATCCTATGGGCTTCTACCTCTTGCTGGCTATGACTAATAAATCATTCAGTTGAGGAGGAAGTTCTGCCTTCCCACAACACTTGACACTCATTATACTCCCTTTATGAAGATCACGTTTCGGATTTCTAGGGAAAACATTTTCCACTAGCACTTTGATCTTATGGCAGAGTATCATTTTGCCCCATTTATTTAGATCTATGACATAGGTATTTAAGTGCTTTATTTCCAGGTCTCCAGTATTGAGGAAAAACATGTTTGAAGTCATCATGCAGATCGTTTTGTATGTCCCATTTCCTTTTTCGATCTTATGTTCATTGAAGATTGAATAAGGTTGTGCCTGTTTGGTACACCAACAACAATCATGTTTTGATCCCCTAATGAACATAGTGAAACCCTTAATGTTATATTTGCCACTTTTTATTCATTCTTATACCCATCATATGAACTGCCCAATATTGTTTGATTACATGATTGCAGAAGAATCACTGGAAGCTGACACTTCCACAAAATCGTTGGGGTTATGCAGAAGGATTGATTTGAATTGGGCCAGACACACAAAATTAATTGTGGGTAAGGTAGACACCAGAAAGATTCAATAGAAGTATCCTCACGAACTGTAGACCATTGACAGGGAAATCAGCTTACAAAACACTTGCTCAGCCAATACTTCAATATTGCTCATCAGTGTGACATGTGTACTAGGTCATGGAGGATATAGAGAAGATCCAAATAAGAACTGCATGCTACAGGTTTATTTAAAAAAGTAAAAAAGCATCATGGAAATGATCAGCCAATACTAGTGGCAGAGACTGCAAGAGAAACGGTACATTTCTCACAAATTTAACCTCTCCTATGTATATCACAAAAACATCACGAGTATAAAATGTGAGATATTAGAGCCCACACAGTGGTTCAATGGCATCAATCTTCCTGAAACCCATGCATGGCTGGAATGGGAATTGGAGGAAGTGGCAGTGGTACACAAAGTACCCTCCACCAAACAATATAAGGTGGCTTAGAGAGTATAGATGTACTTCTAGGATATGGAGTTGCTCCAGAGGTGCATTACATTGAAGTCAATTAAGATTGTAGCTCTGTAAATAACTTTTTTTACCAGTTATTTCTATTCATAAATAGCTAAGCCTCATTTTCACATATGACAAGACAAATGAAGAACTTCCTCTTTTGAGCAATTAACTATTCAATGTCTGTTCTTTCAATATTCTTAAAAATAATGTTGTGGGTTTACATCACCAATTTCGAAATTCTGTAAACAGTTTATGTAAGTGCCAGTTTTACATGAAATGGTTACTTCAGAATTAGTGCTAAATTATTTGAGAAATCTATAAAAATATTCTGAATAGAGATTTTATAAATTAATTGGTCTCATATGGAAGCCAAGACCTTACCTTTTCACATGGCAATATTAGAAATTTAGTAATTTGTGAGTAAAATACATTAGGGGAAAGAGCTGAAATGTCTTATTTTTGTCTTATACAAATAAATACTGATATCCATCACAGGAAAGCTTTAGTTTTGACGAAACATTAACATTTAAACCCACATCGCCACCACTGACATAGTAGGTAAATAAAAAATTGTGTTTGGAAACCAGTAATGCATTAAGTCCATTGTAGGATCCATGTTACTAATAAATAAAAGATTAATGACTGTTATAATATTAACACTGTTAATTAAAACGTACATATAACATCCAAATGAGGCTTTGTGATGCACATGTATTCCTATCATTCTGAATGGACAAAGAAAACAGCAAACAGTTTTTCCCTTTTACGATTAAATTAAATGCATTTCAGCCACCATAATTTTTACTTTCCTCTTGCATAAATGAAATAATTCTTAACCCTAACCATTGCCATCTCTCTCTCTCTCTCTCTCTCTCTCTCTCTCTCTCTCTCTCTCTCTCTCTCTCTCTCTCTCTCTCTCTCTCTCCAACTGCTTTATCCTGTACCAAAACCCCTGATTCCATGTGGAACATTGTTAATAATTGTTACCTCAGAGTCTCAAAGAATACATACTGAAAATAAAATAATATTGCCTCATCAGGTTTGTATGAAACATGTATATATTTGTGTAGAAGTGAAATAGTTAATGCCAGTTAGTTTTTTGTGACTGCAAAGTGTTGGCAGTTTTTTACTGTTTATTTTGTGATGTGTTTTCCTTATAAAGTTACTGCAACAGCTTTCTAATATTTAGCCATTTGGAAAATATTTATTAATTTAACATATTTTATTGTTGCTTTGAGTTAAAAGATCTGAATGCTGCATATAATTTTATAAATAGCCATTTATACTTAATATGAAAATTCATATTTCTTTTGCCTAGGTATGCCTAGGATTAGGTACTATTATTGTGGTAAGTTTCCAATATTGGATGTTTACAGTGCCCTTGTTTCAGCATGATTTTTCTTTTCTGTTTTTAATATTTCTGTTAATTCACAGCATTTGTAAAATCCTGACAGTCCAGTATTTCAAGAATGTATATTCAGGTTAAAGTTTGGTTCTTTGCCTCTACAAAATATTAACTGTAGCTGGTTTAGGAAGTTTCCTAGCTTTTTGGCTTCCATATAAAGACTTCTCATATACTTTGAGCTTCACATACTGAGGAATTGAATTAACTTTACTAAACTGGATATCACTTTTACCAATAATTGAAAATCACAAATGAAAGATTTCATTACAGTTATTGTTTTGTATTTATCTTTGGTCATTAGACTGAATGAGATTAACCAAATCTATAAACTGTAGAGAGCACAAATAGATTCCTTCATGCTGTAAACTCATAATAGCTGCACATTTTACATGTCGTGAATGTGTGTTTTTTATGTTAATCCGTTTCTTCTGTTTTTAGGCTTTATTAGTAGCATGTCACAGAAATATATAGTTTCACACTGTCTTTAATGTCTGCTTACTTGTGAGGGGGAATGTGAATAGAAAGTAGACCAATATCAACACTGGTAGTTAATAATTTTGTGTCTTCTATGTACACACTGTGTTATGTTACTCACTGTGCTAAGTTATAAATTGGTTTTGGGCTATAATAGTACATCAAACATTAAATTAGCTGTCAGAAACCAAATGAAAACACACACACACACACACACACACACACACACACACACACACACACACACTGAAAAAAGTGTCAATTTCTTTAACTTCAGTTTCTAGACATCTGCTTCTATAAATCAAAACATCTGGCATCTATTACAGTTGTGCAACTTTTTTTTTAATTCATTATATTTTCATACTACAGCCGTTTAACTAAAGTGTGGAGAAAAACCTATTTCTAACTCTTTCATGAGTGTGTGCTGTTTCTTCTCTGTTTATATAGAAAAAATATCCTAAGCTTGCAGATTTTGAGAACTACAGTGTATCTTCCAGTTTGCGACAATATAACAGTCACTGAAAATTTTAATTGAAAATTATTTCATGAAAACTGAATTTCACTTAATGAGATATTAAGTTAATTCTGTGCTTCATTGTTACATATACAGGCTTCTGTAACTATCTATAAATGACGACAAAAGAAGTAGACAGATAAATGAAACTCTAGGCTACAGATATTAGTATTCATATCTCACATAAATTCATAAACTATCTAAGAATACAATCTTGGCCAAGAAACATGTTTTGTTATTTTTCCCAATGTAAAATGCTTCTCTTGATATTACAAAAAGAACAAATTATTTTTAATTATTAAAGATTTAACATTACACTGATTTATATTCATGGTACAACAATCTATAAACTATGGTATGTGAATCCTAATTTCAGATTTTCTAAATGCAGTTCAAAAAGACTTTACATCTCAGTAGTAAAAGGTATTGATGGACTTACTGTTTAGATTTTGTTCAATCTTCCCACAGAAATGTTTATACATTTCAACATAGTGTGTAGATAAAATAGATCTCAAACTATTGGAATGTATATTATTTCAGTGGAAGCATCCATAATCATTCCGTCCATTTAAGGGTTTTTTTATTGACTTAAGAAATAATCATGGATAGAAATACATTTTTTTGCAGTGAATATTCTTTCCTTGTCAATGAAACTTTAAATTGCTGCTAACTTATGGATTTAAATACATTATCATAAAGCTTTTGCTGTGAATTTAAATTGCTAAATTGGTTAATTAATATGTAACAACTACCTACTAAATGGTTAAAATGTTTTTAAAAAATTTGCAAATATTCAAAAGTTAGAAACATAAAAACAATATTACTTTTTGAAAGATTATTGTATCCTTTTTCATTCTGTATTTGTTAATCAATTTTTATGTTTCAGCAACTGATCCCAATGCTTGGAGATTAGGGCGAATAGAAGAGGCTGACCATGAAACTCCAGTATGAAAACTGTTTAAAGTTGAGAATCAGGTTGTATGTTTGTGGATGTGTGTTGACAATCTGAATTGTGTAAATGTATGTAAATTTCTAATAATGACATTACGTACTGGTACTGTTGAAAACCTTTTTGCCACTTTCAAAAACCTGCAATGTGCAGCTGGTTAAAGTCTAACTGAACTCTAAAACATTTTTAGAAATGTTAAATGTTGATTATATGTGATGTGTAAGATTAAATAAAATGTATGAAGATCGACTTACTAATTTTGTACAAAATAGTGTGTATCAAATAAGACTTGCCTTCTGTGAACACTCATTGAAATGTTAAGCAGTTTCAAATTGAGTTGTTTCTAACCCAGTAGTTGTTGAGACATGAAAGTCTGATTTATGAAACCCAAACCAGAGGTTGCATTGTTAAAATATAAAATATGGATTCAGCTGCATTTGTATGCATCAAATCTCACTGTTTTAATGCTGATGTACAGCATGCAAAAACAGATAACATCCATTTTGAAGGGTATAAGCAAATCTGTCAGCAAGATCAAAAAGAGAGCTTCAAATATATATTAATGCAGACTGTACCTGTACAGAACACATTATGCTGAAATCAAACAAATTTACTATATGTATTTTTGTACAAATGTATGTTACAAACTGTTAATGTAGGCTAAAAGCCAACATTTACTGTAATCTCATGGTTCTGATGTTTCTGCATCCTAATATCTTTTGAAGCTATATTTTTGGCCAGTGTTACAGGTGTGTGTTTTCTTTTCCATTGCCCAAATATTAGACATGCAGCTGTAACTGTCCAAGTGCTGTGTGTAGCTTGTATGTTGAAACAAGTTTCAGACTTTATTTAAGTATTATGAATCAGATCATAAGTCATATGCTAAATATTTCATTGATCATGTTATGTGTGAGCAATAGTGTTATTGTTCAAGTATGTTAGCTTACATAAATGTGTTAGGTGTGTTACCACAATATAATACAGAATTTAACTTGTTAATAACAGTGTTAAATTGCTGAATTACTGTTAGTCACTGCACAGAAATGAAGTGATTAAAAGACATTATTTTAAAATACCTCCTTGTGTTGTATATTTTTGTAGGAAAGAATAAACAAAGCAACATTGTCTTAATCCTGAATGATTTTTGTGTAAGAATGCTAGTCATAATTCAACATTATTGCTGAATTTGGTTTCCCATTGTAATTTAAATGTTTTTCATAGAATTCCAGTGTTCATAAAAATGAATGTGATTGTAGAAGATGAATATTTAGTATATATTTTATGCAGATATTTTGTTTTATACACACATTGTATACAATATCGAAGTTCATTTGGCATACTTTTCAAATAAAGCTGTGTTTACAGTTTCCTGGAATTACAATAAAGATTCAGGGATTGTCTGTTACTCATTCAGAAATATAATACCCTTCTTGCTTACCTGAAAGCTGCTTCAGAGTTAGCTAGTTATTTGTATGACCCATGGATCATAATGGCAACCTCTTAGCATGATGTGGAACAAGTCAAAGGAAAATATCACACACACACACACACACACACACACACACACACACACACACACACACACACATACATACATACGCACACCTGTTAAATTCTTTGCAACACTGGCAGATGGTCATTTGCAACAACAGGAAGGTGGTCAAAGATTTTTACCCTTTGTGCCTCACTGTGAGTGACGTAAAACTTGTTGATTTCAAACTGTCATTGATTGTTGACACTATACCATAATAAGGATGTATATGTACTATGAGCTGTTGTCTGTATGTTCAAATTGTTTTGAAGATCTGTCTGCAAGAAATTCTAGAGTGGTCACAACATATTATCCATATTACACACTTCCATGCAATATACAGACTTTATAGGAATGACGCATTATCCCAGAATATGATATTGTAAGATATTAGTGTATGAAAAGTAAGTAATTATGGGATTTAGAGGGTTAGATTCTCTAATAAATACCACATTTACATCATCACAAGGTACAGCACAGAACTCAACTAAAACATGGTGGAAGCACCTGGAGATGAAGTCTCCAAAGGAGCTAGCTCGTAAATATGAGATATATGCCCATAGATATCAATAATAGAGTACTCCTGTTGGGGCAGGTGGGGAGGGGAAGGGGTGACCTTGGTGTCGGCTGGTGAGAGGCATGGCATTCAAACAACAGTCAGCTCAATGGCCTCACCAGGAATTGGCATTGGAGGATTATGTTGGTGGTGCACTGGATGACAAAATTCTTGAGGCAGCGGGGTGGATGAATGGTTTGCTGAGACGAGTGGGTTTGGCCAAGGGTGCATAGATGAGCACTTCACTAGAGTAACACAAACACAAGGATGTCAGGCAGAACAAATTGATTGGACAAGTTAGTGCACTCAATGAGTTGGCACTTGATGGGAATGGGGATTAATGAGCTATTCATGGCTAAACACAAGACAAAGAAGGAGCAGAGCCGTAAGATGATTGAGATATTGGTGGAAAGGGGAGGAGCGATTGTGACAGTGAATTAAAGGGTCAGGGGGGAGTGGGGAAAACCTAGAGATATTGGTGGAAAGAGGCTGAGGAATCGGGACAATGAATTCACGGGCTGAGGCAGACAGGAGGGGACAGCGGGCAAAACCTTGAAATGGAGAGTCAGGCATGGGGAAGGGGAGGGGGCTTAGCTCTAGACAAGGAAGAGGAGAGGTCGGGGGGGGGGGGGGGGACTCAATGGTGAGTCGTGGGGGATGCAAGAAGGGTGCAGGGGAGCTCGACTGTGGAGCAGCACCTGGCAAAGTGGTGGAAGCAGGTGCATTGTGGGCAACTAGAGACGGGTCATAATCCTCACCATGTGTGGGAGACGTAGCAAGCTCAATGTGAGCTGGTTTGATGTGGTTGACAGATCGTGATGGGTGAATCTATGATAAGTATGTCAAAGGTGTTCTGGGATTGTTTGGGTACACAATAGGGCCTGAGTATGGTGGTTGTAATGGAGGTCAGATGGTGTCTTGATGGAGGAGGGAGGCTAATCATTGAGCAATAAAGCCACACACAGTCTACGAGGGAGGGCAGCTTGGTGGCAGGGGAGCCTGGTGTTGGGTTGACAAGTCTGCCAGGCAAAATCAATGCCTGTCCATACACAGATTCCACAATTGTGCCCCACAGGTCCTCTTTATATGTCGACCGGAGTCCGAGAAGGATAAGCAGTAGTGCCTCAGTCCACAAGGCGTTGTGGCAGTGGAGGACAGCTTTGAGTGTGCTACACGAGACCATTGCGGTATGCGGTGGTGTGTATGCGTCAAATACTGCACAGGTTACAAATGGCATTGAACAGGGAAGAGTCAAATTGCCTGCCTTGATCTGAGATGATGACAGCAGGACAACTGAATCAGGAAATCCATAATTGGGCAAAGGCATGAGCGATGGTTTCTGTGGTGATGTTCATTATAGGAGATGCCTCAACCCAGCGAGTCGTCTGATCAGTGGCCAAGAGAACATAACAGAAGCCGTCAACCGGGAGAAAAGGTTCCACTAAGTCAAAGTTAATGTGCTGGAAGCATCCAGCAGAAACGGGGGAAAGAACCAAGAGGTGGCATGGTGTGGGTGGTACTTTACTCTTTTGGCAGGGGATGCACACACATGCCCAAGCTTGGCAGTCGCATTTCATATCATGCCAAACAAATTGCTCCGTGGCCAGTCTGGTGGAGGCCTTAACACCGGGAAGTGCCAGGTTGTGAAGTTTATTAAAGATATACCATTGTAGGCTGCAAGGAATGAAAGGGTGAAGCCTAGCCAAGAGGTTTTTAAGTGCAGAGAAGGTAGTTTTCATGTCTTCGGTCCATGGAACAAGGCGGGTACCAGAAGGTATGTTTGTCCGTAAGAGTGTCTGTGAGCGGGCGCCTGGCATTTGGCAACACTGGCTCAGTGGTATCAGTAATAGTTAATAGTCCCAAAAAATGCCTAAGTGCTTTGAAAGTTGATGGGAGGGGCAAGTCTTTTATGTACTCAACTTTCTCATGGAGCCGGGTAATGCCTTCCGAGGATACAGTGGAACCAAGGAAAAGCATGGAAGGTTGGTATAATTGTTTGCTCTCATCATTCAACTTGATGCCGGCTGCAGTGAGAGTGTTGAAAACAATTTGTACATGTTTGTTTGTTTTTCTCGTCCAAGGCACTAAAAACTAATATGTCGTCCAGATATGCAAAGCAAAACTTCAAATGGAAGAGAACTTCATTCATGAAGCATTGCCATGTCTGTGTCATATTTTTCAGTCTGAATGGCATTAAATGGAAATGAAATAATCCAATAGGAATCATGATAGCAGTTTTTTCAATGTCTTTGGGAGCCACTAGTATTTGGTGATTAGCACGCTTGCAGTCCACAACCAAGAATTTTTTGCATTTGCCAAGGTGTGCATGAAATCAGGTATATTGTGGGCTAGCTGAAAACCCGGCGTTGAACGGGTATTTATTAATTTATTCCTGCCATTTTTCTGGTGTATATTCATTTGTATAAGGGCTGTATGTAAAATGTCTTGGGAATACAATTAGTAGTAAAGAAGTAATACATTAAAACTTGGTGCGTGATGGGGCGGTTTTTCATGAACGTTATTGTTTATGTGCTCATATCTTGTGAACTACGTCTCATACTGTCATACAATTTAGAAGGTACACTCAAGTATATGCATGTATACTGTCTATAAAATTTCCTGCGGCTACAGTTTGTAGTGTATGAATTATAAATTGTAACGTCATCTGAATGCCTTAGTTTTAGTCCATGAACAGCGGAACGTTATTATTTATGTGCTCATATCTCAAGAATTATGTTTCGTACTGTGATGCAATTTATATCGTACATTCAACTATATGTGTGTATACTGTCTGTAAAATTTCCTGCGGCTACAATTTGTAGTTTACAAATTATAAATTGTAACGTCATACCGAATGCCATAGTTTACTCCATAAACAGCGGAAAAGTAGTAAGCAAGAAACGTTTTTCCTTTCATCTTTTTGCTATGGGTGTCAGCGAGAAAAATTTTAATAAAGGTTTGAAATTATGTTTAAAGTTTGTTGCAAGTCATTAAGTACTCTTATTCTCATATAGCATATTTATAAAGTCTCTCCGCATTATGTGGCATTTTCTGTTTTGAGCAGCATTGTTGCTAAATGCAACAGTTTTAGACACATTTCATTGTTTATAACGTCATATCTCGTGAACTATATATCGTATGTGATTCTTACACGTATGGCGACTGTCCTCATGGATTGAAGCTTATGTGTCAAAATTTCATAAAGATTGGAACAAAACTGTAGATTTGTATGCAACACGTACAAATATACAGACACTCTGCTTTATATATTAGATGGGTAGAAGTCCATGATGGTCCTGGCATTGGGTTTACAGTAGTCACCACATGTGCGACGGGTGCTCTCATTCTTGTCGACTAAATGAATTGGTGAGGACCAGTTGCTGGATAAAGGTTTGATTATACTGGCCTTCAAAAGTTCTGCAATCTGTTGTTTGACAGTGGCAAGATTCTCTGGGCAAAGCCAGTGCAGTTTACTTGAGACAGGAGGGCATCTGTAAGGCAAAGTTTATGTACAGTACTATTAGTAACAACCTCAAAATTAGTGTGCGTGGGAGCATGGGTTTGTTTGCATGCAGACTCATGTGTTGTGGCAGTCTGAGGCAAAACATGGTCACACGCATTGGTGGGAGGGAGGGTGGCCAGCAATGTCCCGAGGCACCGAGGCAGTGTTGTGATAGCTGCTGAGGTGAGGTGAGAGTGACAGCTGCTGTGTGGCATGGTGAGATGACTCGACAGAGTTCGTGGCAGCCGAAGGTTGATGAGGCGCAGACATGCATAGTAGTGCAGGGTGAGGGAGATACTGTCGCACAAGCACAAGATGGCCGAGCGCTAGCCTTGTCATGATGGAGTGGCGGCATTAGGTGAAGTAGTTAAAGTTACAGCCACAGGACTGACCGGAGATGCTGGTGGGTGTGAAACATCAGATCATTGAGCGGGTGGGGATGGAGTGTTACTAGTGCAAGAGACAGCTGTGAGAGACGAACGGAGTGCTGCAGTAGCATTCGAACTTGGCATTGGCATAGTAACCAAGTTTTGTTTACAAGCGTCTGCACAAGAGCAGCACTGGACTCAGTATTGTCAGTGTTTTTAATGGAGTGTAAGGGAAATATCTCTCTGAAGGGCTACAAAACACCACACGGTGTACTACATCCAGTTACAGTTTGTGGTGGGTAAAATAATTAATGCCCACAATAGGTTCAGGATATCTGCCACTAGAAAATTCCACTTGAGCGTACAGTTCAGTGATGGATGAATAATGAAGGTCATTGAACTGGAGCAAGTCAGCTGAGTCGCACTGACAGCTCGAAGCAAGGTGTGTTGTGGGCAGAGCTGGCCTGTGTACATGGATCTGGGAAGGAGTGACACACCCACACAAGTGTCCACAAGGAAGCATGTACTTGAGACTGAGTCCTGTGTATCTAAGTGATCACAGTGGGTGAAATGTCACGGACACTTGTCCTTGTCAGTGCAGGAGGCAGTGCCTAAACCACCCTACTATCTGCATTTGGGTGATAACAGAGACGGTGGCACTTCTTGGCACCGTCACCAAATCGGCTGTGAAAGTAGCAGTAGGGATAGAGAGGGACCTGCTCTCAAGGAAAGCGAATCAGCGGTGGAGGACCATTGTCTGAGTCACAAGAGGTTTTGGCTGACAGTTCCATTGTTGGCGAAACTGGAGCTCGTGCAGTGTGTGGGTGGTGAGCCGAGCCAGGTGTCTTGCGTGTGTCGCCTGCTTTGTGGGAGCGACCTCGACCGATAGCAGGGAGGTGAGGTGTGACGTGCGGCATAGGCACAAGTTGATTCTGGTGGGTTTCGCGTAGGTGGGACTCGTAGACCCTGTCTTCAACTCGTATGCACTCACTGGGTTGCTGGAGGATGTTGTAAGTGAGTGCAGTTTGGACAGTGAGAAGAAGCTTGCCGGACCGGACTGCCATGAGAGTTGAGTTAGGCATGTCCGTGCTCATTGACAAGCAGTCAGAGATGGCACCAAAACTTCAAAGTTTCTTATTGCTAAGGTGCTCTTCATGAATGATGTATTTGATGGTCTTCTCAGGGTTGTGAACGACACATTCAGGGATGGTGACAATGTAGCAGTCAGCCATCAGAGCTGATGTGACTAAGTCACAGATGAGGTTGACATGTTCGTGGCGGTGGATGAAAGAGACACAGGTAATTCACAGCATCATTCAGCAAGGAGTGATAGAAGATTTCTTCCACCAATGCAAACAAAGTGGTCAGCACATCGAAAGAGAATGGCGGCAGTTTAGGTAGCTGACCATGTGGTGGAGAAGGTGGTGGGTCGGATGCCTGAACTTGAACCTTGACTATAGTGGAATCACAGCACGATGTGGCGAGACTTGAAGTTCATGCAAGATAGCAGATTACCCAGCAGGACAGGAAATGAGAGCAGAGACATGGTGCAATGAGATGGCGTGGTAGTCCAATGCAGCAGAGGCACTAGGTTGTGTCAAAAACACAGGTGGTTGCATGAACGAAACCAGTCACGTGTATCCAAATGTGTCACCTATTTGGGTGTGCAGAAATGACTGCTGTGGTCGTAGCACGACAGGCACACAAAAAACCTGTCACAGGATACAGGATTTGAAAATGTAATTTCACTGGGGCAGTGGTTTGGACGAAAAACACTATTACTGTTCACATTCAGGAAAGACAGTTGCAGACACCTTGCAGCAACAGCATTGTTTATCTTCATTTCACGTGAAGAAATAGGTGTGCTTTAATTGCGAGAAAATTGATCCGCACTGAAACAATAATTCAAAGAACAAGCTGAAACTGCACTATTAGCAAAGTCACTGTGCTCCAAAGACAGAATAAAGTTTGATTGTGGCAGCCGATTAGCGCTTTGTTGATTGACCACATGGCTTGTGGAGTGATACCCCAGCATGCACGGTGGGGTGGTTGAAAGTCTGTTCTTCAAATTTTTTAGTCCAAAATGTTCACATTTGGAAAATTAGAAGCTCATGAAAGAATGTTCTGTTGTCCATTGGCACTATGCAAATGTGAAACACCAGAAAGCACATGGGGCATAACAAAGCTTGATTTGTTACAAAACTGCATTCATGGAAAGTGGCATGGAGAAAATATCCTGCAAAAAACTGTTTAAGTGATGATGATGATGCACTTGTTGAATCTTGCACATTAAGAACTCGTGAAAAAGGAAGAGGATTTAAATGAAATTCGGTGTCAGCTGGACTAGTGAAGTCATTGTGACTGTTGACCATTGGCTGGAGGCATGTCGTATTTTGGTGAAAAACCAGCATGAAAGTTCCTAAATTCACTTCAAATTAATGAAGAAATAGGAAAAAGGACACTAGGGGATCACCATTGTGGGATTTAGAGCATTGGATTCTCTAATAAATACAACTTTTACATCTGAACTGAACTTTGTCATCATCACAAGATACAGAAAGAAGATAGCTTATAAAGATGAAATATATGTCCATCAATAGTGATAATTAGTTCCACCATCACATTTTATATATGGTGTAACATGTGTAAGTGCAAATATTTCTAGAGGTGACTCAGAACAGTGTACCGAGCAACATTATAGAAATGTGTTTTATCATTTGGAAACTTTTAAATACAGTTATTAAAAGTATTATGTTTGCTGGCTTGGTAGTACCTCCACATATTTGTAGCACCAGGAGGACTATATTTCTGAGATCAGGGATAAAAATGAATGATACTATACTACTTGGGCAGCAAGCTGTTAGAGGTGCAAATGTATTGAAACATAGTGGAAGTCTATACAGCTAGGTGTTGTCAAGTGTTGTTCACTTGCAGTCCAGGTATGGCAAAACAGAAAACCTCAGGTTCCTACATTGTGTTATGTGGAAACAGTGTTTGACCCAGAGAGAAAAAGAACCTACACATTGATACTGTACATATTAAGGTGTCATGTATAAAAATATTTGCACTTACACGTGTTAATCCCTGTGTGTGTGCAGGGGGGGGGGGGGGTGGACAGATACCTTGCAATAGACTCCAACACTATTTGACCAATCACAATGAAAATAGAGAAATATGTGTGACTTTTGATAGGTGAAGGGAGGAAGAGGATGAGCTGGATAGAAAGGAGGAGGGAGGGAGAAGAAGAAGAGGAGGAGGAGGAAATGGACTAATGTAAGATTGAAATAAGTACATAATATAGGAAATGTTAGTGTGAATTACACATATCATTGTTTATATCAAGAGGACAGGAGAAGGAAATTGGTAGACATGAGGGGGAATGAAGGGAGGAAGGTTCATTAGAAGGGAGGAGGAGGAAATAGAGGAGAAGCAGGCAGAAGTAGATAGATGGCAAGAGGAGATGGACAGAGGGGAAAATGGAAGAGCAGGTAAATCGAGAGAGGATGGAAGATATGGATTAACAGAAGACTGGAACAAGTAAATACCTAGACAACACTTGGTTTCAAAATTAAAAGCCAATATTCTAATTGCACATTTTTAATGTTATTGGTTATTCATGGTCTCCTCAAAACCCAGCTAGTGCCTGATCATCAGTTTCTACAAGTGAGTGAGTGCATTTGATGTAATATTTAAATTGCCCTTGTCCAAAGAGTATTGTCAGTGGTTCGACTTGATAAACTTAATAATTGTTTTATTATAATTATTATTATATTTTATAATGTAATTATAAAGATTCTTGAAGCTTAAACCATAAGATATTTTCTCTCCTCATTTTCTTACAATAATACTGCTCCACTTCCCAGCAATGAAGCATATGTTTGAAGTATAAATTGATTATTAATATGTGGCATTGGGTACTGCAACTGTATTTAAGCCTTCATACAAAGCTGTAAAAGTTGTGTGATTTGTTACGCTCAAACTTATACTCTTTCTTACACAAATCATTAATGATTCTTTTTGGGTAAATCATCATTATTTGAGTCTGATTATGCCTTTCAGCATTCAGTCTGAAGCATAGTCCTCCTCATAAAATTCCTCCGTGATCCACTATTCAATGCTGATCCACTATTCAATCCTAACATTGATACCTCATCTGATGTTAAGCCTATTACTTGAAAATCATTCTTGACTGAATTCAAGTACTTTCTCCTTTGTGTACCTCAACTGTTCCTTCTGAACTGTTCCTGCTGAATCCAAGAGCCTCTTAGGTAATCACGCTTCTCCCATGCATGTAACTTGATGCCACCATCTAAGCCTACTTGCTCCAAACACTTCATCTGTGGTGTTCAATTCCAGTTTTTCTTTGATTTCCTCATTATGGAAACCCTTCTGTCATTATTCCCACCTGTTAATACCTGCAATCGTCCTTGCTACTTTCATACTGTATTAATAAGTTAACCTGTATGCACTCAGCTTTCACTCCCATACAACAAAATTGGTTGAAAGATTGAACAATGTTCTGCTAACTTAGTTTTGGTATACTGACTTTCTTCTTGCATAAGAGAGTAGATTTTATCTGAGCGCTCATAGTATTAGCTTTGCTACACCTTGATTCCAGTTCTTTCACTATGTTGCCATCCTGCGATAAAATATATCCTTAGTACTTGAAACTGTTTACCCGATCTATCTTTGTTTCTCCTATTTGGCACTCAACCTGTTTAAATCTCTTTCTCATATTAATTACTTTTGTTTCAGAGATGCTGATCTACATACCACGAATCTTACATCACTGACCTAGCTCTCAAATATTAGATTTTAATCTGTCAATTGAATCTTCCATTACCAATAAGTCATTCACATATGTGAGGCTGCTTATTTTGGTTTCACCTATTTTAATTTCACCCTGCCAAGTCTATCATTTTCAACATATGATCCATAAATAATATGAACAACAGTTGCAACAGGTGACAGCCTTGTCTTACCCATGAAACTTCCCTGAACCATTAACTTAATTTACCTTTAACTCTAACTACTGCCTGATAGTATACATAAAGATGTCTAATTGCCTGCAAAAGTTTGCCTAATCTTGTAGAACTAACAATAGATTCTACTTATGAAAATGGTCATAAGCATTTTCTTGGTCTATAATACAAGATAAAAATTCCCTGTTCTACTCACAGCACTTCTCCATAATCTGCTGTAAGCTAAAAATCAGGTCCTAACAGACTTTGAAGCCAAAACCACTCTGATTTTCACCTAACTTGTCTTCAACTAATAGACGCACTCTTCTTTCAACAATACCTGAGAAGATTTTGTCCACAGTGCTAATTAATGACGTACCTCTGTAGTTGTTACAATCTTTCCTGCCTCTGTGCTTAAAATTGGCATGATTACTGCTTCTGACCAGTCATATGGAACCTATCCCACTCCTATACCATCTCCATTACCCTGAATAACCAGTTGGGAGCTGACATTCCACTATATTTGATGCATGCTGACTTAATACCATACACTTTATTGCAGTCTGTTGACCATTCTCTCCACTTCCTCCAGTGTGATAATTTTTCCATCACATTAATTTTTGTATATCAAAATCTGAAACATTATTTAATGTTTCACCTATATTGAGTAACTCTACAAACTACAGGCAAATCTGGGAATAAAATTTCTAAACAAATTTTTAATCCTAATGATTTGAAAGAAAAAACAAATGGTCAATAGAGACAGTAATAATTTGAGCAATAATTTAACTATTTTAAGAATCAAAAACTGTAAGTTGTAAACTTCATCCTACAGGCCTTGAGAGGCCTAACAGGTGCTAACTGGCCAACATGTCATCTTCTGCCCAAATTCATAACACCCTGTGTGAAGTAGGTAGTGCACAATGAAATCCAAGAAATAAAAACAACTAAGCACATTTCCTATGCAGAGGCCAAGAAGATCTTTGAGGCCATGCAGCACCCTGCATTTGCCACCTACTGTAATCCAAAAACTATCTCTAAAAGTTGATGCTTCAACACAAACAGAGGTCATTAGTGTTGACACAAACACCTGGACATGTTAGTGCACTTGCAGTGCAGCACTTGCTTCAGCTCGTGTAACCTCCTAAACATGTTGGAAAAGAGAATAACAAGCATCAGACACAGGAGAAAACTGCAAGTAAACCATCTGTCACTTCTTAGGTGATTCAGCTCCAGAGCCCATGAAGTTCAATGTAACTCTGGGGCAAACATCCCACTCCAAGGGTGACCCTCCACCTATCATGGGCTGCCAGCCCCATCAGAAAGAAAGGGTTAAGTTCCAACATCCTTGATAGATGGCTCCCATACTTCAACAGAATCTGCAGGGATTCAGAACACACATGGAGGAATTATGTGTACTATCTCAGGGTATACCTATGTATCTATGTCTCCAGGAGACAAATTTCAAGCCTGCAGATTACTCTGAGATATGTGATTACTACTGACAGAAAGGAGAACCATAGTGGAGAGAGAGAGATAAAGGCAGAGTGGCTATTTTCGTCAATACAGCCTATCACTCTGAGCCCATCGCTCTCACCACAAGTTTCCAAGCAGCCACAGTGTCTTTATGTGTGCATCATCAACTGCCTATTTTTGCATCTCACCCCCTCATAACAGATTCAGCAAAGAGGCCATCAAAGACCTTCTTACTTGGCTCCCCCCCTTCATACTCTGTGGTGATTTTCATTCACACCATGTGCTCTGTCACTACGTGCCCCAAGAGTAGAGTGGTTGAGAGGCTTCTCTTGTCATCTAGTGCATATTTACTAAACACAAGTCGGGGTCATCCGACGTCCGCACTAAATTTAATACGGGTTGGCGCGTAAGATATTTCTGACATACATAACACAAACACTTGGAAAGAAAAGTTTATTCCTCACCTGTAATTCGCAAGGTGCAGGAACTGCCTCCCTTTGTTGTTCAAGCTTTTCTGACACCTGCTGAGGAAGTTGCTCATTACACTCGTTGATTCTGAAAAAGGTGCATGACGGAGAAATTGACCCGAACTTAACTTTCTTTTTGGACGAATCAGGGTTCCACATAAGTGGATATGTTAATTCACAAAATAATCATTACTGGAGTTCGGAAAAGCCTAACTTAATTGACGAACAGCCCCTGCATGATCAAAAAATAGAAGTGTGGTGCGCTGTTAGGGGCGAGAGAATAATAGGCCCCATATTTTTTCAGAAAACAATAGTGACAAGAATGTTGAAAACATATTGCAGCTTTACCCCCCCCCCCCCCTTATTAACTGACAGAGAACGTGCTTTCACGCCATTTCAGCAAGACTTGGCGTTGACACATACAGCCAATTTATCATTACGGGAAGCTGGTAATGTGTTTGTGAAAGAATTATCACTAAGAACAGTTGGCACCTCGTTCTCCCAATTTAACCATGTGCGATTTTTGTCTATGTGAAGCATTAAAAGAGAAAGTGTACAAATAAAATCCCCACACTATAGATGAATAAAAACAAACATTTGTCTTGAAATCACTGCAATTTCTAAGAGGGAACTTCAGAGTGTAATAGCAACTTCCTCAGCAGGTGTCAGATATGCTCGAACAACGAAGAGAGGTAGTTCCAGCACCACCTTCCGTAATACAGGAGAGAAATAAACTTTTATTTCTAAGTGTTTGTGTTATGTATCTCAGAACTAATTTGCACGCCAACCGGTATTAAATTTAGTGCGGACGTCGGGCGGCCCTTTAAGCAGGCACCGCAGCTGCCATCGCCGGCAAGTCGCACACCATAAAGGTGGTTGTGCTGAGGATTGATCGCCCTGTATTTTGTTACACAAATATGCATTGCATGAGTGAAGTGAAAAATTAATTTTGTGGTCCGTGATCCAATCAAAATAACTCACGTCATTGGTTTATATCGTTTTCCTTTGAGAAGAGATCCTTTGTGACTATTCTCATGTGTTAATATGCCAAGCCACAGTGTTACTGCTGTGTAACGTGTTTTAGTGCATTCTTTGACTTTTATGGTAAATGTAGCAGTAAAATGCCTGAATAGCTTACGGTGCATGCTCTATTACAACACTGGCACGCTATTTGTATGATTTCTACAGTGGAGATTTCACATGAAGGAACTATGTTCACTTCTTTCACAAGTAACCCCTGCCATGTGGGCCATAAGTGAATACAAATTATATTCGTATCATTGACGGTAGATAATTATTCCTTGAGGATAATTTTATGGTGGAGAAGCTTGATATTCGTAAAGCAGATATCCATGAACATACCACATATAGCTGAGTCGAGATTTCAAAGTGGTTTCCTGTGTAAAAGTTTACTTTCGTTTTCGTTAAAGAAATTCCTGAACAATGCCGAAAAATAAAAGTACAGAGATAGTAAATTTAGGGTTAAATTCTAGTTTACGTGGCACTATCTTCTCGTTGATGTGTAGATGTTGGAAGGAAAAGCAACTAATGAAAAAATGTCGTTGAGAGAGCCAATGAAAATGCGTCTTTCAATTTTGTATTATAAACAAGGCTGTGTTGTCCATGTAAATGTTTTTAGCCGAAATTAGTGTCATATTCTCTGAAAATAAGCCAATGTTCTTTATGAATGGTACTGTAAATATGCGATGACAGGAACATTTTTTATTGCAGAACATCCATACATTTTAAAATGTCTGTGGATGGCTAAAATAAATAAATAAAGCCGGGTTCAGACAAACAACTAAAGGCGTGTAACAGCTAGTTGCATAGTGAAGTTGTAGTTCAATGGAGAGTGTGAACTTCCTGGTTTTAGTAGTGCAACTTAAGATGGGCTACTTTTTCCACGCAACAAAAAGTTCAACTTGGTTGTTCTATGTTTCACCACTTTCTTCCCCCACCATCAAATATCGACATTCGACTGTCACCTCGCGGGGTATTTCGAACCATTTTACTTCGTATCAGCGTGTTTGCGTTGGATTTTTATGTGTTGGCGTCTTTGTTTAAGCTAATACGTCGAATCAATTAAGAAAACACTTTGTGTGGTTGTGGAATAAAGTGTAACAGTCGTTTGTCCGCAAATGAAATGAACCATGCAAATCATGATCAGCTGAGACTGCGGACGTCATGTTGAAAACGGCACAACTAAGTAATATTTGTGAAGTTCTTTGTGAACGATAGCTCACAGTGCAACTACAGAAAGTCACGCGTTCGTGTGTGAATTTCGTTGCTTGTGTGAATCCGACTATAGTGTCACAATTTTAACCAAATTGGGTGGTTATGGTATATCGCCCCAAATTTGGGACTGGGTAGGGTTTTTTCTGTCAGAGAGGACAGTTTGTAGTAATCGATGGTAAGGCATCGACTGAAACAGATGTGATATTGCCACTAGACCCCACGATAACTGACTGCCAGTGTGGCGCAAGGGATAGCATCACAGCAAAATTTATTTCTTTGTAATTAACATTTCCAAAATGTTCTACATGTTTCTTGTGTTTACTTGTAATTTCTACTTGTTTCTTATGTTAACTATTCTCCTAATTTCTGGTACATTCTGTCTGTGTATAAATAGCAGAGCACTCTGCCCGAGAGGCAGTCAGTGCTGCGTGTAGGTTTCAGTTCGCAATAAACCTGCTTTCAGTATAAGTGCTGTGTTCAGTCTGCAACCCTGCCTTCGAGGTCAAGCCTGCTTCCATTTCAATGCAACATTGTTTGGTGGAGGCGCCGGGTATCTTGTGAAACAGCTGCATCACCATGGCTCCGATTAGGCAATGTAAAAGCCGTCGCTTACACGGACTAGAACCGGAACACAAGGGATATACCGAGTACATCCTTCCAAAAGCCCATATCATCAGAAGAAGCATGGACACGAAACCAGCGGAAAGCCAGCTCCACATCAGACACCCGTCGGTGTTCTCTGGAGACGCTGGACAGGACCCCAACAAATGGCTAAAAGGGTTTGACCGAGTCGCCAAGTATAACAGATGAGATCATACAATGTGCTTGGCCAACGTTTATTTCTACGTGGATGGAACAGCCCAGCAATGGTTTTAAAACAACGAAGACAAGCTGAATGATGGGAAACATTCCATACAGTACTTAAGAAAACATTTGGAGACCGCCAGCAACAAATCCGCTTGGCGGAAGAACAACTGAAGAACCGAGCTCAACGACATGGTGACAGAAGAGTTCACTAAAGTGGTGCCAGCGTATTGAAGAGATGCAACAAAGGAAGGTAGGATGAAAGAAGTATGACAGACTCCCGAATGTAGTCCCTATCACCGTTGTGGAAGACCACCATGACTTCGCTTCCCTCATATGACAAATTGTGAGACAAGAATTACAACAATTTATGGCAACCGCGACTATTAGACCAAGCTAGCATCAGATTATGGCCATGGATGTAAGCCCTGTCAGTCACGAGGGAGCCAACGCCACTGAGGAAGAGGTATTTCAGACATTAGCTCCTGTCTGCCCCGCCAATTGCACCCAACGTGAAGAATGGCGTCGCCCTGCTATGACTTAAGCTGAAGCCGCCAAACGGCAGCCCATGAACCAGCCGATGCGGCCACAACCAATTCCCAAGGCAACAATGACGCCCCGCAGAAGAAGAGACGTCTGCAGGACAGAAGACAACTCACTACTGTGTTTCCATTGTGGGAGCCCTGGACATGTCGTACGCTACTGCAGAGAGAGACAGCGAATATTCGACGATTATTTTGTCACAAGATGTCAGCCATCAGACGAGTTCTATCCCAGGCAGTCACCTGCTGATGAATTCAGTCGACTTATGGAAGACGTCCATCGCCGTACCCTGGACAAGGTCGCTCCCCGACATGCCGCTACTGTTCACTATCGCCGTACAGAGGTACCAGCCACTCCCGTAGCCACCGTGCCCAGGAAAACTAAGCGAGGCGACCATCTACGGAGGTGAGGCCGCCGCAGATGAAAATCTTCCATGGACGACAGTCGCTAAGATGTCTGGAAATCTCATTGACGTCATAATAGACGGCCAACCTGTCCAGGCACTTGTTGATTCAGGAGCTTCTTTCTCTGTATTGTCGGATAATTACCGCCGCACACTAAAGAAGACAATGTTCTGTGATACGGCGGCAACTCTGCAGAAGACCGCAAATGGAAAGTATGTCCAGCCAGCAGGAACTTGTGTCGCAAGAATAACCATCAACAACAGAACCCAGCCGTTTGAATTTGTTGTTTTAACAGAATGTAGTCACAATGTCCTCCTCGGATGGGACTTCCTGCAAGCATCCCAAGCTATCAGTGACTGTGGAAGATCTGAGCTGCAAATTGAGGAAGTCGTTTCGACGGATACACGTAATACAGAATTTTCTGGGAAGTTATTTGCCATTAACAATGTAACAATACCACCGTTGACGATGAGAAGAGTCACAGTCACAAACACAGATGAGCGATTAAACTGTGAAGCGCTTGTTGATAGTAAAAAATTTATCAGGCTCACCAAAGAAATTTACACACCAGCGGCTATCATAAGCATTACCGGTGGTCGAGGAGAGATTTGGATGACTAATTGTCACGAGCGGTCACAACTTATCCTCAAAGGAATGTGTATCGGGATAGTTGAACCAATCAAGGGCGGTGAGCTCAACGTCATCAATGAAGACCCATGTTCTGCTGTTAGCACTGAGAACACACTGGAAGAAACAATCGTGGAATTGCCAATAGGGCCTGGACTGACCAAGGAACAACACCAGCGGGTGTTAGCTATACTACGCCAATTTTCAGGAGCATTCACACTTCAGCAGGGGAAAAGTAACACAAAACAGCCCACGATAAGGCACAATACTGGGGATCATCCACCAATTAGCCAGCATTCGTATAGATTGTCACCAGCTGAAAGGTGGATAATTCGGGAGGAAGTGGAGAAGATGTTGCACGATGACATTATTCAGCCTTCAGAGAATCCTTGGTCGTCTCCAGTAGTCGTCGTAAAGAAGAACGATGGCACGTGGCGATTCTGTGTCGACTATCGGCGGCTGAACAAAATCACAATGAAAGATATCTATCCACTGCCGCACATTGATGACACCTTAGACTGCTTGAAATGAGCTACATAGTTCTCAAATTTTGACATGCAGACAGGTTACTGGCAAATCAAGGTTGACGAAGCTAACTGGGAGAAGACGGCTTTTATTACACCTGACAGCCTCTATGAACTCAAAGAAATACCATTTGGATTATGTAATGCTCCAGCCACATTCGAACGCATGATTGACAACTTGCATCGAAACCTTAAGTAGACGACGTGTCTTTGCTAATTAGATGACATTGGCCTTTTTTCGAAAACATTTGAAGAACATCTGAGTCGCCTGTCAAGTGTGTTAAAGTGTGTTCAGACTGCTCGACTTCACCTCAATCCAAAGAAGTGCCTCTTCATCGCCAGAGAGATAAAAATCCTGCGCACCTAGTCAACGGAGATGGTGTCCGTCCTGATCCAGATAATGTAAGGGCAGTCACAGAATTTCCAACTCCTCAGCACATTCGTGATAAGAGAAGTAAAGTGTCCGAGATAAACTACAACTGAGAAGGAATGTCTTGCAGTTATCTGGGCTATCAACAAGTTCCAGCTGTATTTATTCGGCAAAACATTCACAATCATGACATATCACCATTCTTTGTGTGAAGGATCCATAGGTCGACTAGCAAGATGGGCACTAAGGCTTCAAGAGTACTCTGTCACAGTGGTATTCAAGAACTGGCGCAAACACAAGGATGCCAACTGCCTTTCGAGGAATCCATTAGTGAAACACAAGAGTACGAATGAAATTTCAGCCCTCACTGAATTATGTGATGTTACAGCTGAACAGAGGGCACATTCAGCATACTAAAAACCATAGAAGCCTTGGAGAAAGGAGAACCGACCAATGGAGAGTTCCAACTTATAAACGGTACATTGTATAATAGCAACTACGATCCACTGGGCCCCAAATGGCTACTGGTCATTCCAGCTCATCTCCAGCCAGCTATTCTGAAGTAGTTCCACGATGCTCCAATATCTGGTCATCTGGTCATCTGGGATTCGTGAAGACCCTAGACAGATTCAGATGCAGGTATTACTGGAAAGGTCTCTACCGATCTGTCAAGCACTATGTGAGTCACTGTAAAGAGTGCTGGCGATGGAAGCATGAGCCGCAATTACTTCCAGGCCATCTCGTACCTATTCCACCTGCAGCAGCTCCATTCCACCGAGTTGGGATCGATCTTTTAGGGAGGTTCCCGAAGTCGACAACCGGTAACCGATGGATAATACTCTGCACTGACTACCGCACACGCTATGCTGTCTCCAAACCTGTGCCGACTGCAGAAGCTCCAGAGATAGCAAAATTCCTTGTAGAAGACATTATTTTGAAGCATGGAGCACCACATGTGATAATATCTGATCGTGGAAAAGTTTTCAGTCAAAACTAGTATCAGAGGTAATGGCACGTTGCGACATTGTCTACAGAATGACAACTGCATACCATTCTCAGACAATGGTCTTACAGAACGTTTTAACAAGACGTTAGCAGATATGTTGTCGATGTACGTCGATGTTGAGCAGAAGGATTGGGATACAATACTGACAGTTGTGACATTTGCTAATAATACCGCAAGACAAGACACCACAGGCTTCACGTCGTTTTTCGTGCTCCATGGCCGTGAAGCTGAGACAACAATGGATACGCCGTTCCCGTTGAAACCGGACGACACTCAGGATGACTATGTTAAACAGCTCATCACCAGGGTCGTAGAAGCAAGACAGCTGGCACGCATACGGACACTGGACGTCCAGGAGAAGGACCATCAGCGGTATAACGACAAGAACCGACCAGTTGTATACAGCCCAGGAGATCTGGTATGGATTTTTACCCCTGTGTGGAAGGATATACTGTCATAAAAGTTACTGAAGCGATACTTTGGTCCATATCGTGTTATACGCTGCCTGTTAGACGTCACATACGAAGTTGAGGATTATGGGCCGTCGTCGAAACGACGAAAACCAAGAGACATTGTTCACGTCCTGCGCATGACGCATTACTACGATCCTGAAGAGTAGAAAAGCGAAAATGGCATCTTGTTCAAGGACTCTAAGGACGGTAATGATACTGATGGAGCCTGGACAGGAACGTTGTGGTCGATAATCGTGCAGTAGGGGAGGATTCTCCAGAACTGCCATACAGAGGACCCATGACATGATCAAGATCCAGGACATTGCAGCTGGCTCCAAAGGGAACCTAACAGCGGGTCGCTGTTTTTTCAGGAGAGAGAGCAATGTCACGAGACCCTACGATAATCGACTGCCGGCGTGGCGCAAGGGATAGTGCCATGGATTGCAGTGCTGAAGGTTGCTGGTTCAATCCCGCCCACCGGCAAAAATTTATTTCTTTGTAATTAACATTTCCAGAATGTTCTACATGTTTCTTAGGTTTACTTGTAAATTCTACTTGTTTCTTATGTTAACTGTTCTAATTTCTGGTACATTCTGCCTGTATAAATAGCAGAGCACTCTGCCCAAGAAGCAGTCAGTGCTGCGTGTACGTTTCAGTTCGCAATAAACCTGCTTTCAGTATAAGTGCTGTATTCAGTCTACAACCCTGCCTTCGAAGTCAAGCCTGCATACATTTCAATGCGACAATATCGGGCGTTCCACAGGGTAGTGTTATTGGACACCTGCTGTTTCTTATTTACATAAACGATTTGGGAGAAAATCTAAGCAGCTCTCTTAGGTTGTTTGTAGATAACGCCGTCATTTACCGTTTTGTAAAATCATCTGAAGATAAAAAAACTGCAGAACGATCTGAATAAGATATAACTATGGGGTGTGAAGTCCTCCACATCAGTACGAAAAGAAATCCGTTAAACATTGTTTACAATATAAAGCAATCTAATGTTAAGGCCATAAACTCCACTAAATATCTAGGAATTACTTTTACACATAGATAATGTCATGGGAAAGGTGAACCGGACTCTGTGTGTTATTGGCAAAACCCTTAAAAGATGCAACAGAACCACTAAAGAAATTGCATACACTACGTTCGTCCGGCCTTTTTTTGGAGTATTGCTGGTAAGTGTGGGATCCTTATTACGTGGGCTTGATGGAGGACATGGAAAGAGTCCAAAGAAGGGCAGATCGTTTTGTATTGTCACGATACAGGGGAGACAACGTCACGGAAATGATACAAGATCTGGGATGGGGATCATTACAACAACGGCGTTTATTGCTGCGTCGTGGGCTACTTACAAAACTCCAATCTCCAACATTCTCCTCTGAATGCGAAAATATATTGTTGACTCCCACTCACACAGATAGAAATGATCATCAGAATAAAATACGAGAAATCAGAGCTCGAACGGAGAGATTAAGATGTTCTTTCTTCCCATGTGCTATTCGAGAATTGAATGAGACATAAATAGTATAAAGGTGGTTCAATGAACACTCTGCCAGGCACTTAAATGTGATTTCCATAGTATACCATGTAGATGTATAAACTTAGGAAAAACTCAATGCTTTTGACTTACTTCAGTGTAAACATCCTTGGTCCAACTATCACTGTCTGGTACAAACTATCAGCACACTGACAGCTGGAGCCAGTTTATTGGATTGGCATCACTCAGGCAAGCTTGGCAATAGGTCTATTCAGAAAATGAAAAGATAATTACTCCTGTATTTTTCCAAAATGCAAATGAATTTGTTAAAATTTGCAGTATCCTTAACACCAGAAAGCTTAATAAAATACGCGATGGAAGTTGTAAAAACATCGGTCCATAAGCCGAGCACATCACATTGCAACATGAAATATGGCACTGCAGCGAGTACTTCTGAGAACTGCTGGGCACAGCCGAGACAGTTGGAGTGTCACTTGAACCGCCCTTGGCCCGCCCAGGTGGCCCGCTTTCGACTGTTCACTCTGTGGGTGGCCTTGGTGTAAAGCATACTGCTTCAGGACTTTTAAGTGTTTGGTACCACAATCGATAACATATGGGTCATGGTGCTATTAATGTGACCGTTCTAGAGTCAGACATAGCTATCGGAAATTCATTAGTGTCATGTTGGAGATGATAATGATACCCACTTTGGAAGTGTGGAAAAACATCATTACAAGTGAGTCCATTCTATCAAATTGGTTTTGTTCAAAAATATTCAAATGTTTGTACAGCTTATGGGACTTATCTATGGGGTCATCAGTCCCTAAACTTACAAACTACTTATGAACTAGCTAATACTAAGGACGGCCCAAATAACCTTGCCAATGGGGGGATTCGAACCCCCGACCGTAGTGGCCGTGCAGACCATGAATGGCGCGCTTGGTTTTGTTCCTCCCCAACCGATCGATGGGGGATTACTCACAATATAGTGGTAACTGTTATTCTTCATGTGTTTTACCAGTAATCGTAAACTCAGGATCCAATGTTGTCAGTAGCACATCTCTCCTCCAGCAGAAATCTGGGGTTATCATAACAGTAGCAGAACAATAGTATGTCTTTTGTTTGGGTGATTTTCTGGCGACCGAATATCAATGTAACATAGTTCTCGATAATATTCTTCTCGGGTTTCCTGGCGGATAAATACGTCATCTGGACACAATATTTCGGTGGTCCACCTGATCGTCATCCTGAGGTGACAGTGCTGGTACATCGACTCACCAAGACTGAGTACAAGCCGCGAGCGGAGGCCCTTACATATGCTGCGGAAGGCACAAGAATGGACAGTGCTGCCCTCTACGTTTCAGCGCCGCCAGTGGTAGAAGCCGGCGTAAACGATAGATCGCTATTCAGCAGGTCTAAACAGAGACAGTTGTTTTTTGATGTCATACAATACAGGGCTCGACATATTACTCAAGGGAAAACTCTTGTCTCTGTTTATAATATTTTCAGAAAGACGAATTTCGATCGAGTATTTTAAAGTCCAGTCTCAATAGCGTGATGCAGAGGCAACCATTTGTGTCTCGCCATACTTCATTTTATGTCCCTCAGTAAGACAGTGCTCAGCTACAGCAGATTTCTCTGGCTGAAGCAGTCTTGTGTGTCGATGGAGTTCAGTACATCGATCTTGAATTGTTCGGATTGTATGACCAATGTAAACTTTCCCTCAGTGACAAGGAATTTTGTATCGCTGGGTTCCCTCTATCGTAAGTCATCCTTTATTGAACCCAGGAGCGCTCTAACTTTGCCAGGTGGACGAAAAATACCTTGGATGTCATGTCTTTTCAAAATTCTTCCTATTTTTGAAGAAATGCTTTGAACAAACGGTAGGAAAGGCAGCAACTAGCAAGTTTCTTCTTGTGGTTCCCGTGATGGTACAAACTGGAAAGCACAGCAGATCTGTTAGTGTAAACATTCTTCTTGAATGCCATTCTCAGATGGTCCATTTCTTTAGTCAACTTTCAGCGATGAAATGGCAAAACCTCTTTTTGTGAGCGCATGCAGGACACCAGTGCGCTGGTAAGATGGATGACAACTTGTTGCAAGAAAGTAGCGGTCCATGTATGTGGGCTTTCTGTAAACACTATGTTACAATTATCTGTCACCCTTTCTGTACATCATGACATCTAAAAATGGAAGCTTTCCATCTCTCTCCACCTCCATAGTGAACTTAATGTTAGGATGGAGGCAATTGAAATGGTACAGAAGGCGGTTCAGAGCATCTCTCCCATGTGCCCATACCATGAAAGTATCATCAACGTACCTCCAGAAATATGTAGGTTTTAAAAAAATGCGTTTTCAATGCTATGTCCTCAAAATGTTCCATAAATAAATTGGCGACTATAGGGGATAATGGGCTCCCCATAACCACTCCGTCAGTCGATCGTTAAATTAGAAGTACGTTGACGTCAGCACATGGTGGGCAAAGCTCCGTTGTTTCCTCGTCCAGAATTTCACCAATTAATTACAAGGATTCTTCCAAAGGAACCTGGGTAACAAGCGACCCCCACATCGAAGCTAACCAGCAAATCAGAGGGACCCAGATTCAAAGACTTCAGCCGCTGAATAAAAACTGTAGAATTGGAAATAATATGTTGACATGAGGGCTGAGAATTGACGTCAGATACTTGGCCAGGTTATAAGGGGGAGCGCCCAAATTACTTACAATCGGTCTCAGTGGGATTCCAACCTTGTGTACCTTAGGTACAGCGTACAATCTAGGTGGAATGTCTGCACCAGGACTACGTTTTTTGAGCTCATCCTCAGGTAAGGAACTCTTCTTCAGCAGTGAAAGCGTCTTTCTTTTGATCCGCTCGGTTGGGTCATTCTGCAGCCTACGGTATGCTATGCTGTGTCCTCAAGTAAAAGATCCATTTTCCGCACGTAAACATCAAGTAAGAGGACCACCATGGAATTACCTTTGTCTGCTGGTAAAATTATTTAATCCTGATCTTCTCTTAAGGATCGGATGGCAACTCTTTCATGTGAGGAGATGTTACTCCGTGGAGGCGGCACTCGACGCAATGTATGTGATACCTATTGTCTTATTACTTCTGCCTGGTCTTCAGGGAACTTTGATACCGCTTGCTCCACTGCACAAATGGTTTCCGTGATGGGAATATTCCTCGGTGTGGGAGCAAAATTAAGGCCCTTTTCCAACACTGATAGTGTGGCGTCATCCAATTCTTTATCTGTGAAGTTAATCACGTTTCGTCGATGGGTTTCGTCATCCAGTATCATAGCTTGAGAATAAAAGCTGGTCAAACTTGGAAGTTTGAATATCAAAGTTCCCTGAAGACCAGGCAGAAGTAATAAGACAAGAGGTCTCACATACGTTGCGTCGGGCGCCGCCTCAACGGATTTATCGCAATGATGCATTTAGAGGCATTACATCGGTTTGTGAGCTGTTTAATTTCTTTGTGTAACATTTCTTTGAAGAATCGTTCACCGAAGTGCACAAAACATTAAAAATTGCGCTAACTACACCAATTTCAACAGCAAGAGCAGAGCGCAATTTCAACACCTTAAAAAATCAAAACCTTCCTCAGGAAGAGTATGAGTCAGGAAAGGCTGAACTCACTGCCTGTTGTTCCATTCACAAGGAGGAAATCAGTGATATTGAAAAGTTTAAAACAGAGTAATTGACAAGTTTGGCAGTCAGAAGAACAGATGTGCACATTTACTGTATAAATAACCTGCCAGAACACAGACCTCATTATTTAATGTGCTAAAATACACACGAAACTGCTCCTAGCCAAGGTTTTTCCCAGAGTTTTTACCTTGGCCATAAGGCGAAAGCCATGAGGGTCCCTGTTGTCTCTCTGGTGCATTTCCAGTGAGAAAGAAGTGACATACGTTCTCCCACAGTTCATTTTGGTTTTGACATCACAGTCAGTACACAAAATCACAACTACAATAAGTAAACTCAGACACCCACAAAAGTATGCCCCCCAGGGGGCGCACGGTTCTTTCGTGAGTATGTGTGTGGCGAGCATGGGGCCCCGAGCTAATGCAGGCTTCCTTCTTTACTTCCCGGACTACTTTTCCTTTCCCCCTCCCCTCCTTCCCTATCCTCACTCCTTCCCCTCCCCACTGGGGGACTGATAACCTCAGTAGTTTTGTCCCCCTACCTCAAACAAACAACCCAATCTCACAAAAGTACACGAAAAACCAGCGGAGCTGGTGGACCAGACCAACTAAAAAAAAACATGTTTATTGCACATTTGTATAAAGTTTTATTAGCTACAGTGTTTCGTGGATTATATTAATTGCTGCATAATTAGCACATTTAATATCTTTCGAAACAATTTAAATGATGTTATATATGAGTGATTCCATTATACTGGGTACTAACTTTTTTCTGGGCCCCACAAACGAAACTGAGCATGATCCGCCACTGATAGGCGGTTGTTACATGGACAGACAACCAGAAAAATGTTGTGATTTGCACTAGAATGGGAATCCTCTCAGATTTATCGTCAAATGCATAGCCTTGGTCTACTACTTGATACTGGATAAATGCTTCCAGTAAACATATTTTATTATTCTCTAGTGGTGTTGGTGTTAAGAACATATCTTTCATCTATAAGCTGGATAGTTTCGGCTATCAGGGTTGTAATTCTGTGTTAACACATTCTACACATAAGCAAACATTTGTAAGAAACAATGTGGTGTATTACAAATGCATACAGACATTGCCGAGGTGGGTTGGCTTGCGTGCCTCAACGATATAGATAGCCGTACCGTAGGTGCAACCACAGCGGAGGGGTATCTGTGGAGATGCCAGACAAACGTGTGGTTCCTGAAGAGGGGCAGCAGCCTTTTCAGTAGTTACTGGGGCAACAGTCTGGATGACTGACTGAGCTGGCCTTGTAGCATCAGCTAATGTGGCTTTGCCACACAGTTACTGCGAACGGCTGAAAGCAAGGGGAAACTACAGCCGTTATTTTTCCCGAGGACATGCAGCCCTACTGTATTAACATATGATGATGGCATCCTCTCGGGTAAAATATTCCGGAGGTAAAATAGTCCCCCATTCGGATCTCCGGGCGGGGACTACTCAGGAGGATGTGATCATCAGGAAAGACAATACTGGCATTCTACGGGTCGGAGCGTGGAATGTTAGATCCCTTAATCGAGTAGGAAAATTAGAAAATTTAAAAAGGGAAATGGATAGGTTGAAGTTAGATATAGTGGGGATTAGTGAAGTTCGGTGGCAGGATGAACAGGATTTCTGGTCAGGTGAGTACAGAATTATAAATACAAAATCAATTGGGGGTATCACAGGAGTAGGATTGATAATGAATAAGAAAATAGGAATGCGGGTAAACTACTATGAGCAGCACAGTGATCGCATTATCATTGTCAAGATAGATATGAAGCCAAGAATAATGAATAAGAAAATAGGAATGAGGGTAAACTACTATGAGCAGCACAGTGATCGCATTATCATTGTCAAGATAGATACAAAGCCAACACCGACAACAGTAGTACAGGTTTATATGCCAACTAGCTCTGCCGATGATGAGGAAATCGAAGAAATATATGAGGAGCTAAAGGAAATTATTCAGACAATTAAGGAAGAGGAAAATTTAATTGTTATGGGAGACTGGAATTCGGTAGTAGGACAAGGAAGGGAAGGGAAGATAGTAGGTGAATATGGTCTGGGCAAAAGGAATGAAAGAGGAAGCCGTCTGGTCGAATTTTGCACAGAACATAATTTAGTTATAACAAACACCTCGTTTAAGAATCACAAAAGAAGGTTGTATACGTGGAAGAGACCAGGAGACACCAGGAGATACCAGATAGATTTTATAATGGTAAGACATAGATTTCGGAACCAGGTTTTAAAGTGTAAGATTTACCCAGGGGCAGATATAGACTCTGACCATAATTTGTTGGTTATGAACTGTAGGCTGAAACTGAAGAAACTACAAAAAGGTAGGAAAATAAGGAGATGGGACCTGGATAAATTGAAGGAACCTGAAGTTCTTAAGAATTTCAGAGGGAGCTTTAGGCAACAATTGACAGACACAGGGGAAAATAAAACAGTAGAGGAGGAATGGGTAAAATTGAGAGATGAAATAGTGAAGGTAGCAGAGGACAAAATAGGTAGGAAGGCAAGACCTACAAAAAATCCTTGGATATCACAGGAAATACTAAATTTAATCGATGAAAGGAGAAAATATAAAAATGCATTAAATGAAACAGGCAAAATGGAGTACAGACAACTAAGAAATGAGATTGACAGGAAGTGCAAAATGGCTAAGCAGGAGTGGCTAGAAGGCAAATGCATGGATTAGAAGAATGTATAAATAGGGGAAAAATAGATACAGCCTGCAGGACAATAAAAGAAACATTTGGAGATAAGAAAAACGGCTCTATGAATATCAAGGACACTGATGGAAAACCAGTTCTCAGCAAAGAAGGGAAAGCTGAAAGGTGGAAAGAGTATATAGAGGGGCTCTACAAAGGAAATGAACTTCGAAACAATATTGTAGGAAGGGAAGCGGATGTAGATGAAGATGAAATAGGAGATACTGTACTGAGAGAAGAATTTGACAGAGCCCTGAAAGACCTAAGTCGAAACAAGGCCCCTGGAGTAGATGATATTCCCTCAGAGCTACTTAAGTCTCTGGGAGAACCAGCCATGACAAACCTGTTTCACCTGGTGTGTAAGATGTATGAGACAGGAGAAGTACCCTCAGACTTTAAGAAAAATGTTATAATCCCCATTCCAAAGAAAGCAGGTGCAGACAGGTGTGAAAACTACAGAACCATCAGTTTGATAAGTCATGGTTGCAAAATATTAACACGAATTATATACAGAAGGATGGAAAAGCTGGTAGAAGCCAACCTTGGGGAAGATCAGTTTGGGTTCGGGAGAAATGTAGGAACACAGGAGGCACTACTCACTTTACGGCTTATCCTAGAAGATAGATTAAGAAAAGGCAAACCTACATTTCTAGATTTTGTATATTTGGAGAATGCTTTTGACAATGTTGATTGGAATAAACTCTTTCAAGTTCTGAAGCAAGCAGGAGTAAAATATAGGGAGCGTAAGGTTATTTACAACTTGTACAAAAACCAGACAGCGGTTGTCAGAGTTGAAGGGCATGAAAGGGATGCAGTGGTTGGAAAGGGAGTAAGACAGGGTTGTAGCCTTTCTCCTATGTTATTCAATTTGTACATTGAGCAAGCTATAAAGGAAAGCAAGGAGAAATTTGCGTTTTGCTGATGACATTGTAATTGTGTCAGATACAGCAAAGGACCTGGAAGAGCAATTGAACGGATTGGACAGTGTGCTGAAAGGTGCATATAAGATGAATATTAACAAGAGCAAAACTAGAGTAATGTAGTGCAGTCTTAGAAAATCAGGTGATGCTGAAGGAATTAGATTGGGTAACGAAGCAATAAAGGAGGTAGATGAGTTTTGTTACTTGGGCAGTAAAATAACAAATGATGGTCGCAGTACAGAGGATATAAAATGCAGAATGGCGATGGGTAGATAAGCGTTCTTGAAAAAAAGAAATTTGTTAACATCGAATATTGATTTAAGCCTAAGGAAGTCCTTTCTGAAGGCATTTGTATGTAGTGTTGCCTTGTATGGGAGTGAAACATGGACGATAAACAGTGCGGACAGGAAGAGGATAGTGTGGTGTCGCACAAGTCTAAAGTGCGCGCCACCTACTTTCGCCGCGCGCCACCATGCACGCACGGCGCAGCGTTCTTACGACGTAAGCCACAAGCGCCCTCTGCTGCGATACCGCTCGTGGCCACCACTGAACGACATCGTTCACTTGGGACTGAGATAGGAACCAGTTAACACTTCGGAATCAGATAGGCACCAGTGAAGACTTGGCTATCGGACAGGCACTAGGCAGGCCTCTAGCTCAACTATGTATCAGCATTCTGCATTACTGAGCTATGTAAAAGTTAAGTATTACTAAATCTCTAAGAAATATAGATCTCGTTCTAATTTACTCTAGTGTTTCTAGTTTCTGCTGTCCCACTGGCTGGTCACCTTCTACCTGCACAAGCGTGCACCCTTTATTCCTGTGTCGGTCATTCTACTCGGCCACCGACACCTACGACGGAAACGAGACACAAAAGCGGCGACGACGCTGGGACACAAAAGTGGCGACGAGGATGGGATACAAAAGATAGAGGCTTTTGAAATATGGTGCTACAGAAGAATGCTGAAGATTAGGTGGGTGGATCGCGTAACTAATGAGGAAGTACTGAACAGAATTGGGAAGAAAAGAAATTTCTGGCATACCTTGACTAAAAGAAGGGATAGATCAGTAGGACCTATTCTTAGACATCAAGGAATTGTGAATTTAGCGTTGGAGGGGAGTGTGTGGGGTAAAAACCGCAGAGGAAGACCAAGAGATGGATACAGTAAGCAGATTCAGACAGATGTAGGTTGCCGTTCTTATGTGGAGATGAAGAGGCTTGCTCAGGATAGGGCATTGTGGAGAGCTGCATCAAACCAGTCTCCGGACTGAAGACCACAATAACAACATGGAGGAAGTTGACACACAGAAGCTATATTAGAGAATGTATAGCATCAACGTTCTGATTTTCTAAAACCATGTTCATTTACAGTAATAGCTACATCATGAAATAGTACATATCCATCTCTGTTCATAGTTAAACATTAGCTATATTTTCGACACGTAAGTGTTAACAATGACCGCTATGGTTATCTCATGCAGTAACATGCTGTATTACTGTGTATGTGCTAACTGCAAAAAACTGTGACAGAAAAATAGCACAGTACACATGTTGCAAGCTGTTTGCATTGCATTAAGTTGGATGAGATATGTTGATAATACCCAGACAATAGGACAATGGGAATAATATATTACAGCCGGCCGCAGTGGCCGAGGAGATTGAGGCACTTCAGTCATGGTCTGCACAGCTACTTCGGTCGGGGGTTCGAATCCCCCCTCGGGCATGGATATTTGTGCTGTCTTTAGTATAAGGTAGTTCATAAGTAGTTTGTAAGTTTAGGGACTGATGACCCCGTAGTTAAGTCCTATAAGCTTAACAAACATTTAAATACAACATTTTAATAAATTACAATAGAGTTCTAGATATAGTTTTTTAGAAACGAAATCATCATTAGACCAATCAGAATCCAGCTTTCAAACTAACTCGATTGGAGCAGTCAACACTCTGGAATATGTGCAAACGTGCTGTAATATATGAGATGGTCAGTTTCTATGTCTGTTGGTACATAGAAACTTAAGGACAGCCGGAAACGTACTACAATATAGGAGGATGTGAACTGTATCAGGACATATGAGGTTCTACAACTTCAGTAGATATATTAATTTAATGTAGGTGGGCATGAGGCGTAAATTCAAATGTTTGTTAAGCTTAAGGGACTTAACTACGGGGTCATCAGTCCCTAAACTTACAAACTACTTATGAACTAAGACTAAGGACTGCACAAATATCCATGCCCGAGGGGGGATTCGAACCCCCGACTGTAGTGGCCATGCAGACCGTGACTGGAGCGCCACAGTCCCCTCGGCCACCGCGGCCGGCCATGATGCGTAATTTATGGACGATATTTCACACTTCTTAGGTCACGTGATTCTACAGAGAAATTTGTATTGAACGGTCTAAGGTTTAATTTATCTCACAAAATGTTATGTGGAGTAAAATTACAGTTACATAATCACAAATATGTCTCTGGGTATTGTGTGTGTTCTTGCATAATTCGATGAAATATAGAGTGTAATCTCAAGACAGCTGTTGTTAGGGGACAGATATCCAATCTGGAATGTCCAGTGACTCATCTCCAAATGCGATAATGTTCCAGTCTCAGTAGATGACTGATAATATTGCAACACAAGAAATCTGCAATGGGAGCATCCTACATGTCTTGTTTTCTCGGGAGATTGGGAGAAATTCTCACATTTATGAGATGAAACCAATAGAAAATTTAATTTACTTTCAAAAATTTTGATTGGGAGATAATAATGAAAGTATTGTCATCATGGGAAAAAATGAAATTTGGGCAGGCATACATATGGGCCACCCATTCTTCTAGTTAGGCAGCAGAAGGCTATCAACTCTGGAATGTTTGGTACTACATTTCCAAATGTGGGAATATCCAGCTTATATACTGAGAGATGAGCGGTAACCAGTAACATTGGAACAGCAGTTACAAGTTACGGTAATGGTAGTTTTCCCTTTGATTATGAAGGGAATTGACTATCTTCACATCAAATGTATGATGTCTGACAAAGACAATCCGTAATGTACCTACCGAAAGTCATTACTGGGATGGGGAAATGTAGGAGGAGATATCAAATTCAGGTATATATGCAGATCTGTCTTTCATTCTAAAAGTTAAACAGTGCAAGCATAGCACTCAAGAAGTCTGGTAACTTGCCTCAAAAGGCGAGAATATCACATTGATTGCTCTACTTACATTTGAGTAGACCAATAATCCTAAATCTTTTTTGTTATGTGACACGCAAATTTTCTGGACAATTTTTTGTAAACCACTACAGCTACTACACAGTAATTAATGGTAGTATAAAATTATCTTTAGTATCATACTCGAGTTTTTATAATAGCAAATGCAAAGCAAGAATTTTGACAATTATAAAGGGGACATTATAAGAAAAAAACAATATTGTATCCAGAAACATTTTTTTAATAAAAATTAAGTTTTAAACTCAATGAACGCCAATAGTTTTAGGCCAGTATTACACAGTCATATTTCTTTGTAAAAAATTTACATCATAAAAACTTGATATTTTAATAGGGAACTTTGACATATATGTCTGCTTTTGTCAACAAATGTGATCGTATCTAGTGCCTTGCAGTAGATTTGAACCAAGATTGATCATAAAAGTCGTTTGTCTATTGTTCACTTCAGTGCAAAATGTAACTTCTTGGAGCGGTAGCATCGCTGTAGATCTTGAACTGCACTTGTTTGAAAACAAACGTCCTGGTTTGAAAACATGACGTCGAAATTTAGTTGGTGTACGCCATCTTCGACAAAATTAATCGAACTTTATGAAGCAGACGAAGCACTGTTTATAACCAGACCGAGTATAAGAACAGATTAAGGAGACTTGAAAGTTACAAGAAAATGGCGGAGGTACTCAACAGAGAAATTCGGCCTGGTTCTACAGCCGAGAATATTAAGAAGAAGATTAATGGCCTTGTGTATTACATCAACCAAAAAATTAATAGAAATGTATGAATAAGATTTTTATAAGCTTTCCACTCTTCTCAGTCTAATAACAATCGATGTCGTTCCTGTTGACAGGTTCTTGTATGCGCTCTTGTCCGGCCAGTAAGTTAATCCTTCTCGTATAGCGAATATTTCGTTGCCACCATGAGTATGTTACGCCGTCACGCCATAAGTAAAATTTAATCCCAGTAGCAAGAAATTGCTGTGTCAGTCTAAACCTGTCTTCTGTTGATATAGTCTTCTCACATGCATATACTGATTTATAATGTGTGGAGCCACTTTAAACACCGATACGTTGTATCATCCATTCTCCAGTAATTTATATATGACTTGCCGACCTCTGCTTGCAGCTCCCATAATGTGAAATTATTTTCACAGTTTCACCTAAGTAAGCCCTCCTTTTTTTCTTCAAAATGCAATTTTCACAATAGCAATGACAGCGCATGATAACATGTGCGTTTACCGTCAGCCATCTTAAAATATGATCAAAAATATGACGGCAGTATAATACCCCTTTTTGTGTCCCGACTTCGTCGCCGCTTTTGTGTCCCAGCCTCGTCGTAGGTGTCGGTGGCCGAGTGAAATGAGACCGACACGCTGGTGGAGGTACGGAGGGGAGCAGCCAGAAACTATAAACACTCGAGTAAATTAGAGATATATTGCACAGAATGTAACAATACTTAACTTTTACATAGTACGGCAGAATGTTGATACATAGTTGTTAGAGGCCTGCCTAGTGCCTGTACAATAGCAAAGTCTTCACTGGTGCCTATCTGATTACGAAGGTCCTAACTCGTTGCTATCTCAGTCCGAAGTGACTAGTGTCTTTTCAGTGGTGGCCACGAGCGGGGTCCCAGCAGAGGGCGCTCGTGGCTGTCGTCGGAAGAACGCCGCGCCGTGCATGCATGGCGGCGCGTGGCGAAAGTAGGTGGCGCGCACTTTGTACTTGTGCGACACCACACCCCTCCCCCCCAAACCGCCGCGCCGTCGTGGCGTAGGGCTGAGGGCCACGGCGACGGCACTGGGAGGAGGGCCTGGGCGGGGGCGTTACTGGTGGGACGGGCGTCGTAGCTGAGGCCGGGATCGAGACGCCGTCCGCGCCCCGGCATCTGCCTTGAGATCCTCCAGGGAACCCGCCGAAACCTGGGGAAGGGCGCCCGCCCCCGCCCAGAGGGAGCAGGTCATCTTCTTCTGAGGTGCGTGGCCCAAGCTGGGGGGGCCCGCACGGTCCCGGAGTCCCTCTCGGCGACGCTGTCATCTGCGGCGGCGACAGCGGCGGCGACGACTGCATCGGATGTACGTCGACGTCCATAGGGATCTCGTAGTCCGGGGACGAACGATGTGGTTGTGCTCCCTGGCGCAGAACTGGGTCTGGAATCAAGAAACCGGAGACAGGATCGCGCGGCCTGTGCAGGCGCAATTGGTTTGCGTGGCGCCGCAGCTCCGACCCTGTGGAAGAACGTACAACAAACATATTGCGCCCAAGCACGCGTTGAATGGTGCCCGGCAACCATGTCTTCTTGTTTCCAGCAAACACCCTGTACAGCACCGGCGTAGAAACCTGAAAACGCGTAGCACCATACGAACCGACCCGGTGCGTGGGAGGCTGCAGCAGGTGAAGGAGAGTGCGGTGACGGCGGCCGTGTAGCAGCTCGGCAGGAGACGGGCCGTCACGTGGCATGCACCGATACGTAGACAGGAAAATTTGAAGTGCTTGCTGCCTGGAGTGCTGACCTTTCATCTTCTCCATGTGAGACTTGAATGTTCGAACGAAACGTTCTGCTTCACCATTGGACTGAGGGTGAAAAGGTGCAGTGGTAATATGCTGAATACCATTCACACGACAAAATTGTTGAAATTCCGCACTAACAAACTGAGGTCCATTGTCACTGACGATAGTTTCAGGCAAGCCTTCGATGCAAAACACTGATGTTAAGGCACTGATTGTACTAGACGCCGTCGTTGAGTTCATGGCAATCACAAAAGGAAACTTGCTGAAAGCGTCTACAACAATTAACCAGCGCGTATTCCAGAAAGGTCCGGCAAAGTCAATATGTATACGTTGCCATGGTCCCTTGGGGCGTGGCCAGTCTGAGAAACGCTGTGGAGGAGCCGCCTGATGCTCCGCACAAACAGTACACTGTGACGTCATGTTCTCTATCTGAGCGTCCATACCAACCCAGGTACAATGACGTCTGGCCAGTTGCTTTGTCCTAACAATACCCCAATGTCCTTGATGCAGGAGGCGTAACACTTCTCGTTGCAGGGAACGAGGAACAATCACTCTTGCTTGGTCGTTGTCGGTATGCAACAACAGTACACCCTGACTTAAAGATAATGCATGACGTTGTGTAAAATAACGTCGAACCAGAGGCCGATCAATGTCTTTGGCTCTGGCAGGCCACCCTGAGCGAACAAAACGTGCTACCACACTGAGGTCTGCATCCGCAGCTGTTTCCTGTGCAACCCGACGAGAGTTCAAAGGAAAGTCTGCGACAGCGGAAGCATCATTGGAGTCTATCTGACAACATTCCATTTCTGAAGAATCAAATGATACATCCTGGCCAACCGGAAGTCGGGAAAGTGTGTCCGCGTTGGCATGTTTAGTGGTAGGTCGGTACAAAATCTCATACTGATAATTTGACAATATCAAGGACCATCTCTGAAGCTTTTGTGCCGTACGTGGCGGAATCGGCTTTGTGGGTGAGAACAACGACGTGAGAGGCTTGTGGTCTGTCAACAAATAGAATTTTCTGCCATAGAGATAATGATGAAACTTTGTGACGCCGTAAATGATTGCTAAGGCCTCCTTTTCTATCTGACTGTAATTCTGTTGCGTCGGCGTCAGTAGCTTGGATGCAAAGGCAATAGGACGATCGTGACATCCAATACGATGCGACAGAACTGAACCCACACCGTACGACGAGGCGTCAACTGCTAGCACTACAGGCTTCTGTGGGTCAAAGGGAATCAAACATGCATCACTGAGCAGTGCAGACTTTAGTTTGTCAAAGGCAACCTGACAATCTTTAGACCATACAAAAGGAACATTCTTCCTACGTAAGTGATGCAGTGGAGCTGCAATCTGAGAGGCATTGGGAATAAACCTGAAATAATAGTTAAGCTTTCCCATCACTGCTTGCAATTCATGCACATTCTTAGGAGGAGGCAAGTCTTTGATTGCTCGAAGATGTGACTGTAAGGGATGAATTCCTTGGGCATTAATTACATGGCCTAGGTACTCTATTTCAGTTTGAAAAAACGAACACTTTGCTTTATTGCAACGTAGACCTGCTGCAGTCAACACTTTGAAAAGGCACTCCAGGTTTGCTAAATGTTCTTCAACTGTACGTCCGGACACCACAATGTCATCTAAATAGTTCGAACAACACGGTACGGAAACTGTCAGCTGTTCCAAAAAACGCTGAAAAATAGCGGGAGCGGAAGATCTGCCAAAGGGTAGGCGTTGAAATTGAAAAAGGCCCATGTGAGTATTAATGACGAAAAATTTTTTTGACTCGTCATCAAGTGGAAGTTGTAAGTATGCCTCTGCTAAATCAATCTTGGAAAAGAAGCGAGACTGTCCTAATTTGTCCATAAGTTCCTCAGGTCTGGGCAGGGGATAAGTGTCGACAATTGTTTGACTGTTCACTGTTGATTTGAAGTCCGCACAGAGACGAAGTTTTCCTGACAGCTTGGGTATAATTACTATAGGCGAGGCCCACTGACTCGCAGAAACAGGAGAAATCACCCCACTATCTTGCCAACGTTTAAGTTCTTCGGCAACTGTATCACGCAATGCGATAGGCACTGGCCTAGCTTTACGAAATTTTGGAACTGCAGATTCTTTTAAAGTTACATGTGCCACGAAGTCTTTTGCACAACCTAGTTCCGGCGAAAACAAGTCACTATATTTGTCACACAATGCACTGATTTTATCCTGAGGCACTATTGACGAAATTTGAAGCACATCTCTTTGAATTGATAAACCAAACAAGTCAAAAGCATCTAGTCCAAAAATGTTCTGTGTCGATTTGGCCTGAAGAACTACAAAAGCAACTGTTTTTGTTACACCTTGAAAAGAGGCAGGCAGGCTACACGTTCCTAGCACGGGAATATTTTGACCCGTATAAGCTGTTAACACTTGCTGTGACGGCAACAATTTTGGCGAACCCAGAAGTTCATAAGTATCTTTATTTATTAATGTGACAGCAGAACCAGTATCAAGCTGAAATTGCACCGTCTTATTTTCTATGAAGAGAGTCACAAACAGTTTTTGCTTGCGGCGCTCGACAGGTGCGCGAATGTGGGCAACGTCTGCTACGGTTTGTTTACTGCGCTTGCGCGGGCCGCGTAGTGAAGTAAGCGGCGCAGACTCGGCACACAGCGGATTAACCACACTGTCACTAGATGACACTACCGCCGGATCGGCGTCCGCGCAATGCGAGGCTACTGCACTAAAATTACTTTGAGTAGCTACACCAATTCTACTGTCTCTAGCTACACAGTACGGGGCACTATTACAATTAGAAGTTGCAGAAGGCACTATTTTCACTACAGGAATGCACTGTTCATAGTCATTTTGCTTGTCCCGAACCCTTGTCCGTTGCACTGTTTTACGCGCTCGTCGGCGCTTGCTACGTGGTGCACTATATAGTTTTGCCATAGGCGCAGAACTACTTTCTTGCAATGGAGATCCAAGGAAAGCACTGTTCAAGTCCACAGCCCGTATAACATTTACAGAATGAACTGTTCTCGCACTCTGCGAAGCACTATTCCGAAAGGCACCGTTTCTAACGTTACTGTTCTTTGAGTTTTTAATTTGCATACACACAGACTGCACATGTCCCGATTTGCCACATTGATAACAGGTTGCGTTGCGACTAGGGCAATGAGCACGCTTGTGGCGAGACACACACTGGGGGCAAGATTTACGTACATTTTTCTGAAATGAGCGTTGGCGCTCGTTATTCAAATTACTGTGTCTAACACTACGGGGCGACCTTTGCGTCGCACTTTTACACTGGCTACTGTTCACTGTCTGTTCAGCACGGCCTGTAGAATTTAAAGAATCACAAGTGCTATACTGAGAACTACGGCTAGGAAAGCGTCCGTTGCGGCGCACTGAATTAACACTGGCTTTGCATTTCTACATCTGCTAAGTCAAAAGTATCATGCGCTTCTATAAGCTGCAGTACACTGTCTAATGAGGGGTCAGACTGTTTCAGAATTGCTGCTCTAATTCTGGGGTCCTGAATATTCTGCGTAATCGCATCCCTCAACATCACGTCACTATACGAAAGTCCACAAGAGCAAGTAAATTTACATTGGCGGGTTAAGCCCTTCAATTCCGTGATCCATTCTTGGTGTGACTGCTGCGGTAATTTTTTAAGTCTGAAAAATCGGTATCGTGCAGCGGCTACAAGAACTTTTCTCTCATAATGAGCATTCAGTGCATCTACAATTTGTTCAAAGTCTACATCACGAGGAGATGCGTGCGGGAATAGTTTTTGCAGTAACACGAAAGTTTTGGGGCCCACCACAGACAATAAAAGATGCTTAACAGTCTGACCTGTAAGTTGATGAGCCGCGACGAGTTCTTGAAACTGCGCCAGATAATCACTCCATTCTTCCTCACGTTCGTTGTATTGGCGGAACGTAGGAAGCGTTGCGGCGGCAGGTGTGGGCTGCTGAAGCGGCGGCTGTTGTTGGTTAGCTGCCCGCGCTGTCAGCTCGGCCACAGCCTGGAGCAACTGGGTGATTTGCGCCGTCTGTAACTGAATAATTTCCATTAAGTTTGGGTTCGGGGTAGTGGCCATGCTGACCGATTAGGCGCCGCGTATACAAGAAAATTAGTACAAAACACAAATGCAATATGAAAGAGGACGCTCTGCAACAAAAAAGTCCACAAAACACGTAATGAATATGTTCCCCCAAAATTCTTAGAATAAGGGTGGGTGGGCGGGAGCAATTTCTGCGTGCTCCGACTGCTGCTGTCTGGCTGCTGCAAGCGGGCTGGTCCAAGGTTCTATCCCATCCTCGTCGCCACTTTTGTGTCCCGACTTCGTCGCCGCTTTTGTGTCCCAGCCTCGTCGTAGGTGTCGGTGGCCGAGTGAAATGAGACCGACACGCTGGTGGAGGTACGGAGGGGAGCAGCCAGAAACTATAAACACTCGAGTAAATTAGAGATATATTGCACAGAATGTAACAATACTTAACTTTTACATAGTACGGCAGAATGTTGATACATAGTTGTTAGAGGCCTGCCTAGTGCCTGTACAATAGCAAAGTCTTCACTGGTGCCTATCTGATTACGAAGGTCCTAACTCGTTGCTATCTCAGTCCGAAGTGACTAGTGTCTTTTCAGTGGTGGCCACGAGCGGGGTCCCAGCAGAGGGCGCTCGTGGCTGTCGTCGGAAGAACGCCGCGCCGTGCATGCATGGCGGCGCGCGGCGAAAGTAGGTGGCGCGCACTTTGTACTTGTGCGACACCACACCCCTTTTTAGCGTAATGTCAAAGACTTACATAAAAAAATATTACGAACTTTTGATGATATTTTTATGTCAAACATTTGATCAAACATTTGACCATGTAATACTGGCCTTTGGTATAAGTCTTCATCCACATGAATTTAGTTTTTTACATATTTAGAAAAATGCATGCTTATGTAAGTAAGTAGTTGAGTAAATGGGATTATGTTTCAAGCTTTAAAGAAAAGTTTTCAAAGAAGACTCACATAATACTTCGATTAACAAACTAAGAAGTTTGTTCTCTAGAAACATATTTCTAATCGAAAACATTTCATCAAGGATTTCTAGAAATAAAGTCCTGAAACAAGAATAGATTTTAAGTAGTACTACTGCAAAAGTTACAAAGAAAACAACTCGATAGTGTGTCGTAAGTGTTAACATAATGAAAACGACTGCATTGTCTAATGTTTCACTTGCGAGAGTGTCCTCCGCAATTACAGCATACACAGAACGCGGTAAAACATCATTAGTAAAGAACAGTAATGGGTGAAACACAGAAGTTAACTGGCAACGGCCAATGAGCTTTAATAATAATTAAAATTAGGCCAGATGAGGTGACACTGGTAGAAATTTAAAAAGAAGCTATGGTGATATAAAATGTACACTGAAGAAACAGAAACACTGAAGAACAGAAGAACACTTAAAAGAAAACCACACATATAGTCGATGACAACACTGATGATCACTGTCATTAAAAACACTGAAGGCGAAGGGGTGGTCCTAGAGGGAGGGGATATGGGGAAAGGTAGGAGCGCAGGTTTGGGAGAGGGGGGAGTGAGGTAGGTAGTGCATGAACTCCTGGTGGGATGGGTGGGGGGTGGGACGAGGGAGCACCTATACAAGGGGGGGGGGGGGTTAGGAACAGAGTTGGGAGGATGTGTAAATGTCAGGATGGAGGACATCATCCGGGAGGGGAGGTGACAGAAGTTGCACTGGGATGGATGTGGAGTGTGTGTAGGTGCAGACCAGGGGGATGCAGCGGTGGAGGTGTGGCAGAGGCCTGGGGCGGTAAGCAGAAGAAAGACAGTGGGTTATGGGAATCTAGTTTGCGGTTGATGTATACAATGGGCAGATGTTAGAGGGACAGGAAGAGGTGGGAGAAGGGGATGAGTTGGTAAAGGATCCACGTGGGTGATGGGAGTCGAATACGATAGGCGAGGTGGATTGTGTGGCGCTCAAGGATCTGGAGGGATTTGTAGACGGAAGGGGGAGCAGAGATCCAGGCGACATTGAACAACAGAGGATGGGATGCTTTAGGGAACGCTAGGTGTAAACGATGATAGAGGGTTGGAGGTCCCATTTCCTGCTGGAGAGGAGTGTGAGGAGTGTGGGCTTCCTGTGGGATGGGTTTTAGGTGGGAGTTCCAGGAAAGGAAACGATCGACGGTGAAGCCAAGGTACTTGAGGGTGGGGATGTGGTGGATAGGATGGGCATAGAGGGTCAGCTAGAAGTCATGGATCCAGATGTAGAGGGTGGTATGAACTATGACGATTGACTGGGATTTGACAGGATTTACAGATAGTGGAGTCTGAAGGAAACGCTGAGATCTTTCAAGGGTGGGAGGGAGGGAAAGGCACTCAGCATCATCAGCATATTGGAGAAGATGATCGAGGAGTGGGGGTTGGGACATGTCTCCTGTATAAAGGAGGTAGAGGAAGGGTGCGAAGTCTGATCCCTAGGGCACCCTGGCAGAGGGTTAGATGGTATAGGGGTGGGTGTTGTAGACAGCAACATAGGATTGGCGGAAGGATAGGAAGGAGTTGACAAGGCAGACTTAATTGATGTGAAGGATGTAAGTTTGGAGTTCGAAGAGGAGACTGGGATGCCATACAGTCGTAGGCTCTCCCAATATCGAGGGAGACAAAGATAGCAGAGGGACAGGAGTTAACCTGGAGGAAGAGGAGGTGAATGAGACAAAGGAGCTGGTCATCAGCAGAGCAGGACAGTTAGAAGTCACATTGGGAGAGGGGAAGGAGTTGGTTTTAATGGAGATGCTGGTGGATGTGACGAGATAGGATCGTTTCAAGATCCTTGGTTACCACTGATATGAAGCTGATGGGGCGGTAGGAGTAGGTGGTGGACAGGACATTAAATATTAATTTAAGCAAAAGGAAGTCCTTTCTGGAGGCATTTGTGAGGAGTGGTGCCTTGTATAAGAGTGAAACATGGACAATAAACAGTGTGGATAGGAAGAGGATAGAGGCTTTTGAAATGTGGTGCTACAGAAGAATCCTTAAAATTAACTGGGTGGATCATCTAACTAATATGTAAATGTTGAACAGTATTGCAGAGGAAAGGATATTCTGGCATACCTTGACTAAAAGAAGGGATCAATTGGTAGGATAAATTCTCAGTCATCAAGGAATCATGCATTTGTCTTTGGAGGAAAATGTGTGGGGTAAAAACAGCAGAGGGAGACCAAAGCATAAATACAATAAGCAGATTAAAATGGATGTAGGTTGCCATTCTTATGAGGAGTTGCAGAGGCTTGCCCATAATACAGTAGGGTGGAGAGCTGCATCAAACCAGTCTCTGGACTGAAGACAACAACATTGCAATTATACTTGCTACGATTGCTTTCCTGATATAATACCCTACACCCCACTGTGCTCTTCCTGCTTTGACTCCTGACAGGTAGACCTTGTATTCTCCCACTTTGTTCTCTTTCTCACCTCTTACACTAGTGTCACCAACAGCTAAAACATATAACCTCCAGGGGACGGTTATTCAGGGGAAGTAGGTAAAGTGGCACTTCAGAAATATTTTATCATGCCACAGTTAAAAAAACTCTGGTTTTTACACCAAATGTACTTCCCTGCTCTTAAATCGTGGAACGCTCCGGTTGTCGCAAGCGCACCGAGTCTGACTAGGTGTAGTGAAGAGGCTGCCATCCCAACCCCACATGCGGTGTGTAACAGTACAGCCGATGCCTGAGTCCGTGCATTGAGGGGGCGAGGAGTGCAGAAGCTTCGGCTTGCACATGCTCCGACCTCACAGACAGCGTGAAACGTGACGGTTGCTATAGCAACCCTGACGTTCATTGCATGCGCTGTAGGGTGGAGGGGGCAAGCAGTGAAGTAGGCTGACCTTCCATTCAGGGCAGCCTTCACTTACATTCTCCAGTCTTCCATGGCTGTCGGCTGGACTCTAAAGTGGTTTCGTTGTTATGCATGGTGTGGCGCACGATTTCTTCTACAGTGCGCTAATTACTTTGTTTTAAATATGAATCCAGTTTACGATGTAGTATGTGATTTATTAGAAACGCCTTTTTCACAAAGGACAGACGAAGATTAGATTAGTTTTTCGTTCCGTAGATCCATGTTGAGGAGATCCTCGTGGATGTGGAACATGTCAAGAAGCAAAATTTACAAACTGAATAATAGATAATACTAATAATATAAGTACAGATACATACATTTTAGGTTAAAAAAAGCTGATAATATAATAATACTAATATAGTATGAGTACCGATACATGCACCATTTGGTACAATTTAGATTTTCACTAATGGAGTAGAAAGAGTTGACCACTAGAAAGTCTTTTAGGTTCCTCTTAACATGATCTTTATTTGTAGATAAATTTTGTATACTTGATGGTAAATTATTGAAAATGTGTGTTCCTGAGTAGTGGACCCCTGTTTGAAGTAAAGTAAGTGCTTTTAAGTCCTTGTGTAGATCATTTTTATTCCTAGTATTGTATGTATGAACTGAGCTGTTTGTTGGGAAAACGGATATATTATTTATGACAAATTTCATTAAGGAATAAATGTACTGAGAGGCAGTAGTTAATATACCCAGTTCTTTGAAGAGGCTTCTACAGGATGTCCATGAATTTACTCCACAAATCATATGTATTACACACTTTTGGACTCTGAAGACATTTGACTGACTTGAAGAGTTACCCCAAAATATTATACTTTATAACATTATGGAATGAAAGTAAGCCAAGTATGCAAGATTTGTTATTTTTATGCCTCCTATGTCTGGTAACACTCGTATTGCAAATACAGATTTGTTGAGTCGTTTCTGCAGTTCTGTGGTGTGTTCCTCCCATCTAAATTTATTATCAAGCTCTAATCCGAGAAATTTAATACTGTCAACCTCTTCTATCTACTCTTCTTCATACTTAATGCATATGCTGGTGGGAAATCTCTTACATGTTCTGAACTGCATGTAGTGAGTCTTTTCAAAGTTTAATGATAATGAGTTGGCTTTCAACCATTTATTAATGTTCATGAAAATATCATTACCAGACGTTTCTATAACTATGCTTGACGTATTTTTATTGCAATACTTGTATCATCTGCAAACAAAACGAACTCTGCTTCTGGTAGTGTAACTGATGAGAGGTCATCAATGTTTACAAGAAAAAGGAATGGCCTTAAGATGGATCCTTGTGGAACAGGAAGGAACTTCTAAATTGTGGGCGTTCTACTGAATCACTACAAATATGTGGCAGAAAAGAAGTGAAACATTCTGGTAAAGCCTACAGCCTTACTATCAAACGTTCGTGGTTTATGGAATTCCTGTGGTTGTGCTCTTCTCCAACTCTGCAAAAACTATTTTGTTGGTCATGTTGCTTTTTAGCAATAAAAGAAACGTTTGGAATAGATAAGGATTTGCTTCTTTGTTAAATATCACAAAATCATTACACAAACACTCAGATTTGGCAGAGCATTTAAAGGGCCAGTTTAATTTAAAAAGTGTAGAAAGAAATCGAAATATAATTTCAGATGCACTAAAGGAAAATGCTAGACTGTATACCGTGCAGTTCAATGGAAATGTATGTTTGAACAGACTTTTCCTAAATTAGTGATAGATGCAGTACTTTATTTAAGTAAACGAGAATTAACAATTCACAGTCATGATGAATCACTAGACTCCATACATCGTGGAAAATTTAAAGAACTATTGACGTTACTGTTATGAAGGAGCCCTGTAGAAATACAGTGCGACTTTCCTATCGGTACTCACAATAAGAACTGGGCAATACGTAACTAAGGGTAGTAAAACGTTTATGGCTCGTTGTCTCTGTTCATAGGGGAGAGTTATGTATGTCAGCTTCTATGCCCTAAACAGCTACCCAGACTGTTTAAACAAGATCAATAATTAATCTGTAGTTTAACCAGTCTATCAGTCTGCATATGATGACGTAAAACTATATTTAACAATTTAACCTCTGAATAACCAACAAAATGGATTCTAATATAAAGAAGTGTTTCACTCACGAAATAATTCTTTATAAATAGAGTTTATTTCTCTTTCTGGACATGAAAATGCGGAGGTGGTCCTACATCGAAAAATAACTGAATATTTTCCCAATTCTTGTTCGTGAGAGGCACTATAAGTATCACACGCACTCGAGAGAAAAACTTCCAAATTATCACTCATAAATTAATGAAGTCCATCGAACATTGGAGTTCCAAATTAATCCGTGATTAAGTACAGTATTTGTTATAAAAACAGTTTATCATTCAACACAGGAGTACACGATTGCTGAATTATCACAGTTCCAAAGCCCTGCTACCGTGCATACTTTACCCTTTTCACCAGAAACTAAGTTCTTCAGTCACAGTCAGGTAATTTTTCTAAGTTCACACATGCCTAACTCTTCAAATCACAAGTTCGTAACGCAGCTTCAGATCGCCCAGCGTCACAACCTTTCACCACCACGTCCAAGTTAGGAGTTCCTTCCCAAGCATTCGAAAGTAAGCTCTCCCTGCTCCCAAAATTGAATCCTTCCGCGTATCCTATCGCCTCATCTTTAAAATACAATTTCCCTTCCAAAATATTGCTGCGAGACACCATGTAAACTGACTGCCGGTGTGGCGCAGGAGACAGCGTCACCGACTGTGGGACTGAAGGTCGCCGGTTCAATCCTGCTCACAGGGAAAAATTTATTTCTTTGTAATTAACAATTTCAGAATGTTCTACATCTTTCTTATGTTCACTTGTAAATTCTACTTGTTTCTCATGTTAACTGTTCTTCTAATTTCTGATACATTCTGTCTGTGCATAAATAGCAGAGCACTTTGCCCGAGAGGCAGTCAGTGATGCATGTATGCTCATAATAAACGTGCTTTCAGTATAAGTGCTGCGTTCAGTTGCCTTCGAAGTCAAGCCTGCTTCCATTTCAAACGCTACATTATTTGGTGGAGGCGACAGGTATCCTGTGCAACAGCTGCATCACCGTGGCTCCGATTGGGCAACGTAAGAGCCGTCGCTTACTTGGATTGGAACTGGAATACAAGTGACTTACCAAGTACATCCTTCCAAAAGACCGTATCATCAGAATAACCATGGACACGAATTCAGCGGTAAGCCAGCTGCACATCAGACACCTGTCGGTGTTCTCTGGAGACGCTGGACAGGACAGCAACAAATGGCTTAAAGGGTTCGACCGAGTCTCCAAGTACAACAGGTGGGATCATACGATGTGCTTGGCCAACGTTTATTTCTACCTGGATGGAACAACGCAGCAATGGTTTGAAAACAACGAAGACAAGTTGAATGACTTGGAGACGTTCCAGGAGGAACTTAAGAAGACGTTTGGAGACCGCCAGCGATAAATCCGCTCGGCGGAAGAACAACTGAAGAACCGGGGCCAACGACACGGTGAGCCGACACAGTCAAAGTGAATCCGAATATGAGCGAGGCCGACAAAATCACGCACCTGATGAAGGGTATTGCAGAAGACATGTATCAAGCTCTTCTGATAAAAGACGTCGCTACGACGGAAGAGTTCATTAAGTGGTGCCAGTGTATTGAAGAGCTGCAACAAAGGGTTGGACGAACGAAGTATGACAGATTCCCCAAAGTAGTCCCTATGACCGTTGTGGAAGATTAGAATCACTTCGATTCTCTCATATGACAAATTGTGAGAGAAGAATTACAACAATTTATGGCAGCCGGGACGATTAGACCGAGAGAGCATCAGATCATGGCCATGGATGTAAGCCCTGTAAGTGACGAGGGAGCCGCTGTGGAAGAGGTATTTCAGGCAATTGCTCCTGTCTGCCCCGCCAATCGCACTCAACGTGAAGAATGGCGTTGCCCTGCTATGACTTACGCCGCAGCCGCCAAACGGCAGCCCATGAACCAGCCGACGCGGCCACAACCAACTTCCCCGGCAACTATGACATTCCACAGAAGAACTGACGTCTGGAGGACAGAAGACAACACACCTCTGTGTTTCCACTGTGGGCGCCCTGGACATATCGTATGTTCTTGCAGAGATAGAAGGCGAGTATTCGACGATTATTTTGCCGCAAGACGTCAGCCATCAGACCAGTTCTATCCCAGGCAATCACCTGTTGATGAGTTCAATCGACCTATGAGAAGAAGCCCATCGCTGTACCCTAGATGAGGTCGCTCCCCGACGCGCCGCATCCGTTCACCGTCTCCGTACAGCTGCTTTCCTAGCCGCCGCGCCCAGGAAAACTAATCGAGGCGACCATCTAGGGAGATGAGGCCGCCGCAGATGAAAATCCTCCATGGACGACAGTCGCTAAGATGTCGGGAAATCTCATCGACGTTATAATCGACGACCAACCTTATTGATTCAGGAGTGACTTTTCCTGTATTGTCGGATAATTACCGCCGCATACGAAGGAAGACTATGTTCTGTGATATGGAAGCAACTGTGCTGAATGGAAAGTACGTCCAGCCATCAGGAACTTGTGTTGCAAGAATAACCATCAACTACAGTACCCAGCCGTTTGAATTTGTCGTGTTAACAGAATGTAGTCACAATGTCATCCTCAGATGGGGCTTCCTTCAGGCATCCCAAGCTATCATTGACTGTGTAAGATCTGAGCTGCAAATTGAAGAAATTGTTCCGACAGGTGCACATAATACAGAATTTTCTGGGAAGTTATTTGCCGTTGACAATGTGACGATTCCGCAGTTGACGATGAGAAGAATTGCAGTCACAAACACAGATGAGCGATTAAACTGTGGAGTGTTTGTTGATAGTAAAACGTTTATCAGGCTCACCAAAGAAATTTACATACCAGCGGCTATCATAAGCATTACCGGAGGTCAGTGAGAGATTTGGATCACTAATTGTCGCGAGCAGTCACAACTTATGTTGGCTGACTAGCTTGAAGGATCCATCAGGTCGAATAGTAAGATGGGCACTAAGACTCCAAGAGTACGATGTCACAGTGGTATTCAAGAACGGACGCAAACACAAATATGGCGACTGCCTTTCGAGGAATCCATTAGTGGAACACAACAGCATGATTGAAATTTCAGCTCTCACTGAATTAGATGACATTACAGCTGAACAGAGGGAAAATCCAGCACTGTTAAAAAACGATAGTGGCCTTGGAGAAAGGAGAACCCACCAATGTGGAGTTCCAACTTACAAACGGAACATTGTATAAGAGCAACTACAATCCACTGGCCCCCAAATGCCTACTGGCCGTTCCGGCTCATCTCCAACGAGCTATTCTCAAATATTTCCACGATGCTCCAGTATCCGGTCATCTGGGATTCGTGAAGACCCTAGACAGAATCAGACGCAGGTATTACTGGAAAGGCCTCTATCGATCTGTCAAGCACTATGTGAGTCACTGTAAACAGTGCCAGCGACGGAAGCATGTGCCGCAATTATCTCCAGGGCATCTCGTACCGATTCCGCCGGCAGCAGCTCCATTCCACCGAGTTGGGATCGATCTTTTAGGGAGATTCCCGAAGTCGACAACCGGTAACCGATGGATAATAGTCTGCACTGACTACCTCACACGTTACACTGTCACCAAACCTGTGCCAACTGAAGATGCTCCAGAGATCGCAAAATTGCTTGTAGAAGACATTATTTTGAAGTATGGAGCACCACGTGTGATGATATCTGATCGTGGAAAAGTATTCCAAACCTAGTATCAGAGGTAATGTCACGGTGCGACATTGTCCACAAAATGACAACTACATACCATCCTCAGACAAATGGTCTTACCGAACTTTTAACAAGACGTTAGCCGATATGCTGTCAATGTACGTCGATGTTGAGCGGAAGGATTGGGATACAATTCTGCCAGTTGTAACATTTGCTTACAATACCGCAAGACAAGACACCACAGGCTTCATGCCATGGCCGTGAATCTGAGACGACAATGAATACGCTGATCCTGTTGAAACCAGACGACACTCAGGATGACTATATGAAGCAGCTTATCACAAGGGTCGAAGAAGCCAGACAGCTGGCTCTCATACGGACACTGGACGCCCAGGAGAAGGACCATCAGTGGTATAACGACAAGCTCCGACCTGTTGTGTACAGCCCAGGAGATCTGGTATGGATTTTTACCCCTGTACGGAAAGTTGGACTATCAGAAAAGTTATTGAAGCGATACTTTGGTCCGTATCGTGTCATACGCCGCCTGTCAGACGTCACATACGACGATGAAGATTATGAGCCGTCGTTGAAACGACAAAAACGAAGGGACATTGTTTACGTCCTGCCCATGAAGCCTTACTACGATACTAAAGAGCAGAAAGACGAAAATGGCTTCTTATTCAAGGACTCTAAGGACGGTAATGATACTGATGAAGCTTTGACAGGAACGTCTGTCGTCGATAATCGTGCAGAAGGAAAGGATTCTCCAGAACTGCCATACAGATGACGCATGACAAGATCAAGATCCAGGACATTGCAGCTGGCTCCAAAGGGAACCTAACAGCGGATCGCTGTTACTTCAGGAGAGGGAGCAATGCCACGATAACCGACTGCCAGCGTGGCGCAAGGGATAGTGTCATGGATTGCAGTGCTGAAGGTCGCTGGTTCAATCCCGTCCACTGGCAAAAATTTATGTCTTTGTAATTAACATTTCCAGAATGTTCTACATGTTTCTTAGGTTTACTTGTAAATTCTACTTGTTTCTTATGTTAACTGTTCTTCTAATTTCTGGTACATTCTGTCTGTGTATAAACAGCAGAGCACTCTGCTCGAGAGGCAGTCAGTGCTGCGTGTATGTTAAGTTCCTAATAAACCTGCTTTCAGTATATGTGCTGTGTTCAGTTGCCTTCAAAGTCAAGCCAGCTTCCATTTCAACGCGACAATATTATACATTTGAATATCACAGAATGAAATGCTTTGACCACCTCCCTTTAAATGTTGTTTACATGTAACAAACAAACATATCTTTAACAATACTAAAATGTTTGAGACTGAAGCTCTTTGCTCAGGTAGCATCTCACTGTTCAAATATACTGCTGCTGGCGAAATATATTTACACAATTAATATTTAATTTATCATGGCTTTTTATGTAAACATGTTCAGTTCTTGTCCACAAATTTATATAATAGTTTATATATAAATTATCTGCTGCATATCTACTATTTTTAGTCGGCCATGAAATATTTAAGTGGCAGTCTACAACATAAAACGAACGTTACTAAGAATAATATTAAGTACAATAAGATACATATATACATGCGCTTTGCTGGGCTCATGTTTTGTGTTACTGTGGTGGAATCTATGTTCTGACACGAGAATATTACTACCTCAACGAAAAGCAGGACAAAAGAGTAAAATAAAGTTTAAAGAAAGAAAACGGAAATAACGTGGTAAGTCTTTTAAGAGAGGTAGTGCTGCCCATTTGCTTCTTAAATTGTTACTGATAAACACTAAGTAAGATCAATTCCTGATTTTATGTGGATTTTTAGAATAATGTGTGTAGCTATATTGCATTTCAGTTGCAATCTAGAAAAACTGCCCTTGCTCAAACAAGAGCTTCGTATCTCGTTTCCAAGCATATTAGAAAAACCCAGACTACCTGTATCCCATTCATTAGGTCCAAGTGGTTAGCCGGCAGGCTGGGCAACCCAACAGCCAGGCAAAACCCGTCTTTCACATGGAAACAATCAGCATCATCCTGTACGTGTAATGTCACAAGAGGACCAATATTCCAACTTGAAAAATTGGGTTCAGTGGCGAATCACCGAATATAAAGAATGAACTAATCGACTGCATATCAGAGTACATAAGTAATTATGAAAAAACATAGTTAGACAGTACTGAATTTTTTTCTGACCAGGTGGAAGACACAACAGACGTCACACAGGTGTCACAGTGTTTTGTAGTAGTCAGATTCGTCAATACTTAAGTCCCATAAGCTCTACAAACATTTGAAAGGTTGCATCAACACCAGAAAAAGCATCTACTGAAGAGACGACTTTAAGAGAAGGACAGAGGTGGAAGAAAAGGAGAAAACAACTGTGAAGAGATTCAACAATGAAAAAACTAAGCCGAGCAGACGTAAGTAGAACAAAATGAGAATGATGAAGTGCCATCCATAGAACAGAGAGAAGTTTATCATTACATCTTTTGAACTTGAAATGGAATGTTATGATTGGGGACTACATTTTGGGGAAATTTCCAAACTATATATGTTTTTTGTTGTTTGTGGTGATGAGTATGAAGTTCTATACCCTCCTGACTTACAGAATATATAGTCTGTGTGTCACATAAAGACATTGCAATGATTCTTGCCATCAGTGTTGCCTGCTGGCTAATAAGAAACTGTCTAGTAATATTCGTTTTCCAATCAATTTTGGTAGACTTAATATTCACTGAACAAAATTTATTGTTTGTTAATGTTTGTAATTGTAATAGACAAACATATTTATGTTGTATAAGTCACTCACCAATTAACAAATGTGAAAATTGACAACTGTTTCACTGTCTATTGAAGATGGTACACAGTGAAACATTTGCAGAGGTTTTTAAAAATTGTAATTTCACTCGCTAATTAACTGAAAAAACAACTATTTTCATTTCACAATATTGAAAAATAATTTTTTTCTAGTAAACAAAAAAGCATTTGCTCTGTGAGAAGTATTTTACACAAAATCATAAGGAGTGTAATTTTTGTTTCTCTGTGTACTTCTCTTCCCTACAGCTCGTGCAGCTGCCAAGGGTTGGAAAATGAATCTTACTCGTATCTCTGTTACTAGTTTTAAGGAACAGAGCATAATTATCGAATAATAATTCACAGATGCACCAAATGTTAACATCATAAATCATTAACTGTCACAGTTATTTGCGTTTTTCTGTCTTAAGCGTACTGAAAACCGCGCGGTTGCTCGCCGTGGAGGTTCGAGTCCTCCCTGGGGCATGGGTGTGTGTCCGTAGGTTAGTTTACCTAGATTTAAATAGTTTGTAAGCTATGGACTGATGACCATGCAGTTTGGTCCGATAGATTTACAAATATTTGAACATTCATAGTGAAAACAAAAGCTCCTTTACCAGACATGATTAACTTTTTTCGAGAATATCCAGTATATTGTAAACATTACGAGTAAGCTACATATTTCTTTATAAATTTGGACATAGATATCTATTTTCATGGTGCTCTCAATGCCACAACCTTCAAAGAGATATACACAAATGAAGAGACACCTTCACAGAACTGATTTCAAAATGTGAACATACACAGGAAGACTTCGTGAGCTACAAATAACATAAAGTTCTGAAGCACAAAGAGTATTTGTTGTCAGGACGTAGAATAAGAAACACGTTATGCAGACAGTAATGTATAGAACAATTTATTTTTATGCCAAATTGTCATCCAGTCTACAAATATTGACTGAATAACAAATTTTCACATATAACTTCAATTACAATATATCCGCTGCCAATAAAAGTGAACAGTGAATATTATATTGAAAATCCTTTGAATGTTCAGAAATCTCAAGACAGAAAGAGCCCAAAATAACTACAGTTTCACCAAGCTGAGTGTGATGTTGACATTTTATGCACAAATTCCACAGAGTTAAATCTTAATCCCTTTCATTTTCTTTGAATACAGTCTCTGAATTTCAACAATATGCATATAAGAATAATCAGGTTTTAATGTGAAGCACAGATGATTAAAAGTTTCCAAATCTCAAGAACAATTCAATTCCTTGCATCATTTTTTTGTCTCATTACGTCAAAGATATTGATTATAATCATTATCTTAAATGTTTTCCAGATTTACAGACTATCAATATGCTGCAGGTGGATAACGCCAAAGTATTTACTACATCAGATTATAGCCCAAGTTAAATATTAATATTGACTGTACAAATATCTGAGATGTCCAGTTTCACTCCACAACCGAAAACATGTATATTATAATAATAGCTTCTTGTAGACAACAGTTTGAAAATTTTTCTTGCTCTCTGATTAAAAGGTCTTAACTGCTCTCTTTCTTTACTTTCTGCTCTGTGTTGGCGCTATCCTATGTCAAATTCTAGTAAATAAAGGTGCATAATGTGAATAATATTCTATACATATCAAATATGTCAGAACACAGTCTTCACCTTAGGTCTAATTGACACATGGAATCAGTGGCGGAATTTGTACTGCACGATTTTTTTTGGGCGAATCGGGTCATAAAAGGATTTTCTCGTTTCTAGGGAGATCAATCGGTATTAATGGACTTAGCACATTTAGGTAGTCTCAATAACTAATGAAGGTCATGAACAATGACGCCGTGGAATAGTCTCGTGGTCTAAGGCCTTATTCTATGGAGAGGACGGTTGTTCCCATCAGAGGTTCAAGTCCTCCTTCAGGCATGGGTGTGTCTTTTGTCCGTAGTGCAAGTTAGTTTAAGAAGTTTGTAAGTCAAGGAACTGATGACCATATCAGTTTGGGCCGATAGGTTTACTAACTTTTGAATTTGAACTTTGAAAAATGATGAGTTAGTCATAATGCAACACTTTCATTCATCAGGCAAAATTCAAAACACGGGAGTAGGTGTACCACATGCTCTGTAGTTTCATTGTGAAAAAATTTAAATTGGTGACTATTATTGCATTTTTGCTTGAACGTCACTATTTCACTCACTGAATATACCTATAATATTGGTATGGTGAAGAAACATGATGCCTTTTTTTTACTTTACTGGAAGTTTTAATGACTGAGTCCTAAAGAAACACAATGACATTGTAAACATAATATTTTACATTTGGCGATTCGAAACTGATGTTGTGAACTTGTCTTCATCATTGGTGTTTCCATTGTTGCTGGTATTTATTACCACTAACTGAGACACTTCTTTGTCACAGTATATGGAAAATGTCTGACAAAACTGCATCATGTATTTTTACAACATACAAAAGTATTTGGGACTTTGTTTTAGAAATCATCACTCACAAAATTATTATTCTGGCTTTCCGTGCTCAAGTGGTTTACCTATCCCACTCCTTATGAACTGTCACAAAATGCTTTCTGGACAAATCTGCATTCCACACCTAGTTTAAACCTACCTTTAATGCAGACTCGGCAGGTTTCTAGGGTTGCGGAATTTATAATCGTCCTGAATAGTGTCACCGTATTTCAAATAATATGAAAGAATATGCTGTCAATGCTTAATTTCTCTCTGATGTCAACTGTCGTGTCCAATTAACTATTTGAAATGTAATACTTCAATAAGCTTACCCTGCTGGAATCATTTATTAACTATGCCTCTGTCCTGCCACAAGAGAAGACTTATTAGGGTATAATATGACTGCATAGATGAGTAGACAGATTTGATATTTGAAGAGACTATCCATACACTGATAGTTCATCACGATCAATTGTTACTACATCGAATTGTAGAAAGAGTTATTCAGTAGTGGCTTGACAGAATTAACAGAATCCAATCACTAGAATCCATTCCCACACATAACCGGACTGTAATATGCCAGATAATCGCAGTGAAATAACATATGCTTGCCTCTTTCTGTCAGTGTCTTTCTTTTCTGCTTTTTTTTTCTTCTTTTGCAGTAGACTTACACCTCATTTTGGAACTGCTCAACTATTCGTACAGTCTATCACACCATAATTCTCTGACCATACGTTGAATGTTTGAAGGTTCGCTGCACGGGCGATTCCCTTATAATTCTCTCTCACTCTATTCCCAAACAATCGCAACAGTAGCCACACATATCTTATAAAATATGATATTTGAAGCAGTATCAAACTGATCATAATGACTTCTTGTTGTCAGCTTTTTTGAGTAGTTACTCTGCTGGTACTCTGAAGAGAAATATGTACGGTAAATACCAATATTGTATTGTGCTGAATATCTTACGTTAATATTCTTGTAGATTCACCATTCAAATTGCAGTATGAATTATTGAAATAACTGCACTGGTAACGGATCAACAAAATTATACAAGTAACTGGTCAAGTGTGGGTGAACTGTGTCATCTGACGATTACGAACTCTGGTGATTCACATGTTTTCTTTAGTTGAATTCGATGCGGTCATTTTCAGTTAAAATACAGGAAGACGAAAAAAACTGCTTCAAACACACCTTTTAGTGGGATCTGAATGTATGGTTACAGTTACAGTTGCAGTGAAACACAGCTAGTGACAAATAGTCAAGAATGTGAATATTGCTTTAGTACAGGCTAGAGAAGAATTTAGCTGTTAAAATTATTTATTTTATGTCAAATTGAATACACTGCAGTCCATTTCAAGCATGTCTTGCACTGCATCACATGTTTATGCATACTGCTTGTTACTTAAAGATAAATTTGTAGAACTGAGACTTTTCCCAGTCTACTATAAGGCTGCAGGTCATTCACATTATGATAAAGAGATTGTGTCTTAATTAAATACTTATGTTTCTGATGATGAATCCTAACTATACGCAAAATTATGATCCATTTGATATCTCACAAAGTTTGGCATGATTAATATTCAAGATGTAAAAAAATTATCGTCATTTTACCCATATGAAATTAATTATCGCAACCAGTGTAATGTTATAAACAGCCCTACACCCTGTTTCACACTAAATTAAAATATGTTGGGCACCAACAAAGCAATAACGGAGGAAAGGAAGTCATTGGGCTCATTTACTCACATAACAAGACAAATTTTCGCAAATCACACTATTGTTGAAGAAAAAGCGATATCATAATACACATCTTTTTTAATGTGGAACTAAAGTTAGCACCTCCAATGTTGTGTACAATAGAATATTGTCGCAGGCTTGACTTCGAAGACAGGGCTGTCGATTGAACACAGCACTTATACTGAAAGCACGTTTATTGCAAACTGAAACGTACATGCAGCAGTTACTGCCTCTCGGGCAGAGTGCTCTGCTATTTCTACACAGACAGAATGTACCAGAATTTAGAAGAACAGTTAACATAAGAAACAAGTAAAATATACAAGTGAACATAAGAAAGATGTAGAACATTCTGGAATTGTTAATTAAAAAGCAGTAAATTTTTGCCGGTGGGCGGGATTGAACAGGCGACCTTCAGCACCGCAATCGTTGATGCTATCCGCTGCTCCACGCCGGCAGTCTGTTAACATTGTGTCTCGCGGCATTGCTTCCTCTCCTGGAGAAACAGCGACCCGCTGTTGTGTTCCCTGTGGAGCCAGCTGCAATGTCCATAGTTGAGAAGTATGTAGCTCCTTTCAAGCAGTCTAAGGTGTCGTCAATGCGCAGCAGTGGGTAGACATCTTTCGTTGTGATTTTGTTCAGCCGCCGATAGTCGACAGAGAATCGCGAGCCGGCCGCGGTGGCCGAGGGGACTGAGACGCTTCAGTCACGGTCTGCACGGCCACTACGGTCGGGGGTTCGAATCCCCCCTCGGGCATGGATATTTGTGGCGTCCTTAGGATAAGCTAGTTGATAAGTAGTTTTTAAGTTTAGGGACTGATAACCACGTAGTTAAGTCCCATAAGCTTAACAAACATTTGAACATTTTTGAGAATCCCGACGTGCCTTCCTTATTCTTTTCAAGGACCACTGGAGACGAGTAAGGACTCTCTGAAGGTTGAATAATGTCATCGTGCAACATCTTCTCCACTTCCTCCTGAATTATCCGTCTTTAGCTGGCGACACTCTATACGAACGCTGGCTAATTGGTGGATGATCCCCAGTATTGATATGGTGCCTTATCGTGGGCCGTTTCATGTTACGTTTCCCCTGCTGAAGTGTGAATACTCCTGAAAATTGGCGTAGTATAGCTAACACCCGCTGGCGTTGTTCCTTGGTCATTCCGGGCCCAATTGGCAGTTCCACGTTTGTTTACTCCAGCGTATTGTGTACTAACAGCAGAGTATTACGTGTATCCGTCGGAACAACTTCTTCAATTTGCAGTTCAGATCTTCCACAGTCAATGATAGCTTGGGATGCCTGAAGGAAGTCCCATCCGAGGATGACATTGTGACTACATTCTGTTAACATGACAAATTCAAACGGCTGGGTCCTGTAGTTGATGGTTATTCTTGCGACACAAGTTCCTGCTGGCTGGACGTACTTTCCATTCGCGACCTTCAGCACAGTTGTCCCAGTATCACAGAACATAGTCTTCCTTCATATGCGGTGGTAATGATCCAAAAATACAGGAAAAGACGCTCCTGAATCAACAAGTGCCCGGACAGGTTGGCCGTCGATGAGATTTCCCGACATCTTAGCGACTGTCGTCCATGGAAGATTTTCATCTGCGGCGGCCTCACCTCCGTAGATGGTCGCCTCGATTAGTTTTCCTGGGCGCGGCGGCTAGGGCAGCAGCTGGTACCTCTGTACGGAGACGGTGAACGGATGCGGCGCGTCGGGGAGCGACCTCATCTAGGGTACAGCGATGGGCTTCTTTCCATAGGTCGATTGAACTCATCAACAGGTGATTGCCTGGAATAGAACTGGTCTGATGGCTGACGTCTTGTGGCAAAATAATCGTCGAATACTCGCCTTCTATCTCTGCAAGAACATACGATATGTCCAGGGCGCCCACAGTGGAAACACAGAGGTGTGTTGTCTTCTGTCCTCCAGACGTCAGTTCTTCTGTGGAATGTCATAGTTGCCGGGGAAGTTGGTTGTGGCCGCGTCGGCTGGTTCATGGGCTGCCGTTTGGCGGCTGCGGCGTAAGTCATAGCAGGGCAACGCCATTCTTCACGTTGAGTGCGATTGGCGGGGCAGACAGGAGCAATTGCCTGAAATACCTCTTCCACAGCGGCTCCCTCGTCACTTACAGGGCTTACATCCATGGCCATGATCTGATGCTCTCTCGGTCTAATCGTCCCGGCTGCCATAAATTGTTGTAATTCTTCTCTCACAATTTGCCGTATGAAAGAAGCGAAGCCATGCTGATCTTCCACAACGGCCATAGGGATTACATTGGAGAGTCTGTCATACTTGTTTCGTCTAACCCTCCTTTGTTGCATCTCTTCAATATGCTGGCACCACTTAATGAACTCTTCCATCGTAGCGACATCTTTTATCAGAAGAGCTTGGTACATGTCTTCTGCAATACCCTTCATCAGGTGCGTGATTTTGTTGGCCTCAGTCATATTCGGATTGACTATGTTACACAGGGCCAAAACATTCTGTATGTACGACTGTGTCGGCTCACCATATCATTGGACCCGGTTCTTCAGTTATTCTTCTGCCAAGCGGATTTGTCGCTGGCGGTCTCCAAACGTCTTCTTAAGTTCCTCCTGGAACGTCTCCAAATCATTCAAATTGTCTTCGTTGTTTTCAAACTATTGCTGGGCTGTTCTCTCCAGGTAGAAGGAAATGTTGGCCAAGCACATTGTATGATCCCACCTGTTGTTCTTGGCGATTCGCTCGAACCCTTTCAGCCATTTGTTGGGGTCCTGTCCTGAGTCTCTAGAGAACACTGACGGGTTTCTGATGTGCAGCTGGCTTACCGCTGGTTCCGTGTCCATGGTTCTTCTGATGATACGGCCTTTGGAAGGATGTACTCGATTTACTCCCTTGTATTCCGGTTCCAGTCCGTGTAAGCGACGGCTCTTACATTGCCTATTTGGAGCCACGGTGATGCAGTTGTTGCACAGGATAGCTGGCTCCTCCATCAAAGAATGTCGCGTTGAAATTGATGCAGGCCTGACTTCGAAGGCAGGGTTGTCGAGTGATCACAGCACTTATACTGAAAGCACGTTTATTGCAAACTGAAACATACATGCAGCACTGACTGCCTCTCGGGCAGAGTGCTCTGCTATTTATACACAGACAGATTGTACCAGAAATTAGAAGAACAGTTAACATAATAAACACGTAAAATATACAAGTGAATATAAGAAAGATATAGAACATTCTGGAATTGTTAATTACAAAGAAATAAATTTTTGCCGGTGGGCGGGATGGAACCGGCAACCTTCAGCATCGCAGTAGGTGACGCTATCCCCTGCGCCACGCTGGCAGTCAGTTTTCGTCGTGTCTCACGGCAATATTAGTATTTACCTTGAGTATCATCTGGCAATATAACTAATTTGTCATTATCCAATAGGTAAAAATATTTGTAGATTGGATGATAGTTTGGCTTAAAGATTAATTATTCTATACATTACTGTCTGCACCATGTGTCAGTCATTGTATGTCGAGACAATAGAAGCTCTTTTTGCTTCAGAACTTTATGTTATTTGGAGCTTACTAAAGTCTTCCCGTGTATGTTAAGTTTTGAAATCAGTATTGTATAGCTGTTTCTTTATTTGTGAGCTTCCTTTGGGGATTGTGAGATTGAGAGCCATATTTTCTAAATCTATAATTATAGATAAAACTGTAGCTTACAATATAACCACTGGATATGCTTGAAAAAAAAAAAGCTAATCATGTCTGGTAAAAGGGCTTCTGTTTTCATTACACTTAAGACAGAAAAACGCAAAAAATTGTCACAGCTATTCATTTATAATGTTTGTATTTGGTGTATCTGTGTATTATTATTCGATAATAACATTCTGTATTAGCACAAATAATTGAGACAGTTATTGATTTATGATGTTAGGATTTGGTGCATATGTGAATTATTATTTGATAATTATGCTATGTTCCTTAAAGCTAGTTACAGAGACTCACTGCTACATATCTCAGGTTTTCCGACCCTCGGCAACTGCACGAGCTGTACTCACTTTCCAGCCATCTTGATAATCACATTGGTGGGTATTCAAAATGTTTGTAAGTATATGGTACCAAACTTCTGCAATCAATAGTCCCTAGACTTACAAACTATTTAAACTAATTTAAACTAACATAAGAACAACACGCACACACCTATACACGAGGGAGATCTCCAATCTTCGAAGCGAGATGCCACACGATCCATAAGGTCGCACTCCAGCACATGTGGCCATTCCCCTGTGGCTTGGCGGGTATTATTCCCATTGATAGCATGGCTGAATCTTGACAACACCGCAGGATAAGGTTGGCCACTATGTTACCGACGAGTTTCTTCCTTGTTAAAACAGAATTAGCTTCAGAAATTCACTTAATTTTATGTGTAATTTCCATTCAATTATCTGACTAGATTTTCATCCCTCGGGTGACATGTTTTTCGGTATAGAAAAGTCGCTACAAATGAAAATTGCAACTAATATGGTCTCTTACATAGCGATGTATCTCTTCTATAGTCGGCGTCACATAAGAAGGTGGCCCAGTTTTCAACCGTTCTGCGCATTCCTCTCCACGATTGCACTGGCAGCCAGTAATATTCATTCTGCAGGTGCGTGCCTTGCTACGAGTTACACAATGTTTCGACCACAGGCTCTACTGTTAGCGCTCAACCAGAGCTCCTCCCTTTCAAGCTTCCCCTATCGCTCCGTTTCTATGAGTGGAAGTGCCTTCTTACATGACGCTAGCTTTAGTGAGTAATAAGACAGAAAGGAAGGGAGTGGAATATGTAACTTCTGTTAGCTGTGTGGTTACGTGGTCGCCTCTAAAGTAGAGGTCGTGTTTGTACACGCTTCCAGTCTCGCAGGAATTAAGATTTTTAGCTGTTTCTGTGACAGTAGCCACAAGTGTGCTATATAGGGGATAAATAAGAATACTTCTCCGTCAAAAGACTTCTAGTTTTTCCGGTATTTTGCCACATTATCTCATTGAGGTTGACAATGCTCAGGTAGTTTATCAAATACACGCTTCTGGAAAACAAATGCTACTGATTTAAATACGTCGTTAAAACAAATTTGAAGTGTATTTTCGTCCAGAAAAATATTTTCTTTTAGTTGTTTGATCAGGTGCTCAAAAGACAAATATTTGAAGGCGTTGTATTTAAGAAATAAGTGAGTGTGTGAGAGAGGAAAAGAGATGACTTCCAATAGAGACTATTGGATGTTTCGTTTGTGAAATCAATAGAAAGTGTCATCATGCACTGCTAACCTCTGATGCAGTTTTATAGATCATTTATTCCTACAGTGTGACTCAATGGTTTCTCGGTTGTTTGCACAAAATACCATTTGTGATGGACACACCTCTTCTGTGGAGTTAATAGTGTAAACACTATTTCTGGGACACCATATGGAAGATGGTATGTCCACCTAATTGATTTGGTTTGATTTGATTTGATTTTCTCAGGGAAGCCAAAACAGTCTTGGTCCAACCCGCCACTGCCCGCACCGAAACTAAGTTTATTGTGCGGTATCACTCCCTTTATATCTAGTAAAACCAATCAATGCCCTTGAACAGTGCAAGGAGTCCCTTTACCAGCTCTTTATTAGACACAATTTCTTCGGGTCTGGTTGTCCCAAATGTTCTGTGACTTTTACTCTCCAATGCAATGCATTCGAAGATTAGATGTGATGCAGTTTTATCACTGTCATCACAGATCCTACATTTAGGGTCCTCTTCTGTTATTCCCATTGTATGCAGGTGTTTTTTGAAATTTCCATGGCCTGTCAGCAATCCAACCATGAGTATAATCTCTCTCCTGTTCAGGCCCAGGATTGTAGAGCTTCTTTTAAAACATGGCTTTGGCATCATTACCTTGCCATGTTTTTGTTGATAGACTTTGGTCCAATATTCTATGTGCTGTCTTCTGAGCCAGTTACGTAGCTCCAATTAGATCATTGCCTTGGTGATTGTCAGGACAGGTTCCGGTCCAATAAATGGAGTCTCTGCCCCCTTCCTGGCTAATCTGTCAGCATGTTCGTTGCCACTGATCCCCGAGTGGCCAGGGAGCTACAATAGGTTTACTCTATTGCTTTACCCCAGCTCCACCAGAAACCTGTGACATCTGCAATAATTTTAGACCTTGTTGCAGGAGCTGCCAGTGACCTCAGGACAGCCTGGCTGTTTGAATAGATATAGATGCTACGGTCTTTGTAGCACCTACTCAAATTCGCCCTGATGGCAGTGATTTCGGCCTGGAATACTGAGGCCAGTTTCCCTAGAGAGATGACGCCCTCCAGTCTTGGCTGCACCCCGTATATCCCGGCCCCAACGCCTTGGTCTGATTTTGACCCATCAGTGAACCAGACAATATCCCCTGTACAGTGTCGTGCTATTTTCTCCCACTGCTCCCTACTTCCAACTGTTATACTGAAAGGCTTCTTGAAGCAGTATGGGGTTATAATATAGCTGGCTGGCATTTCCCCAACCTTACCTATATTTACCTCACTCAGTATTTTAGTGTGTGATTCTGGATATCCCAAAGAGTTCCAGTTTTGGCAGTTTTGAGTCTGTATGCACTAGCCACTGCCTCCATCTTGACCCAAAGGTGTAATGGGGACATATCCAATATGGTTTCCATCCCAGCAGTTGGTGTGCTGCTAATTCCGCCTGTTATGGCTAAGCAGGCTAATCTCTGCACCTTACCAAGCTCCTCAGCAGCAACCTGCTGTTCTACCTTCTTCCACCACACGACCGCCCCATAGGTGATCCTGGGTCTAATCACCATGGTGTATATCCAGTGCATACCCTTGGGGCTCAGGCCCCAATTTTTGCCACAAGCTCTCCTGGTACTTACCAGAGTACCTTTTGCCTTGGAGCAAATATTCCTAATGTGAAGGGTCCATGTCAGTTTCTCAACTAAGGTAACCCCTCGATATTTCACTGTCCCCTTCACAGGTAGCGTTTCATTGAAAAGCTTTAGATTCCAAATTGAGTGTTGGATATGCTTCTTTGTGAATGGTACAACAACAGTCTTCTTAGGACTAACCCCCACATCCTGTTTTCTGCACCAGTCTTGCACAATGTCCAACGCACCTTGTGCCATATTCTTTACTGTGTCAGCAAATTTGCCAAGTATTACTATGACAAGATCATCTGCGTATCTTTGGCAACGGTACTGCCAAGAGTTTAATTCTCCAATCATTCACCACTAGATTCCACAATAAAGGGGAACCCCTAGTGGTGTTGAATACCATTTTTTCATTAATCATGGTAGCCTCTACCTTTCTTCCACTGAGCATGGCCCTAGTCCACCTACATATAGTGGTCCCTAGGTCATGCACCTCTGCTGCCCTAACCATGGAATCGAAGGTCGTGTTGCTAAATGCCCCCTCGATGTCCAGGAAGATACAGAGGGCTATTTCCTGAAAGTGTAGTGCTTTCTCCACCTTCCCAACGAGTTGGTGGAAAGCTGTCTCACATGATTTACCTGGCTGATATGCATGTTGGTTTGAATGTAGAGGAGTCCTACTTAACCTCCTTTCTTCAACATGCACATTAACCAGATTTTCCAATGTCTTAAAAATGAAGGAGGACAGGCTGATTGGTCTTATATCCTTGGCCTTGGTATGATCAATTCTCCCTGGGTTTGGAATGAAGTCAACCTTCACTGCCCTTCAGGCATTGGGAGTGATTCCTGCTGCTAGGCTAACGTGAATAACCTGCATAGGAATCTAATAAGATTTTCTCCCGCTTGTTGCAGGAGAGCTTGAAAGATTCCATCGGGGCCACGTGACTTGAACGGTTGAAATGTTCCCACAGCCTATCGGACCTTACTGAGATCGACACACTCCTTGGCCAAATCCCAGTCCTCTTTGCGAATACCTGAGAACGGTTGTCTCTCAGGAATCGCATTCTGGTCTGAGTTATCCACCAGAGTATATTGAGGAAAGTGAGTCTTGAGGAGCAGTTCCAGCGTTTCATGTGCTGTCTTTGTATACTCCCCATCCTCTTTTCTCAATGTTTCTCCTGGATTAGTTGGTACCCTAGTGAGGATTTTATGAAGTCTCGCTGGAGCAGCCGTGCCCTCTACTTCCTCACAGAATACCTTCCAGGATGCCTCCTTTGCCCGTCTGATGGCAAGGTTGTAATTGACAAGAGCCTCACGATACTTTGACCATTGTCCTTTGCATCTCGCAAGGTTAAACAGTCTTCGTACCTGTTTCCTTTGCATTTCCAGGTTATTATCCCACAAAGGCACACTCCTATTTGTGCACTTCTTGGTGATTGAACAGTTGTCCTTGTATGAGATCACTATAACAGAGGTTACGACCTCTGCTACTTCCTCAAACTCTGCTGGATTCCTTATTGAAGTTTTAATTTCCCATAGGCTGAAGTCAATGTCTCTCCTATATGTCTCCTGGGATTCCTATAGGCCATGGTCTGTCTGGTTCCCATTTAAACCTTGAATTTAATATACATGTGATCTGATGAGGATGGCTCCAGGACCACATGCCACTGTTTGACGTAACTGCCCATCATAATGGAACCAAAAGTTATGTCAATTACTTCTTCCCTTCTACTATACCTGAATGTAGGTTCATCACCCCTATTCAGGATCTCCAAGTTGTTAGAAAGGAGAAATTCAAGAAGGTGCTCACCTCTACTGTTGGTGTCCTTGCTGCCCCACGATAGATTGTGGTCATTGGTATCACATCCCACCAACAGTTCGTCACCTTGCCAATGGCAGGCTTCCGTCAGTCTCCTCGCTTCCAAAGTAGGAGGAGAGCTGTCTTCGTAAGGAAGGTATGCTGAGGCCAAAAATAAATCAGCTTACCTCCAGTACCACCGAGGTCCGAACACCCCCTTTGTATAAATAGGGTTCTTGTATCAGGGCCACGTCCACCTCCTGTCTCCCCAGGCGACAGCTCAGGGCAGCAGTGGCCCATTTACTGTACTGCAGGTTTATCTGCAGCACTTTGAGTCCCTATCTTGCTGCCATTATTGCCTTTAAGGTCTTTGATTACCCTGACGGCGACCTGCGAGAACCCTAAAAACAGTTTCAGGCCTTGCTCTCACATTGCCTTCAGGGACTTCTCTCCGACCTCCACCACCAGGGTTCGTCCTTCCGGAACGACCTTTTGGTTAATTACCCTCCAATCCTCTGTTGAGACTTTTGGGTTCTGGACCTTATTTTCTCGAACAGAGTCTTTGGAGAGACTTCCTTAAGGATCTTTGGTACCCATATTGATACCTTTGCGGTCTTCAGGAGTTCGGCCACTGCCTTGACCAGCAACTTCACATCCTCCCACGGGGATATCATGGGCATCTTGTCCTTAAGCCATTTTTCTGAGTGCTCCCACTCACAGACAAAAATGAGGGCACCGCGATCTATATAGACCCTCCTGAATTTGGGTCCTGGACAAGCGTCCCCCCAATCTCTTCAAAGAGGGCCATCTGCACGAGCTCCTCCTGCTGCGAGGTGATGCTCACCAGTGGGTATCCTTCTTGGACAACCGCCATTCTAAAGACCAAGACTGCAGTACTATAGGTCTGTTTCCCTATTTCCTGCCTCAACCTTTTAAGATCACGCTTGTCCAGAGAGGAGGGAGTCTTAGATTCCTCCCTAACCCTCTTGCCACCTGTCTTTGACGTCGAGGGGGTGTGTGTATCCCCTTCGAACTGAGGCAGTTTCTTTTTGGGGGTCTTGGGCTCAAGCCCTTTTGATTCCCTCCACTTATGCTTAGGAAGCCATTCTTTTCCTTCCTTTTGCTTCTGTTCCTTGAGAAGTTTTCTCCTCTGAGCCCCAGACAAGGCCTTGATCCTAATCTGGTCCAACTTCTCTGTTACAGTTCCCACTTCCTGCTCAGGTCTAGACCCTCATTCAGAAGTAGGAGTGCGCTCCGTCGGTCCTGATCCCGATGTCCGAGCATCTGAGGTCTCAGATTCTTTTAAAATACTTTCTTTCTCTGTGTTCATCTTAGTCCCACGAGATTTGGGGATTTAAATGGTCCACACCACGGTAACGCCACGCGGTGCAAGGCTACTTACTCAGGGAGGTCGCCCGGTATCCCTGAGGCTCCGTTCAAGACACATTCACCCATGTACCATGCACCCCTCGGCACGGATCGTATCACACCTTGGGTTGGGAAAGGAATTGGGAAAGGACTGGGAGAGGATAAGGAAAACGGGACGTTGTAGGACGCTCTTAGTCTGATCCATCAGCTGAGGCCTTTCCAGCAGTAGGTTCTCTACCTTCGGTATAGCCCTCATCTTCCCACAGATGCGCAAGCCTCTCCACCCACACGGACAGTGCTTCGTCAAGGTGGTGTCCCCCGGAGAGGATGTCCACCTGCACTTGTAAATTAGGTTTCTGCTCATTCATTTATTTTGTTCTTAAGAAGTCAGCGTAAAGGAAGAATTAGTCATCACTGGTAAAAATAGAGAAAAGGAATGGTCAAAGAACGAACTAATGATGTTATAAAAGAAATTGTTATGAATTTATTAACACAGAAATTCATAAATTTTGTCTAGAGCAGCATATATAAGTACGTGCAACAGAAGTAGAATTTCATAATAAATCATTTATAACAGACGTTTGTACAGGGTACCAAATGGTAACTTTAATCTTTTCATAAATCACTTTGAAGCTCTCTTACCTTATTTGATAACAAGAAAAAAAGAATCAAAGTTGTATGTTGCTTTTAATGTAGATTTCCTAGAAAACTCTCCCAGTAAGAAATATTTGCAGTTAGTAACATTGTCATTCAACTTAATTCATACTGTTAACTTTCTGAGGAGGGCAGATAAGGGCTCAAACACAGCCATTGATAATATCTTTATAGAACTGTAAAATGATCAAAAATATATTATAAAACCAATAATTAGCAACCTCTTGGACCCTGACATGCAGTTCCTTTTGCTAGATGTTAATACTGATCAGGATATAAAATCTATCAAATCTGAGTTTTAGAGGATAGTCAGAAAAGAAGAAGTTAATCATTTTAGAAAACTACTCAAATACATGAATTGGAGTGATGTTTACAGTGCTCATAGCATGCATGAGAAATAAAACACTTTCATAAATAATGTCGTTAGCTTATTTGAAATCTGCTTTCCCCCAAAACTTTTATAATATCATCAGTTTGTTGTTTTAGCATTCCTTTTCACTTTAGTTCAAAAATGTTCAAATGTTTGTTAAGCTTAAGGGACTTAACTACGGGGTCATCAGTCCCTAAACTTACAAACTACTTATGAACTACCTACAACTAAGGACGGCACAAATATCCATGCCTGAGGGGGGATTCGAACCCCCGACCGTAGTGGCCGTGCGGACCGTGGCTGAAGCGCCTTAGTCCCTCAGCCACCGCGGCCGGCTCACTTTAGTTACTAGTGATGAGTAATACCTCCTTTACGCTGTCTTCTTAAGAACAAAATAAATGAACGAGTACTAACGTAATTTACTAGTGCAGGTGGACATAACATATTGCGTGTGGTGCCTCAGAAACAGTGTTTACACTACAAACTCCACACAAGAGGCATGTCGATCACAATTGTTATTTGATGAAAACAAATGAGATACCATTGGGTCACAGTGTAGGACTAAATGAGGTATAAAACTGCATCAGATGTTAATAGTGCACAATAACACTTTCTATTGATTTCACAAACGAAACATCGAATAGTCTGTTTCGGAAGTCATCTCTCTCTCTCTCTCTCTCTCTCTCTCTCTCTCTCTCTCTCTCTCTCTCTCTCACACACACACACACACACACACACACACACACTCATTCCTTCGATACTATGCCTTCAAATATTTCTCTTTTGAGCACCTGATCAAACGATCGCCAAGAAAATATCTATCCCGACGAATATATACTTGAAATATGGTTTGTGACATATTTAAATCAGTAGAAGTTGTTTTCCAGCTGGATGGATTTCATAAATTACCTGAACATTGTCAACCTGTTTGAGATAATGTGAGAAAATACTGGAAAAAACTAGCAGTATTTTTATGGAGAAGTATTCTTATTTATCCCCTATATAGGTACACTTGTAGCTACTGTCACAGAAACAGCTAAATATTTGAACTCCCACGAGACTGGAAGTATGGACAAATATGACCTCTACTTCTTAGGTGACCACATAACCACACAGCTAGCAGCAAGTTACATATTCCACTCCCATCCTTAGTGTCTTATTCGTAGTTAGAAGAGATATGTTGCTATAAAAAGAGATCAAATTATTCAATGGAAATTACTAGTAAAATCAAGTGAAATTCTGAACCTAATTCTGTGTCAACCACGAAGTATGTTATTGGTAGCAGAGTGGCCAAAATTATTCTGCGGTGTTGCCGAGATACAATCATGCTATCAGAAGGAAAAATACCCGACAGGCCATGCAGGAATGGCTGCCTGTGTTGAGCACTATGTTATGGATCACGTGGCTTCTCGTTTCTAAAGTTGGAGTCCACCCTCGGGTATGGGCGTGTGTGTGTTGTCTTTATGTTCGTTTAACTTAGTTTAAGTAGTTTGTAAGTCTAGGGACTGATTACCACAGTAGTTTGGTACCATAGAATTACGAACATTTTGAATACCCGCCAATGTGATTATCAAGATGGTTGGAAAGTGAGTACAGCTTGTGTGGCTGCCAAGGGTCGGAAAACCAGAGGTATGTAGCAATGAGTCTTACTCGTGTGTCTGTAACTGGTTTTAATGAACAGAGCCTAATTATCGAATAATAATACCCAGTTGCTGTGAATGCTTACATTATAAATCAACTACTGTCACAATTATTTGCGTATTTCTGTCTCAAGCATATTGGAAACAAAAGCTCTGTCACCAGACACTTTTCATTTTTTCAAGCATCTCCAGTGGGTAACTATAAACATTATGAGTAAGCTACAGTTTTGCTTAAGATTATAGGTTTAGCAAATATGGCTTTCAATCCCACAACCCCAAAAGGAATGCTCACAAATAAAAGGACAGCTACACAGAACTCATTTCGAAACAGAACATACACGGGAAGACTTCGTAAGCTTCAAATAACAAAGTTCTGAAACAAAAAGAACTTCTGTTGCCAGAGCGTAGGATAACAGACACATTACACAGACAGTAATTTATAGAATAATTCATCTTTAAGCCAAACTCTCATCCAGTCTACAAATAATTTTACCTATTGGATAATGATAAATTACATAGTAAATAGTAATATTCTATTGTACGAATATTGGAGGTGCGCATTTTAGTTCCACATTCAATCACTTTTTCTTCAACAATAGTGTGATTTGCGACAATTTGTCTTGCTATTATCCATTAGGGCCTATGCAATATGCACACATCTCCAGCACTGACCCAAAGTTACATGTGGCAGATATTGCCTGGTACTCATGAATAGATTACATTAGATTAAAACTTGTCCCATAGATAAAAAAAATATGACATTTTGCAGTGATGTGTAATGTGTCAGTTTAATAAAAGATATTCATACACAACACTCAACATGATAAGGATTTTTATTTTTTATGTATTTTTTTTAGCGAAATTGCTAATTTTTATCTATAAAGTCGTCTAAAGCGTAGAAGGAATTGCCATTCAGAATTTCTTTTAATTTCTTTTTCAATACTTCAATGACTGTCATTGAGTATATTTGTGAAAGACAAGTGAGAAATTAAGAATAATTTTGAATACAGAAACCACTGAAAAGCGCAAACACACATAGGCCTGCACCACGTTTGCAGGTCACTTCATAGAACAGACTTATCACCTTGTTAAAGAACTCCAGATCCAGTAAGAATAATTTGTGGACAGCTAATACCCGATTATCGCAGTGCAAAACAACGTAAGAGAGCCACTACCATAACATTAAGATACGCCACACTCCCGGATTGAATACATTTTTGAGGTTATAATTTACGCCTAAAATTTCTAATAAAGGATTTAACCAACTTGGGGTTTCCAATAATCTGTAATATCAGACCAGAGATATCGAATTATATGCAGATTGTGATAATAATCATTTTCTGGGTGCCACAGTCTATTTCGTTCTTCCACTAAGCATATCAGTTGCTCACTGACCATATTTATCATGTGAGAACGTCGGTCGATTTCACCGAAGAAAACAAACTGAATTGAATTTCACCGACTGTCGTCCGAAGTCTCTACGCTTGGGCGATGAGATCGGCTACACTGTGACCGTGCCCATAGTGGAGTACTGATTTGAAAAGATCGGCCGTTTTCCGCTGATGCCTGTCGTCGGTAAAACCCACCGATATCGGAGCTACTGTGACCATAGCCTTAGATACAAAGAATAATATAAATGTCAATGGAACTGTACTCGTTTCAGTCACAGCAATTCAAACTTTTTCCTCGTGTTTCTGCCTTATTACACGCTCGGAAATCGGCACATATTCGTTCATAAACATCCAACTGTTTGTGAAAAGGCAGAATTTAAATATCACAGACAGACTACCCATTTCATCAGCAATGATTTAAGCTTTCTTCTTAGGTTCATATCTACATAGAGACTCGGAAATCGCTACTTATTCTATAATAGATCGCCAACAATGTCTTTGTGAGAAGGAAGAATGTAAATATCATTTGTACTCGTTTCAGTTGCACAAATTTAAGCATGCTGTTAGCTTCCTGCATAACGACAGTCTCGGATATCGTAAGTACTCCAGAAAAAGAAAGAAAGAAACTGCCGAATACTGTATAACAGACCTGTAATACATTAAAATTATCGCCTCCGATTCTGTTACGAACGAAAAAAAAAAAAAATCAGTACTCACAGTATTTGAACCCAATACTTTTCTTAATGTCATACTACAGCATACAACTGAGGCATACACATATGCAGCAACGCCCCAAGCGTGGTTATCTGAAATTACATACCACTTCAAGTAGACCTACTAACACGATGCATGGCAGATATTCCTTCTCGTGAATAGACACCTAGAATGTAATAACACCAAGGAGGTTAGAATCTCTGGAGGTGCCCTAACACTGAAAAAGTGAAGCCTGCAAAATGCACATTGCAGCACATGTTTGTCCCAAAACATTGGTCGTACTGTGTGTAAAGTACTTCTCGTCATTGAAATGTATGTCGTATCTAAGTACTCCGATATGGCTACCAATTTAGTGGCTTTAAGTAAAGAGGGCAATATTAACACAGGATTTTAAGCGAGATATACCTGTTTTGAGCACAGAACCATGGCCCCAGTGGCTTCAACCAAGGACTGCTTTCAGCATAGATAACGCCATTTCCCCAGATTCTAACCTCCTTGAATAACACGCATGAAACGTGAAGAAAACGCGGCTCTCGTTTCATAAGTACCCAGGTAAACCGTGATTTCCTGGAACGTCATTCATTTAAATTATTTCTGTGAGCTCAAGGTTACTGTTTAATAGACGTAATTTTTTATTAGGTAATTGTTTTTCTCTTATGTAGTTAGCACAGAATTGTCATGCCTGCTCTGAATTATAGACTCAACACTTTGTTGTTTTTGTAACTAATGAACCAAACTCTTTAGACCGTCGGTTTCTGTACATAAACACTATTTAAACTAGCTTATGCTAAGGACAACATGCACATGAATGCCTATGGAGCACTAACTTCTGGTGGGAGCAGCCACGCAATTCGTAACATGGAGCGTCAGACCGCGCGGCTGTTTTACATTATGACACTTGGTTGCACAAGTATATGTCTGTCTAAATTACATTTCAACAACATTAGGCACATGGTCGACCCATTTTTGGGCTGTGACAATTAATCTTCAGATTAGGGCATGATCATGACAAAAAGCAAGACATTGGGTTCTACCGTGCCCAGAAAGAAGGAAGGCAGGGGAATATACTCACAGCTAATGGAAGAACTAAGTCCTGGAGATGCGCAAGAATTTCGGAACTCAGTGAGGAAGAACGCGGTCTGTTTTGAAAAGCTGCTGCCTGTAAAGTTGTATGCGTATTACTGAGTAGTAAACAACTGCTGATATAACTATTATGATGTTGGGGGTCATGTTAGTTATACAAACACCTTTCCTCCCTGTATGCCAGAATTAAAACTCAACGGGTCTGTTCCATTTCATTCCTCAGGTGTGAAGGAACCAATATGTCCCTTTTCACAAACACCTAGTAGAAAAGAAATTCAGCTGGTGAATAAATATTGTATATGTTTAATTACAACATTTACGAAAATCTACTAACTGAAATAATATGGAAAATCTGTAACATGGGAAGTCCGAATTCAGTTGTAATTACGACATCAAGTCATGCACAAATAACAAGCAAAAATCTTACTGCAATCCCCACTTCTGCACATGCGCAAGTTAGCACTGTGTAGTGCACATGCGCGAATTCACAGGAGTTTAGAACTGGTCTCTATTCCAGCGTGTGGATAAAGAGTCTGCTAATAATCATTGTTCCACGGTACTTGCATATGATCTGCTGCTAGATGGCTGTTGCGCAAGACCACTACCTATCGCGGCAGATCATCGTTAGTACTCCCTTTATAGACTGTGACTTAATACCCCTAACCACAAGACCAGACTGAACTCATGTCCATAATTGCTCATGTTTTATTGGTATATGTTTTATTGATATATTCATCATTATTGCATCATTAATTCATATTCATTCTTCATAGACATTTAATGAAATAGGGTGAAGCATCTATGATAAATCTTCAATGTTCTATCAGCTTAAAATGGAATATTGTCATGATCTTCATTTCAACATGTCGTCTGCAAAGTAGAGACCACAGAAACTACACTCCAGGTTAGGACAGATATGGTATGACAGAGCTTTCGGTAGTGTGCTCACGGCACTCTCGGTATTTAGCGCCCGCTTTCCAAATGTAACCATGTGACATTAAAGATACAGGGGGAAGCTGATTGTTTCCATGTGAAAGGTGGGTTTTGTCAGGCTGCTGGGTTTCCCAGCTGGCCGGCTAACAGTTTGGACCTAGTGAATAGATACAGGTAGTTAGGGTTTTCCTAATTTGCTCGGAAACAGGAAATGGCGGTCTTGGCTGAGCGAGGGTGGCTCTCCCAAATCGCAACTGAAATACAATATAGCCATACACATTATTCTAAAAATCCATATAAAATCATGGAATTATCATATGGCAAATATAATTATATGAATGAATTCAGGAAACTTGGGAGAATCAAACGCCATAATTTCAATATCCCTTACAGATAAAAAGCTGATAAATTTCATTACTATAATTATAATATTATAAGACTTATATTTATAATTATTGATATGTAGTGTTTATCAGTAACAGTTTTAAAATCAAATGGGCAGCATTGCACCATGCTACCTATCTTAAAAGTTGCACCATGTTATTTCCATATTCTTTTAATAAACTTTGTTTTACTCTCTTGTTCTGCTTTTCTTTGAGGTAGTAATATTGTTGTGTCAGAACATGGATTCCACAACAGAAACAAAAATATGAACCCACCATAGCGCATTACATTTATATATGTATTTTATTATATTTAATATTATTCTTAGACTCCCACTTAAATATTTCTTGGCGGACTAAAATAGTAGATATGTAGCAGATAATTTATATCTAAACAATTATATGTATTTGTGGACAAGAACTGAATATATTTGCATAAAAAGCCAGGATAAATTAAATATTAATTGTGTAACTATATTTCTATGGCGGCAGTATATTTGAACAGTGAGACACCACACTTAATAGCTACCTGAACAAAGAGCTTCTGTCCAACCGATTTTAGTATTGTTAAATATATATTTGTTTGTTAAATGTAAACAACATTTGTAGGGAGGTGGTCAAACCATTTAATTCTGTGATATTCAAATGTATAATATTTTGGAAGGGAAATTGTTTTTTAAATATGAGGCGTCAGGATGCACGTAAGGATACAACTTTGGGAGCAAGTAGAGCACACTTTCAAATGCTTGGGAGGGGAACTCGTAACTTGGACGTGGTGGTGAAAGGTTGTGGGTGGTCTGAAGCCACATTTCAAACTTGTGATCTGAAGAGTTAGGCATGTGAGGACTTAGAACAATTATGGGACTGTGACTACAGAACTTAGTCTCTGCTGAAAAGTGGTAAACCATGGTCGGTAGTAGGGCTATGGAATGGTGATAATTCAGCATTCTTGTACTTGTGTGAAGACAAACTGTGTTTAATAACTAATACTGTAATTAATTGTGGATTAATTTAGAACTGCAATGTTCTATGGACTTCACTAATTTACGAGTGATAATTTGGAACTTTTACTCTCGAGTGTATGTGATACTTATTGTGCCTCTCATGAGCAATAGTTGGAGAAATATTCAGTTATTTAACTATGTATAAAGTTGGACCACCTCGACATTTTCATGTCCAAAAAGAGTAATAAACTCCATTTACAAAGAATTACTTCACGAGTGAATCACTTCTTTATCTTAGAATCCATTTTGATGGTTATTCAGAGCATTAATTTATTTTTATTTAAATATATTTGTCGCATCACCATCTGCAGATTGATAGACTGGCTAAACTACAGATTAATTATTGATGTTATTTAAACAGTTTGGGTAGCTGTTTAGGGCATAGAAGCTGACATACATAACTCACCCCCATGAACAGAGACAACGAGCCATAAACTTTTTACTACCCTGAGTTATGTATTGTCCAGTTCTTATTGGTGAGTACCGATAGGAAGGTCGCAAATGGGCTTTTCTCGTTCGGGATTCGAAATAAAGCAACAATTTTTTGGTCCGGTTTTAATAAAATTCTGTTCGAATAGTTACTGTAAATTTTGGAGTACACTCATTTAGAAGCAAAGTCTAATGCATATTGAGTTGAGAGGCGTTCAACGAATTCGAAAGTAGAGTTCTTTGTACTGACTTGGCTGAAAATCCTAAGAAATTTTGGTCTTATGTCAAAGCGGTAGGTGGATCAAAACAAAGTGTCCAGACATTCTGTGACGTAAATGGCATTCAAACAGAGGATGACACTCTAAAGGCAGAATTACTAAATGTATTTTTCCAAAGCTGTGTCACAGAGGAAGA